>OZ005650.1:106447063-107159563 GCA_963930645.1 Salticus scenicus | reverse complement strand
TTTCAATTCCACTTACAGGAGTTTAATTTATTGTTGTGATTGTTTTCCCTTAAATCACCTTTTTACCCCTTCAACTGACACTTTAAAATCACACACAGGTGGATTTTTCAAATAAAATATGTCGTGTAAACTACCAGCTTTAAATTCTGAAAATAAAGAAGAGTTGTCGAAACAGGGCCTGCTTAAGAAAGAGTATTAGGGTAAGCCAATATGGGAGCGCCCAAACTGTCATCATTTTTCTGACTAGGGTAGGTGCTCCAGTGATTGGCATGCTCCAGTAATTGACATCTATCCCGAAATAATTAATAAATAAGAAAAATAATAAAATCATATATTTTACATATAAGAATTTTAATATTTTATGTCAAACACTGGACCATAGGGTGCTAATAACTGGTAAAATGAATAACTAGCAGTGTCAAACACTGGAACATAGGGGGACAATTACTGATAAAAGGAAAAACTGGCAGTGTCAATTACTGGAACTTTGAGTGGGTGTCAAATAAAAACTCATAAAAAAATAATAATAATAATTGTTAACAAATGTATATATTTTAACATATATATGGTTCTACATGTTTTTCATGCCATATGGCAAACTTAAGACTTCTAAAAATATTTTCTGATGACTAGAACATTAAAAACATCAGAGATTGCTCTAAAAGTGTCAATCACTGGTGCACTTACCCTACTTGGCATTTACTAAATTTATTTTAAAATTTTCATGAAGCAGCATTTTTAATGCCTGAAAAAGTATTATATATAGAGAGAGAGTTTTTATTTTTGCCTATTTATGTTTAGTAAGGTTTTTTTTTTTTTTTTTTTTTTTTTTAATGATACATGGATTTTTTTTTTTTTTTTAAATGTTTGAAATACACTATACATCTATTTCCCATGTTACATAGAATCTCCTCCATATGCAACAAACATGGATACACAGTTATCTGCAATGTATTTCTAGATTTCTTTAATATGTAGAGAAATTGATTAAAATTGAATTAAATATTTCAATTATTGCATTTTTTAAAGTAAAGAAATAGAAATGAAAAATTCTTAAAAATAAATTTTGGGGGCCCTTTGAAACTCATTGGGTAGGTTCGGGTCTCATGTGCAAAATGAACACAAATATGACATTGGCATATGATGACACATGTAATTTCTAAAAGTGAAAAAATATTATTTGTTATATATAAAGCTTTTATTTCAACAGGATTCTTTCGTTTTTCTTTTCTTTTTTTTTTTTTTTTTTTTATTCAAAAGAATTAGTCTTTCTTTCCAAAAGTTGTCATGTATATTTATATGCTTTTCCCTTCTTGAAATTATTATTATTATTATTTACTTATTTTAAAAGCTTAGTAATTAGTAATGCAATATAAAACAAATAATTAAACAAGCATAATTCAGAAACGATATATTAATGCTGTTTTTCAAAATTATATTGTTAAAAATATGCAACTCAATCTAAAATGCACAACAAAATTGTAGTTTCGGTTTCACTTCAGCCGACAACTTTGCTTTGCCGAAAGAAAAAAAGAAAAAAGTTCTTCCACTTATTTTTTTTTTGTCGGAGGTTGCACAAAAACTAACACACCAGTTGACTGACTGGTTGCAAAGAATGCGTGCCCGCCGACTTTTGTTTTTTTCCATAAAAGTGATGCTTGAATGACGCGATGGAAGTCGTTTTTCAGATACGTCATAAATGTTGCGTCTAGACTTAGAACGATGACTCTTTGATAGGTAGCGATTATTATTCTCAACTCAACTGGGCGGTAAGAAATGGATATGACAAAGACAAAGAAATGAAACACACACACACAAAAACTTTTATAATGAAAAATAAATGACGTAATGGATATCATGTAATGTCACATACAATATTAATGCTTAAATTAACATGATACGTTGGAATAATATACATTTAGTTAAAAAATAAAAATAAAATATATTATTAAAACATAAAATTTTGCAAAAATTTTCTTATATTTGTCTGTTTTTCCACAATATATATATATATACACACACAATAATTTTATTCAAAATAAATCTCATTTAAAATTTAATTATATGTTGGTATTTTCATCTATTGGGTGTTCGATAATTCATGTCGTTTTTTTTTTCATACACGGGGTGAACTGCATATTTCATGTTGTAGTGATTGCGTGGCTATTTTAAAGGTTATACTATTTTAAAGGTTAGAATTTAGACTACCTTCAGTCAAAAACTGAGCGTCATTAGTAAACAACAAGTTGGTTAAAAATAAACTTGAAAATGGACAGTCAAAGAGAGCATTGTCGGCATATTTTATTGTTTTACTTCCGAAAGGGCAAAAATGCGGTGCAAGCTCGAAAGAAATTGTGTGTTGTTTATAGTGAGGACTGCCTTACTGAACGCCAGTGTCAGCGTTGGTTTGCTCGCTTTCGTTCTGGAAATTTTAATGTGCAAGATCCACCACATACTGGTCGTCCAACCACTACGGATGACGACAAAAAAAAAAGCCGTTAATCGAAACTAACCGGCGTATGACAACTCGAGAGATAGCAGAGAAGCTCGACATATCGAATTCAACAGTTTACTTGCACTTACAATAGCTTGATTACGTAAACAAACTGGATTTTTGGGTTCCTCCCGAATTAAAGGAAATCCACCTCACCAAAAGCATGAATCGTAACCAAAACGACCCATTTCTGAAAAGAATCATAACGGGTGATAAAAAATGGATTGTTTACGATAACATAGTCCGAAAACGATCATGGTCCAAGAAAGATGAGCCCCCACAATCGACGTCCAAAGCCAATATTCACCAAAAGAAGATTATGCTTTCTGTGTGGTGGGATTACAAGGGTGTAGTCTATTTTGAGCTGCTTCCAAGAAACCAAACTATTGATTCGAATGTCTACTGTCGTCAGCTATCGAAATTAATTTCGAAATCAAGAAAAAACGCCCTGAAATGGCCAACCGCAAAGGCGTGATGTCCCATCATACTAACGCCAGACTACACACCTCTTTGATAACCCGTCAAAAATTAATAGAGCTCAATTGGGAACTGATGCCATATCCACCCTATAGCCCTGACTTAGCACCATCAGACTATCATTTATTTCGGTCCCTTCAAAACCATTTCAATGGTAAAACTTTCAATTCTGATCAGGCTGTTAAACATGAGGTGCACCAGTTCTTCGCTTCTAAAACCCAAGGCTTCTGCGAACGTGGAATTTTTCAACTTACCGAAAGATGGCAAAAGGTCATCCAACAAAATGGTCAATATATCATTGATTAATGTTTGTTGTTAATATAAATAAATTCACTTTGAAAAACATGAAAAAAAACGACATTAATTATCGAACAACCCAATATCTTTTTTTTGCTGAGTGTTACAAAGGTATTAAATTATTCAAATTATATATATATATATATATATATATAACCCTTTTGATAGTAAAAGAAAATAATGAGAACGAAGAAGAGTCAGTCAATTAATTCACCAAAGAAACACACACAGGCCAAACAAAGTCACTAGATATCTTAAATTGATTTAATTTTTAAGATTAATGATAGTACTTACTTTAATCTTTAATGTATTAGACTACAATACCTGTAGAAAATTAATTTAGGACCATGTAATTAGATTCTGAAGAGAAGACGGTTGACTCTAGGATAGTATTTTAAGGGGGGAAAAACAGTGGCGGCTCGTGAACCGAAAACAGGTGAAGAGCTCAAAAATAATATTTAAGTATTTTTAATGCGTGATTTTTATTAAGCATGGTCTTAACTAAAATTAACTAAAAATGCTTATTTAAATGTAAATTTATATTCTATAAATGAATATAGTATAAAATACAGTGTGCCTCTTCAACTATTTTCGGTGCACGAGCCGCCACTGGGGAAAAAGAGTACTATGTAATGAAATGAACCTTTTAATTGTGAGATGAGCAAAAGAATTTCGGACCAAAACAAAACAAGACTGAATTTTAGCTTAAAAGCTCATAATGCTATTAGACGTTTTCAAGTGCTATTAATAGCATTGAGCAGAAAATTGTAGGTTTTCTGTAATTGATATGCATTCTAGCATAATATCAATTGATAACACTAACCTACAAGAAAAAATTACCCTGAAATGAATTAAATGAAATAATGACAGAATATTTTCCGGAAAAGTAAAAACAGAATACTTTCCAGAAAAATAAAAACACATCATGAACCTTAAATTAATAATGAAATCATAACCTAAACCTTCAAGAAAAAATTACCTTGAAATGAAAGAGATTTAATTTAGACATAATATATCCTGACGTATTGAAACACCAACCAGAAAAACGAAAATCAAAACACGAGCCAAAATAACTGAATTCCAAACACGAACAAACAGAGAACTTAATTTGAGAAAATGGCATTCTAGAAGTTGAGTTGTGTCTTTCCTTGATAACTTATTTAATAACCAAGTTTCAACCAATTAAATGTTAATCACAGAAGTTGCTTTTCAATGCAACGAGCTTGTTTCTTTGTTTAATTCTTGAAGCATTTCTTACAAATCCTCAAATGAAGCAGCAAATAGTACAATGTCATCCGCAAATCTCAAATGATTCGTAAATTCTCTATCAATTTTTATACTTTTATATTATATAAATGTGCACATACATATATGGGTGTGTGTAATTATTTCCAGCATTTAAAGTTGAGTCTTTTTAAAAATTCTTAAAGTCATTTCAAGGTTTCAACGGAGATCATTTAACCGTAATTGGATGAGAGAAGAGAAAGAGAGACACACACAGCAGAGTAAATATAGTGATAAAATTTTGTAAGAGATCTTTGTTCACAAATGCATGAAGGAAATAGAGACGGCGATGATAAAGAAACGGAGTAAAAATAACTTTTATTTAGAGGAGAAAGAAGAAATTTAAGTCTTCTATCAAATAATTGTAGTCTAATTTAAAAATAGTACCAAATCATTTAAGTTAGAAAGTGTAACAAAAGAATAAATAAATAAATAAAATAAAATAAATAACTTAGGCAGGAAGGCAATCAGTTTTTTCAACTTTTCAAATTCACTTATTTAGACGAGAGAGCTATTTCTTTCAAAAAGCATAAATTTTTTTGTTGTAGATTATCTTGAATAAAGAAGGATGTCCGGCATACGGATCCCGGGAAAAAGGGCACTTTTCCAATTTGCAAAATAATAAATATCAAATAATGAATTTAAAAAATGACTTTCAAATTACATTTTTAGAAATTTCAATTGATTTGGTACAACATTCATTTAGTATATACCTGGGGGAAGAGGGGGGGGGGGAACTAGGAGCAGATCGAAAGAAAACAATTGTTTTTATATGAACTCTTACCGATTTTAATGAAACTTTGTATAATCACGTACAATTTGTGAAAAAATTACAGTAAGTGTCAGGCAAACTTGGACGGGGGGGAGTTAAAGACGGGGAGGGGGCAGAGGAAAATAAAATGGTCTTTTATATCAACATTTTACCAATTTAATGATATATTCTATAATTATCACTTACTTTTATGAAGATCACAATGAGTGCATTATATACTGGAGGGGATGATGGGGAAGAATATATAGAAATAAAATACATTCTTCTTTAAACTACCCTTTTATCGATTCAAAAAACCGTACAATCACGTATAATTTGGGAAAAAATTACAGTAAGTGTCAGACATACTTGGGGGGGGGGGGGGGCGAGGAAAACAAAATGATTTTTTTATATCACCATTTTACCGACTTTAATGATACATTTTATAACTATCACTTAATTTTTATGATAGTGAGTGCATTTTATATAATTATCACTTGAAGAAAAATAACACTGAGGGTCAAATATACCTGGGAGCTAAGGGGGTTAAAAGTGAGTATAGGGGGGGGGGATATTTTTTCTTCTTACAATTTTTTTACAGATTTTAATGAAACTTTGTTTAATTAGCATTTAGAGTTTCAAGAAATATATTGAGAGTAACATATATCTGAAGGGGTTTAGTGGGCAAAGAAAAAATAAAAATGTAGTTTTTAAAGCAAATTTCAACATATTACGGAGGCCTTAGAAAAGGGAGCATATGAGATTTTTTTTTTTTTTTTTTTTACAAATTTCAATGATATGTTCTTTAATTATCGCTCACTGCAATATGTATATTATGTAAAGTACAGCTGTACAAAGTAGGTAATATTTTAAAATTTAGTATAAAATATACTAAATTTTATACTAAAATAATATTTTTATACTAATATTACTTACCAACGATTGATTTCGTTTAAATAAAATTAAAAATATCAATAATTATTTTAAATCATAATATATATCATTGATTTAGTTTATATAAATGTGATTTAAAAATATCTATAATTATAAAATAATATATATATATATACACACACATATATATATATATACCTGATAATAATATAAAAATCTTCACTTTTCAAAACTTTTTCTTACATTTTCTTTTTATGGTCTAGCTCTAGAAGAGGATTTGGGGAAAAATTGGGCTCACATGAAACTTGTTTAACTCTCTCCACCCGTCATAAGCCGTCGTGGCCTCTGCTGCTTCTTATTATTA
Source organism: Salticus scenicus (assembly GCA_963930645.1). Taxonomy (NCBI): domain Eukaryota; kingdom Metazoa; phylum Arthropoda; class Arachnida; order Araneae; family Salticidae; genus Salticus; species Salticus scenicus. The sequence continues at coordinate 107,153,002 of OZ005650.1, read as the reverse complement.
TTTCAGTTTCATTTAGACATGGTGTTTCAAAATTCTGGGTATGCCAAAATATATTGACAGAAAAATAATTTCGCTAAACAACATTAATTTCAAAAGTTTCGTGCATTCAAATAATATTTCAGATGCGGTATTATAGACCAAGCAACTCAAATTAATTTTTTTCAAACGGAAATCATTTACAGATTTTTTGAAGCTTTGTTTAATTATCCTTTAGAGTTTAAAAAAATATAATGCGAATTACATATATCTGATAGGGTAGGTGGGGGGGGGGCAGAGAAATTTTTTTTAAATATCAAATTAGCAGGCTTTGCCCGCTTCGCTGGACACAATACTGAAATGAGTTGTCAAAATCCCATATCATTATTAATTAACCTGAGTTAAAGTTCCCGCTGTGCTCGGTAGAGATTTTTCTCGTTCGCAACGTGAGGAGTCCCTGTTCCCGCTGCCTTCAGTAGCAACTTACCCGATTCTTACTCCCTCTTCCCCAGTGGCTAAGTTCAAAGTTTTGCGAAATCTCGACAAAGTACATAATGCGTACACCTAATCAACATCCACACACCAAAGTTCGCCAATCAAAGACAATATAATGCGCATTCAAACGGGAAAACGTGTTTTTACACGTGTTTATAGCCCTCTCGACACCAAGGGGGTAAGGGGGGGATTTCGTAAAATCCCGTTACAATAAAGGTCAGATACATATAAACAATTTACGCACCAAATTTCGTGACCGCAGATCCCATAGATTTCTCAAGACAAATTTAGCGCTAAAAGGTGTGTCTCGAGTTTGCCCATGCGTAACCCCCTCTCCCCCCCCCCCAAAAAAAAAAAAAAAAAAAAAAAAAAAAAACGCAAATCCCAAATTAACAAAAATGTGTTTTTGGAAATATCCTAAGGAAGTCGCATAGCCTTTTTTCAATATATTTGTTCCATTTTTGGTAGAGGTCTACTCAAAAATCAAGATTTTTCAATATTTCCCCCCTCCCTTCCCTTAAGAATAAAAAATTCCAGATAATGTATTATTTGTACTCATGTCTAGTCTTCCCATGTGCAATTTCTTTACTGTGAAGTAATTAGGACCTGAGTTATGCTTACAAACGTGTTTTTGTCTTTTGCCCCATAAAGGGGGAAGGGGGAGTAATTTCGGAAAAGTTGATAAATAAAATTTTAAGTTGGGTAAAGACCTAAATTCCTGTGAGACGCCGTTGAATTCTGCGCAATTTCTTTACTGTGAAGTAATTAGGAGCCGGGTTATGCTTACAAACGTGTTTTTGTCTTTTGCCTCCCCCAGGGGGGAAAGGGGAGTAATTTCGGAAAAGTTGATAGATATAATTTTAAGTTGGGTAAAGACCTAAATTCCTGCGAAGCGCCGTTGAATTCCGTCCAGCCGTTCTCAAGTGATACCCGGACAAACGTGTTTTTAGTCTTCCCCCCCCCCAGGAGGGAACTTGGGGGAATTTCTGAAAAGTTGATAGATATAATTTTAAGTTGGATAATGATCTAAGTTTCTACCAAGCGCTGTTGAATTCATTCCAGCTGTTCTCAAGTGATGCCCGGACAAACGTAATTTTGTCTTTTGCCCCCCAGGGGGGAACGGGGGGGTGATTTCTGAAAAGTTGATAGATATAATTTTAAGTTGTGTAAAGTTCTAAATTTCTGCCAAGCGCCGTTGAAATCCGTCCAGTCGTTCTCAAGTGATGCCCGGACAAAAAAACGACATACAGACACGATGACACACACACCACACACACACAGGCAAAATTTTCTGAAGTCATTTTCGGCTTTCATGGTGTGTGAAACGTGAAAATATCGCAAAATTTTTCGATTCCGACAAATTTACAGACAAAACTCTGATTTTATTAATATAGATTTCTACAGATTACGCAAAATGGAGAGGCGTATGAGATTTTCTTTCTTTCTTTTTTTTTTTTTTTTTTTTACAAATTTCAATGAAAGTTTTTAAAATTATCACTCACTTTAAAATATGCATCGATATAAAATACAGGTGTAATTATGGTCATTTTTACTTTTTTCTTTGTTTTTCTTCAAAAGGATTTGGGGAAGGTTCGGCGCCCGACAAACTGATTTAACCAGCTCCACCTATCTTAAGCCGTGGCGGCCTCTGCCCCTTCTTGTTATTTCTGTTTTATTTGTTTGGATTTTGTCCTTGTTGCACATAGTTTTCATTTCTTATACATATATATATTCAGAGTTACATACATCTGGAGAGGGGGCTGGGGGCAGACTGAAAAGAAAACTTCTACAGATTACTATGTAACTTTATATAGATATCACTTACACTTTACAGATAGATAATGAGGATTGGCAACAGCTGAGGGGGGGGGGGTTATGAAAAAAATTGCTGATTTATTTTCTTTTCTTTCTTTCTTTCTTTTTTTTTTTTTTTTTTTTTTTTTTACAAATTTTAATGAAATTTCGTTTTATTATTTCTTACTGTATAATACAGTGAATGACCAAATTATTATTATTATTATTTTTAAATTGACATTTTTCCGATTTTGTAAAAAAATAAAAAAATACTGGATGAAATAGCCCTGAAATTCTGACATTCATAGAACATTTATAAACTCACATTTTCCACTATCCATTTAGTAACGAGTGCAGTAAAGGGACCAACTACAAATTGAAGAAATGCACAAATATTTTAAGAACTTTCTTCTACAGGAATTTTTAATACAAAAGATTATGTGTATAAAATAAAAACTAACATAAAAAATATAAATATTTTTGAAAACCTTCATGATATTCTAAGAGAATATTTTTTTTTCTCAAATTTACATTAAATGTACCTTTCGAATGATACTACTTTCAGTCCTCTACTCCTACAATTAATATGTAAAAATGTACGATAAATTTCATTTTTGCGTGTATGTATATATATATATGTATATATACATATACAGAAGCTGGTAGATGGGAAGTGTCGGGTTCGATCGCAGGTCGCGTTCATCGACCTAGCCGTTCGGAATCTTCCGCTATTTTCTCAAAACTTGCGTAAATTTGGGCTAGGTCCCTTTAGAAAGACCCCCCCCCCCCCAGAGGTCATTCTATTATTGGCCTAGGAACCTAGCGTAGCCAATTGGCCATAAAACACTACAACAACATATGTATTAACACAGTAAAATTAAAAATAACAGGAGATTAAATGCCTCTGAAATCCACATTAACCAGAAAGGATTAATTTATAACTAAATTAATAATAAGCCGTGAAGACTTTAGTACAGACATGAAAATAATTAACTATTAATAGCTTTAATAAAATATGAACAATCACAACGAGTTTCTAGTCAAAAAAGTAACAGATTTTATTTTATAATTTATCTTATCACGAGTTTAATTAATTTTGAAATGTTAATTTTAACCAAAATATCATTTTTGATACATAAGGGTTTTGTCTGGGATAAGTGGGGCTTTTGTCCGATCCATGCGGGGATTTTGTCGGCGAGGTTTATGTCCGGTGCAGGCGGGGCTTTTTCTCAGGTGGGGATTTTGTCCGGTGGGGCTTTTGTCCGTATCCCCGGGTCCCGGGCAAAAGCCCTACCGGAAAAATCCCCCGGACAGTATCCCCGATGACAAAAGTCCTACTAACGCTGGACAACCCCCCCCCCCCTTACACATTTTGTATAATTATAATTATAAAAATACACAGAGGGTCAAATATACCTTGGGAGGGGGATTAAAGGGGGTAAGAGTGAGTATAGGAGAAAAAATTATTTCTTCCTATTATTATTTTTTTACAGCTTTTAATGAAAGTCTGTTTAATTATCATTTAGAGATTTAAGAAATATATTAAAAGTTACATATATCTGAAAGGGTGGGGTTCAGGGTTGGTTGGTTGGTTGTAGGATTAAGGCCGATTGACTCCTTAAGTGTCCTAGGCCTATAGGGGGAATGCCCTCCGTGGGGGTCTTTCTAAGGGGTCCTAGCCCGTATTTACGCGAGTTTCGGAGGAAACCACGGAAAACTCCGAACGGCTAGGTCGATGAGCGCGACCTGGGATCGAACCCGGCACCTCCCATCTACCAGCTTTGAGCGCAGAACCGCTCGGCCGCTGTGGGGTTCAGGGGGAAAGAAAAAATAAAAACGTAGTTTTTAAAGCAAATTTCAACAGATTACGGAGGGCTTGGAAAGGGGAGCATACGAGATTTACAAATTTCAGTAATATGTTCTTTAATTATCACTCACTGGAATTTAAGTATAGCTGTACTAAGTAGGTAATATTTTAAAATTTAGTATATGTGATTGATTTCGTTTAAATAAAATTAAAAATATCAATAATTATCTTAAATCATAATATATATGATTAATTTAGTTCATATAAATGTGGTTTAAAAATATCAATAATTATAAAATAATATATATATATATATATATATACAACTCGTATTACTTGATAATAATATAAAAAATCTTCACTTTTTCTTATATTTTCCTTTTATGGTAGTCAATAGGCCGTAAAGCACTACAACAACAACATATTTATTAACATAGTAAAATTAAAAATAACAGAAGATTAAATGCCACCGATATCTAGATTAATCAAAATTAATTAATTTATAACTAAATTAATAATAACCTGTGAAGACTTTAGTACAGGTGTGAAAACAATCAACAATTAATAGCTTTAATAAAATATGAAAAATCACAACGAGTTTCTAGTAAAAAAAAAAGTAACAGATTTTATTTTGTAATTTATCTTATCACGAGTTTAATTAATTTTGAAATGTTAATTTTATCCAAAATATCATTTTTGTTACATAGGGCCTGACTAAGTGGGGCTTTTGTCCGTATCCCAATATATATTATATGTAACTCTCAATATATGTATTATGGTTTAGGCATTGGTTAAAAGTAATTTAAGCTTTATGCTACTCTTAACATAGAAAAAACAAAACTTGCATGCTCAATACCTTTAATTCCCTCGATAAAATGGAGAATTCAGCATAGTTTCATTCTTTTGATTTTGTCTTAATTTGATCACTATTAATCTTCTTATTTATTACACTGTGTTTACTTCTCTATTGTTTTATCTTAGTGATGTTTTAAAACTTCATATATATATCTTATACTATTGAGTGAGCAATATTTGTATATATATTTCACTGTTCTCGGAAACGGTACCTCGGACAGTCACGAGATTTAACACAAAGGTGCCCCCCGAAGGGTCATTGTGTACATCGAAGTCAGATTTTCGAATTTTTGATTAGTTTTTATTTAATTAATTAAAATGTGAAAATAATAACCTTCTAATTTCTGATAAATAAGCCATTTAAATTTTATCCATAATTTAATTGTTGCCAATTTTTTTTTATCGACAGAATAATAATAATTTAAAAAAAAAAAACGTACATTTTTTTTAAATGAGGAAAATAAATCAGAAAGATTAGAAAATAAATTAGAAATATCAGTCGTATCGTTACAAATAAAATACCAAATGAAAGGGAAAATTTTTGTGAATCCGATGCATTAAACAGCTTATCAATCGGACAATTAAATTTTTTAAAATTAACTAAAGTATGAATTTTAGGTGGCAACAGCAGAAGATTTTATGGAAACCGTTAGGAGGAAAAAAAAACAAACAATCTGCTTCACATTAAGTCACATGTTTTTGAAGTGGGATTAAAAATTGCAGTTTTCAAATTCTTTTAAATTTTCTCTCACGAACACAAAAATATAATATACAGCCTGTACCCCACAAGACCAACTTGCATTTCAAATTTCATCATTTTTTTTTTTTTTTTTTTTTTTTCAAATTAAGTTTTATTCTAACTTTGAAAAGATGTATGTGATCATAGATATAATAATATATATAGATCTATCATCCCCATATTATCGTGCAAAGATTTTTGATGCCGAAAAAAAAGCTTTGGAATCAGCCATTAAGTGGTATTGAAAAAAAAAAGGAAAAGAAGAAAAATGAATTTGAAACTATATCTGGAGTTTTCCATTCACCTTTAGTAAATAAATTATTCATGAATTTTATTTGCTAAAATATTCGTGTGTACTCCCGTGTGTATTCACTCGGGGAAAGACTGCCATAATTTTGGTAAAATCGCCATCTTTTCCCGAGTGAAAAGGAATCTCTTTTTTCTCCCCAATGATCAATCTATATATTATTACTATATCTATGTATGTGATACGATATCAGTAGTGGCACCAGAAATTCCCCGACGGGGGGACACCACCTCCCCGACAGGGGGGCACTACATAAAGAGAGTTTGTTATATAAGTATTTATCAAAGATTGCAATACTGTTAATAATATTACTGTTAACATTTGTACCATTCCATTTGTTAGTACTCCTGGTGGTTTTGTCGATCATCGTGCCACAGACAGACATTTTCTAAAAATATCGTGGTCAAAACGTGTTCTGGACCTGTCAAAACGTGTATATTCATGGAAAACTGGAAGCTGAAAATTTTTACGAATCCAATACCTTCTTCTATTGAATACAGAATGGAAAAACTGGAATGCTCCAAATTTGTACAAGGAAAGAAAAATGCTGCCAAAAGTAGAAAAACTGAAAATTTTGTATTTTCCCCCCCGAGAGATTTTAGGAGTATGCCCCGATGGGGGGTCACAGACTCCCCGACGGGGGGGCCTGTGCCCCCCCGGCCCCCTAGCTGGCGCCACCCCTGTAACGATATATTAAGAATTTGGGTTTTAAAAGTTTTTTTAAATAGATTATTTAAACTCTACGAACCATATTTTTACTTTATCAGTTTCATTAATAGATCCTGCTGGGCGATTTTTTAAATTTTGGTGTTGAAGTACACCGAACGTTTTTCGACAAGAAGTTTAATATAGCAACAGCCATTTTAATCTAAGTAGCGCAACAAATATATAAAAACATAAATGATTTATTTTTACACAAAATTTACAGAAACAATGCAGTTTTAAACATAGGAAATTTATTTCAACAAGCACTATTTTAAACCTAAAAACCATTAAAAATATAAGCAGAATATGAAGGATTCTTATATATAAACAAAAAAGAGTTTGATAAAATTATTAGCAAATCAATCTTTCCCTTTTCATACCAAAAAAAAAAAAAAAAAAAAAAATCTATCGCTAATATGGCGACAAAAATTCAAAAGCCGCCAATGGAGCGACATAATAAAGTTGTGTAGCACGATAATGTTTACCTATTTATTTATTTTTTTATATAATAATCACTATGCTAATTTATCATGCAAACAAATGAGCCTCTGTGTGTTACTGCACTTGCACGCTGTCGAACAGAAATATTTGAATAATTCAAATTAATATTTAAATAAATAAATAAAAATAAAAACATGTTTAATGGGAAATAAATATAAAAGTAAAAAGATCAGTTGTCTAAAATACGGCAGAAATAGCGCTCATAGCATATTGTTACAAGGGATTAAGTCTTATTGTTACAATGGATTAAAAGTCTAAAATGGTGACAAAAATTCAAAAGTCGCCAAAGAGAGCTATATTAAGGCTGTACTATCAGGTTTACAAACCGTGAATTACATATAAACACAAAATATTAATTGTCTCATGTGACAGACGTAGCCGGTCACAGCATATTGTAATATTTGGCGTGAAATTGCTGTCATTTTATGCTTGATTGGATAAACAAAATAATCATAGGAAATAACGTAAAAGCAAATATTATGTGCACCACATATAGTGTTGTTCACATGTAATTGAGATTCAAATATAAAAGGGAAACTCCATTTTTTTCGATACTATCTATTTCGAAACTGTTATATAATAAGCACCTAAATGGAAGCTCATTGGTAAACCATTGTCGCAGGTAATAGGGACAAGCGCCCGAGTTGCACTGGATGACCAAATCGCTGCCGAAGGCGGTAGGGACCTGAAGCGAGCTTTTAAACAATTTCAGTAATTTATTTTATTTTATTTTTATAAAGCTATATAGAAAAGAGTTTCCTTTAAATTTAGTGACCAGCGAAGCGGACAAAGCCTGCTAGTATAGGTTAAATGGGGTTGATAAAAAAAAAAAAAAAAGTCAGTTGTATTTACTACCATTAAGCATTAAATTTGCCCTTTCATTAACTATTTAATTCGGTGTCGTGCCCTTAGCGACCGTGCCCTTAGCGGAACGTGCCTTTAGCGGAATGGGGTGAAAGGGAAGAAAGAGGAATAGAAGAAGCCGTGCCCTTAGCGGAAATAAGGTGTGCATGTGGCAGATTGAAATATGTTATTAAAATGCACAAAAGAGTGCTTTGAATAGAATGCAGTATGATTACTTCAGATTTACAGAGTCACGCGAAAATATTCAGTTACACTGAGGGTTATTATTGAAAATTTGCTGAATTGCATTTACATTAAGCATTTATTCTACCATTTTTTAAAATGTGAATATGATTTGAATTAGTACTTGTATTTGTCTATTCTATTGTCCGTTTGTCCGCCTCCAGCATCCGTAAGTATTTTAAGAATTTTTTATTTTTACTTTCTTCTATTATAATCAATAGAAGAAACTATTGGATTCGTAAAAATGTTCGACCTCGGGTTTTTGATGGATTTACACGTTTTGAGAGTTCTATAACAAGATTTGACTATTTTTAGAAAATGTCTGTCTGTCCACCTGTCTCTCTCTCTCTGTGTGTGTGTGATAAAAATTTTGTGGCAACAGTATCTCCGGAACTACTGTTCAGAATTGTATATAAATTTACATGTTGATGCATCTTGAGCTAAATTAGTGCCTGTCAACTTTTGGTGCCAACCGATCAGCAGGTGCGCTGCTATACAGCGATTTCCACAATTTAAGGGGAAGTTATATCTCAGGTTCTATTGCGTATAATAAATCAAAATTTGGTATAAGAGAAGGCCATTATGAAATATTATACTGATTCAATTTGGATGCTTATGGACCAACAGGTGGCGCTGCTATACAACGATCTCTGCAATTTAAAGGAAAGCTATATCTCAGGAACTGCACAATACTGCACAGAATTACATATAAATTTATATGTTGATGCACCTTAACCTAAATGAGTGTCTGCCAACTTTTGGTGTCAACCGCTTCTCAGATGGCGCTGGTATGCAACGATTTCCGCAATTTAAGGAGAGGCTATATCTCATGTTCTATCGCATATCCTCAAACAAAACGTGATGTATGTGAAGGCCATTATGAGACATTATGCTGATCCAATTTGGATGCTTATCGGCCAATAGGTGGCGCTGCTATATTGCAAATTTCCTCAATAACGGGAAAGCTATATATCAACTTCTATGACATATAACTGTACGAAACTTGGTATGTGAGATAACTATTATATAATGCATTTTTTAAGGTGTCATTTATAGACAATAAAACTGTCTTTCTTTAGATATTTAGTGTTAGTTTTCTCTAAGATGAAAATTAATTATTTGCTCTTAGTGAATTTGTATAGGAAAATATAGAAGAGAGTCTTGTGGTGGCCACAACATACTAGTTTTTATTTTATTTTATTTTTTAATGATATGTGTTATTCAAATTCATTATTGAATATTCCCTACTTAAAATGCCTCTAATAGAACCTGTGCCACTGGTTTGTGTACAAACATCCAAAAAATGCCAATGGATTGCACTTTAGGGGAGACATTTTTATAAATCACATTTAAATAACTTCATCAAAAAATCATAAAGAAATTCGCATTTATTGTTCACATGTTCAGAAAATGTTTTGTATAAACTATAATATGCTTAATCTCCAGATTTACAGGGCTACGCAAAAACGTTTCGATACATTAAGGGGTATAAATAGGAAATTGTTTCAGAGTGATTATAAATTCAATTTGTCTATATGTCTGTCTTTCTGTCTGTTCATTCTGTGATAATATAGACAAAGAACATAGAATGTTATACGACACAACGAGTTCGTACAGTTGGAAAGTGATCACTCATGATTTTTCATTTCTCTTTTAGCTTTACAAGGTGTAATGCTTAATTATATTTTCAAAAGCTTAAGTAAAATCATAAAATAGCAATAATGTACGTTTTTGTATCGCGTATTTTGATTCATTAAGCTTTATATGGTTTATAGGTCACCGTTCTCTCAAATAACGGATATTCTAGAGTACGCATACCTATTTTTGAGACAGGTTACTTCTGAAGCAAAATATAGTCAGTGCTAAATGTAGATAAAGTGTGGAGGAAAATTGAAGAGTTAATTTTTTTATTTATTAGTTAATTTTTAAATTTATTATACATTTCCGCTAAAGGCACGTATTGTAAAACCACGCCACCGAGAGGGTGTAACATTTCCGCTAAGGACACGGGTTTATAGATTTCCGCTAAGGGCACGGTCGCTAAGGGCACGGCCCCATTTAATTCATCCTTAATTGTATTTGTTAACTATACTTATGTGTTACAATTTAGTATACATAATTTGAATTTATTATTACTAATATTATTTATTGTCAATATTATTAATAAATTTATTTTGTGCTACTTCCAGTGTACACAGAAAACAACTAATCTCCTAATGTGCAATGTTTACTAATCTTTACATGGCTTTTTTTTTTTTTTAATTATTATTATTATTATTATTTTATTATTCATTAGCTTCGTCTCTTGTATTCTCTTATTAATGTTATTCCACTTGTTAAATTGTTTATCATGCAAGATTGGTAGCCATCTAGAATGAATTTGCTTATAAAATATTGCTTTTTCTTTTCTTTCCTCACTGAGGAAATTGCAGTACCCTGACGATTAAATCTCTTCAGAATGAGTTGAATTTCAATGTTTAAATTAAACTCACATGTTCAATAAATTTTTAGTGATTTTTTTTTTTTTTTTTTTTTTTTTTGTGTGTGTGTGTGTGTCTGTATAATCTGGATGGACAGTTAAAAATTTTCTATGTAATTTCACACTCTATTTAATAATCATAACTTTATTAGATAGAAAACTTTTAATAACTATAGAGAACTATAAATACTTTATTTAATGTCAGAACTCTAATTAACTTATAGAACTATAAACTCTAATTAATCAGAACTTTATTGATTAAGCATGTTATTGTTGGATATCATATTTCAAAATATCAATACGGATCCTATTCTAGAAAATTTAATGTATGTTTTTATATTTTTATTAAAAATATTACTGGTTAATCTATATATATAAAAGAGTAAACTCACTGACTGATTCACTCACTGATTCACTGACTCAACACGGTTGTGGCGATCCTATGGGAGATAGAGTCACAATTTTTGGTGAGCAGGTTGATTTTAGGACCCTGACGCTCACTAAGACGGGATTTTGCGAAATACCCCCCCCGTTCCCCCCCGGGGGGGCAGAAGGCAAAAACCACCTTTATAAGCATAACTCGGCTCCAAATTGCTTCACGGTGAAGAAATTGCAGATGGGGAGACTAGACTTGAATACAAAAAAATCATTTTCTGCGATTTTGGAATTTTGGATTTTTAAGGGGGATAGGGGGTAAAAATGAGATTTTCGGGGGCGCATAAGGCAAAAACACATTTATAAGTATAACTCGGCACCAAATTACTTCACAGTGAAGAAATTGCAGATGGGGAGACTAGACTTGAATACAAAAAAATCATTTTCTGCGATTTTGGAATTTTGGATTTTTAAGGGGGGTAGGGGGTAAAAATGAGATTTTCGGGGGCGCATAAGGCAAAAACACATTTATAACTATAACTCGGCACCAAATTACTTCACAGTGAAGAAATTGCAGATGGGGAGACTAGACTTGAATACGAAAAAATTGTTTTCTGCGATTTTGGAATTTTTGATTTTTAAGGGGGGAAGGGGGTGAAAATGATTTTCGGAGGTGCAGAAGGCAAAAACACCTTTATAAGCATAACTCGGCTCCATATTGCTTCACGAGGAAGAAATTGCAGATGGGGGATACTAGACTTGAATACAAAAAAATCAATTTCTGCGATTTTGGAATTTTGGATTTTTAAGGGGGAAAAGGGGCTGAAAATGATTTTCGAAGGTGCAGAAGGCAAAAACCACCTTTATAAGCACAACTCGACTCCAAATAGCTTCACGGTGAAGAAATTGCAAATGGGGAGACTAGACTTGAATAGAAAAAAATCCCTTTCTGCGATTTTGGAATTTTGGATTTTTAAGGGGGGAAGGGGGGTATAAATGATTTTCGGAGGCGCATAAGGCGAAAACACATTTATAAGTATAACTCGGCTCCAAATTACTTCACAGTGAAGAAATTGCAGTTGGGGAGACTAGACTTGAATACAAAAAAAATCATTTCCTGCGATTTTGGATTTTTGGATTTTTAACGGGAGAAGGGGGTATAAATGATTTTCGGAGGCAAATTTAGAAAAATACGAATTTTCGAGTAAAAATAATAGCTCAAAGATGTAAAAAAAAAAAAAAAACGCCAAGCGTCTTCTTGAAAATATTTCCAAAAACTCATTTTTTGATTTTTTCCCGATTTTTTTTTTTTTTTTTGGGGGGGGGGGGCAAAAAAAAATAAAAATAGTGTCAGATCGTTTAAAATTGGTACATAGAGGTTTTCGATACTTACAAATCGATTGCGGATATTTTCGAATTTGTAAAATTATTAGAAGGGGGAAAAGGGGGGGGCAGTATAGGGGGGGGGCTATGGGCAAAAACAAATAGAAATACAGTTAGGCCGTTCAAAATTGGTACAGATAGGTTTTAAAGGCCTGCAAGGCGAATGGGGATATTTTCGAAAGTGTAAAGTTATTAGGAGGGGAGAGATGGGGGGGAGGGGGGGCAAAAAAATAAAAATAGAGTTAGATCGTTCAAAATTGGTATATAGAGGTTTTCGATACTTACACATCGATTGAACAGGATTGAACAGGGCGCAGCCCCCGCTCACCGCTCGAAGAGCGGTGTTGAGCGCTTCCAGAACTAAGTTCACGTGGGCTGCGCCAAGATTACACATCGATTGCAGATATTTTCGAATTTGTAAAATTATTAGGAGGGGCGGGAAGGGAGGGAGGGGGTGCGCAAAAAGAAATAGAGATACAGTTAGGCCGTTCAAAATTGGTATAGATAGGTTTTAGAGGCCAGCAAGTCGAATGGGGATATTTTCGAAAGTGTAAAGTTGTTAGGAGGGCCGGGAAGGAGGGGGCGGAGGGGCAAAAGAAATAGAATAGAGTTAGAGCATTCAAAATTGGTATATAGAGGTTTTCGATACCTACAAATCGATTGCGGATATTTTCGAATTTTTAAAATTATTAGGATAGACGGGAGGGGGGGGGGCGAAGGGGAAAAATAATAGAAATGAGAGTTGGAGCATTTTGGGAATTTTTTCCGAAGGCAGTGAGAACAAGGTGCGACATTTTTCCTAATAAGACTTTTTTTCTGTTTTTTTTTCACGTGATAAAAATTAATGCAATTTTGAGAATTCAGTAATTATAGCGATTCATTTAAAAATAGGGACCAGCGAAGCGGGCGTTGCCTGCTAGTTTTATATATATATATATGTATATATATATATATACATATATATAAGATGCCAATGGTTATTTAATTTAGTTATTTATTAATTTCTTTTAGTTCTTGAGGATTTCGGCGGCATTTCATTACCTGTTTTCGTATATTTTACTATTTTGTTACCATATACTCACACATATATATACTATATAGTATACATACACTACACACACACATATGTATATAATGTATTACAATAAGTGATTATTAATCAAAATTTCATTGAAATCTCTATAAAAAAAAAATAATAATAATAGAAAAAAAAAAAAAAATTCCTTATGCCCCCCCTTCCTTCCCTTACTTGTAACCCATCCTGAATTCTTCTTAAACTCTTAGTGGTTGTGGTAACTATATAAACTTACATTGAGATCTTTAGAAGTTTGATATAAAAACTACTTTTTTCTTTCTTTTTGCCCCTAACCCACGACCCTTCTCTGGTATACGCAGCTCTGACTGCATACATTTTAATAAGTAAGTGATGATTAAACGAAGGTTTATTAAAATTTGCAAAATGTAAAAATAACGATATTTTTCTCTTATGTATCGCTAACACCCCCAGATATATGTAACCTTCACCACATTTTTCTTAACCCTTTAATGTTCATTGGTTTCACAGTGAAACCAAAGATTAAACATCTTTTATGCAATAATTTTTTCTTGTTTTAATCTATATTTTCTTCCCCTGTTCGTTAATTAGCGGCTTTACTCTGAAATTTAACAAAGGATGTTTCAGAGCAAGCCATATGCAGAAGTCTCTTGAACCCCTTAACGCGCGCTGCCCTCGCTGCGAGGACTCAAAATTTAAGATCCAGCTGCAAAAATTCATCCCGGAAATTTTTTAGCAAAAATTCACGTTTATAACATATCAGAAAAGGCCAATTTTTTAAACCTTAAAATTTCTTTTAGTTTAATTTAGTTCATGAATTCCGGTGGCAGTATATTTTAAATGTTTCAAATTGTCTTGCGCCGCAAAGGATTAAATTTCTCAATTGGTGCGAATACACTGTGCTGCTTTAATGAGGCACTCGTGACTAGATTTCTTACCTGAAGAAGGGCCGTGCTTTTATTTTGATTTGAAACAACTGTTGCTAGCTTATGCAATTTATAGTGTTTACTTACAAAGTTTTTTTTTTTTTTTTTTTTTTTTATTATTAAATTAATTATTATTTTTTAATTTAATCAGGTTATCATATAAATATTTCAAACCAAAAATTTCTTTAAAATTAAAAGTGCTATTTTTTTTTTTTCTTTGTTACATATTTATGATTAGCTATTTGTCTAATAGCCATTTTTGGAAATTAATTTAGCAATTTTCAAAAGAAAATATGTAGAAAACGTTAAAAGGCTAAAGTGCAAGCAATATCTATACAACATTTCATTGAAATCTGTAGAAACTTATATAAAACTACATTTTTCTTTTCCTTCCTAGATATATGTAACTTTGACCATATATATAATATATATTTTTTAATTGTAAGTAATAATTAAACCAGGGTTGCTACACAAATCAGGAGGAAAAATTCCCAGAGTTTTCCCTGTCCCTTTTAGAAGTAAAATAGATGACACGCAATCATGCAGCATTTAGATACTAACATGTTAACAAGTCAATTGAACATATTTTGGGTATATTAAATTTATTAACTTACAATAGTTGAGGAAAAAAAAAAAACGTAATTGATTCATAAAAAAGCACTAATTTTTTTTTTTTTTAAATGTTTGATTATGAAAAAATTTTCCTATGTTTTTCTAAAAATATTTAAAAATTCCCTGAATTTTCCCTGTTTCTGCAATACATTTTGAAAATTCCCTGTTTTTTAATAGATTTTCAAATTCCTTGAGTTTTCCAGGTGCCGTAGCAACCCTGGAAACAGTTTCATTGATGTCTGTAGGGGAAAAAAATCATTTTTCTTTCATGATCTCCTTTAACTGTACATGTAATCTTCACTGAATTTTTACTAAACTATGAGTTTTACTATACAAGGTGCGTACTGGGGGCTGGGATTTTATCCGGTGGGGCTTAGTCCTGGACCCGAAGACACTATCCGTTGGTCTCACAGCATATTACTGCTTTAGTCTGATACCTGATATTTTAACTTTCTATCCTTTATTCCCTTTCAAATAAGTCATGATGAATGAGTTAATTTGTATGTTTTTGTTGTACTTTTTTGCGAAACTACAGTAAAACCTCTCTAAGTTGGACACCTACGGTTCCAAGAAAAAGTGTCCAACTTAGAGAGGTGTCCAACTTATAGGGGTTAGACATAATGTTAATGGATACATTCCGTTCCGAGAAAAAGCGTCCAACTTAGAGGGGTGTCCAACTTGAGAGGTTTCACTGTATTACAGATTGTACGGTGTTTTGTCACTCTCCTTCATAGTAACGCGGATTTTTCGGATCCCGGTAAAAAGGGTATGGAAAAAAGAGCACCGAAAAAAACACACTTTTGCAATTTGCAAATCGCAAAAATAATAAATATAATAAAAAATGACTTTCACATTACTTTTTTCGAAATTTCGATTAAAATGATACAGTATTCACTTAGCATATACCTGGGGAAAGGGGAGCTGGGGCTAAGAGCAGATTGAAAGAAAAAAAAAAAAAATATATATATATTTTTTTTTTTTTCTATATTTTCGCAGTACTTTGTCATTTGAATCGAGATTTTAAAAACGTAGGAGTAGGAAGGAAAAGGATAAATTTTCCTTTCCTAGGTTTTACAATCAATTTTCTTACAAATTTAATGAAAATTTTCCTTTGTCATAAGATTTCTCAGAGATTTGGAGCTGAAATCGTAATTCCCTAAGTATTCCAGATTTTGCCTGAGGAGTATGAACTCTTGATCAATTAAAAGATAAATAAATAAATAAAAGACTTTTACCCGGAAAATGCTTATAAATTAAACGCATATCATAATTATAATTAATCCATCTGTCCAAAACTTCCGAGTTCTGGAAATTTTTTCTGAAACAAGCCATTTCCTACGGTGTCCCCACCCCACACCCCCCCGCACTCACGAATCAACGGCAACGGCTCATGTTCGGGCTCGGAATCAAAATATAAAAAAATACTCCTCCTCCTCCTTCCCTGTGGGTGAGAGAATAGTAGGGATTGACATTCCACAAAACGAACATTTTGACCTTGACAATCACAGTCTCCCTACAGCACCTGTGGTTGTTCCAGGAAGATTTTCCCGCTCTTCAGGGAGGTTTACTAGAACACGATAATTCTTTTTTTCTCGCGAAAAGTAGAGCTCCTTCATTCAAAAACAGAGGCAATAAATATAAAATAAAATTAATAAGATATTTATTAGTAAATATATAGAGAGTATAATTATATTTTGTACATATGGTTGTAAGAGCTGAATTTTCATTACGATTATAATAATCTCTCCTAATACAATATGTATTATGGCTCAACTGTTTTATGTTATTGTCGGAAAATAGATATAACCATTCAGCAAATACTATTAATTGTGGTTAACGGCCCTCTTCACTTACCGTCACCGGAAGCCTCGAACCAATGTTATTCTATGAGGAAATTTTCTTTACAAATAACTTATTAACTAATGCTTATTTTTAAATTCTGTTTTCAAATTCAGAAAATTCCCAACTGTTAAATTGACGCACCTTTTTCAAAAATGTATTTTTTTAATTTTTAATATTTTATTTTGAAATTGCAAAATGAAAAAAATTCACATACTGAAAATTCGTATTTTGCAGCTTCAAAATAAAATATTAAAAATTAAAAAAATATTTTTTTAAAAAAGGTGCGTCAATTTAACAGTTAGGAATTTTCAGAATGTGAAAACAGAATTAAAAAATATGTATTAGTTAATTAGTTATTTGTAAAGAAAAATTTCCCATAGAATAGCATTAGCTTCGTCTTCCGGCGGCGGTGAGTGAAGAGGGCCCTTAAGCTGCATTTATAGTTGTCTATTTTTCTGACCTATTTAAGTTATAATTAAATATTTTAATTACTTCATTGGGATAAAACAATAAAAAATAAAGTTTATCGTTTATCTTGCGAATCATTTTTAGCCTACAAATGGGGATGTGGGTTCCCTATACTCAAACAAGTAGATTTTAATAAAGTTTGCTTTTTATAAGGTCTTGTTACTTTTTTTTTTTTGAAATCTGTTGCCAATCTTTGTAACCTAATCTTTAGTAAGCATTATTTAATACAAATTATAAATAATCATAACAATAAATGGAATTTTAAAAATGCAGTAACTTGGACTTCACATCCCTAGAATAGGAACATTTTTTTATGTCTATATTTGAAAATTAACGATTACACACAAATACTTCAGGAGACACGAGTAGGTAGGTGCTGAAAAAATATGATTTGCATCGAATGTATAATGTATTTTGTATGCATTTGCAAATATTTGCATCATGCATTTATATGCCGTAGAAGCTGAAATATAGTTTTCCCATTCATGGAGAAAATTGTAGAAAGGCATGTATGAATGAAAATAATTGTCAATTAGCGAGTCTGGTATTGAAACCATCTTTACTTTTAAAACTAGTATGTTATTTATGACTAGTACGAAACTTCCTTCTATATCATTCTATACAGCAGCTTCAAATACTTGTTAACATGCGTACAAATTTAATCATAACTTCTCTCAATAACGATTTTACATATGCAGTTTTATACAATAAATGCTAATATATATCCACCCAGAAAATTGCAGGAAGTAAGTAATAGCAGCACCACCTGTCAGCCGATATATACCTATATCAAGCTAGCATTTGATTTTATAATGGATGTCCGTTATCAAATTTGGTGCATTTAAATGCCGTAGAAGTTGAGATATAGCTTTTTCATTCATGGAGAATATTATATAAAAGCAGCGTCATCGTTCGACCGATCTGACCAGAATTGATATTGAATTACTATAGCGTTTCACTATGTCTCTTTCACGTATCAAATTTTGTGCAATTATAATTATACACAATATAAACTAGAGCATCGGGAGAAATCGCTGCATATCAGGCGATTTCTACCAAAAATTGATAGGCACCAATTCATGTCAATGTGAATTTAAATAATTTATACGGAATTCTGTTCTTTAGATAAGCGTACATTAAGAGCGTACGCAGTACCTAATCTCGTCGACAGACAAAGGGAAAGGGGGAGCCATGGGGAAATTTGTTTTTACAATTACCCATAACCAACCCCCCCCTCCCCCCTTTTTTTTTAAGTTTTATTTTCTAGTTAAAAATTGCAAAATATGTTCTTAGTTATTTTTTTAACTCAAAAATAAAATTATAAAAAATAAAACGACAAATTTTAAAAAAGTACTAATTTAATGGTTATGAGTTTTCTGAAAGTGGAAACGGAATTAAGAAAAAAAAAAAAAAAAAATGTACATTAGGTAATGAGTAATTGAGGAAACAAATTTTCCCATACATGAAGGACTTTTTGATTGCCAGCGGGATTAGGTATTCTTAGAGTTGATACAAAATTTTCGTCATATACACAAGCAGACATTCAAAAAAAAAAAAAAAAGGTCAAATCGTGTTTAGATCGTCTCAAAACGTTTGTACTCATCGAAAACTGAAGTCGAAATTTTTTTATAAATGCATATAGAAGAAAGTAAAAATTGTGAAAAATATTTTTTAATTCTCACTTTAAAAATAGGTACTATAACAACAAAAAAAAAAAAAACCCTCAAATTTTCAGGCTTATAAATGTTTTGCCATTTTCTCTTTTAACGTAATTTGATCGGAAATTAAGAACCAAGTGAGAGGGAGAAAGAGGGTTTGGGGTAGTCAACTCACATTACAGGGGCTGGGCCTTTCTTTGACCCTGTCTCCAGTCTTCCTTTTTTACTTCCGCGTACGAAGTAAAGAAAATATTGAAATCGCGAAAAACGAAACATCTATAGGCTGCCCTAAACAAAATAGAATGAATTTATGTAATTTTTAATATGCATAAAAGCATGTTTTCTGCAGATTGTGATATGGAAATTATTCATCATTTGTTTACAGGACTACACAAAGTATTTGGGTATATCTGGGCTATACTTGGAAATTGCTGGAAGTGTATTTCATTTTGTGTTAGATATTTTTCAGATAAGACAAAATTTAAATACACAATGTGACGTGTCGAATTTATAGACAATATACAGAGCTATCCAAAACGCAACCTTAAATGTAACCTTAATATGCAACCTGTATTTATAATCTAGCTTTCAACATAAGAGAAAGACGTGTGAGTGATACACCAGATTATTTATTGTATGACTATGATAACAAAGGTCATTCCTTCAATTTTTAAACACCCCCCTATTTTGCGATAGTTCATTTCTGAAACAGAATAGCCAATCTTAAATCTTGATATAGTGTGAAAGAAAATTGAAAAGTTCATTTTTTTGTTTCTTTATATTTTTAATTTTTTTCAACAGCTTTACGCCTAAGGCAAGCCACCGAAGTGGGGGGGGGGGGGGGATAAGATTTATGCTAAGGACACTGGTTTCAGGGATGAGATTAGCAAAAATACAAAAAAGCTGAAACTGTATGCAAAGGCAAGATGTTAAAATGAAATACCAGAATTTTGATGACAAAATCTATTATATTAAAGTAATAAATATTTATTTTAATCTTCAATGTATAAAAAAAGAACAAATGCACATAAGAAACATAAAAAAAGCTGAAAAGATAAATGTACAAAAAAGCTGAAAAATTTCATCTCTGTGATTTACAGATTTACGTTAAAGGCACTTATGATCCTTACACTTTGATTTAAATTATTTTTTATCTTACATAAATTTGGATAGATTGATTCATTCCCCCCCCCCCCCCCTAAATCATATTTGACGAAAGCGTGTGTTTTCTTTCCGTTTTCCAGTAAAGCGAAATGTTTTGGTGACCCATGGCTGCCTGCGATTCAATAGAATTCCCTATTGATTCGCAGGGAGCCATGGGTGACCAGTATAAAAATGATTTCCCATCCCCTCCTCCAGGATTTTTTTTCTGCCGTCGCTATGACAGGTTTAAAGTTGAAAAACAAATTTTCAATTTAGCTGTTACTTTCAGGTCGAATAAAGCTCTAATATTGAACATGGGTATATTTCTTTTTTAGAAAAACTCAAAAGCTATTATTACTATTTATTTACTATGCTTAAACTACACTTTCCAACTGTGTTGGATGAGATTAAAACTCTGAGAAAAAAAAAATATATATATATGGTAAAAATGAAGTATAACACAAAAATTTTCGCGAAATTTGTAAAATTTCGGGAGGGTTTCCTTTCCGTTGGATTCAGCCTTGAGAATAGTTTGTTAATATTATTGAAATAGCTATATCGTTGTAATAACTGTCTTATAGAAAATACAACGATTAAAGATAACCAATTAATCATACATATACAAAGTTTGGTGCGAATCTCTTTAATGAGAACTTTTTCTAAAACCATACCTGACCTGTCAAAAGCTAGACAAAAATGTTTTGCTGATTGAATAATGATGTAAAAACAACTACTTTCCCTTTTCCCAATACACACTACTTACACTTACAAAATAAAAATAGATCTAAATAGTGTTTTTCTGGCACTACGTACTGCATATTAAATTGTCAGATTTTAAGTAAGATGATGAAGTAAGAGATCTCCCTTTAAAAGAAAAAAAAAAAAAAATTGTTAAGATTACAAAAGAAAAGAAATTCAAAATGTCCCATATTGATGATAAAAGTCTCTACTTTAGTACTGAGGATGTCCGTAGGACGTAAATTCATCCGGCCGATGTCCTAGGGAGAAAGGTTACCCCCCAAAAGTCCCTACATACAGTAGAGTCTCGAAAGTTCGAGTCTCAGAATTCCGAGGTTCCGCTTAATTCGAGGTGCCAAATTTTCCCCCTAGCAACCAAAAGCTCTTCCCATTTCCTCTCGCAACCGAAAGAATGCAGGTCTTATTTTTCGTTTCTTCCTGGAAAGAATTTCAGTAACCCACCACCTTTTGTTCTCTTTGTTTTTGAAGGTGGCTAGGTAGGGGTTGGTTTGAAAGGAATTTTCAAACCAGATCTACAAGAGTTTTATTCTTCCAAGTTCAATTGTACTAGTAGCTTAGATGCTAGTTAGGGACTAGCTGCGTTGTTAGTTGCTCTGTTGCTCATTTAAATTCAATACACGTGCTTGATCCTTATCATTTTGGAAACTTATTGCTGTTGAAAGTGTTGCGTTAAGGTGCCTGCTGCGAAAATGAGTGGAAAAAATAAGAGAAAATTTGTATCTATGATAACTAAATTGAACGCTATAAAAAGATTAGATGCAGGTGAAACAATAAAAAGTGTTGCTACCGCAATCGAATAAAAATTGGCGCCGCAATCGAATAAAAATTGAGCAGTTTTGTTCACAGAAGTGCAATGAGACTCCAGGAGAAAAAAGAAAATCTATGAGAACATCAGACTATGAAAAAACTAGCAAGGCTTTATTTCTTTGGTTTACTCAACAGCGTAGCAAAGGTACTCCTATAAGTGGCCCTATTCTTCAGGAAAAAGCTGTGTTTCTCAGAAATCAGTTCAAAGAAGGAGAAGAAGATTTCGCAGCAAGCGTTGGTTGGTTAGACCGTTGGAAAAATCGATATGGTGTACGTCAACTAAATATTTGCGGTGAAATACTCTCGGCTGATACGTCAGCTGTGCAGGCATTTCAAAAACGGATTGAAGACATTATATTGACGGAAAAGCTCACACCTGACCAGTTATATAACTGTGACGAAACAGGTTTGAACTTTAAGATGTTGCCCTCAAAATCCCTTGCTTCAAAAGAGGAAAATTCAGCTCCAGGTCACAAAAAACGGAAGGAACGATTAACCATTTTAGCATGCGCCAATGCATCTGAAAATCATAAAATGAAACTGACTGTGATTGGGAAATCTGCCAAACCCAGAGCCTTAAAAAACATCACTGAAGAAGCCTTACCAGTACATTACACAAATCAGAAAAGTGCATGGATGAATCGACAAATTTTCAAACAATGGTTTCTAGAACATTTTGTTCCAGAAACACGGAAGGCATTGAGAAAAAAAAATTTGCCTTGCAAAGCAATTTTGTTTTTAGATAACGCTCCATCTCATCCGGACGATGATGAGCTACGTTGTGGTGAAATCCGTGCTATATTTTTTCCTGCCAATGTTACAAGTTTGATTTAGCCAATGGATCAGGGCGTACTGGAAAATTTAAAGAAAAAATATCGACGCCGTTTGTTACAGCATTTAGTTCAGTCTGATGATGAAAGTGTTGCGGATGTTTTGAAGAATGTAAGTATGAGAGATGTTGTCTACTGGATAGTAGATTCTTGGAAAGAAGTTCAACCTACGACAGTAATTAAATCGTGGACTAAGTTTCTACCTGAATTGGTTACGCCTATTGAGAAAATTAATGATGATGATAGTGAAACAATTGTTTTGAAAGATTTGGTGAAGGAATTACCAGGCTGCGAAAACTCTAATGCAGTTGATCTAAATGAATGGCTAAATAGTGACGACAAGCTGGAAATAACAGACTCAAATATTATAGAAATGGTGGAAGATGAGGAAGAATATGAAACAGAAGAAAACAACTCTCCGTTATCAGAAAAAAAAAATAGATCATAGTGAAGGTTCTGCAGCCTTAGAACTAGCCTTAAAATATGTAGAACAGCAAACTGAAGCCACCCCTGCAGATGTTTTGCTTTTGAAGCGTTGGCTGACTATCGCATCAACAAAGAGAAGTAATATACTGAAGCAACAAAAAATTGACAATTTTTTTAAATTGTAAAGAATCTTTTACGTCATTATACTAAAGAATAAAGGATTTTAAGGTAATGTGTTCATTTTATTTAATTTCATTTGTAGTTGTTAAAAATTTTCTACTTTTTCGGAAAATCCGAGTTTTCAGTAATCCGAGGTAGTGTCAGCCCCAATTACCTCGGACTTTCGAGACTCTACTGTATTAAAGAAAATTGTTATAAGTCCCTACGCATAGGGACAAATCTCTACAGTTGGCAACACTGGAACTTTCCATTTTGAATTTTGATTTTACCCTTTCATTCTCTTAGGCAAAACTTTTTACAGAGAGCGCCATCTATCGAATGGAAGCTCTACCAATAGAGGAAATCTTTTAAATTGTGGTGAATTACAAGGCCATGGTCAGGTAGAATCCGAATATTCATTTGTTCATTTTGCGTTTGCGTTTAATACCCAAAACTTTGATGAAAAAATAAAAATATACAATAAAATTTTACAGCAAGATTTTATCATTAATTATTTTTAAAATAAAAATACGTAATGTGGCAGAAGGCAATTTGTAAATAACACACAAATGCAGAAAAGGATTTCTAAGGTGACAACTAAATGATGTTGAAAAAAAGTTTGTTGACATAACTTTCTCCCAGGAGGCTAAATTGCTAGATAGAGGTGCGGTACTTTTTATACACGTTTGGCCACTTCATACATATTTTTCAATTACAAACTTATAATAGCCATTTTATTGATTTACCACTTTTCTTGATGAGGTCAATATGTTTCTAATATTTATATTAGAAACATATTGACCCCGTTTGTGTCCATATATGTCATAGACACAAATACCAGTTATAATGAAGTGTCCCAATGTGCATGAAAAATGTCACATCTATCCATTTGGAAAGCAGTTGTGACAGTTTTACTGCAATGCTGGTCTATGATTTATCATTAAGTTGATTTTTCTCACATACTGTATTTTTGAACTGTCATTTTTCTTGCCGAGGTGCAATATATTTTTTTTTCATCGTATGTAATATATTTTTTTTTTCATTGATGTTAAAGTTAAAAGGGTATGTAAAAATTAAAAAAAAAAAAAAAAAAAAAAAGGTTTTAATCAAACGTATGGAAAAAAAAATTATGTATTTTCATTTCAAATTAGGTAAAATACAAAAATCTTTATTAGTTATTTTGATACAATCCAGGAGTGAAAGTGCTTAAAATGCAAAAATCCTGAAAATTGCAACGTGTATGCATAATGAATGGCAAAGAGAGATTTATTAAAGAGATATAAGGTTATTATTAAAAGTATTTATTTATAAATATAAAAAGGGATGTTCAGAGAGTTCTTAATACTTTATAAGGAAAATTGAAGTTTTAAAATGTAAAGATATATAAAATAGAGTTTATTATAGCAAGTTTTAAAAAAATCGATGTAACCGTCTCTTGAAATATTAATTTTCAAGGATATAAAACTGACCTACATAATCAAGAAACCTATCAATTTTCCTGTAGTAACCAATTAATACACGCAAAAGAATATTTAAAAATGGTTTATGTACCAAATTTAAAGAAAATCCATACAGTTGTTTTTTAAGAAAAACATTTGCAAAACCTGAAATTGACCTGCTTAGACAGGATGCCTTTAAATTTTCCTGAAGTAACCAATTAATACAATATGAATACAGGAACTTTGAAGAAAATTGTTAGAGCCTAATTTGAGACACTGACTTACAGTCCCACTACTGATTTTCAAATTTTCACGTTGTGTTTGCAAATTCATCTGTACAGCATACCCATTTTAATTATGAAGATTCATCATTCTATCATTTTTACTTTCTTCTATATGTATATATATATATAGAAAGTATTGGATTCGTGAAATTTTTCAAACTCCAGTTTTTGATGGACTTACATGTTTTAGAATGTCCTGAACACGATTCGACTCTGTTTAGAAAATTAAATGTCTGTGTGTGTGTGCGTATCACAAATTTTGTGGATACTGTATCTCACGAACCAATGAAAGAAATTTAACCAAACTTGGTATTTTGTTGGACCCTGACAAACTGGTGCTGATTAGATTTGGAGATCATTCGCTCAACAGGTGGTGCTGTGTTCCCATTTTTTTTCTAAATTTTTAACATGGCAGTATAGGACAAAATTTCGTATAAATGTACATAATAAGAATTATTCTTAACCTGTGATTGTAAAATTAATATGAATTATTAATAATAGTAGTAGTAAACTAGGAAAACATCGCTTCCCCCCCTGGGGGGTGTAAATTTTCAATATGGGTATCTTTTGAAAGATCTCGCCAATTTCTTTAAAACAAATGGTTGAACCATAGATCTGTGATAATTTAAAACAAAGTTATCGATTTTTTTCATTTTTTAGCAGAAAAAAAAAGTAATTCTTTTGATATTGACAAAAAATTGACTTTCTTTCGGCATTTAGTGATATAAAATACTGTCAGATAAAAATCATCTGCATTTATAATGGAAAATAATTTAATAAATAATTTATATTGCATGAATTTTGTGTAAAATTATACAGAAGAAAGTTTTCTATATATCATAATAGTTCATTTTGGAGACATGATATAAAATTCCCCACATCATACACACTGACCAATTGCCAAAAAAATACTTTACCGGATTCAGGAAACCACGAAACATGTAAATCAGATGAAAACTTTATAGAAATTTTTGATCAAATATAATACTTCCAACAGTAGCTGGAAACAGGATAATGGAATCATTATTATTATTTTTTTCGTTCGCTAATATTTTCCTCAATATTCTGAAAAAAAAAAAAAAAAAAAAAAGTTCAAAATTATGTCAAAAATGAAAATTTTTATAGCTTTGATTTTTGACATAATTTTCAACTTTGCAAAATTTTATAGCTACATTTACAAAATTTTACGATGTTATTTTCAATATAATATAAAAGTTTAACTACTTCAGCAGCCACTCTAATGTGTAGACAGTTAGCTTCCTCCCAAGTTACCTTGGGATGACTGGTGAAATGGTTAAGCTCAGTTTTCTCTACACAAATACAGGGTGTTTATAAAGTCCCGGACCCATTTTGATGTTTAATAACTCATAAAATAATGAAGATATAAACAAACTTATGGCATTTATTGATGGAATAACTCATATATATATTTTTTTCAGGTTTGAATATCTTTACTTTTGTAAATATCGTCTGCGCGTGTGGTTAATTTCAGATAATTTCATTTTCCAGTCTAAATATCTGTACTTTTCTAAATATCGTCTGCTTATTAATTGCATTTTTCTCTCTTTTGACTCTTTGGAAAACCCCAATGAATACCATGAGGCACAAAGGGATTCCCAAAAGGTTAACGTGTTGTGTGGACTAATGCACGACTGAGTCATTGGGCCTTTCTTTTTTACAGAAAAGACGGTCTCATCAGTCGTATACTTAGACATGTTGGAAAACTTCGTATTTCCACAACTAGAAGAGCTTCAGCCACATGTCTTTTTGCAACAAGATGGTGCACCACCTCATTGGGGTACCATCGTTCGCAGTTCTTTGAATGACCATTTTCCAGGAAGATGGATTGGGCGAGGAGGTCCAATTTCTTGGCCTCCCAGATCACCTGATATAACGCCGCTGGACTTTTTCCTTTGGGGATTTGTAAAGTACAATGTTTACAGGAGGAGAGTGTCGAACATTGATGACCTAAAAGTCAGAATTACAACCGCAATAGCCTCTGTGATGCCGACATGCTTGCCGCTACCTGGCATGAAATTGACTATCGACTTCATATTCTCCGTGCGACGAAAGGGG
This sequence comes from Salticus scenicus, assembly GCA_963930645.1. Taxonomy (NCBI): domain Eukaryota; kingdom Metazoa; phylum Arthropoda; class Arachnida; order Araneae; family Salticidae; genus Salticus; species Salticus scenicus. The sequence continues at coordinate 107,126,017 of OZ005650.1, read as the reverse complement.
CACATGTGGAAGTTCATTGACATGTGCAAATCTGCATGATCAAAGCTACACATCTGCCAGTTTTTTGTAGATCTGTGATCAGTAGCCTGACCTTCATAGCACATACAGGCACACATGAAGAAGACATTTTGCTTTATTCAAATTATAGAATAAACAAAATTTGTCGCATGTTTTTATTTCTGGCAGAAGTCTTCGCTTGGGATAAGTTATTTAGATTAAAAAAAAAAAAAAAAAAAAAAAAACTTTTCTGGCACATAAAACAATTTTTGGAAATTTATCCAAATTTTACTTTGCAATTTAATCATTATTTTTAAACCAATTTTTTTTTTCTTTTTAAGAAAGTTTTTTCTTTTATCATTGTAAAATTAAGTATAAGTTTTAATTTATCAATCAATTGGAGAAACCAGATCTCCTCGATGCGAACATCTCTACCGAAGGTAACAAAATCCCTAAAGTGTTAAAAATACCCAAAATTCCAGAATATGCTCTGCAAGGATAGCATGCTTTAGATCGTTCATGCAGCAAAACTCCCCATATACTTTATATGAGTAAAGATTAGAGGGACATTGAATATTCCCACAAAGAGCAAAAAATCCCTATATCGGAGCAGGCTTTGAAAAGGTAGCATGACCTAAGCAATAACCGGCCAGCAGGGAAAGAGGGGGATGCGTTATCTGGGATGATACTGGTTAACAGACGTCTCCTAAACAAAGCGGGAGGGAAGTAACGACAATAGTAAGAAAAAAGCACTCTGATTTTTCCAGGAATAATGTAACAAAAAGAAATTTCCTTTCACTATAATTTTTCAAAACTGAATGACGGATAATGTATAAATGGAAGCAAGTATTTAACAAAATTAATTGAAATAATTTATTTTTAAACAAATTCTGTTTAAACTTTAGATAGTTTTTAGTGGGTATGTGGCGCACGCCACTGCTATATACTAAATTTAAAAGCAAGATATGCTGATTTTGAATTATCAAATTAAAATAAGCAGCATTAAAATAATGCCATGTCCAGGCATTTTTTGACAGTTTATTATTATTTTTTATTTTGAATTTCACGTAAAAAGCTCTCCCTTCAAAGACATTTTTTTTGTGAATTATTAAACTGTAACAGCACTTGATTGGCAAAATCAAGAAGATGACATTAAAAATTTTAATATATCTATGTATTGAACTTATTGTAATCTAATTATCGTTTGTATTTTTTTAATGAAAATTTATAATATTAAATGTGATTTACTGTTTTGTAAAATACTATAATTATTGAATACTTAAAGAAGTTTTGAACATAAAAGATTTCAACTGTAATAAAATTTGTATTTGTACAAATACAAAATTAACGCGATACAATCATATATCAACCTAGCTATATTAATTTGCAACAACCGTATAGATTTAAAAAATGAAATAAAATATATTAAAAATCTAACAACTAAAGCAGGTTACCACAAAAACTTAATAGATAAATTATATAGAAAAAGAATCCAGAAGTTTAATTTTATTCCTAACCACCAAAAAGTCCCCCCAAAATTTACTTTCTCCATTCCTTTTCATCAGGGTGCATCAATTAAAATTAAAAATACTGCTAAAAACACAATTTAAATAGCTCCACCAAACCAAACCCCAATATTTACCAGTTAATTCGTAATGATAAATATCCCATCCGCCCTCTTGAAACTGCAGGCATCTACAAAATCCCTTTCATACTTATGCACCATGGAGACGTGAACGTGTCACGGAATAATTTTTATGCACAATCCTACATATAATAATGAATTACACTGTTTTTGTAAACAAATATATAATATATTAATTAAAAAATTAGAAAAATTTCTAAAACAAAAGTAAATAAATATGTCTTTCTTTACCTTCTTACAAAATTGAAAGATTTTTTTTTTTTTTAACCTGCTTTGGAGAGGAAAAAAACATTTGGATCTTTCTCTCTCTGTTTTTATTATTTATTTATTTATATTTTTTTTGGGGGGGGGGGGGGGAGGGGGTGGCACAAAAATTTATTTTATTTATTATTTAATACAGGGTTCCCACTCAGTTTCAAAAATAAAATTCCCTGACTTTTCCACGTTTTCCAGGTCTACTTTTAGAAAATTCCAGTCACAAAATTTGGTTCGTGACATAAAAAATAGCTCACGGTATAAAACAGAACATAACTCGCGACATAAAAGACAACATAGTAACGTGACTTGCGACATAAATTGAATGCTCAAAAAGCATTTTCCAGGTTTGTATCATCATTTTTCCAGGTTTTTGAGTAATATTTACAATTTTCCCTGATATTTCCCTGACTTTTTTCAGTAATTTCAAATTCCCTGACTTTTCCAGGTTTTCCCTGACCCGTGGGAACCCTGTTAATAGTCACTTTTTCATAGACAACTGTTTTTATGGCATTAAATACTAAAACATTGTTCTTTTTTTAATAAAACATTTATTTTTTTCTTTATGTATCTTGCATAAAACATAATATATCTTTTGTTTGATGGTATAGTATGTATTTTAAATTTATTAAGGAAAAACAAATATTCATCAAGTTCAGTAATAAAGCCTAAAAATAAATTACATATGTGAGAAATATTGAGCACTTCTATCACTTTTTTGGATCTAGAAGTAATCCCTGATCACTAGCTAGGAAGCATGAGAGGAAGCCAAAATATAAATATGATAAATGAAAAATGAAACAATTCTATTTCTTTATAGGTTCTAGAATCTAATAAAGCAAGTTTAAAATGAATATTGACATTTATGATGCTGACGGAGAAAGATTGGGAAACTAAAGGCTTCTGCTGAGCTTTTAATCAATGATGGCTGGTTGGAGATAAGAAAAAAGGGAAAGGGGAGTAAAAAAATAATTACATCGGCAAGAAATATTGTGTAATTTAATTTCTTTATAGTTTCTAGAATCTTATAAAGCAAGTTTAAAAAATTAATATTGACATTTATGTTGTGGATGGAGAAAGACTGTGAATTGGAATGCTTCTGTTGTACGTTTGATCGTCGATCGTTAGTGGAGTTTTTTTTTTTTTTTTTTTTTTTTTTTTAAACGAACGATATCCGCGACTTTTTTAAAAGCGTATAATCCGTAATTTTTATATGCTGTCCGTAAAGCCGTAATAATTACAGACAAATCGTAATACTTGGCACCTCTACAAATATCATAACAATAATACCAGATGCTACATTGGAGTCTCCAAAAGGAAAATATCTACCAGACTTAAAGAACACAACAGTGATATAAAATACGAAAAAACAACCACAGCCCTAACCAGAGTTTATCAAGACAATAATATAAATATAAATTTTAATGAGGCTATTAAAATTGCTAATTACAACAATTCAGATTACGCATTTTACCGCAAAACGATTGAAATTATTGATAATAGTTTTTTATGCAAAGGGCACGAGTCAAGTGTGGCGCCACCTCCTGGAGGCAGTGGCGGCCCGTGCTAGGAAAAACAGGGGAAGAGCTAAAAGACGAAAATTTTTCGTAGGGATTTGGAGGGGAGGATAAGAATCTCCTTGTTGCGGAGAAAAGTTCAGTTTTATTGGTCATTGCCATATTTCATCTTTAGGATGGTATCAATAACTATGCGAAAAATATCATATTTTGAAGATTAAACTACTACTTTTACTAAAGAAAAAATTATTTATCACAAAGAGCTCATTTATTAAATCCCAAATAAACTAGGGTAATCGTACGTACCATATGTCACGAAATTGAGAAAGATACATATTTTGAAATAATTTTTCTGTTTTGAAAAATTGTAACAAAGAAATTATTTATCATAATTTATCCTTATCATAATTATTTATCATAATTCATACTTTTTAATCCACATTTATTTGACATAAATCCTCCCTCTGTAATTCGGGAACAATTATGTATATATTTATGAACAAACATGAAATTTGTTGTATATTTTTAGCCTATTTTTAACAAGAGGAGAGCATTAAAATTACTAACATTCAAAAGCTGGACCCTTTGACAAAATTTGAAATTTGGCACCAAAGTACCTTAGAAGTTTATCGCCAAAATCTTTACTTACGAAACTGCGATAGCCATTTTAATTCATCGACAAAATGATAACAAAAATTTAAAATCCGCCAAGGGATCCTATACTAAAGCTGTATCAAAGAAATTTTAAGAAATGGATATAGTAACTGTTGCTAAGGGATGAAACATGGTTACCGCATGTTTTTATAGGGAAGAATAGATTAAGAAAACATCTTGTCACACTAAATGAATTTTTGTTTTCTAGAGGTTTTTATACCTATTAGAAAACAAAAATAAACTTTGGGCTTTCCTTCTATTTCTTTCTCTCTTTCTTTTTTTTTTTTTTTTTTAAATCTTTTTCAAGCTGTTTCGATATCCGCGATTGTAATGAAATGCTCGCCCTCTGGTGGGCTAAGGTGAAATTATCACACCACTGCATATCATCATATTATGCAATCGATTTTCCATGATGTAATGGCGGAGAAAGAACAATAATAAATACACGTGGCTATTATATTTACTAACAACTGCAGTTCAGAGAGCGCCATCTATCGATCATTACAAACGCGGATAGTCTTTACTGTTCAATGTTCTACGCTTTTAAAATGCCGGACAAAGAATTTCTATCAGTAGGACTGACAAGTAAATAAAGAGAAACAGAGACTTTCATAGGGATTTGAATCATCATGTAAATATAAAGGCTAATAGTTTTTTTTTTTTTCCTTTCTAATAAATTAATTATTAAGAATACTGCTTACATGGAAGTTTTGAAATTATGTATTTACTATTTGAATGCCTGCTTAAAAAAGGGTCAGGTTTCGATCACAGGGCGTTGATTGCATTTTTTTAATGGTAATATTATAAAGGTACTTTAAATGGCAACTATAACAATTAAACATGATTTTTAAAATACTTGACTTTATGACAAAAAATTACAATGAAATGAAATAAAATTTCCAAAAACTCTTGTTTAGACATTCTAGAGTATGGCATTAATACATATAAAGAAGGAAGATATTTATTTACCTTAAAAAATAGTAACAATTATCTTATTTTTTTAAAACTTCCACAACTTATATATTTAAAATTCTTAAAACAATAAAGTAATAATAATAATAAATATATAAATAAATAAAAAAGAACTTGGTGTTCATTCATTTTCAAATATTAATTTTAAAACTGAAAAATTCAGCATTTTTTTTTTTTTTTTTTTTTTTTTAAGAAAAAAAAGTCCAATAATGTGTAATTTTCCTAGTGTAGTTGAAATACAAAGCCATTTATAGTCTTCAAACCAAGATGTTTTTAAGTTAACATTGTGACATTTTCCATTTTTTTTAAAATTATAATTTCTATAGACTCTGTTAGTCTCCCGTAAATAACATCTTTTTGTCTCCAACTTTTCATCTGTTAAACTGTGTTTAAAAGCTTTAAAGATTATAAAATCTGACAAAGAATTAATTAAAAGCATAAATCGCAAAATTAAAAAATTAAAACGGTAAACACTACATTTTAAGGGAATCAAATTCAATGAGAATTCCCTTTTAAGCTAAGCTGGAAGATCTATTACCTCTTTCATGAAAAGTCTTCCCTTTCTCTCTCGTCCTTCGAAAATTCGCGGTAGAATATTTAGAGTGACGTAAGCGTTACCATGGTAACCATGCAGTGAAGGCAGAGGTAAAAATGAATGTCTTTCATCTCTTCCCTTGCACTTCAGTTATATGAATTTGTCAGCAAAATTGGATGTTTAAGAAAAGATTTCAATTGCTGTTTTTATTGGTTGTTATTTATTCAAAATTTGTTATAAATCCTTATTAAATTAAAAAAAAAAAAAAAAAAAAAAAAAGAAGGAAAGAAAAGAAACATGGAAAAAATTAAAAAATATTTATGATTTTTTTTTTTTTTTTTTTTTTTTATGAAATATATGAGGAAGGGGCTCTTTCCTTACTTCCCTTGACGGGCCGCCACTGCCTGGAGGAACATTGGGAAAGCTTTAGTATGAACTGCAGCAAGCCACAGCAAGGTCATTGAAGAAGAAGTGGATCCGCTTCCAAAAGCCGCTACAGTCTAAAGGAAAGGTATGGTATGGAGCTTAGTAAGGTCTTTATTTTAATTTTATGATTTACTGTCTCACTAAAATCAGTCTACATGAAGCTGTCTCATTTAAATTTCAATTCCCAACAAAACATAATTAATTTATTTAAAAAGAATAAATAACAAGAGAGAGCATTAATCTGCTGATGATTTTACAAAATTATCCAAGTATAAAATGCAAATAAATAACTTACGCTTTGATTTATACATTTTATTAAAAAATATTTACATTTTTATTAATGTATTTTTAATGTTTTTATTTCTTTTTTAATCGCTTTGCTGCTCGTAATGCATGTCTTTTCTTCATATGAGTTGTTAATCTTTCTTTTTTCTTTCTAGCTTTCAATATTTCTTCTTTATTTTTTAGTTCCCTTCTCATAGGTCTGGAGTCATTATGCTGTTTACCTTTGTTTCCTTTCCGTTTATCTGGAAGATAAATTATCTAGTATTATCATATTTAAAAAAAAAAAAAAAACTTAGTTTGAAAGAATAAGCTACATTAATAAAAAGAGATGTCTGTCATGCTCAAGACTATTATACAAAGAAACCTAATTTTTAAATTCTTAAAATTTTGGGTTAAATCTCTTTATCCTCAGCAGCCAAATACTGTCATTCTATGAGGAAATTTGTTCATAGAATTATTCATTACCTAACATATTTTTATAAATCCTGTTTTCACATTCAGAAAATTCATAACCGTGAACTTGTTCTCATTATCCAAAAATTAATTTTTTAAATTTTTGCATATTTTATTGTGGAGCTATAAATCCTAAAATATTAAGAATAAAAAAATTAAATTTTTTGAAAACAAAAACAAACTGAACAGTTGAGAATTTTTCAATATGAAAACACACACACACACACAAAAAAAAAAAAAAAAAAAAGATAATGAGTAATTCTATTAAATTTTTCTATGGGATAACATGAGATTTGGTAGCTGGAGATGAGAAAATTGTAAGAGGTAGAGGACTTAAGGCTCCACATTCCCTCTTACAATTTTCTTCATCTCTGGTCACCAAATTGCATGTAACTAGTGAAACGTATTCTTTTAAATTTCGCTTTTATGTTCGGAAAATTCACAACTAACCATGAAATTAGTACTCAATTTGCAAAAATTATTATTTTATTATTTTTAATATTTCATTTTACAGCTGAAAAATGAGAAAAATACACTTAATTAATTTTTTTGCATTTTTAAACTCAAAAAATTAATATTCAAATTTTTAAAAATATTTTTTTGGAATAAGAGTAGTAATTTAATTGGTTGTGAATTTTCAGAATGGAAAACAGAATTTAAAAAACACATCAAGTAATGTGTAATTCTATAAACAAATTTTCCCATAGAATAACATGGGCTTTGGCCGACATTGATGATCTTGATGTATTACCTTAGTACTTTATTTACTTTTTAACATGTTTTCACATTTGCCAGGTTACAGTAACATTTAGAAAAACAATACATCAATTGTTCAACAAAAAGAGTGAACTTTTAAATCTGTTCACAGATTTTTCCTTAAAACTTCCAAGCTACTTTTTAAACTAGTAGAATTTCCCCCAAGTGATTTTTTTTTCAAATATTTTCCAAAAAATAACCACTTGCAGTTTACTGTCCATTTGTACTGGACATTGCATTTTTGGTTGAAAAGGTTCACTGTCCAGTTCAATTACTTCAAATTTAGCCAAAAAATAAACACTTTTGCCAAACACAGCCAAAAGATATGTAAGTCAATGAATACTGCAAACAGTAAATAATGCAGATATTTTACTTAATTTAAATAGTTAGATTCACTGAATTTTTTATTCTCTATTGATTTTATTTTGGAAAAATAAATTATAAAATTCTAATTTTGCTCATAAATTCTTCCGATTCCATTAGATTCCAAATCATTAGACACATGAGTATATGCATAGAAGGGGTAATCAGTATTGGTGCACATTTTTCTCTTCATTTACATATCTTTCTAGTCACTTTATTAGTACAACTCGCCTAAAAAAACTTAAGTTTCTTTAGATTATGTGTATTTATACTAATACACATTTCTTTAAAATAATGTTTTTTGGTGTAATTTAAGCTGTGCATTTATTAAATTTCATTATAAAATTGGATTTCAGAATTTTAACTTATAAGTACAAACCTTTAAATAAAAAATATTTTTGTTTATATCCAAGAAGATATAAATTTCAGGTCTTTGTGGATTATAGGTAAAACATTATGATAGTTTATAGAAAAAAGCTTACTTTTTATGAAATGATCTAAACCTTTTTGTTTTCCAAGGGCACTTTCTCCTTCATTATCACTCTCGTCATGATACTTAACTTTGTTTTTCTCCTGCCATTTTTTATATCTATTTGGTTGTCAAGTTAAAAAACAGCTAAAATTTACATATTTTAGTACATATTTATTTAATGTATCATTATATAATACAATATACGATATGATGCAACAAACAGCAATTATAGGTGAAGGCAATTATAGGAAATTTAAAGTTCTAAATAATGATATCAACAATAATAATTATAATAATGCTACACAGAATGAGAAATATAAAATTATAATTTTATTTAAGGCTGGACCCATGTTAATTTTGAACAGTGTGACAGAAAGACAGAACAATTTCGTCTTAAGAAAATGTAGACAGAATAATATAAAAATTGTCATATAAACTGAGCTTATACTATGGACAGAGTTTCTCCTGGGTTTAAAAAAAGGGAAGGATGCTGCTAGTAGAAAAAGAGCACTTTTTAATTTTTTTAAGAGCAGTTTCGTAGTCTTAAAAACCATATTTATTTAAAATCCACACTTATTTCAAAATTCTATTATAAGTATGCATAGTATAATCAGGGGTGGCACCAGCTAGGGGGCTGGAGGGGCACAGGCCCCCCCGTAGGGGAGTCTGTGACCCCCCATCAGGGCATACTTTTAAAATCTCTCAGGGGAACAAATACAAAATTTTCAGTTTTTCTACTTTTAGCAGCATTTTTTTTTTCCTTTTACAAATTTGGAGCATTCCAGTTTTTCCATTCTGTATTCAATAGAACAAAGTATTGGATTCGCAGGGATGGAACAGCGTGATCACTACTTTGGAGCACTTAAAATACCATTTTGGAGCAGCTAAATATCAATTTTGGAGCATATCGGAGCAGAATAATTATGGATTTGGAGCATATCGGAGCAGAATACTTATGGATTTGGAGCATATTGGAGCAAAATAATTATGGATTTGGAGCATATCGGGCAAAATAGTTATGGATTTGGAGCAAATTTACTATCAGTTTGGAGCACATTGTCAGAATAATCTGTGAGTTCTTGTTTTTTGAAAAATTAAAAATTCTGCAAAAAATTTCAACTATTTTTCCGCTTAGTTAATACATAAAAATGAACATCTCAACATCATATGTAAAATAAAATACATTTTGAAAATTTTCAGCAGAAATGGGCGAGGGAAATTTCTTAAACTTGTACCACGATATATACAAAAGAAAAGCTAAATTGTAGGTGAGCATCGAATTTTCAGTTACTATTAGGTGTACTGAATATTCCTTATTCAGTAATAATCGAATATTTAGTGCATACCTATTCAAATGAAACTTAATTACAAGAACAAGAAAATTGATGTGAAAATGATTTGAATGCTCTAACTCCAAATTTATACAAAAATTGGATTTTTTTTAACCAAATCTTAATTTTTGGGATAATAGTAAAATAAATATATGGGTAATTTTAATCGTTTAGATATTAGAGAAAGTAATAAAACTGAATTTATGATAAAATAATCCTTGTTATTAAGGATGGAAAAGGATTGAAATCGTACGACATTAACCCTTTATATCCCAAATTACCTTATTTTTGGAAAAATAGTTTGAAACTTTTTTATTATATTTCTTTATGCATGAGAAACATCTCATATTAAATTTAGCTTAAATTATAGCTTAACTATAGGGAAAGCTTAAACTATAGAGACTCTGAAGTTCCAATGAAATTCTGTAGTAAATTTACGCTATATTCATATTGAGAAATTTTTTTGATGGGACTTTGAAGTCCCAGTGGAATACAAAGCGTTAAATTTAATTTTAGTGCAAACTGACAGTGATGCACTTTTCTGAAACTTTTTCTCTTTTTTTTTTTTAAAAAAAAAAGGAGTTTATCATGTGTGTGTGGTGGTGGAGGGAATAAATAAATAAAAAATTTATAACTGCATTAAAATATTACACACATATATAAATTATTTACATTTTGACATAGGATAAATACTACATTTAAAAAATAAATAAATAACAAAATATTCTAAATGAATAAATAATCTCACATAAAACAAAGTTCTTGTACTTTTGTAATATTTTTGAAATTATGTAAAAACCGTTTTTATAACTTTATTACAATTCAGACTTGCACTTACAAGTATTTTAAGTTGATTTGCAAAATATGCGTTAATTTTGCGGCCGATAGCCGAAATATTGAATAGTTCCCAATAAATGGTAAAATGTTTAGGTTTAATATCCATTTATTAATTAAATATGCCATTTTTATCATAAATCGACAAAATTCACGATATTTTTACCGCCGATTGCCGAAATACGTAATTATTTCGCTGTAAATAATTGCTAACATATACTATAATTTTGTTACTCATTGAAAAAAATTATACATTTTCATAGCTGATTTCCGAAATTCGCGATATTTTTGCTGAAATTAAGTAATAAATTGTCAAAATTTTACGTTTAATTACCATTAATTAATTAAATATACTATTTTTCCTTGTTAATCGGAAGAATTCACGATATTTTTACAGCCGATCGCCGAAATATATAATTATTTCGTTGCAAATTTTAAAAAATTACGTTTACCGCGAATAATTGCTAATACATACCATAATTTTGTTACTGATTAAAAAAATTCATACTTTTTTCATTGCTGATTTCCGAAATTCGCGATATTTTTGAAGCAATTTAGTAATAAATAGTCAAAATTTTACGTTTAATTACCATTAATTAATTAAATATGCTATTTTCCTTCGTTAATCGGCAGAATTCACGATATTTTAATGACCGATTACCGAAATACGTAATTATTTCGCTGCAAATTTATAAAATCTACGTTTAATAGCAAACAATTGCTAATATACACCATAATTTTGTCACTAATTGATAAAATTCACGCTTATTTTAAAAGCTGATCGCTAAAATTCGCAATATTTTTGCGGTCAATTATATCGAAAACGGGGTCAATTATTAACGAAATATGCAATTATCTGGCTGGTAATCGGTGAAATTTGTGTCCTATTCAAAGCTACATCCCCAAATACTAAACAACTTTGCCGTTAATCGATGAAATTCACACTTTTTTCAAAGCTGAACCCAGAAATATGTGAAAATTTTGCAGATGAATTCAAAAAAGCCGGATTATTTCACAGCTAATTGTCAAAAATGTACGTTTCGCCGGAACTAAATTATTATTTTCCTCCTATTCGATAAAAAATTGCGCTTTTTTTTCCCCCCCAAAGCGGATTCCTAAAATACGTTATTATTGTGCGGCTCTTTGCCGAAACACGCTATTATTTAGCTACTAATATTTGAAAATCGCGTTCTTTTGAAAGCTGAATCTCAAATACTCAACTATTTTGTCGCTAATCAGTGAAATTTGCGTTTTTTTTTTTTTTTTTTTTTTTTTTTTTTTTTTTTTCAAAGCAGAATCTCGAAATAAGGTATAATTTTGCAGATTTCGGAAATACGGGATTGTTTACCCACAAAAATCAAAACTTACATTTTATATCCTATTCTTTGGCTGCTAATCGACAATTTTTTTTTTAAAGCTAATTTCTGTAAATCGCGATATTTTTGTAGCTGATAACAAAAAATATGCAATCATTTCGCCGCTAATTAGCAAAATTTATGTTTAATCACGATTAATTGCTGAAATAGGCTTTATTTCGATACTAATCAATGAAATTCTTCCTTTTTTCAAACATGATTAGAAATACGGAATTATTTTATAATTTATTGCTAATTTTTAAAATTCCGTGATAGTAAACTAATTGCTAAAATAGATGTTATTTTTTAAAAATATGCAATTATTTAGTGATAAATCAGCAAAATTCTTTTTTTATTATTATTTGATTACTGAAATATGCCATGTTTTTGCGGCTGATTTATAAAATACGTAATTTTCTCGTGCCACTTTTGTGATAAATTTATTTTAAATTCGTCGATTTTTGTGAGAGTCCCGTTTTCAAATCCGAAAATTTCTTAAATTTACCCATGCACTAAATAAACTTAGCTATCGCGTATTCTGTTATCCCAGCAAAAAGCACAGAAAGTTTTCTTTTTTCCCCAACGGTAGATACTTGGCCCGTTAAAGTTCGGAGTTTTCCACGATTTTCTCCGAAACTTACGCGAATACGGACTAAAACACTTAAGAAAATTCCCCACGGAGGACTCCTCCGTTAAAGGTCTGATTTTACAGTGATTTTCTCTGAAACTCGGATGATTATGGCGTAAGACCCTTCAGGAAGTCTCCTACGGAGAACATTTTTTCCTGGCCTAGAATTTTTGCGTTATCAATCGGCCTTAAATTTCAATAGCTTTGAATCCATTATTTATTTAGATAAATAATCGAAATAAACATTTTTTTTCCCTCAGAAAGTTTTATTTTTTAACGACTTTTTACTCATTAAGATAACTGAACCATTGGTATTGTTTAAATAAAAAAGAAAATACTGCATAATCATAGTTTTCAGTTTCTTTCTTCCCCCCTTAAAGCTTGTGGTTTTAATAAAACACACTCTTAGCAATGTAAACAAATACTTGTTCCCGTTCTGTTCTGAGTTAGTAATATTTGGATTACGCAATGCCCTGCACTGGAATTTTTTCTTCTTTTTTTTCTTAACGATTTATTTATGAGTAGTTCTTCCGACAGATTGTAAAAGTAATTAGATTTGATTTTTTTTTTCCCCAACAGATGTTGAAGCGATTTCATAGATAAAAAATAAAATTCAATGAATCATGTTTCATGCGGCAACTGTTGGTAATGAAAAATTTGATAAGGATCGGACTGCGATTTCCGCCGTGTGATGTGTGAAAGTAAAAAAAAAAAAAGAAAGAAAAAGAAAAATAGGATTTGTAGTAAGAGTTTTTGAAATATAAGAAATAAGGAAATATATAAGCTCAGTACACCCTGCTTAAAACGAAATCGCATCGATGTTTTGACGCAAAAACGGAGTTCAAAACCTCGGTTTCGGCGCGAAAATGAAATAGCGAAAGCCATCATTTGGCACAAAAAAATTTTAAGTATTTTGGCGCAGGCGGGCGCAATTTTACGGCAAAACGACTTTTTTGGAGCAGGTTTGCGCAGAGGTACCGAATTTGCGCAGTCTGGCGCAATTGGCGCAGCTGTTCCATCCCTGGATTCGTAAAAATTCTCAGCTTCCAGTTTTCCATGAATATACACGTTTTGACCACGATATTTTTAGAAAATGTCTGACTGTGACACGATGATCTCCAAAACCACGAGGAGTACTAACAAATGGAATGGTACAAATATTAACAGTATTGCAGTTTTTGATAAATACTCATATAATAAACTCTCTTTATGTAGTGCCCCCCTGTCGGGGAGGTGGTGTCCCCCCGTCGGGGAATTTCTGGTGCCATTACTGAGTATAATAAATACCTTTTTAACTTTCCTCACTTCTGCTTGTAACTAGTAAATAAATAAGTGTTGAAGGTAATACACAATAGTTTTTACTTAAAAATAAATAATTAAATACATATATTTATCTGCAGTATATCATTATTCTTCTGTTTGCCAGTTGTTTTCTCCTAAATTTATGCTCTCATGCCAAGAGGCAATAAGTTTTATCGGGGCATGAAGGGTGCATTCCCCCCCTCTCTCTTTGATTAGAGGCAAGAAGGGTGCTATTTTTTCAAACCTAACGGCAGGTAGGGTGCAACACCCTCCTTAAACTGCCTGGGGGGAAACTCTGCTATGGGCACACTTAACAACCACAACCTTTTAACTTTAAAATCAAATACATTTTAACAATAGTGTAAATTGATATAAACTGAAAAAAAAAAAAAAAACTTTAAACATTATTAATTTTTAAATAATCACTTAACTTCCAGATGAAAACAAATAAGATAACGTGATTGTGCATATAAAAGCAATAAAATTGCTAAAGTAAAGATAAGAAATTATTGCAAATGATATTGAATTAAATAAAATTCAGTAGGCTAGTAAAAATGGCCAAAATCCAGTAGTCTACTGGTAAAACCAGTTGAATTGGCAGGTATGCATGCAAAAAAAGATAAAAGCTTTTTAACTTGAGTTTGTACACAAGTTTAAAATATGTGTATATGAGTTCTGTACACATATTATACTGCAAATTTAATTTTTTTAAATAGCATTTCTATTTTTTTTCTGTATATTTAAAGACAGAAAATTTAGTATCTCCAATAAAATAAATAAATCTGTAAGTAATAATAATAAAATCTTTAATCCCTTCTTACATTTCATAAGATATACAAAGTAACTAGAGCTACATTTAAAAAATAAATAAAAATAGCACAAATGCTTAGGAAAATTGCATATAAATTATTTAAAGGATAAAAGCATACAGGAAAAATAACTGAAGCACATTTAAGAAAGAATATATAAGAATTTATAAATTAAACTTATTTGATAGGTGATTTTTTTTTTAATAATACAGCACACTTTTGCTTTTTCATAGACAAAGCAAATAAAGTATTACAATTAGATAAGAACACAACAGCCTTCCTTTGTTAATATAATCTTAAAAATAAAAATAAAGCCATTTATAAACTGTTAAAGGATACAGATCTGTTTTATATGTTTTTGGTATCCACACACCACTTTCAGTTTTCATTTTTTTAGCTTTAATATCATCATCACGTACAAATTTCTTCTTCTTTCTGTCCCTAAAGAAATTAAACCATTAATAAACTATCTGGTGAAGAAAATATATATTATGTTATGACTTTACGCACACACACATATATCATGCTTAAATATTTTATCTATCTCCTATTATAGAATACCAGAATGATTTTAAATCAATTAAAATACTATATAAACCTTACTTCATTGCTTCATTAGTTGCATAGCTGCCTTTGCTGGAGGGCCCTCCACGTCGTCAGTGCTTAGCATTGTGGAAAGTGTCGCTAACTCTCGATGTTTGCTTGTTAGTGACACTTTCCACAAGGCAAAGCACTGATGACACGGAGGGCCCTCCAGTGAAAGCAGCTATGCAACTAATGAAGCAAAGTTTATATAAGCAAACATTGAGAGTTAGCGGTACTTTCCACAAGGCAAAGCACTGACGACGCAGAGGGCCTTCCAGCAAAAGCAGCTATGTAACTAATGAAGCAAGGTTTATATAGTATTTTAATTGATTAAAGATGCTTCATTTTTATTAAGTTTAAATAAGATTTATATCAAAACAGAAATAGAGTTGAGTTATTATGACACATAAGCTGTTAAGCGTGTCATATGTTTATACACAAAACTGTGCAGCTGAACAAGGAAAGAGGAACATTCATCTTAGCATACATGTATAAATGTCTACATCTAAAAATATTTTTTACAAAAACTCAAGGGGAAAAAATATGTATGAAAGAATGTTTATTTTTTATTTTAATACAAATATAGATTCTTTGACAATACTTTTGTAGCAACAATACTTGGGGATACTTGCGACGCTACACTACTGTTAGTAGGACAAATGAATATTCCTGACTTTTAAGTGAGCAAAATAACACTGATGAGATATTCATTGAGTCAAGAACATTGTGTCAAGAACCAATGTTTGATTTTTGGATTGTTTACTTTTTGCTATTGTTATATTATACATAATTCAGTTTTCCGTCTATAATAAGTCACTTGTTGATTGTTTTTTTTACTAGGATTAAAATCCCTTAAAGAATCCCCTTCACTGATATTTATGAACACTGAACTATTTATACCTTCCTCTTATAGATTTGGTTGGAGTTAATATTTTTATACCAATACCGGTAAGTTGCAATGATTAAATAATAATAATAATAAAATAAATAGAGTTTTGGTTAAATGGCATTCAACTAACTGGAAAAATTCAGAAATCTTTTTCCCTATCTTTCCAATAAATTGTTTTAAAATATTTGCTGCTATCATAAGAAGCTTTAAGTTTCCATTTCCAAATACTCAATGTCTGATTTAATATAATACAAATCAATGTTTATATTTACAAAGGCAAATATTAAAAAAAAAAAATAATAATAATAATAATAATAAAGTAAAAATCTGTCACCTATTCAGACAAAGTCAACTCGTAAGCATAAGTTAGCGTTTATTTGATATGTTAAGAACAAACAAAATTCATATGAAAAGCAGAGGGAGGCTTTGAATCGAGGGAGAGCCTTTTGTAGTATTTTATGGTATTGCATTTTTTGCTAACAAATAAAATATTAAAAATGTGAAAAGTCAATTTTTAAAAAAATGAGTACTAATTTAACAAATGTGAATTTTCTGAATATAAAAACAGAAATTAATATATATATAATATAATATATATAATGTTAATGCCAAAATTAGGTAAATCCAAATATATGAAATTCATAACCAACTTCCTAGGAATAATATTAACCCTTTAGCCATGTAGAGTTTTTTAGCATATCTGTTTAATAAATCACTAGCAGGCTTTGCCCGCTTCGCTGGCCACTAAATTTAAAGGAAACTCTTTTCTATATAGCTTTATAAAAATAAAATAAAATAAATTACTGAAATTGTTCAAAAGTTCGATCCAGGTCCCTGCTGCATTTGGCAGCGATTTGGTCATCCACTGCAACTCGGTCGCTTGTCCCTATTACCTGCGACAATAGTTTACCAATGAGCTTCCATTTAGGTGCTTATTATATAACAGTTTCGAAATAGATAGTATCGAAAAATTTGGAGTTTCTCTTTTATATTTGAATCCCAGTTACATGTGAACAACACTATACGTGTTGTTCACATGTAACTCGGACTGGACTCAAATGTAACTGGGTTTAGACAACATAATATTTGCTTTTACGTTATTTTATATGTTTATTTTGTTTATCCAATCAATCATTAAATGACAGCAATTTCACGCCAAATATTACAATATGCTGTGACCGGCTACGTCTGTCGCATGAGACAATTAATTTTTAGTGTTTATATATAATTCATGGGTTGTAAACCTGATAGTACAGCCTTAATATAGTTCTCTTTGGCGGCTTTTGAATTTTTGTCACCATTTTAGACTTAATCCATTGTAACAATAAGACTTAATACCTTGTAACAATATGCTATAAACGCGCTATTTCTGCCGTATTTTAGACAACTAATCTTTTTATGGTTATATATATTTTCCATTAAACTTATTTTTATTTATTTATTTAAATATTAATTTGAATTTTTCAAATATTTCTGTTCGACAGCGTGCAAGTGCAGTAACACACAGAGGCTCATTTATTTGTATGATAAATTAGCATAATGATTATTACATAAAAAAATAAATAAATAGGTAAACATTATCGTGTTGCACAACTTTATTATGTTGCTCCACTGGCGGCTTTTGAATTTTTGTCGCCATATTAGCGATGGATTTTTTTTTTTTTTTTTTTTTTTTTGTATGAAAAGGGGAAGACTATTTTGCTAATAATTTTACCAGACTCTTTTTTGTTTATACATAAGAATCCTTTATATTCTGCTTATATTTTTAATGGTTTTTAGGTTTAAAATAGTGCTTGTTGAAATAAATTTCCTATCTTTAAAACTGCATTTGTTCTGTAAATTTTGTGTAAAAATAAATCATTTATGTTTTTATATATTCGATGCGCTACTTAGATTAAAATGGCTGTTGCTATATTAAATTTCTTCTCGAAAAACGTTCAGAGACAATAAGTAGAGAGTCCCCTTAATTATTAATCCTACATACACATAAGCTGTTTATTTAAAGAGATAAATTAAATATATTTATAGTAATATAGGAAAATATAAATACCAGTCCATCACAATACCTACATAATATAAATTAATAAAATAAAACATACCAACGAGTTGAATTTTTTAATTTTTTGGCGATATTATCATCATCACCAGTAAAATCTAAAACTGCACTTGCTGCTTGACGTTCAAAAGTAGAATCCAATTCTAACCTATAAAAGATAATAATATTTACTATTTATAGGAGAAACATAATTTAAAAGTTAATAATTTAACAACATCCATAAATATGTCTGTTGCACTTTAATTTAAACTTAGTTAATTTGAATTTAGGCTATTTTGCTTAGAAAGACTTTTAAAAAGAAAGTTAAACACAAAATTTTACATAATTTACATGGATAACACTATGCTTTCATGGAGATTAAATGAAAATATTTCCCTGCAACAACACTGAAGAAGACTGGAGCCCCATGAGAAAATCCTTGAATCAAAGCTTAGGCTAAATTTTAAAATATTTTTGTATTTTATTACATTCATGAATTTTGGCATCACTATTAACAAAGCAATCATGGAATACAAACATTTATTATTGTATGAAAATTTAATACTTCTTCTCTGAAAAAAAGTAATATAAAATAGTCACAGCTAACTCCATGAAGATCACAAATATTAAATTTTTTATTGAAAAAGCATTATGCAATTCACATAAAACATAATATATATATGTATACAGTCAAAGCTCGTTAACATGAACACATTTAAGGGCCTGCTTCACTCACCGCCGCCGGAAGCCAAGCTTAATGTTACTCTATGGGAAATTTTTCTTTACAAATAACTTATTAAGTAATACATATTTTTGAATTCTGTTTTCACATTCTGAAAATTTCCAGCTGTTAAATGGGCGGACCTTTTTTAAAAAATTATTTTTTTTTTAAATTACGAATTTTTAATATGTGAAATTTTTTCATTTTGCAATTTCAAAATAAAATATTAAAAATTTAAAAAATACATTTTTAAAAAAGGTCCGTCAATTTAACAGTTGGGAATTTTCTGAATGTGAAAACAGAATTTAAAAATATGTATTAGTTAATAAGTTATTTGTAAAGAAAATTTCCCCATAGAATAACATTGGCTCGGGCTTCCGGCGACGGTAAGTTAAGAGGGCCGTTAACGCAAACTTCTTTTAACATGAACTGTTACCACAAATCCTCATCAAAATGAAGGTTGATTTAGTTATATGAAGATTAGTTACTGATAACGTGAACTACTAATAACATAAACAATCCCTCCCCCCCCCCTGAGATTCATGTTAACAAAGTTTGACTGTATACATACGTATAAAATTCAGTGTATCTTTAATCTTTTTAATGTGAATTCAAAATATAATCATACGATGAATTTAATCATATTAATTAAATATTGTAATGATTACCCTTTTTCTTTGTAATGTTCAGAAGATATATATGACAAATAATGTTCTGGATCCTTATATTTCCCACCACTTTTCTTTTTAGAGTTTTCTTTATCACTAAAATTTTGAATAAAGCACTAAAAGATAAACAGAAGTTATGTAAATACAATGAGTTATCTATTTTAAATTTATAAATACAAATGTTTTATAAAAATTAAACATTATTGTGAATGCATGGAATACAAGAATAAAATGGATTCAAATATTTTCAAAAAGAGAATTATTAGTGATCATACAACTGAGAAAAACATTCATTAAAATTTGAAAATAAGTTTCTTCTGAAATTATGTAAGATAAAGTTTATCTTACAAAATTATCAGTTATATCAAGCCTGTCCAATTCAAAAAACTTAATGGGCCACTTTTTTTAAAATGAATTTTGTTTCCAGTAGGTTTCATTGTGTTTAATTTTAAGGTAAAAATTTGAAGCAAAATACAATAATAATAATATAATTTCATTTTATTCATAAATTAACGATAGAAACAGTTAAAGATTAATGAACTATCCATAAATATTGGGTTGTTCGATAAATAATGTCGTTTTTTAAAACCTTCGCTTCTAAAAACCAAGGCTTCTTCGAACATGGAATTTTTCAACTTACTGAAAGATGGCAAAAGGTCATCCAACAAAATGGTCAATATATCAATGATTAATGTTTGTTGTTAATATAAATAAATTCACTTTGAAAAACATGAAAAAAAAAAAAAAAAAAGACATTATTATCGAACAACCCAATAATAATCTATAAAATAATCAAATAATATTTTGTTTGCAATAAACAGTGTAAAGTTCCTCTTTTCTTTCACTTAAGAGGTTTCTTTTTGACAGCTTCGATAATTATCGGTGATGCTTTTACTCTGAAGAGTCAGCACAGATTTAATTTTTGCTGAGTTAATAGGTAATATAAAGTTATCAGTTTTGTGAATTCAATTATGGGCTTCAAAAGTTTTCACATTGGGCTGAGATTTGGCCCTTCCTGTGTTAGAGAATAACTAATATATTATTTTATTATCTAAATGACTATCTTTTCTCAAGGTTCAGATTACACTGAAATAAAAACATATATATTACAAAATTTTAAACTACCACTTGGGGGGGGGGGGGGGGAATTAGAGTTTTTAAAAGAAGTGTATCTTGAATAAAAATTTCTTTCACAGATCTGATATAAAATGGGGGGATTCGGGGAGGGGGGGATTCAACTATTTTTTTCCAATTGTTCATCCAACATTTCATACATTGTTTTGCTGCTTTAGATAGTAACTTATAATAATGAATAATAAAATTTTATTTTAAATATTTTTTAACTTGATGTGAGAGGAAAAAAAAAAAAAGAAAACTTTTTTTTATTCGTCTAAATATAAAAATAGCGTAAAAAAAAAAAAAAAGTCTTGTCACTAAATTTAAAATTTAAATGAAAGATATATATATAAATAAAGATTTCCTTTTATGTTGGGGAGAAAAAAAAAAAAAAAAAAGAGGAATACATATTTTATTTCTTTAGCATGAACTTGTTTTTTCTTTTTTAATAATTTTACAGTTAAAATGGGGGCTTTATTTAGTATTAATATTTTTCGTAGCAATTGGTTGAACAGTGTACTTTGTACAGTGAATTAAAACATATTATATATATATATATATATATATATGTACCCTGTAGGTAAAGGGTACCATGCCTTTTTTTTTTTTTTTTAAAGTTAGCATCACATTCTTGATGTTTATGTTTTTGCTTTATTACATTGTCACTAATAATGTGTTTAAATATCATTAAGCAATTATTGCTAGTTGCAAAGAAGTGTATTTAAACATGCATTTAAAGTTGAAAAAATTAAAGTTTTCTTCTTGAAAAATTACATTTTTGTAAAATGGTGTCCTTTACCTTTCGGGTTCAGATACATTGTTGATTTAAGGTGGGCTACTGCAAATTTCCACAATACTAAAAATCAGAGTCTGAAAACAGCAATCCTGTCATAAGCAAAAAAATAAAATAATTAAGATACCTTTAAGTCACTTTCCGAGGCACTTTCCAACTTTTTTCTTTTAGGTTCATCTTCTTGTTCCCTTTCAGCTTCTTCATTAGAAGTTTTATGCTTAACTAACAACGCATGTGTTTTCCTTTTTTCTCTCATAACTTGAGCATGGGTTTTTGCAAGTTGACCAAGTTCAAATATAGTCTAAATGATAGAACAAAATTTTAACAGATTTATCTTAAAAGTCATATAATGGAAATAAATAAAATGAATTCAATTTACTGTATTAGGTCGATAGTTCTTCATGCCCATTAATATTTTATTGCGCTCCAATTCAGCAACATCTGTAAAACAAAGCATATCTTGTTTATTTAAAAATAAAGGTAGAAAATATTAAACAATATAAAAAATTAGAAATAGTGTATGTAATATAAATGAGAAAATAAGCATTCATGAAAACTTCATTCAATTAATGTATCATTTTCTTTTTTTTTATTTATAAATTCAAAATTAAAGAGTAATAAAACTAACCGTAATCTATAATTTATATTTTGGGGATGACAGTATATATATATATATATATATATATATATATATAATAAAGATGATCTGTTAAGCATAGTAGAAGCCAAGCAACAGATAGAAGATCTCTGAAACACCAATGACCAATAAGATAAAAAAAAAAAAAAAAAAATCATCAGTGGATGAAATACACTAATGTAAAGAAACCAGATCTATTAATTAACAGCCTGCAAAACAAACGAATCAATAAAGTAAAACAACAAATCTTAACTTAAAACCATAAACTTATCAAAATTAATGAAAAAAACAACCTAAGAAACACAAGGTAGGAAGAAGGAGGCAGGCGGCAAGACTTGTGACTTGCCTGTGGGGTTACACTAGTTTTATGCCGGCAACACTCCCCCACCCCAGCCTGCCACAACCAGAACAGGAACCATATGGATTTAAAAATGCAAATTTCAAAGCAGATGAACAACAATGAAACCACGAAGCCACAATGAAATTCACCGATTGATCACATTGTGTTTAACAGTATAATTAGAACATTAAATATAGTTGACAACTCAAAAAGGAAAAAACTGAAATTTTAATGGAAAATGAAAGTTTGCATAGTAATACAAAGCAAATGTAACAAGCCTTCTACTTTTTTTTTTTTTTTTTTTTTTTAATTTAATTTCACAAACCCACCCAACCATCCAGCCTTACAACACCACCCCACCTCCGTAATCAAACATCTGCCCACCCAACCGCCACCTTTTTTATTGTCTTTTATTATTTTATAATTTTTTTGTTGATATACACAAGAGTGTACACAGCTTTTTTTTTTTTTTTTTTTTTTGTACTGACAGAGACATGGTTAAGGATATAAAATAGAAAATACAAAGTTTTTAGGAAAACCCATTTTAGCAGTGGCTGTGATCAGTTTATTAATATTCTTGTTTTTTAACTTTGCAGAGCATAAATTATTAATTCGAAATAAATGGTTAATGATGATGTTTCTAAATACCGAAAGATGCAGACATGAATTAAAATGTGTAAATAAGTTTACTTTAAAACTAAAATCTTGCCGTTTGTCATAGATATCTGTGTAAAGTTTATTACCATCGATGATTATTTTGAGATCTAAAAAGTTAATAGATTGATTAGTCAGAGTATTTTGAGTTAGCTTTAAATTAGGTGGATAATTGAAGGTGGAAATAAAATAAAAAATTATTAAGTAAACAAGTCATACAAATAAATAAGTAAACACTAAAATTTATTTTTTTATTTACGAATAATTAAATAAATACTATAAACTACATAATACTAAGTTTCTATAAAACAAAAAACAAAAATTTGATTTTCACCTTTGAAAATAGGATGGACTTGAACCGATACCAAATCTAAATTCTTTACTCGTTTAACCGACTCACTGGATGGAGCAGGCCTCGATTTTAAATACTGTTTATAAGCATTTTTTGTAACTTTTAACATACTTGACAAATCAATAAAAAGAGTATGCCAAGATTGCAAAATATCTGCTTCATCATCTATTATACCCTGAGGTATAGTACCACACAATCCATCTGTAATAAAAATAAAAGTTTATAAATCAGATGAATTAAAAGATATATTAAAAATGAAACAAAATTAGCATAAAACAGGGTTCCCACTCAATTTGAAAAATAAAATTCCCTGACTTTTCCAGGTTTTCCAGGTCTATTTTTAGAAAATTCCAGTCTCAAAATTTGGTCCACGACATAAAAAATAGCTCACGGTATAAAATAGAACATAGCTCACGACATAAAAGACAACATAGTAACATGACTTGTGATATAAACTGAATGCTCAGAAAGCATTTTCCAGGTTTATATCATCGTTTTCCAGGTTTTTGAGCAATATTTACATTTTCCCCTGATATTTCCCTGACTTTTTTCAGTAATTTCAAATTCCATGACTTTTTCAGGTTTTCCCTGTTCTCCCTGACCCATGGGAACCCTGATAAAATTACAGCATAAAAGTTGATTTTGCAAATTAATCAATGAATGCCATAACACAGCATTTCTTAAACGATGAGTGCAACCCACTAGTAGATCACAAGTAAAAAAAACCCTGAATGCACATGCACCATTGCTTAATTTGATTAAATATCATATTAGCTTTAAAATTGTTATAAAATAACACGATAGCAGCATTAAAAAAAAGCAAGCAAAAAGAAAACAACCAACCTGTGTCAAAAGATAAGGAAAGAAGTAAAAGAAAACATGTTTCTTTAGTGTGCGGATAACATATACAAAGAATCGGCTTTTTATGCAGGATTGAACTATCATGACATTATTGCTCCACTACAGGATATTTCCCTTAAAGATATGCTTTTTATACAGTATCACCATCATGCTCATTTTATCATAATAATCTATTATTTACTTTAAATATTCTGTTTTTGAGAACCTTAATTTCAAAGCAGTTAATTATCATACACGTTACACTTAGCATTTATTTCTCATTGTACTTTCATCTTTTTATCATATTTGTATCATAGAGTACTGGTTGATAAAGACCCTGCCATTTGGAAAGGAAAGCAAATTTTAAAGATGAAATTTAAGTAAACTAAAATGCAGAAAAGTTGTAAAAGAGTAATTCTGACAATGTACCATAGAGGTTTTCATGGAATGAAGAAGAAAATAATTCGAAACTAGACTGTTATTTGTACTGAATGAAATACTTCCAAAAGAATAAATTTCATCAACACATAAAAGCATACAAACTTGAAAAATCAGTCTTAAAAATTTTCCCAAAGAAACTTGAAAATATCAAAAACAATACTAATATGGATTTAACGTAATTTCATATATTTTTTAGCTTCAATGGTGTATTTTACAGTTGGTTGTTTTTTTCTGGCACAAGGTCTAAGAAATGGCATACAGCACCAAACAAAGTAAACAAAATTTTACAATTGTAATGAAATGACAGTCATAATTGAAATAACACACAAAAAAGATGTTTAAAATTAAAGAAATGATTATAAACTGAGATGTATTTCTTCAAAAAGTTGTCATTTTATTTTGTGGTTTAATGCCCAGTAGGCTAATCAGATTTGCTGATGATTTAAACAGGGTTGCCACTCAAATAGGAGAATGAAATTCCTTGACTTTTCCAGGTTTTCCAGACGTGTTCTAAGAAAATTCCAGTCTAGCCATATATTGTGCATTGGTTGTGTTGAGGGCAAAATAATTATGGTACCACTTGAAAACACAAAAGTTACATATTACTCTGACCTTAGGACAGATTGCCATCCATGCGGGGCCTTTCTAAGAGGTCTTGTTTTAAAAAAATGGTGGAAGCTAAGAAAAAAACAAGAAAAATTATTCTACATTGGAGGAAAAATTCGTTTTTTTGGCAATCATTGTATGAAATTCCCTGACTTCAGATTCTGGCTAAAATATTCAAATTCCCTGACTTTTCTCTGGTTTTCATGGTCAATTTTCAAATTCCCTGACTATTCCAGGTTTTCCAGGTAGCGTGACAACCCTGTTTAAAATAAAGTCTGTACAGATGATGAAGACATGAGCAGTCAGTGAGGGTACGAGGAATGGTAAGCAAATTAAAATGACAACTGGGACAAGAAGGTTCCTGTTCTCCAAGTAGTATGTATGTGTTTGTGTGTAAGCTTAGAATGCCCAATCTTGAGAAGTATAATAATGACATTGATTTCATAAAGTCACTTTGAACTTGAGCAAATTTTGCAATGTTTTAAGATTCTATGTTTAAATTTCAACAGCAAACTACAGTTTTAAACTACAGAGATAACCAATGATGTATTTGTAGTGATAAATGATCATCAAAGTAATTTTGTTAATTTTATCAAGAATATGTCTGTATTAAATATACTTAATAATAAATATATAACATAATTAGTATAAGAATATATGTGATATTTCAATGTATTTACTGTTTGTTATTCATTTAGTTTCACAGCTCTATCATCATAGTATCAGTACTTTGAATATTCAATTTTATGTGATTACAAATCAACTACATGAAAAGTAATGTGATTGTAATATTCTTGTCTTTGTCTTCATTTCAACATATGGTAAGCTCATTAATGTGAATTACTTTCAACATGAATTGTTTCTAAAGTCCTGTCAAAATGAAGATTAGTTTCTGAGTTTCTGATAAAATGAAAAAGTTTTTATTCCCCTTGAGAATCACGTTAATGAGGTTTGACTGTAATTCATTAATTCATTTTTATCATTTCCTTAGCAAAAAGTTTGATTTCCATTAACATTTTCAGCTACCTATTATACTGTTTTTCATGAATTTTTCTTCAATTTAACTATATCACAAACTCCAATGGTGCTCACTTTTATCCTTTAAATTCTTCTCAAATATTGACGATGTAGCAATATTTTAATCTGATCCCAAAAAACAGAAAACTACCTTATTTAGATCAATTGGAGTGAAATGATTTTTTTTTTTTTTTTTTTAAATACCAACTACGTGAAAAATGCCTGAGCAGAGAAAAGCACCTGGGCACTTTGCTTAATGTGTGGAAGTTCTACCACTGAGCTACCCTGGCTGACAGCTAATTCTGCATTTCTCACAAAATAACTGTTGCCAAAATCACTGTATCTGTAAATGCAGATGTAACAGGTGAGAATATTTATTGTGGTACAGATTCTATAGACCGCAAAATTTTTACTTAAAAATATTTATTCATTAATTCATCAGCTAGGAATATTCACTTAGATCAACTGGATTGTAAGGTTGATTTCTTTTTTTTTAAATACCAGCTATGTGAAAAATACCAGAGCTGGGAATCGAAGTTGGGCACTCCGCTTAAATGGTTATTATGTGAGAAATGCAGAGTTGGTTGTCAGCCAGAGTAATTCAGTGGTAGAGCTTCTGCATATTAAGCAAAGTGCTCGGGTTCGATTCCTGGCTCTGGCATTTTTCACATAGTTGGTAAAACAAACAAACAAACAAACAAACAAACAAAAAAAAAAAAAAAAACACTCCAGTTGATCTAAGTGAATATTAATGGTTGATGAATTAATGAATAAATATTTTTAAGTAGAAAAGCACCTTTTTTTCAGCTTCATGTAAAATATCTGATTTAAAAAAAAATATATATATATATATATATTTAACCTTAAATAATACTAATGAAATCTTTTTTACCTTCATCATTTGCATTTGTCTTAGCAAATTTTAAAGGTTTGTCTAAGAATAAGTGAAGATCAAGCAAGTACGGTATTTCATCTGATGATACAAAAGAAAATGCAGTTCCACTTCTGCCAGCTCTCGCTACTCTACCTATTGAGAAGGAAAAAAAAAAAAAAAAAAAGAAAATTACTAGAATTTACTTATTATTACATATATAACCACAAAGAGCTGTTTATCATCAGTGAAATTGTCAACTAATATTATAAGCATGTGAAATAATACAGGGTTCATACTCAAATATGGGAAAAAAATTCCCTGAGTTTTCCCTGAGTTCCCAGACAATTTTCAAGAAAATATTAGCCACATATTACAAGAAACGCTCTTCTAGACAAGACAAAATACAGCTACTTCCGCTGTATGATGTCATATTACTGCCGATCATAATAGAAATTCAGGTAGAAATCATATTTACATGCATATTTTCACAATAATTCATTATTTAAATTTTGATACGAAGCTAAACAAGAAAAACATAACTTGAGAGAGAAAAAAAAATTGTTTTTCCAGGTTTTATAACTGATTTTCCCTGAGTTTTAATGAAAATTTTTATTTTCCCTGAGTTTTCCCTGACTTTTTTTAACAAATTCAAATTCCCTGAGTATTCCCTGTTTTCCAGGTTTTCCCTGAGGAGTATGAACCCTGTAATATTATATCTAACTATGAATATAAAATATCTATCATGAATAAAATTTTGAATCATCCATTAGATCAGGGGTGGCCAGCCTGCGACCCCCGGGCCACATGCGACCCACTGTGTATTCTTTTGAGGCCCACGAGGAGACTAACGATATCCAAAGTTTGACAACTTTGGTTAACAAATGAAAAATTAATAAGTCCGTTCTGACTTTTCAAAGTTAAAATACATTTCAAAGATTATGGTAGCTAAAGAATCACATTATTGTAATGGAAAATTATTAGATTCATTATTTATTCTTTTTACTATAGTTATTAATGTATATGTCATACTTTTTTTTATGAATCTATTGTTGATTTATGAATGAAAATAATTAATGTATTCTAGTCTGAATCTTCACCTTGTTCCCCCCCCCCCCCCCCCAAAAAAAAAAAAAAAACACATACATAATGATTCATACATTTACAAACATACATACACATATATACTACATACGATGCAGCCTGCCTGAATAAAACAGATTTCCAATGCGGCTCACCAAGTATTTTGGGTTGGACAGGCCTGCATTAGATCACAGTAAATGAAGCTTCTAATTTGACAAGATCCTTCTTTCCAAACTCTGGCACAGAAAATTTCATATTTATGCTTTGTGTGTGTTTGTGGATATTGACGATAGTTTTAGCGCTTAAATTAAATATTAAACATAGCTTTGTCTACAGAAATGACATAGATACATTTTTCTATGAACTAGGCACATAAAAATAAATTCTAGTTTTTTGTACTCTTAAGAAAAAGAATGATATACCATACTTAATAAATAAATATATATTTTTTCAAAATTCTACAATGTACACTGTGTCATATTGCATGATAAAGCTTTTTATGAAATTATTTTAAGTCCTAAATTGTTAACATGGTAACAATATATCCAGTTGTAATTAAAACTGTTCATTTATTTATTTGGCTAAATGAGTGCACGCTAAATTCAGCTTTATCTCAGCATCAACAAGTTTTTCCCCGTTCAGCCTTTTCACTGCATAGCGAATGGTGATTGGTGTGTGATGTCTGCTATGACGCTCCTTTTTTTGCACATTGATTAGTTTATAGCGGAGCACTGGCTACTGAGTTTTTTGAGGTGATCAGGTTCTTCCACCGTGACCAAGATTTGAACCTTGGGTTAATTAATGCGAACACAACCCAATGTACTAACCAACAATAACTGATAGTAATTTTATTTATGTTTACAAAGACAAAAAAAATAAAAATAATAAAATAAATAAAAAATAAAAAAAGAAGGGAAATTTAAGATAAACAGTGTAACAAACAGACTATCTCTAAATGAATGCCAGTGCTTCACCCCAATCGGATAGACAGCTGTGCACATTTTAATGAAATAGTTTTGAGAGCACTTTCTTAAATATTTCTAAAATTTATTATCCACAGAAATAAAATTATTTCTTAGGAGGGAGAAATAAGAACCAAAATTCAGCTGAATTTACGAAATAAATTACGAGTACAAGGAACTTTAAAAACATGTTATGTTCTGTAAGTTCAGTATACAATTACTAATAGATTTCAGTCACTTTGCAATTAATGGATTTTAACAAAATTATTATTATGATTTTAAACATTTTTACTTTCTTCTATATACATAAAGTAGTTTTGAGATGTCCTGAACACAATTTGGTTATTTTTTTCGAATATAAGATAAAATATATAAGATCATATAAATGTACATGATGAAAATTATTTTTATCTTTTCAACTTAAAATTAACACACACACATATATATGACAGTAAAAGTCAACTAGAAAAAAAAAAAAAAAAAAAAACTGCATATTACAAGCAGGAACATTGTTTTCCAAAATGGATATATTTGAAAAGAATTTGTCTTTAAAACAAATGGTTGAACCATAGATCTGTGATAATTTAAAACAAAATTATTGATTTTCCCCCCTTTTTAATGAGGGGTGGGGGAGTGTGAGATCATATAAATGTACATAAGATCATATAAATGTACATGATGAAAATTATTTTTATCTTTTCAACTTAAAATTAACACACACATATATATATAGGACAGTAAAAGTCAACTAGAAAAAAAAAAAAAAAAAAAAACTGCATATTACAAGCAGGAACATTGTTTTCCGAAATGGATATATTTGAAAAGAATTTGTCTTTAAAACAAATGGTTGAACCATAGATCTGTGATAATTTAAAACAAAATTATTGATTTCCCCCCCTTTTTAATGAGGGGTGGGGGGTAGGGAGGGAGGACAGAAAAAAAAAGTAATTTTCTCAGATGTTGGTACAAAATTGACTTTTATTGGACACTTAGTGTTTTCTTCACAGAAACTAAAATAGTTTGCATTGTTCATGGAAAATATTGAAGGAAGTTTTGTAGTGATCACAACATATTAGTTCCATTTGTCTTCAAAGTTTTAAAATAAAAATAATGCTAATTGTATTTTGTTTTTTTCAGTTTCTTATCATGACTATCTCCAAATCATCAAATATACTACAACCTATGGATGCTCAATGTTAAACTTATAATATTTAAAATTTTATGAGATTTTAAAATAGAATTTGAAAAATAAACTCAATTCTTTTAATTAATTATTTATACATTATATAAGCATAAAATGTTTTCCTTCTTAATTACTTCTCCCTACAAAAAAAAAAAAAAAAAAAAAAAGCAAAGTTGTAAATTTTACATTTATTCTACATAAATGGTTTAATGATAAAAACATACATACAAATATATTTTATATTTAAACAATTATTTAATTTTCTTAAAAATAAGTTCTAGATTGAAAAAGACAAAGCAGCATAAATGTGCATTCATACATTACCCACTCTATGAACGAAAAGTTTTGGCTTTGCAGGAAAATTATAGTTTACGACATTATCCAATAAAGGAATATCAATGCCACGAGCAGCAATGTCAGTCACTAATAATACACCAACTTTCTTCGCTCTGAATTTAGCAATATGAATGTTTCTGGCAGTTTGGTCTAAGTTACTGTAAATATAACTGCAAGGAATGCTGGCTCTTTCCAAAATCTGCAAAAAATTTTAAAATATACATGGAGTAAATAATTATCATGTTTGGAAGGAAAGTATTCTCATTTATTTGATTAAAACATTTACTTTTTTAAAAAGAATATACATATAAATACAGCAGTGGTGGCTCGTGCACCGAAAATAGGTGAAGAGACACACTGTATTTTACAATGTATTCATTTAAAGAATATAAATTTACATTTAAATAAGTATTTTTAGTTAATTTTAGTTAACACCAGGCTTAATAAAAATTATGCTTTAAAAATACTTGAATATTACTTTCGAGCTCTTCACCAATTTTCGGTTCACGAGCCGCCACTGAAATACAGAGATTGTACATATAGAATTTTCTCAAATATGCACATATTTATTATGATGCAAATTGTAGTCTTGCTTCTTATAACAAAAAAGCAAATTACTATATCAATTTTGACGTGACCTGTCAAATAAGCCCAAGACAAAACGGCCCCGACAAAATAGCTCCGACAAATGAGCCCAAAGGACAAAAGAGCCCCGACAAAACAGCTCCGACAAAACAGCCCTGACAAAAGAGCCTTGACAACAAAATAGCCCCGACAAAACAGCCGCCGACAAAATTTGTATGTATCTTTCTGTGTACATTCAAAATCTTCTGACTATCATATCTCAAAAAAAAAAAAAAAAAAAAAGAGATAGAACTACGAAACTTCAGAATTGAGGAAGGTCTGGTGTACATATGATTTTTTGAACTTTTGGTGAAAATTGGATAACCGGAAGTGTGTCATATAGTTTTTTCAGAATCAAAGAAAAATACAGCGTATTAGCGCCACCTATCGGCCTATACACACAAAAACTTAAACATCAGTAGGAAAAAATGGTGCACTTATAAACAATAGATTTTGATGTGTAGTATTTCATAGGCAAGGAAAATTCAGAGACATTTACAACAAAAAACGCTACCTTCCGACTGATAACAAACAACATTTCATGTAATATTCACAGAATTTAAAAAATGATGCAGTTATGACCGTTATATTTTAAGATAAACTTTTTCATAAACAAAGAAAATGACAGCATATCAGCATCAGCACTACCTTTCGGCCGATATAAACACAAATTTAAACAAAATTTACAACGTAACTACACCACTTTTCAGTCCTTTTTTTTTTCGTTGTTGTTGTTGTTGTTGCTTAAAATTACACAAGATTAAATTATTTCAGTGAAGCATAACACTGACGTCTGCCGTCGATGTACACATAATGTTGAAGTGGTTGCTGATTAAATCATTTTTATCTTAAAACAAAATTATGCATTTTTTTTTTTTTTTTTTTTTTTTTTTATGAAAGTGTAAAGTTATTTGGAGGATAGATTAAGGGACAGTAGGCCCCAAATGGGAGTTCGCCATGGCCTTAGAATAAATAAGTTAAATCGCTGGATGAAAGCTCACCTGTTTGGCGATGTATCACAAAAGTTAATCAGAACAAATTTAACTCAAGATGAAAAAAAAAAAAATCAAGTATTGTTGAATTCTGCTTATTGATTTAGTTACAGCGACCAGAACTTTTGCTGACACACACAGACAGATATCTCGAAATGTGCAAATTCATAGAAAACCTTAAATCAAAAATTTTCAGGAATATTTCATTCCCTATTTAGGTATATAAAAGAAAATAACAAATCCACATTTAAAAAAAATAGTCATTTACAATTTATGAAAATACATTATGTTTTACAATAAATAATTACAAGATAAAAAGAACTTTTTATATACAATGTTTTTAAATTTTTCTGTTGAATCATATAAACATACAGTCGGTAACAAAAGTCTCCGAACACTAGCAAAAATTCCTATATAAAAAAAGTACACTTAATACAGTTTTGTTAAATAAATCCTTGTCGAATCCTGTTCTTAGTCAGTCTAAGAACATGATTCGACAAGGATTTATTTAACAAAACAGCATTAACTTTACTTTTTTTACATAGGAATTTTTGCTAGTGTTTGGAGACTTTTGTTACCGACTGTACCTGGTAACTTATATAATTTATTCCGGAGTACTGTTAACCTCGCCCTTTATTCATACCAGTATATTTTAAAAGCACTTTTCTTCTTATTTCATCGTAATTACATATTGGAGAAAATTTCTCTACAATCATACTGGTGTGAAAAAAGGGCGAAGCTAACAGTACTCCGGAATAAATTATAAAAGTTACCAGGTATGTTTAAACGATACCGAAGGCAGCGGGGACCCATAATAATTGGCTGAAAGTAATAAAAAAAATGCATTGTCCTCGTGTTCTGAGCTTTTCTAAAAGTTTCAAATTTCTAGCTAGTCAAGATAGAGGTCTGCACGGGCTGAAATTTTGAGGCCCAAGCCTCTCCCGGCCCGTTTCAAAAATATGTAAAAAAAAAAAAAAAATGCATGTTTTTCTATGAAAAAAATTTTTAGTATGTGTTTTGTAGAGATTTTATACAGCCAATTAACAGAATGTCCTTTAACAAAGCTGCTGAGCTTTTACAAGATAATTATATATAAACAGAAATTCATTATTACAGACGTACAAAAGACTCAAAGGACGACAGAAAATTGAGTCGAAAATATTAGCATTCATCAAACAATATAGGACAGTATTTAAAATAATTAATACTACTAAAAATGTATTTTCAACCATTTACTCTTATATACCGTAATGTATCTGAATTTTTCATGTGATCCGATAAACAAAACTTTAATGCTAATCCAACCATATTCAATAGAAAAGATGCTTTAGCACATGCTAGAAATGGTGCTACTTTCATCCAGTGCACAGGAGATAAGAAAAAGGAGCTTTCGCGAAAAAGTTACAGTGGAATGATTTTTACTGCCTTTATACAACCTAAACTCTTCAGACCGTAGGACACAAAACCTTATACACAGTAACGTATCTAATTTCTTTTGTTTGTACATGTGTGCAAACTAATAATGACATGCATACTATTTTGAATAAGAACCATCTAATATTACATGAAATAAAATATATTAATTTCGAGACATGCTAAAAATATCTGCGGAAAATGAAATCTCAAACAGGCACATTGATATTCATTTTAATTGAAGTTATAGACATTTTTTAACAAAATAAAATTTTATGTGCTACACAAGCCTGTGAAATTATGTAAAATAAATGACGGAAGAAATATTTTATCTTTTTCATTTTCCTTGATTAACGAGGAAACTAAAAAAAGATTCGGGCTGACACGGACCGGAAAAAATATCATCCACGCCGGCCCGGCACGAGTATACACAAAATAACTGAGCACGAGCCCGGGCCGAGCGCAAATTTAAAAATTCGCCCCGAACCCGGCCCGTGCAGACCTTTAAGTCAGAAAGTTATATGATTATTGAATCATAAAAACGCTACCGAAGGCAGCGGGGACCCAAAACAATTGGCTAAAAGTATTAAAAAAAATGCATTGTCATCGTATTTTGAGCTATTCTAA
This sequence comes from Salticus scenicus, assembly GCA_963930645.1. Lineage (NCBI taxonomy): Eukaryota > Metazoa > Arthropoda > Arachnida > Araneae > Salticidae > Salticus > Salticus scenicus. The sequence goes on along the minus strand of OZ005650.1, from coordinate 107,091,643 downwards.
ATATCTAGCTAGTCGAGAAGTTAATTAAATAAATTTTCTGTTAAATCATATAAATGCTTCCAGGCTATTTTGTTGGGGCTATTTTGTCGAGGCTGTTTTGTCGGGGCTATTTTGTCTGCGGCTATTTTGCTGAGGCAATTCTGTCTTGGGCTATTTTGTCGGGGCTGTTTTGTCCTGGGGCTATTTTGTCGGGGCTGTTTTGTTGGGGCTATTTTGTCGGGGCTTTTTTGTCGGGGGCTATTTTGTCGGGGCTGTTTTGTCCTGGAGCTATTTTGTCGGGGGGCTATTTTGTCGGGAGCTATTTTGTCGGGGCTGTTTTGTCGGGAGCTATTTTGTCCTGGGGCTATTTTGTCCTGGGGCTATTTTGTCTGGGGCTATTTTGTCCTGGGGCTATTTTGTCTGGGGCTGTTTTGTCGGGGCTATTTTGTCTGGGGCTATTTTGTCCTGGGGCTATTTTGTCGGGGGCTATTTTGTCGGGGCTCTTTTGTCGGGGCCGTTTTGTCGAGGCTATTTTGTCGGGGCTGTTTTGTTGTCAAGGCTCTTTTGTCGGGGCTATTTTGTCTTGGGCTATTTTGACGGGGTACCCAATTTTGAAAATGAAAACGCAATTCTAAAATTATTTAATGAGCAATTTTAACAAAGCAGAAATAAAAGTCAAATTTTCAATTATATTTTTAATATTAGATAATGTATTGATATGGACATATCAATACACTATCTAATCTCATCCAAGATATGGATCCAATATATATTACATATAGAAATGGTGGAGTAGGGTTTAAGGCCGATTGACTGTACTTGGGTCCTAGGCATGCGTGGAATATCCTCTGTGAGGATTCCACTGTACTTCATTAACAAGAATCCGAAGGGGAAAAACAAAATTGTTAATGTTATCAGTAACTAATCTTCATATAACTAAACAAATCTTCATTTTGATGGGATTGTGCAAACAGTTCATGTTAAAAGTAATTCACTTTAAGCGTGTTCATGTTAACGAGGTTGAACTGCATATGGAAACAAGGAAGTTAAAGGTATCTTCTTGCATAATATGGAATGATTGACCAGTCACCGCTCATCCAGATCCAGGTAATTTAGCATAAGAATTCCTTTATATATTTACTAAATTTTAGGTTCATTTCTTTAGAAATTGACCTATTGCAATAACTTCCTTTATCTATCTATCTATATTATATAATGGATATTTTGCTCCCACAATATCTTTCCAAGTAATGAACCATTCAAACCAAAATTCGACAGTGCATTTGTCTTATACATTTCTTGGATGAGTTCATTAACCAAACCTGCTCTGCCATTTTGGCGACATAAACTTCAAATTCCCATTGTAAAATAAGTACTTAAGATCAGATTTTCTTAAATTTTTATACATACATAGACCTTATAAAGGTCTCCACCAAATTTATTAACTTGATCCACCATCTTGTTTAAAAATTGTGGAGACCTTAATATAAGAAGGCCACTTGAAAATTTATCATCACTATAACTTTTGAAATACTCAATTAATTTGATCCAAAATTTGACAGTAGATTTATCTTACAAATATATCGGATAAGTTCACTGGGAATCTTGCTCCACAATTTTGTTTCCAAGTGGCAATCACTCAGGGGTGGCGCAAGCTAGGGGGCCGGGGGGCACAGCCCCCCCCCTTGTCGGGGAGTCTGTGACCCCCCATCGGGGCATACTCCTAAAATTTTTCGGGGGAAAAAATACAAAATTTTCATTTTTTTCTACCTTTGGCAGCATTTTTCTTTCCTTGTACAAATTTGGAGCATTCCAGTTTTTCCATTCTGTATTCAATAGAAGAAAGTATTGGATTCGTAAAAATTTTCAGCTTCCAGTTTTCCATGAATATACACGTTTTGAACACGATATTTTTAGAAAATGTCTGTCTGTGGCACGATGATCTCCAAAACCACAAGGAGTACTAACAAATGGAATGGTACAAATATTAACAGTAATATTATTAACAGTATTGCAGTTTTTGATAAATACTTATATAATAAACTCTCTTTATGTAGTGCCCCCCTGTCGGGGAGGTGGTGTCCCTCCGTCAGGGAATTTCTGGTGCCACTACTGCAATCACTTGAAATTTGTCAACAGGAATTTTGGAAATACTAAATTAACTTGAAAGAAATAAAATTGGACAGTGGACATATCTTACAAATATCTTGGATGAGTTTGCTGAGTAACTTGCTCTGCAATTTTGTTTTCAAGTGGCGACATCTTGAAAATTTGCCATCAAGATAACTTTTGAAATACTTTATTAATCTAAACCAAAGTTGGACAGTGGACTTATCTATCAAATATCTTGATAGAGTTTGCTACACAACTTGCTTTTGCTTCCAATTGGCGACCATTTCAAAATTTCAAACTTACATCGTGAAAAAATTTAATTTGATTAAATTTTGATAAATGCATAGCCCATATCAGGGTTTCAACCAAATATATTAATGAACTTGATCCACAATATTGTTCAAAATGATGGCCACCTACAATGGGCAGCAACTTGAAAAAATTTGTCTTTATAGTAACTTTTAAAATACTAAATTAATTCAAGTGTGTACAGTAAACTTAGAAATATATTTGATAAGTTTGTTTTGTTATATAACTTGAACCACCATCTTATTTCCAAGTGTCGGCAACTTGAAAATTTCAAATTCACATATTTATTATTATAATTTAATCATCTTTTTTTTCTGCTTGACTTTTTTTTTTATATATTCCACAATTACATAAAATTACATTGCAGCTGCTAAAAATTTATGCAGCAAAAAACCTCCTTGAAACTTAAAAAAAAAAAAAAAAAAAAAAAAAGGCAAAAAGCAAAGTATAAGCATATTAGCTATCACTGTACAAATGCATAAATGGGGGCAAAGAGTAAAATAGTGCTTCGCCTTGTTCTTGTTGATCAGTTTAGTAAGGACCCTTTATGTCAACCTTTTTATATAATTAACAGACAATTACCTCTCAGTCTCTATAATATTCACAATAATGAGAATAATATCAAAATAATATTAAAGAAAGTTTTATGATGGAGCATATATACATATTTTTTAATTAAAAAACTAAAAGTAAAGGTTCCACAAACTTACATCTTTTATGTACTCAACATGATGTCTTGTAGCAAGAAAAACAACGGTTAATTCTTTTGATAAATCAATTATATTTTTCAAAAGGTATAATAGAGCAGCTGGTTTGTCATCATTTCGACATAATAAATACGAGCTCTGAAAGAAAAGTTCAAAAAGATTCATTAAACTCAATTTAAATAATTAACAGGGGTGATTGTGAATTCCTGAAAAAAAAAAAAAAAATCTGAAATTTTAGCGAGAAAAATTTTTCGTATGTGTAGACAGGGCCTGATTATTGCACAGGCCGACTAGGCCTCGGCCTAGGGCATCTTTATCTAGGGGCACCAAAATAGTTTTTAAATTTAAAGTGATATTTTTGGCAAAGATTTCCTCAAAAAAATTAACTGAAAGTTTGCTAACGATAATAATCTTCAGTTGAAAATAGGGATTTTTTAAATACCTCTTGACCAACTGCACTGATCTGGAAAAAAGAAAAAAAAATCGAGATCTGATACTATTCTTGCTGATTCTTATGTAAAATGACCTCTTGAATCCGAACATGACTCCCATTTTGCCCAGTCATTCACCGTTTTCTAGATACACCACCCCCTCCCTCAATTTCTTTCCCTGTTCGATAATTTTATGACCATGAATTTGATTTGAAGAATGAAAAATAATTAATTTAATATCTAAAATCAGAAAATTATAAAAGTTAAAAAATAACATTAATAACAGATTAAAAAATATATATATAAGATATGTAATGCATAATTTCAGTGACAAATTCCCCCCAAAAATTTTCCCTTGTCGCAAATGTCCATGTTTTAAAATTTCCCAACTCTGTAGCCCCTCAGAAGATATTTAACAGTTAAAATAATGCTCCCCCCCCCCTCCTAAAAATCAAATTTATAGCCATAAAATCACCAAAAAATCATAAAAATAGGGGGGGGGCATTTCTAAAAAACGATGGGTGATAGGGCAAAATGGGCATCCTATTTCGATTCAGGGGGTCATTTTACATAAGAATATGCTGAAATGGTGTCAGAGGTAATTTTCATGCCGAGCAGTGTTATCCGATTTAAAAAAAAAAAAAAAAAAAAAAAAAAAAACAGCAGTAGCTAGATCATGAAATGTACCAGTTTTTGTGGAGATCGGTTGAATGGATATAACTTTCTACAGCAGATCTAAAAACACAGAGAAAGTTTCACTGAAAGACTTACAGTTATATAATATAAATTAAAGAACTTTGTAGCATACTAATGGAAAATATCTTTACATTTTCAATAGTATTTGGTCATGTGTTAATATTTACATACCAGTTGACTTTGTATGGTATGAATGAGATAGATTAGGATTAAAAAAGAAAACAGTATTATAAAATATTAAATAATGTAAAAAATTACATTTCTATGGAAGTGAATTCCAACAGTGATAGAAGAAAGATAATATCTCCTCCCCCAATAATAATAATATTAATTTGAGGTCTCTTTGGAAAAGAAGTAAAAACTAATTTCTTATGATGGTGATGCCTTAACTTTGTTGCCAGCAATCAAACTCAGTGCACAAAAAAAAAAAAATTTTTTTTTTTTTTTTTTTTTTTTTTTTGGGGGGGGGGGGAGGCACCAAAATCATCCCGGGCCTTGGGCCCCAGCAGGTCGTAATCAGGCTCTGTGTGTAGAGAACATATAATTCATTACAGAGAGCTTCAATCCTCTCATGATGAAAAGTATGAGTTTTAATTAGGTTTAGCAGTCATATGAATTTCATATTTTAGTCTTATTTTATAAATTTAACGACTAAAAAAATTTAGTTGAAAAAAAAAAAACTAGTAGACTAGTTACCAAAGATGTAACGTGAAGATAAGTAAAAGGTTGTATATCTTAATGGTTTTGTTAAAAAAATTTAAATTCTAGTACTGAAAAAAAAAAAAAAAAAAAAAACCTGAAACAGGTAAAAAACCGGAACACAATCACCCCTGAATTAACTAAATTAAAAATATACAATTTTTTATTTATAATTCATAAGCAAATAAAGTATTTTACAGTTGCATTAAAAAATACAGAGATGGAACATGGGCGCAGAATTCATAGCGGTATTTGTTTAAGAAATTTCTCTAGCTATAATATCGTTGATTTAAGAAGTAGAAAGTTTTCTGACATTGATAGTGGAATGAGTTCTGTACCCATGTTCCATCCATGAACATATAAAAACTAAAATTATTATACTTAACAAATATATGTAACACTTTACTAAATATCTGAAAACATATAATTTTTACTTTTAACAGTTCTGTTTGCAACTGGCAATATTACAAACAATTAATGACCTTACATTTGTCCTCTTTACTCTATAGAAAGTTACTAATGCTGCTGTATTTTAATTATTTTTTCCTTCTTAGCCTATAATGTACAAATTACTGCATTAAAAAAAAAAAAAAAAAAAAAAAACTTGAAAACTGGTAGTTTTGTATAGAAGTGTATAACATTAATGTTAAAGTAGTTTTAAAATTGAAAAATTTTATTCACATGAAAACTATTTTAAATAAACATATAACTAAATAATTTAATGTCAGCTATTGTTTAGAAGATTGACTACTAGGGACTTTTTACTAGGAAAGAAAGGATTAAAGATTTATTGTCAATTATTTTTAATTTAAAGGATCTTTTGAACAACCATAGTGTGATTATTAATGCAAAATCTGTTTCTGATTTATGTGTGAAATACACAATCTGAACAGAAAATACACAAGACATACACAAACAATACACAGTTCAGAGGATATAACTTAATTATGCAGTCAAGATTAATGCAAGAAGATTGGGAAAAACCTTCCCTGGACCAAACATTCTGTAAATACTATGCAATTTTCAGTGCAGATGCTTTTAGGTGCTTACTTCACTTACAGTCGCTGGAAGCCCAAACCAATGTTATTGTATGGGAAATTTTGTTTACTTATAACTCATTAACTAATACATATTTTTAAATTGTGTTTTCACATTCAGAAAATTCACAACTGTTAAATTGATAGACTATTATTTATTTATTTATTTTTTTTAATCTTAAGTATTTTATTTTGAAGCTGTAAAATGAAAACTTTCACAAATTGAAAATCCGTATTTTACAGCTTCAAAATAAAACATTTAAAATTTTAAAAATTCGTTTTTGAAAGAACGTCTAGCTTATCTTCCCATTGAAGCTCATAAACTGTTTGTTAAAATGTGTTACACTAAAAGTCTATAAATTAATTTCTAAGCCTCCTCATAAAGTTTATTTTAATCAAAATTGATAACTTCAAAGAGCAACTAACTTACTTTCAGATGTTCACTGATTTGAAGATCAACATCTAAACGTATCAACACCGGATCATCAATACCAGCTTTCACAAATTCAACTAAAACTTTGGGTAATGTGGCAGAAAATAATACAGTTTGACGTTCAGATGGAAGCCTGTTCAAAACTTCCTGCAATTGCTCTTGGAATCCCATTTCAAACAATCTGCAATTAAAAAACACTATGCAATATAATATTATAAGCAAGCTTTGAAAATCATACTAACTACCATTTTTGAATCATTACTTTTATATCAAAAAAGACATATTTATTGACAAGACCATTTAATCAACAAATAATTTCTTTTAGCAATCTATTTTGAGAATTTTTAAAAAGACTGGAGAATTGGATATTTTAGCTCAAGACCAGATTTTCCACAACTGTGAATATGAAGTAAAAAAAATCTGGTATCAAACAACCAACAATTTTCCATTACTCACTATTACACATATCATACGCACTTTTTGGAGACAATGTGATCAGAAGACATAAAACTGACCTAATGAAGTAGAAACCCAAAAATTTTCCTGTAAGAGAAAGTTGATACAAGTGTAAAAACATATAAAAGACTTTACATAGCAAGTCAAAAAATAAGAAGAAAAAAAAAAAAAATTGGTAGATTTATTTTCTGAAACACCAATTTCTGAGATCTAAAACTGACATACAGGATCAGGATGACCATAAAATTTTCTGTAATAATCACGTAATAAGAAATGATATCTAAAAATGGGTTTATGGGTCTATTTTCAAGAAAATTGTTAGAGCCGATTTTGAGGTGCTGACTTTTACAAAAACTTGGCATAATCAACTGTTGACTGGAAAACAATTACATACAAAAGGATATTTAAAAGGGGATTAATATGGAGAGTTTGAAAAAAAAAAAAAAAAATCCTACTGCTGTTTTTAAAGAAACGCACTTGCAAGACCTGAAATTAAGCTATTTAACTTATATATATTTTTTAAGCACCAACTGCATTTAAGCAATAGAATATGAAGATTGGTTCTGAAAAAAAATCAGTGGTCTATTTTATACATATATGTAAAGCTTAAACTGTGTAGCTTCAATTTACTTTTTATCATGTTTTATTAAATCTATTACTAAGTTAACTTTTATAATAAGTTTTAAGCTAGAGAGCCAGTAACCAATGTTTAATATGTAGTGAAAGATTAGGGATTAAGTCATGAGTGCCACTGGCAATTAAGTGAAAATTACAATTTTTATGTGTAACTAATCCAACACTTTTTGTCCACAAAATAGCTGGCCATAGTAATTTTGGTGGTGACAACATATTTTGAATGTAGCACTGCATTACTGTATCAATGCAGGTTACACAATTTAAATGTGACTAATGGCCATATCACACGGGAGCATATATACTCAACACAACATTATACGCAACATGTTGACTATGCTGAACGAACGAGAAACCGCTCAGCTGTCCGTAGGGTTCCCCCGAATTGATAGCGTGATGCATTCCCTTCTCTAAAGGTGTTCCAGGAAAAAATCCTGTTTATTCCTCCTATTGGTCAATTTTGATCAGCACGCTCAGCATACTCAGCTTTTTCTAAACCATTTCGTAAAAGTTGATCATCTGAAAACTTGCTGTCCTTGAACAAAATCAGGCTGAGTATGTTGGGTATAATGCTGTGTTTAGTAAAATGCTAAACGAAAGTCTCTCATGGGATATGGCCATAAGAATGTGGAAGAATGATCGTGGTATTCTAGAAATGGAACTAGAGAAAGCATTAAGCAATAAAGCAATTTTGGATTTAAAAAACTGATATATATTATATGTGTATATCAAACAATGGAAGAGAAAAATATTTGTTGATGAAATGTTTTAAAATAAATATTAAAAAAAAAAAAAAATTACCGATCAGCTTCATCAAAAACTACATATTCCACTGATGAAAGCTTGAGATCCATTTCAATAACAACATGAAGAAAACGTCCTGGAGTTGCTATTATTATGTCAGGGCTTTCATGAATAGCAGCAAACTGATCTTCTATTTTCTCTCCTCCCAACACTAATATTGCTTTAAGATTTGTATTACAAGCTAGCTATAAATAAAAATTAAGTATGACTTTAATGCAGAAGAATGATAATGAAACATAAAATTGTCACAACTTTTAAACGTACTAGTTAGTTGAACTGTGAAATTCAGTTAAAATATTAAAATTTATTAGAAACTACCAACAAAGTACCCAAAAAATAATGTACAAACAAAATGATCCCTAAAAGTTATATCTATACTATTTTCTAACAGTAGTCAAGGTATTGGTCTGGAAAATAAATAAATAAATAATAATAATAATAAATAAACAAATTTACATAATAAAATAAGCACATAAAAATTTAAAACAATTTCATGCTATTTATTGGAGAGAACAGCTTTAAATGTAATAAAATTTCAATCAAATAATCATGACTTAAAAATTTGAAAATCATTATAACTTATGATTTATATCAGACCCCTTAACAATCTCGTAATTTTCAAGAAAACAGTTAAAAAAAAAAAAAAAAGCCTATTTTTTTATTCATGAAAGTTGTATAAAATAAAGTGTATGAACAATATATGTATTCATTTTAATTTTTGGAATTTTTTTTTTTTTTTTGTCTGAAATCATGAAGATTTAATTTTGCAGAAAAACCAACAATCAGGGTTATTATGACTGTATGTTGGTTTTCTAGTAAGTAGAAAAAAATAAAAGATGTGTGTTTTAAACATTAAAAAATAATTTTACATATAATACAATTCTATACATATAATACACTGTTCTCAGATTTGCTAAACATAACTTATTTCCGAATCACAGATGCCTTTAATATGAAAATTAGAATCCAAGTTATTTTGGGATTTTTACTCCCTAATGTATACAATATTAAAAAATATATTTTACCCCAGAGAACAAAACCACGTGCATTCAAAAGACTATCTGAGCTAAGATCACAAATATTTAAAATTGGATAGTGCTGACAGTTTAAAATAAACCAATTATCTCCAATTACATTTTAAATAGTCTGTACTTCCATCTAGAATGTAAAATAAGAAATAGAAAAAATTCCGGGCATCAGAAATGGTTTGTTTTAAAATATTTTTAATGCATTAGTTTTGAATACTTCAGCCTGGAAATATCACGGGCAGGGCTGCCACTAAATCAAAGATGTGAAAATAGTTGAAAAAGTGACTAAAATTTCTATACAAGTGACCAAATAATGACCAAAAGTTTTAAGAAAGTGACCAAATTGTTACCAAAATTTTTTTTAAAGTGACCAAATAGTGACCTAAAACTACTAAAGCTAAGGAAATTTCGGAATTACTCAAGAAAATATTTAATAGTTAGACTGTGGCAATTTGTTTTAAGTTTTAATTCCAGCTGATTTATAATATCAAGCAATTGGGAGTTAGGAAAACAAACAAGAACAATAAAATTTTTCTGAACACTGTAGTTTACAAAGTTTTTTTTTATTTTTCCCTGAGAGAGCCTCCTCATTTCAGGGAAAAATTTTAACATTATGGTTTAAGCAAAATATGCACAATATATTTTGAAAACTGTTGACCATTATTCAATAGGCTTCTCTCTAAACTTCATACATTTGTACTAATTATTGTATCTTGATTAGAAATAACTATTGCCTATAAACAATGCTATAAAAACAAGATTTACAGTATTAGATTAATTTTCTTTTTCTTTTTAAAGAAAGTCGTGATTAAGCTCGACTTTTTCTTTAAATCAGTTTGCATGAGTTTAACTTGTTTGTGAAGAAACTTTTCTTCATTTACAACTTTTACCCCTTCCAGCAAAGCCCCAGCAATTTTCGCCTCTTCTAAATTGTTTTTTCTAAAGCTTTTTTTCATTTTGTCCGAGATCAAATAAATTTTGGTTTATTTTCTGTTTATATCTTCATCTTCTTTTAAAAGGACTCTTTTCTTGTCAACCCCGAAAGCCGAAGCCAATGTTATTCTATGGGGAATTTTGCCCCATTATAACTCATTAACTAATACATACCGTAAAATCCCGATTATAAGCCCCCTGTTTTTCAAACGCAAAACCAGTAAAAAGTAGGGAGGAGCTTATAATCGGGATTATTAAAAATTTCTTTTTTAAAAAGTTATGGTGGCGCCATCTACCACCAGAGAATAAAACTAATATTTATTATCTAATCCAGAATTGAATGTAACTTACAGAAATAAATTTAAATTATTAATTTAAAATTATTATTATATTTTTAATTTAATTTAAATTGATAATTTAAATTATTTTTTCCATATGGTTAATATGAAAGACTAATAAAAAAATTAGACTGATTTTGTTAAAGTAAAGGCAAGGTAAATCTTGAAAGGTTATCAAACATTAATTAATTTAGTGTTTATAAATTAATAAGAGTTATATATTTAGGAGAATATTAAATGCATAAAACTCATTTTATATATTATTGTTGAACATAACATTTTACAAAAATATGACATCAGTCTTTTTAATTGAAATAATTAAATTAAAAGAAAAGCTAATATAGTATATATTTTTTTAAATGTAGCCTTTATTAAATAAGTAAATAAAAGGACTCTATTTATTCTTTAGTATATGAAAGGTAATTAAAGAAAAGTTTACTTATAGATTCATTTTTTTTTTTAAATGAATATTGAGGAAGCCTGTAAGAACATTTTCTGGAATTAAGACTGGTGCTGCCATCTATCGGAAAATAGGTTTACAATTTCAATATAGACTATACTTATTTCATAGTTCTCATTCCCACCTCATTGTTATTTTGTTAAAGCAGAAGGAGAAGAAAGGAGTTAATAAATATTGCTGTAAAAAATATTTTAAAAGAACACAGTTATTTAAAATCATTAAATATACATAAGATTTCAGAAAATAATTTTTTACTAAAAATGAAAAAATCTGGTGAGGGGGGCTTATTTTCAGGATTATGCAAAAAATCCAAAATTGCCTAAAAGTGGGGAGGGGGCTTATTTTCGAGGGGGGGGGGCTTATAATAGGGATTTTACGGTATATTTAAATTCCATTTTCATCTTCAGAAAATTCACAACTGTTAAAAAACCTTTCTAAAAATTTATTCTCTTAATTTTTAAGATTTCATTTTGGTGAAAATTTGTATTTTACAACTTCAAAAAAAAAAAAATTTTTAGAAAGCGATAACCTGTTTAACATTTCTGATTTTTCTGACTATGAAAACGGAATATAAATATATGTGTAAGTTAATGAGTTATAATGGGCAAAATTCTCCATAGAATAGCATTGACTTTGGCTTCCAAGGACGCTAAGCAGAGAGTTCTCTTATATGTTCAACTCTTTTTCCATCTCGGCAATAGACAATTTGCACATTTTCTGATTTTATTCTTATATAATAGAAAATGAAAAGGTAAGAAAATAAATACATACATTTTCTTTACTTGAAATCTAATGACTGATTTATAACAATTTTAACAGCGCACTATTTACTCTATCGAGAAAACACAGTATAATATATCGTGACGTCACTCTTTATGACAACAAACGAAAGTAATCGTTGTATACATTCGATTTCGTGCTTTGCTTTGCTTCTTGAGTCAGTGAAATAAGTTTTGTATATTATAATAATGACTGATATTAAAAAATTGTAGTATAAATATTGTATTGTACCATTTTGTACTAATACAACGGCTAACGCTTCTAAAAAAATTATCCTTTATGTTTCACAGGATCCTATGAAACAAAAACATTGGACAACCGCCATGAAAAGAAAACATTTGAAAATGATGATAATGGAAAATGGTGATAATGATATTGAATGATTATAAGATGAAAAAGAAATGCTCAGAAATCACATAAACGATTAATAATTACGAAAGTTAAAACGAATTGCTGCTTACTAACCAGGCTAACAGAATGTAAACATTGAAGAATCATAAAGTGTGACGTCAGGCAGCGTTTTGAAGTCACGTGATTTTTGGTTAATTTTAAAGTTATTTTTTAAATTAATGAGAACTTTTTTTGCATTTTTAATAAACTTTTTGAAATTTATGGGCCTAAAACTATCAGAAGAATACGATTTTGTTCAAATCCCCCATGTGTGCAAATTTCTCATTGTCAGTTCTTTTTTTCTAATTCTTTCAGCCTTTTCTAATTTTAATTTCTTTTCTTCCTCCCCCCCCCCCCCCCAAAGTGTGTCTTCCTCTAATCTTTTCTCTTTTCTTTTTCAAATACATTTTGCAAGATGTATTGGCAGATCTGGTTAATGATTAAAGTTGATTTGTGATAGGAAATAACCCAGGTTTATCATCATAATTGTTTAAGGTATCTATAATATTTCAATGAGCATTTAGCATCCTCAGTGATACGGATGCCTTATCATTCCCCTCTCAATATCACCACTACAATGTGACAATGACAAATACATTTTAAGTGCAGTACCAGTAACACATCAATAACACTTCTAAGAAAACTAAATATATATATATATATATATTTCAATTTTGCTGGAAAAAGTAAAATTTAGTGACCTAGAGTGAAAAAAGTAACCAAGTGGCAGCCCTGCACGAGCACGAGCAAGAAGGAAGGATTTTAACAGAGAAAAAAATAGGAGGGGCTGGGGAATCAAATACTTAAAACTGATTAATTTATATTAATTATTACAAGTTTGTGTAATTAGATACCTAATAATTCTAGCTATCTTTAATGGGAAATTATATGGACAAAAATAAATAAATGAAAATGTTAAAAAAAAAAAATGTGAAGTACTGCTGAACAAATGAATTTGTTGATAATATGCTAACTATTACACTTTTTTTTTAAATTTATTTTTTATCAATGCATTATTTTAAAAATATGTAAAACTTACTTCTTTGGTAAATTTCATTGTCTGAATAGCAAGTTCACGTGTAGGCGAAAATATCAAAGCTCTAGCACCAGTTTTTGCAACACGACACTTCAACTTTTCCAACATTGGTATGAGGAAAGCAGCTGTTTTACCACTTCCAGTTCTTGCCATTGCAACGACATTTTTACCTTGCATGACAACAGGTATAGCCTACAAAAAATAAACATACATAACAAAATAAATATAATAATCATGTAGAAAAAAAGAAAAAAAAAAAAAAACTATGAAACTATTATCATTAACTAATAACGTATTAAGTAACGAACCTTTCCTGTGCAGAATACCTGTGTGATAGCACCTACAAATCTCTTATGATTTTTAGTAAAAACCTCACAAGTAAAATCACAGGAAAATTTAAATTTATTTTTCCTTTATTTTTTATATTATTTTTTTCCCCTCAAAAAAAAAAAAAAAAAAAATATATATATATATATAATAATAATAATAATAATAATAACAGAGATTTTTGACATTTGCATTATAATATTAATTTAGAAAATAATTTGCTATGCTGCTAAGTTAAAAATTCTTATAAGTAAATAATTGTTATATAAAAAATCTATTATTTCCTTAAAATTTGACGGAATTAAATTATATCACCATACTTAACAGAAAACCCCTAGTCAATAAATGTATCTACAAAATAAATAAAAAGAAATAATGTTCCTTCTATTTAGAATGAATGAAAATTCTAAAAAAAAAAATATATAATAGATGGTACCACCAAATTCCTGCCGAATAGCCATTGTTAAATGCCAAGCCTAACGGCTTTAAATTCTTCAAAATGTATTTCTAAATATAAGATTTTGAGCATAAGTTTCAACACAAAAAGTTATATTTTTTCAGTTTCTTTGAGAAAATGAGCATTTTAAATGCATTAGATTAAATTTTTGTAGCCGAAATCTCTAGCCAAAGTGCTTATAATCACTTTATCTCTAACAGGCAAATTTATGCTTTGGGTCTAGGTTCACCCATCAGAAACACTTTATGTTACTATCATATCGTTTTAATAAAATTTAATTGTAACTGGCCTACATTAGAGAAATGTTACATAGATTATTATTATTAAGTACATTCTGATTTTATTTGGCAAAAAAAAAAAAAAAACTAGTATTTTATATATTTTTATTCTTAGTTTTTCAGTTTTTTTTTTTTTTATAATGAGAGAATTTTTAAGGTCAACAGTTGTTTTAAATTTTCACCATGCCTGAAACAAGATAGTACAGCGAAGCATCCATAATCCGGAATTCTATAATTCAGCAGCACCCATAAATAGCACTAACGACTTTCTGTTTTTATTTTTTTCCTTTCTTTTTAGTCTTCTCTTCCCCTCCCCCCCCTTTTTTTTTAAACCTTCGCCAATAAATCATAGTAGTATTCAACTTGTTATTCGCAGCATGCCTGCCAACTTTTATGAATCGTTAGTAAAGTTTACGGATTTTCACTTAATTTTATTGATTTACAGACTAGTGTGAATTTTTCACGGATTAATCAGGATGTTGGCAAAAATTCCAAAAAAGATCAACAAAATTTTGGTCTTGCAAAAGTCAAAATAAACACAATCACCCGAAATCTCAGTTAACAGTTTTTAGAAGGACTTGAAAAATATGGTTTTATCAGAGATAACTAATTAATGAACGTGCATATGTTAATCAGTCAATGACAAACTGAAAAATAAAAAAGAATTAAACAAAAGAAATTGACAGACATATTTAATAGAATGTAGCATTGTCAAATTCCTGCTCTTATTTGTTATTAAGCCAGTTTTAATATCATAATCATTTTATTATTATTATTATTTGTACAAAAATAAACGATCCATATTACTGTTTTATAATTGTTATTTTAAAAATTTTATTTTTATTTTGAATGTTATTTTAATTATTTTCGTTTTTGATAAAGGTTTGCATACATTTTTTAAAATTAATTTTTGAAAAATATTTCTTTAGATGCTGTGACTGATATATGATTTTGATGTATATTTTCGGAACACCTATAATCCGGAAAAATCCATAATCCGGCAATGTCTATTTCCTGACAATGTCGGATTATCGATGTTTCACTGTAGATCAAGTAGATCAATTAACTTGGTTGAAACTTTGATATGGACTATGTAGATAGTAAGTTTCAAGCAAGTTGTTTATTAACATGTTTTAATGTCAGTTTGAAATTCTAATTGGCAGCCATTGTGAAATAAGATAACGGATCAAACTGATTAATAAGCTTGGTTGAGATATTGATGTGAATTATAGTACATTACATACCAACATACAGAGTTTCAAGTCAATCTACTCAAAATTATGCTTATTATAAGAGTTAATAATTTTCAAGTAGTTGCCATTTTGAAATATGATGGTGGATAGAGTTGATTAATAAATCAAAAGCCCTAACATTCCTATATATTTTTTTTTTGTTTGTTTTATCATACTGTCACCACTGTCTCAGAACATTATTATTATTTTTTTTTATATATAATATTATAGCGTTAAAATATTTAAGGAAAATTTCCTTTTAAATACCATGGTGGCAATATAATAAAACACATGTAACGATACAGAAATGCTGCGACCCCTGATAAACTTGTTAGAGACCCTAATATAAGTTACGTATATATTGTTTTCAAGAAAATCTATTTATAAATATTATTATGTATACAAATTTGAAAATTTCAAATGGCAATTAATTTGAAACAAGTTGGCAATGAACATATCTTAGATATATAAGATGAGTCTACTGTTTAAATTTATTTCAAAATGATTAAATATTTCAGAAGTTATAGAGATGACAACATTTTCCATTATATTAAATATACAAATAAAGTGATTGCAATAATTTAAAAATTTTCAATGAGCACCTACATAATGAGCGATGACACCGTTTTGGGTTCATATTGATTTTCAAATAAAAAATTAACAATAGGTTGCTGATTCCAGCAGGGTTCCCACTCTTAAAAAAGAAAAAAAATCAAGGACTTTTCAAAGCCTATTTGAAAATTTTCAAGGACTAGGGGGAAAATCACAGAACGCTAGGCATATACACAAAACTTTAGTAACTACTTTCATTAGTAATATTTTTTTTTTTTTTTTTTTTTTTTAATTAGAATAACTTTGCCTGTTTTCACAATACATTTTTGATGGATTGGCCAAATTAACTTTTACAAGAGTCAAAAAACTATTAGTTCAAGATTTGGAATCATTATGATTATTCCAAAGTTTTTAGGTTTGAGTCCTCCTCTAGTCACTTTCTGCTCAAAATTAATGACCAGTTCATCAAACAGGTCCTGGCAAAAAAAAAAAAAAATAAATAAAATAAAAATAAATAAGTTGAAACTATATGCAAAAGCAAGACAATGAAACAAGAATTTTATGGCAAAATCATTATATCAGGGTTCATACTCCTCAGGGAAAACCTGGAAAACAGGGAATACTCAGGGAATTTGGAATTTGTTAAAAAAGTCAGGGAAAATAAACATTTTCATTAAAAGTCAGGGAAAATCAGTTATAAAATCTGGAAAAACAAATGTTTTTTTCTCTCAAGTTGTGTTTTTCTTGTTTAGCTTCGTATAAAAATTTAAATGATTCAGTATTGTGAAAACACGCATGTAAATAATGATTTCTACCAGAATTTCTATCATGATCAGCAGTAATATGACATCATACAGTGGAAGTAGCCGTATTTTGTCCTGTCTAGAGGAGCGTTTCTTGTAATATGTCGCTAATATTTTCTTGAAAATTGTCTGGGAATTCAGGGAATACTCAGGGAATTTTTTTCCCATATTTGAGTATGAACCCTGTATATTAGACAATGGCGTGCGCATGTGGAGATGGAGATAGTTTAGCCTTGACAGAATTCGCGCTAAGCCCGTCTATTGGAGTGGAAAATTCAAGGATTTTCAAGGACTTAGCACAAAATTCAAGAACTTTCAATGGCCCTTGAAAAAGAAAATGAAATTCAAGTACTTCTTAAGGACTTTGAAGGATCGTAGGAACCTTGTCCAGTGGTTGAAGGTTATATAAGAGATGAATTTACTCTTAAAATTTCTATATATTAATTCTTCTTATTGTTTTTTCTTTTTAAACATCAATAATAATAAAAAAAATCATTAATGTAATTTATTATATAAAATGAAGACTATGAAACGAAAACAAAAGGAAAGAAAAAGAAAAATGCGATGGCGTCTTTCTGTAATATACATTTACAAATTTTTAGTTCTATTATTTGCCACATTTTAATATTGACTTGTTAAACAGGGTTCTGGTACTTTTTTTTTTTTAATTTAGGGTTCTATATCTTAATCATGATTTCTAAAGTTCTAATTATGTTTTAGGGTTTTAAAAAGATGTTAGGATAATTTTTTGCCAATTATATCCCATACAATATCAATCAATTGCAAATTCAGCACTAATAAAAATTCTTGAAAAAAAAATTTAATAGGGATCAAGCTACAAGTTTTCAAAGTGTAAGAAAAAGTTTAATCTTGTTAAAATATCTAATGTTGATTTGAGAACACATTACCAGTTAAGATAAAATAGTTTCTGCTAAGTAATCATAGTACTTCCTACCCCCCCCCCCCCCAAGGAAAAAAAAAAAAAGTATTACTTAATTGGCTTTTTGCTTGTTTTGTAGCATGAAACAGTAATTTTTTATATGCTTCATGATAAATGTAGCCAAATTTATCAGACATAAAAGGAAAGATTTGTTTGTTATTTGAAAGGGATTTATTAGTATAATTTAGCAAAATATTTTTTTTCAATATTCAGAGAATTTTTTTTTCTCATTCTTAAATTGTATTGGGTTGGAAAGAAGCTTTTTGCATGCCACAAACCTTCATATTTTTGCAAATCGCTATAAATTAATTTATATTACTACCCCCCCCCCCCCCCCCCCCCCCCAAAAAAAAAAAAAAAAAAAAAACTACTTATAGAGTGTTTATTTTGATGAAATGTACACATTTCTATAGGTACAATACAAACACACAAAGCATTCAAATATTTTAAATCACAGGATTCAGTCAAACATAAAACTGGAAGTGAATTAGGCACATGACTATAGAATTTTTGTAAACTAATAAAACAATATCTACTACCTTTCTTTGAATAGGAGTTGGGACTTGATAACCTTTCTTCAAAACTGCCCTCAATACAGGATTACTTAAGCCTGTAATGAAACAGAATTCAAAACTAATATTTATTTTTTATACAAAATAAACTCAATAACCAAAAGTTTGTTAACCTGTGACAAAAATTATCACATAACTACTGTAAGTAGTCTCTCAGCTGCGAAGTTAAACTGTGAATATAAATTCAAATTCAATTAACTTAATAAAAAATATTTTGTATTCAAATATTCATCTAATTAAAATCATTTAAAAATATCATTTGTGCATAATCGTGTTAGCGCTTTCAGCTGCTATGCCGCAGCCTTTTCCAGGCATGCTGAGTGAACACATGGTCGAGTGGTTTCGCTGCTCTCTTCTATCTCTCTTTCTCCTCCAGAATAGCACGCCACCTTGCATTGATTTCCACAGGTTCTGTATTGCAAGAATAGCTATTCGCTAGAATTTCTACAGCTTCACGTTTTATTGCATAATAATAGTCGTTATAGTGGGCTATTTTTGAAAATTTTTTAAAAATGATATAAAATATAATAAAATAACCACTGCCTTAACCAAAGTAAATCAAAAGGAAAAAATAATAATAGATTTCACATATCAAATACTGTGCAATTATAAACTACAGAGGCTGAGATATAGCTTTGCCATAAATGGAAGAAATTACACCAAAGCAGTACTACCTGTTAGAAAACTTACACTAAAAGTCGCCAGGCACCAATTTATGTTAAGGCGCATTTAAACATAAAACGATTACGAAATTCTATGCATTAGTTTTTGAATTAGATCTACCAGATTTTTTTTTTTTTTTTTCACCCACACACACACACATACACATTCTCTAAAAATGATCAAATCATGTTTTAGATCAGGAGTAAAACTACCTAACATGCAAAACTGCTACTTTTATACAAAATGAATGGTAAGAGAAGGTTTATTAGTGATATGTAATATGGTTATCATAAATAGTATTTATTTATGCCAATAGTAAGTGATATTTGGAAAATTCTCAACACATTAAATGGCAAATTAAGCATTCAAAGTGATGAATTTCTATAAAAACAAAATAATTTAATATGAAATTCAGGGGTAGCCCCTGAAAAGTTTCACCCTTTTTAGACCTCTCAAAACATGTAAATTCATCAAAAAATAGAAGCTGAAATTTTTATGAATTCAATACATTTTTCTTTTGAATATAGAAAGTAAAAATATAAAAAGTGGTAACAATATTTTAATTATTAACGGGGTTTTCGCTCTGGTCGCATTTTTTGCAAAATGTATAACATTTAAACAAAATCCAAAAATTAAACAAAATATTTTGCATTTTTTGCTAAAGAATTTTATTAAACACTGCAATTAAATAAAACTTTCAAAAAAATAATACATTAAATCTTTTAACAGAGAATAAAACGGAAAAAAAACATACACATTACATTGTTTTATTAATATATGATCATTATATGAAATGATCACATTATTATGCATAGTTCTTTTACAGAGAACTTTAAAAGATTTAATTTACGGGGTTCCCATAATTCAATTGACAGTGCTTACAATGTTCTACAGCAAGATCTTATTGCAAGAATAGTCCCAAACTTTGTAGGAAGATTAAACAAGATGCCAAGATGAAAGATTCTCCCCCCCCCCCCAAAAAAAAGCAATAATAATAAAACAATAAATTCCAAACTTTACTGATAGGGGAATATGTGGCATTGCTTTTCAAAGTAAAACTTTTCTTGCAGACAAATTAGCATGGCATCTTCAATTTTAAAATAATAAATGGGACAAAAGCTTTACTAAGAAAAACAGCGCAACATATTCCCCTAACGGCAATTATTTTTTTTTTCTGGAATCCTTTGTCCTCCGTCTTGTTTATTCTTCCTACAAACTTTGGTGCCATTCTTACAATTAGATCACACTACATAACATTGTAAGTACTGTCAGTTTAATTATGGCTACACTGTATATCACATCCTACAGGGAGTAATTGTCTTAAATTCATGAAATTATTTAAAAGAGTGAAAGAAACCTAATAATACGAGGTGTGGCTATTAAATAACGAGACTATTATTGCTGCTACAGATGAACTACATATGCGCCAAATCCGAATGATGGACAGCTGTGTAGCGTAAAACCTTCTCTTTCGATTGCAGTGCCTCCCGTGTTTATATAGAAATCAGTCTGGCCGTAACCTTCGTTTGTGTAAGAGGTGTATGTTTCGTTTTGCCGAAAACATGATAAGTGTAAAAGTAGAGCAACGGATTGTCGTGAAATTTCACATAAAACTTGGTAAAACCGCTAGTGAAACTTATCTTTTATTAAAACAAGTTTATGGCGATGAATGTTTATCATGTGCGCGAATTTTTGTGTGGTTCAAGCGTTTCCAAGATGGCCAAGAAGATGTTGGAGATGATGACCGCCCGGGTCGCCCTTTCACGTCCAAAATGGGTGAAAATATCGAAAAAGTCGCTAATCTGGTTCGATCTGACTATCATATATATATTCAGGTGCTTGCTCAACTCCGTGAAAGAGTAAGGAAATAAAATAACGACCCAAATTGTGGAAGAACAAGTCATGGGTTCTCCACCAAGGCAACACGCCGTCTCACACTGCATTGTCTATCAAGACGTTTCTAGCCAAGTACGACATCCCAGTTTTAGACCGTCCGCCTTATTCGCCTGACCTGGCCCAATGTGACTTTTATCTGTTCCCCAAAGTCAAATCTGCATTATACGGTACAAGATTTGAGTAAGTTGAAGCTGTGAAAGAAAAAGCGGCACGCCTCATGCAGGAGCTCACAGAACAAGACTTCCAGCACTGTTTCGAACAATGGAAAATTCACATAGAGCGTTGTAGGGATAGAGGAGGAGTGTATATTGAAGATGATAATAACTAAATATATATAAATTTAAAATAAAATGTTTTACAGCAATAGTCTCGTTATTTAATAGACACACCTCGTATATGTTTCAGATTTTTTCTACAGAATGATCATTACTGGAATTGCATGCTTACCATTTATTTTCTTTTATAGGGATACACAAAAATTTCAAATATGTTATATTCATTGAACAAACATACAAATTTGAGACGAAAACACACTGACATGATTTTCACTCTTAATTTACTGAAATATTCAGCGATTCACTTGATAACTGCTAAATGTTTAGAAAGTCCAGAAAAGCCATTTTTTTTTTTTTTTTTGTTAAAGCTATCACGATTAAACTTAAAATTTAGTTTGCAAAAGAAAAATTTAATATAAAGAGGCATCTAGAACAGCATACAAACAGGTAGTCTAATAATATTTTAACATGCTGCTAAAGTTTTTTATTTTTATTTTAGTTTTTTACGAAAAGAAATTATGAATTCAGCCTAAACCCTGATTATTACTAAGAAATAAACTGCAATATCTTGAGAAATTTATTCTGCATATTAATTGGTCTTTTTGCACATAATATTCTAAATTACAGCTATTTATATTGATTTGTTCATAGATTAGTTACTACAATAAAAATATAAGAGGAGGTATCCTAATATTTTAATTATTATTAAGAAATAAGAGAGATATCTGGATAAAATTTATTCTGTATCGCATATTAATTGATCCATTTGCAGACAATATTGTAAATTACAGCTATTAATATTGATTTCTCTGGTTTCAAGATGCCATAAACTGAAGCAAAACATCCAACCTATTCTAAAACTATGGCTTTGGGATTTCAATAAACATTAGGAGAAATGTATAACTCAGAATGGCAACTCTGTAGAAAAGTTTTAATAAAAAATAAAAATTAAGCTTTTATCTTATATTATTTTTTAGTAATTAAAACTTTACAATACCCCTACACATTTATATTAATTACTAGGTAGCTTTCTCATATATGGAAGGAAACAATCAACCAATATTTTGAGTTCATTTTCCAGACTTTATTTCTTTTGAATAGAAACTGCTATATATTTAATCTCCTTGGCATAAAAACAAAAAATCTGGAGTGACTCCACTCGACTTTCCGAACATTGAGTAATTAACAGTTTTGTAGATAAAGTAAAGAAAAAGGAGTTGTTAAACAAACAAAAGAGAGAAAACCACAATAGAGTATTTAAGTATTTTTCTCCAAAAATTACACGATGTTTTATTTAACGCTACTGAACTTTGAGTCCATAGATCATAATGATAAAGAATTTTTCGCTGTGTCCCTGTAAAAACCCATAAATGCTATTCACCAAAATGCTTATAGTTAGTGCAACAGTGATTTATAATATTCATATAAATTTTCAGCTCAATTGAAAAAGGCGTTTAAATGCTATCACACTTTTAAAAATTTGGTCCCATAGGCCATAATGATAAAGAATTTTTCTTTGTGTCCCTGTGAAAAAAACTAAGTGCTAAATTCACCAAAATCTATACAGTTGGGGCAACTGTGACCTATAACATGTGCACAAATTTTTTGCTCAGATTAATAAGGGGTTTAGATGCTATCACACTTTTAAAAATTTGGCCCATAGGCCATAATGATAAAGAATTTTTCCTGGTGTCCCTGTAAAAAAACTATAAGTGCTAGATTTACCAAAATCAATAGGATTCGTACTATGGTGACTTACAATATACGTACGAACTTTCAGCTTATTTGAACACAGCGTTTAGACGCTAGCGTGTTCACTCACAGACATACACACACACATACATATATCATCGTAAAAATAGTGAAAACGGACTCAGGGGACCTCAAAACGTATAGAAACATCAAAATCTCAAATTCGGATTTTTGACATGATTACAATACTTTCCTCACTATAGTGTTCGGAAAGTAAAAAGAGTGTTAATGTAATTTGGTATAAAAAGGAACAACTTTTTAGTGATTTTTTTGCTGCAATTTACCAGCAAAAATTTTACCAGTGAATTAAGTATAATATAAACTAATTTCAGCAATTTTTTTTTTATCAATTGAAGATTTGCACTTTAAAGTTTTCTAACAACCTTTTTCAAGTACACAAATACACCATAGTCTTACACAAACCAGAAAATACTCACTTGCTTGTGCTAATTTAAAATTGAAAAACTCATCCCTTTTTTTCTTTGTGACCTTAATATGTATAAATTTCACTGAAAGACTTCATGAAATCTGTGTATTTTAGCAAGTGAATGTAAGTTAATTCAAACAGCAGCAAAACCATCTTGCATTTCAGAAATCGGCTACAAAAATGACATATTTTAGAAATTAAGCCATAAGAAAAGAATAAGAAGCTGGTTAATTTGCAGTGAAAAAACCTATTATATTTCAAAAGTTGTCTTTGAAAAATGCAACCCTTAAATGCCTGATTATTTTTAAATCAATTTTAAAATGTTTTACTTCATTTCTCTGAAATAAACTACGGGAAAAATACTTTAAAAAATCATAGATACTTTATTTTAACTATGGCTTACAGCTAATAAGCATTTTGTTGTCAACCGGCAAACATTAGAGCATTAGAGCCTGAATATTGTTCTAATAATACTTCAGAAGGCAAAATCGGGTATGTTGCCAAAAGGCAATACTCGATTAAGGGTTCAAAGGAAAAAATAAAAAAATAAATAAATTGAATTATATCTATTGGTGGCCAAATAATTGCATAGTTCAGAGATCACCAAAAAATGTATCAAAAAGTGGTAGGTAAAAGCCATAAGGTTATACTAGCCACTTGTCAGTAACATACAATTTCAATTTTCAGGTCTACTGTTACAAATCAAGACTAAATAAAACCATGCAAAAAAGTAGAATAACATGTCATAAGCTTTTGTCCTTAAAGTTGTAAAAAATTCATTGTCTGACACATATATATAAAGCCAAATATTTGGCACTGTGAAAAAAAAAAAAAAAAAAAAAACCAAAGCACATTTCTCTAACTTGAAAGATGACCAGAGTGATTCTAATCCCCCTTCCTACCAAAAAAAAAAAAAAAATGTATGTAACTGCATTTTACAGAAAACAATTAAGCCCTTACATTAAAGTTAAAAAAGCAATAATAATTGAAACAAATGACATAATTACCTAAACATGAATAGGTTTATATTTTATTATCATTTGTTTTTAAAACCTTTCATTCTTTTTCTCCAATAAAGAATTTCTGAAATTTCACCAAAGTTCTTGTAATAATGCACATGGACTATGATGTTCAGTATATTAATTACATTAAATTTGCACATTGGAAAAGGAAAATTAAAATACAGATATGCAAAAATTTACAAGCATAAATCTACCCACAATAAAGGAATTTTTGTTTTAATCACTCGCCATAAGTAATTAAACGCCATTATGAACTGTAGTGAAGGGACTAATGAATTAGTTTCAACACACAATTCAAACCACCATTTACTTACAAGGGAAGTAAGTATGAATCAGTAAAGCTTCTATTACACACAACGATCTTTCAGACAACTCTCATTTGAGCCAATTTTTACTCCAATTTTTGAAATCCGAAAGAGGGTTACAATAGTTGAGTCAAAAATTGTTCAAAAAAACTGGTTTGCACGGTACACAGTACATGACAAGTGAAGCTACTTATCGCTGTTTTAATGTGGACAACGGGGAGAGAGCGAAGAGAACAACGGTGAATGAATTTCTCCGGCGCTGTCTTTTTTCGAAGCGTAAGGAGCTTTCATCTTATTGGCTTGTCACAGTAAAAGGAGTTGCTCAAATGCACAACCTTTTCTTACTAGCCAGAAAAAATTGTTCGTATTCCCAATTCTTATTACACTAGGCTTTAAGGTAATTTGAGCCAAAAAATTGGCTCAAAAGTTGTGCGTAAACTTGTGTGTGTAATAGGGACATTAACCCTACGTCAAGCGCACCCATAGGACGAACAAAATCGGACGCACCCTGCCTGAGAGGCCAGGTAAATACTTTATTGTTAAAATACTTGTACTACTACAATAAATAAATTCATACTTATGCATCAAATTTTCGTTTATTACTTTCTATTCACTCCTAATAAGGTCACCATATGGGTGTTTTTGAATTAAAAATCATGTGTAGGATATTTCAGAGATGAGAGTGGGAAATAGACAAAAAGTCTGAAAGTATCAGCAAAACTCAAAAATAATTTAATTTTAGTAATAAAAGAAGAAACAGATACACAAAATCATACTTTCTATAAGCAAAATTGGAGAATATATGAAAATAAATTGTTTAGAAACAGTCAAAAGAAAGAAAATTGAACAAAAATAAGAATATTTAGAAGCAAAAACCTGAAAATTGTTCTTTAAAAATTAAGAAAAGTCTGAAAATTCTCATCTCTGATATTTAGAGAATAAAAACCAGAACGGGCTTCTCAGGCAGGGTGCACCCGACGAAGGGTTAAATTGCTATTGAAACCAAACCAATCTTAAATTAGAGCGTGGTCGAAAACATAGGGTAGAGTGCAAACTTGCTGCAACAACCCCCCCATGGAGTGAGATAACGACCCTAAAAGTTTTAGCTGTTTCTATGAAAGCAAATGAAACAGAACACGATAACAAGATGACGTGGTGCAGTGGTTAGAGTGTTCAGTTTGAGTGAGGAAGGTCATGAGATCAAATCTTGATGACTGCATAGTTTTTTTTTCTTTAATTAAGTAATCTATATAAATGAAATAAAACAAATGAATAATTTAGGGGAGATATGTATTCAATTGAGTTCAAACCCCAAGGGAAATCCCCCGGCTTTGGCATAAAATTAAAATATTAATAAAATAATTAAATTAAACATTAGAAAACAAAAAAACAAGCAATAAAGAAAAAAAAATATATTTTTTTAAATATTCATTTATTTGAATTACAAAGAAAAATTTTAAAAACTCTGGTGTGTAACAAACACATGACTTCCATTATCCACTATTATATGTATTATATGCATTTTTTGGAATTTTTCCAGTAAGAGAAACTTGATGTACGTGCAAAGACATAAAGAAAAGTATACACAGTGAGTTAAAAAATAAGAAAAAAAAAATGATGATAGTTATTTTTTTAAACACAAATTTCAGAGATCTAAAACTGAACTATCTAACCAGGATGATCATTAATTTTCCTGTACCACATACTGCATGAGAAAGGATATCTAAAATGGATGTAGCAATCTTCAAGAAAATCGTTAGAGCCATTTTTGAGATTACCAATTTTTACCAAAACTTAGCATACTTAATTATTGACCGGAAAACAGTAATTACATACAAAAGGATATTTAAAAGAGAGTTAATACCACAAGTTTGAAAAAAATCTATACAGCCATTTTTAAAGGGACGCACTTGCAAGACCTGAAATTGAGCTGTTTATACAGAACACCTATCAATTTTCCTGAACTAACCAACTAAATCATTCGAAAGGACATCTAACAGAGTGTTTATATAGCAACTTTGAAGAAAATCATTAGAGCCGTTTTTGAGATATGGACTTACGGTCCCACTTCCAGTTTCTGATGACCCACTTCCGGTTTTTCAATTTCCACCAAAATTTGAAAAATTCATCTGTACCTACACCAGACCTGTATCAGTTCTGAAGTTTCATATAGTTCTATCTTTATTAATTTCGGAGATATGACAGCCAGAAGATTCCACACATACATACACATATACTGATCAATTGCTAAAAACTACTTTTTTGGACTCAGGAGGCCTTAAAACGTGTAAATCAGGTGAAAACTCGATATCAAATTTTTGAACCAAATACAATACTTCCATTACCTATGGTAGTAGGGTAATGGAAGTAAAAAGAAAAATTTTGTTGAAATAAAATATTTTAATATTTAAAATTATATCACTACATATTTTTTAATTAAATTTAATGCATATCCCCCCTCCCCCCTAAATTGTTCATTTATTTTAATATTTTCTTTTTTTTTTTTTCATTTATATATATTTAACTGAACAGTCACTGGGGTTCGATCTCCCAACTTTCCTCACTCAAACTGAACACTCTAACCACTGCACCACGCTGGCTTGCTAACTGGCTCTGTTTCATTGATTTTCATTGAAACAGATAAAACTTTTAGGGTCGTATCTCGCCCCATAGGGGGTTGTTGCAGCAAATTTGCACCCAATCCTGTATTTTTGACTATGCTCTTTAATTTAAGCTTGGTTTAGCTTCAAAAGGAATTTTACTGATTCATACTTCCCTTGTTAGAGTTTTGCAGCAATGTATATGTTTATCCTAATATAACCTGTGCTAACCTTGCTACCTTTGTTTAACCTAAATTCATGACATGTCGCTAATAATAATAATAAATAAAAGTCTGAAAAAGAAAATATAAGAAAATCACCCATTGATTGGAAGCCACCAGATTTTTTCTTGGATTTCTTTTCCTTCATTTGTGATTGTGGCATAAGGCCAGTTATATCGATTTCATCATCCCTAAAGAAAAGACAAACTTATAAAACAAAATACAAATACACATACACTAAAAGCATATTTCAGATATATGTTTAGTTGATAAAATAATTTATAATTATTAATCCTAGTAGCAGAACTTCCTGTATCCATATGCAGCAAAACAAAATTTTATCTGCAATCCAGGAATTTTTGGACTGAATTTGGTATAGCAAGAAGTACTAGTAATTTATAAAATATGTAAAATTTGCATCTACAAAGAAAATAAAGTAAGAATATACTACAAGTGCAGTAATCTAGACACCTGTAAATTATATTTTTTATTTTTAAGCCAGCCTTGCATTTCTTTTTGAGATGTTAAATAGTCTGTAAAGCCTAAAACAATCTATAATAGTATTTATTGCCATGGAGCAAGCACTGTTTAATGGGGAACACGTAAGTGTTTCAAATCAAAAATGCTAATTTTTTCTTTTTAGCATAATATATCATCAAGTGCATGTTTAATATTTTTTTACAATTTTTAAAAGAAAATGTATAGTGAATGTTAAAATATTTTGCTTATTCTCACTCTTGTTAAATTCCCAAGGCAAGTTTTTTTTTTTTTTTTTTAACAATTTAAATCCAGAGAACTGCTTGGCCCACTTTACAAAAATCGTCAACATGACACCATTCTACAACCATCCACTACCTATATAAAAGAGTGCATTTTTCGACAAAAAATATATAAATAACAGGGGTTTGATCCAGGTAAAAATTGGGACCCATTTGCTGCCCTTCACAAAATTCAGATTTATAACAACAGCCCTTTCACAGGATTTATTTAAAAAAAAAAAAAAAAAAAAAAAAAAAGGTGATTTTGTAAAAAATTTTCACGCTAACAGTATTATTTTTAATGAGTGTCTATACCTGGTTCAATAATATACTGTTAACTTGATATTAAATATTAGATAGAGTAACTGTTAAAGTAAAAGGTTTCGTACGATAATTCTTTTTATCGCTAAAAGGAATATATTAACAAAATTATTTTGTTTTTCACAAAAATGGGACCCCAAAATTAAAACCTGGATCAACCCTTGAATAAATAAATAAAACACAAAACATGTGTGGAAAACAAACAATTTAAAAGCACAAAGTCATTGAAAAATAATAATAGCACTCCAGGTTTGATTAATAAAAACAATTTACTGATTTTGCTTCAGAAGAAAAACAGTAAAAGGGATTCCTTTTTTATTATTTCTTTTCTACTATATCTTAAAGAGTTCAACTTAGCATTTTCCCAAGCAGTACCATAAAATCCTGATTGCAAGCCCCCTCTACACTTTTAGGTATTTTTAGATTTTCGCTGTAATGCTAAAAATAAGCACCCCCTCTCCATTTTTTCATTTTGTGTAAAAATATATTTTCTGAAATCTTATATATATTTAACGATTCTAAATAAATTTATTCTTTAAAATAATTTTTTACAGCAAAAATTACAAACTCCCTTCTTTTCCGTCTGTTTTAACAAAACAACAATGAAGTGGGAATGAGAACCATGAGATAACTATACATAGATCCCCAGTGGCAGAAAGTTTTGTAGCTGTCTGCAACAGGCTTTTAAAATTTCATAATCTGTCTGCAAAATTTGTGTGTAATCAGGGGTGAAAATGGCTTACACTCAAAAAGCCTGAAAGCTGATTGGGGGGAGGGGGCTTAACATCAGTGGGGATCTCGTGCAACAATACACGAATACAATTTTACTGCAGAACAATATAGTATAAACAATTGTGTGTATTCATTCAATTCATCTCATTCAATTATATATTTTATAGCAATGTTTGACACAACACAATATAAATAATAAAAGTATTAGTTTTAGTTTTGATACAGGAATTTTTTTTAAGTGAATTGTTATTCGAAAGTTGCAGACAAATTTTTTTTATCAGTGCGGACAAAAACTGTCCACAAGCCGTTCTATGTCGCCGTGTTTCTGCCACTGGGCATAGATCTATATTTAAATTGTAAGCCTATTTTCTGATAGATGGCAGCACCAGTCTTATTGCCAGAAAATGTTCTTATAGGCTTCTTCAATATTCATTAAAATAATAATTGAATGCATAATAAACTTTTCTTTATTTAACTTTCATATACTAAAGAATTAGTAGGGTTCTTTCATTTATTTACTTAATAAAACTTACAAACTTTAAATTAATGTTTGATAACCTTCAAAATTTACTATGCCATTACCAAAATCAGTCAATTTTTTTTTTATTCATCTTTCACATTAGCCATATGAAAAAATTAATTAAAATTATCAATTTAAATTAATAATAAAATAATTTTGAATTAATAATTTAAGATTTATTTCGGTAAGTTACATTCAATTCTGGATCAGGTAATAAATATTAGTTTCATTTTCTGGTGATAGATGGTGCCACCACAACTTAAATTTTTTTTTTTTTTGATAATCCCGATTATAAGCCTCCTCCTAATTTTTACTGGTTTTGCATTTGAAAACCGGGAGGGGGGGGGGGCTTATAATCAGGATTTTACAGTATTTTAGCTTTTTTGAAAGTCTTCAGCTTGTTCTTTCAAGGGGCAGAGGGAGATTATATTATCAAAATTCTTATTCTTAAATACTTTAGGAAAGCTTGAATGAATCTAAAATTACAGTGACCTCTCATTTATGCACAGGCACAAGGGACCATGATAAAAACATGCATAAGTGAAAAGCCACAAAAGGGAGCTTACAAGTGAAACATAAGAACATTGTACATAGTAACTGTTAATTAATGCCATGTACATTATTGAAAAATGCAAATAACATTACGTAGTTTCAAAATGTAAAATGCACAACTTGCTTCCGTTAATTATTTCTTTATAAACACACACACAAAAAAAGCTTTTTAATTTAGATTTTCTTAGAGTTGTAAAATTCAAGAATAATCTTTATGAGAATATTCTCCTCAAAGAGAATAATCGAGAATATTCTTATAAAGGGCAGTTTCAAAATGTGTGCTCTGTATAAGTATTAATTTATGTGCAAATTTAGAATTTTTTGAAATTTTACTTTTAATAAAATGATCAGATTGATTAAAGAAATAATTAAATTTATTTAGTTGTAGGTATTAAAATAAAATGAATTCTTCAGGGCTAAAACATAAAATCTTTATTATTGAATATGAAATCTAGTAATAATCCAAGTAATTAAGCAACAAAGCATTGAATGAATTTTTTTTTTTTCATTAAAGACATTATTAAAAAAAAAAAAAATATATATATATATATATATATATATAATCATTTATATTTTTGCTTTAAAATGTTTTACACTTACCCATATGAGATAAAAATTAATTTATCCAATGACTATTTAACCCTTTCAGTTGCAGTGTTCACGTTGATGGAACACCTAATTTTAATTCTCAAGTGCAAAAACTCATCCCGGAAACTTTTTAGCAAAAAATTACGTTTATAACATAACAGAAAAGGCCCTTTTTTTAACGTGAAAATTTAAAATTTCTTATATTTTAATTATGTTCGTAAATTCCGGTGGCAGTGTAATTTAAATGATCCGAATTACCTTGTGCTGCAAAGGGTTAAAATACTCCGGAATAAATTGAAATGTTGGGATCTATGCAACTTTTACGAGTTTTTGTTGTCGATAATGTTTATTTATAAAGTGATTTATTTATTAAATTAAAAATATTATTTGAATTTAATAAGGTTTACTTACAGATGTTTCAAACCAAAAATTTCTCGAAAAGGAACAATGCTAATTTTTCATTTTTTAAATATTTATGATCAGCTATGTGTCTAAAAGCCATTTTTAAAATTAGTTTAGTAATTTTTAAAATAAATTAAGTAGTGAACGTTAAAAGGGTTAAAGAGTAAACATATGGCATTGTTTACATCAGGTACAAATAAAAAAAGAAATAGCGTGTTGGTAGAAGAAAGTGGCAAATCGATGTATGTAGACAATATTAAATTAAAAACTAAATTAAAAAAAAAAAAATCATAAAACTAAATTAAATTTCATTTTCAAGCTATTTGTTATTTTGATTTTTAATTTAAATTTAACATATTTATTATAAATTGCTAAATTATATAACTTAAATTTGCTAATTTTCTAGTGTAATTTTATATTTAAACTATAAAACTTTTGATTGAGAGGATTTTTTTAAACAAATTAATTTTCATGCACAAGCCATCAAATTATTGATTAATTAAAAATCTTAAATATAATAGATAATAAATATTAGGGATGCACTGAATAGCAGTTTTGACCGAATACTAACTATTCGGCTGAACACAAATTTTTCAAACCAAATAATGACTATTCGGTTGGCTGATTAAATTTTCAGTCAATGACACTGTGAATTTGATTTTTTAAGTAAATGCACAGGCTTTCTTATTTATATTTTTTTATTTAAAAATTTTTTAATAACTAAATATATATTTATTCTCTCTAAATTCAGATTTTAATGATGATATAGTTACAAATAGGAAACTTAAGGCATTGAAAAATTGAAATTTGTATTTTAATATGAATAATTATTCATCATTTGCTGTTGAATGCTTTTTGTTTTGAATATGTACTGAATGTTTAGAAAAATTGGTTTGTGGAACTTATCAGAGAATATTCTCAGATTCAAAATTATTAATTGTAAGGCAGGATATCATGAAATAAGGTCTTTATGTTTTAGTTATGCATGTCAAATGGATTGATTATAAATAAGTTATAATTTAAGTCATAAACATGAAAAATTTTTACGTAATTTAAGAAAAAAAAAAAAGAATATTATCCAAATTTGGAACTTAAAAGAATATTCTCGCCTTACATCTCTAGATTTTCTTTTATTCCTATGTATTTTCTCACAAAATAACTTACAACTGAAGATTATTTTTGTTTTCGATTTCATGAAAAGATGAAAAAGTTCCTTCAGTTCCGAAATTGAACTGAAAATAGTCCCATAGAGTTTCTAACACTTCCAGTGCTCCTGTGGGAATTGGAGGAAAATTTAGCTACATCTTTATCATCTTCATTTGTAGGTATGAATTTTATTTTGACACCATCAAAAATGTTATGCATAATTTAATATTTGTTTTAATTTTAACAACTGAGAAAGGGTCAATGAATGTCACGTGTGCAAAATGGAAAAATGATTTAGAAAGAAGGGTATGAGTAGCAGGTAGAGAAAGATTGTTGGCAATATTAGTGCTGCCTAAGAATGCTTCTAAGTAGTAGATTCTAAATTCCGACATACGTTAAAATATTTTTGCATCTAAATCCACCTATTAAAAATCTAAAATAAATCCAAATGTACTAAATAAATATTCCCAATATTTTCAGTAGTTTTGTAATTATTTTTATGTTTTATTATTTTAATTTTATTATTAATTATTGTAATATTTTTATAAAAATTACCGATTATATAAAGATGATGTATGAAATTATCTAATTTTTGCAAAATACGATATCCTCTTGCAAAAGGTTTAAAAAAAAAAAAAAAAAAAAAAAAGGCAGTTTAAACCTTTTGGATAAGATTTACCCCCCTTCACTTAGTTTTTTTTGTATACCATAGAAGAATTTTCATTTATTCATAATCGGTATGCAGTTAATATGAACTGTATTTTTTGTGTTTTTTACTATTCATATATAAATATTACAGAAGTGATCTTACAAAATACATTGCGTTATCTTATATATTCATATACCGATATAAATATTCTGCCAAAGACATACAGTTAATATGTAAGCACCATTTTAATTATTATTATTTTTTGGCAGGAAAAAGGTGGTTCTAGGGCACTGAGCTGAAGAACAACTGGAGCAAATGGTTCCACAGTATTCGTGCGTGCCGGTTTTTCAAGAATTTGTCTGCTATCTTTGCGTACAAAGTCAATCCTTGTATGGCAGGAACATTTGTTGGCTTGTCCATTACTATTTTACTCTTTAAAGAATTAAAATTAAAAGTTGTAATATCCTATTCTGCATATGGTTGTACTAAACAGACAACATTTACATTGAAATATAAAGGTATAAAATGCTTTCTTCCGTACATCGCTCAGAAAATGAAACTATATAGGAAGGAAGACGAACCTTCCAAAAACGACACGTGAAACCGGTTTAGCATTTCCACCAGTTGTTATTCAGCTCAGTGTTCAAGGTCAATTGAGTGCACTGAGATTCTACGCCAATAGTGACTTGCCCTCTGTGGGGGTATTTTTAAGGGGTCCTAGCTTGCATATATGCGAATGTCAGAGAAAACATGGAAACTCTGAATGGCTAGATCAATAAGTACAACCTGGGATCGAAATTGGCAATTTCCGTCTACCAGCTTTGAGCACAGAAAAGATCGGCCACTGGTGGAGTGGCCTATTTTGTATTCTTTTAAGAGTGAGACAAATTTCTCACCCATCTCTTATGAAGGTGCCGCAAAGTGGCACGAAGTTCATTTTGGATAAACCCTTCAAGATTATGAATGAAAACTTTGTTAGTAAAATCCACAAACTGCAAAAATACACAATAATGGTCTCAGGACGAAATAATTAAGCACTAACTTTTCCGAGGCGAAAAAGACTTGGTTACTTACAAAATTTTTATTCAACAGAAATACTCTTTTAAACATTTAAACACACATAGTCTGTTTGTCGAGAAAAAGAAAAAGCTTATCTGAAATAATTAATTTACTAAAATTAAAACCCTGTAATTTTCACTCATAGCAAAGTATTCGGTTCAAAAATATCGTACAAATTGAAAATAAAATAGGAACAAAATAAAACATTTAAAAACTAGCTAAATTTTTAGTGTAAAATAATTTTAGTTAATAATTGTATATGCTACGAAGGATGTTAGGGTTAATGGAATTACTCATAATTTTAGTTTTAAATAGTTTAGGACACTTCTGGCCGGTAAAAACCATATTTCCTGATTAAATCCAGTTTGGTACGTTTTAAACTTCAAGCCTGTTGTAAGTAATTTTAAATAAACCATCAAAAGAAAACAACAGAACTTACATTTTACACAGTTAGAATATTAATCACTACGCAAACAAAAGGAACAGTTGATAAATCGAAAAATTGAAATTTTCATAGATAGGTAAGTCCCATGTGATGAACCAGAACCGAGAACCATGAAATTTTTGTTGTGTTTGTGAAAGAATTCAGTGTTGCCATTGCCAACTCAAAAAGTTTTGCATTACTGAAAAATAAAAAAGTGGAAAAATTATCATAATCCATGCTCATACCAAGAAATTTTTTTACAAAATTATCCCCAAAAGTCCCTGGGAATTCAAAATCCTTACGCATATTCTGAAAAACTGTTGAAAGTCCCTACGCGTAGGGACAAACTTTTGCAGTTGGCAACACTGGTGGAATTTGGAATTCGGATTTTCAGTTGTTTTCAGGCATAAAAAAAAATCGAATTAAACAATAAATAAAATTCGATTTTATATGACGTCACAAAAGCATCAAAACAAATGACGTCATTGATGACTCGTTGCCTTTAGCCGTTGTTAAAAATAAATATCAAAAAAGATATTCTTCACCATATGCTTTTTCTCATCAGGCTAGTTTAGATATTAAGCAATAGTTTATATCATTACTGATAGCTTCTAAAAGCATGAAATATAAGTTTAATCATAATATTTTATCTCCTTTTCCAATTGGCAGCCTCTTTTCGGAGACTGTAAAGGTAAGGATTTAATTTTTTAAGAAATGTAAAATATTTCTCCCCTTAAAAAGAAAAAATATATATAAGTTTTATTTTATAAACAGACAATAAAACGAAATATTTCTTTGTCCTTGTTGCAAGGCCAGAACAAGGTTGTTTTTAAAGTTTTCCTAGTACTACAACTTCGGTCCGATTGGTGACGAATGTGGTAGGTATGTGGAATCAAAAGGAAACTAGTGATTTTTTACAATATATATCTATGACGTTTATTCTATCTAGACAGATAAATATTTCACCTAAAAATTTCAATACGGTTGCGAAATGACATAATTTAATCTGTAAAATATAGATTTAACCCTTTTTTATGGATGAGGAGTAAAATTTCACTTTAGTTAGTTAGGCTTAAAATTAAAAAAACAAACAAACAAGTAAAAACTTTATTTTGCGGAAATAAATTAATTTTGTTTTATTATGTGCTGAAAGTGTTAAATGCTTCATACAATTTTTTCACGGTAAGATTTTTATTTCCTTTAAATATTCTGGCCTTGAGTTGTTTTGTATTCTATGTGTGGTTATTTTTAAGTGTATGTTTATATGTCAAATGCTTTTTGTGCTAGAATCTGTAAACAGATTCGAGCATCATTGTGTATAATTCTTTAGAATAGTACAGTAATTTGTAACATTATCAAGAGTACGGCTTAATTTCTTTTCTAGTGTAGATCGAAGTTTAGTATACTATATTTTTCTTAGAATATATGGTCATTTTAAATTTCATGTTTTCGTCAGTACAGTTTTTATGGCTTTAACCAGATTTTTTTCTTAGTTCAAACCATCTATAGAATATTTATGTAAGCACATTACTTTATTTTTTATTATAATAAATACACCAAACTTATGAAGTTTATCATGTTCATTTATCAGATTGAATAAATGATTTAATTTTTGCCTTTGATATATTTGATAAGTCTAGAATTGTCTAAATTGCTGTACATGTATCCTTTTATAAAACAGAGGAATGCTGTGAATTTTTATCAATTTTAAATTCTTTCATTGATAATTTCTGCTTTTCTGTGAATGCAAGTCATCCAAGTATTTTATTTTGCATTGAACAAATGGACTACTCAATTAAAAATTTAAACTAACCAAAATTTTAAGAATGTACCTGATTTTTAGTTATAAATATGAAGATTAAAACAATCTATGCAGATAAAGTTGCTGGATGGAATATTATTCTTATTTATAATGTAAATATGAAATGTATTAAGTGTCTTTGAATTGTGGCTTTTAAATATCATTCTTATCTTTTCAAAATTGAAATCCTTAAAAAAAAAAAAAAAAAGATCCAGTTAAATTGAGGAACATCAGATGATTCATATTTTCTAGCTATTTAGGTTCAAACTGAGTTTGCTTTTGAAAGTATTCATGATGCTGAAATCTTTTTCACACAAAAATGTTGATATGCGTGTCAGTAAATGAGATTTGTTAATGGGAAGCTGTTTTTCAAAAACAAAAGAATTGTTAAATTTTTTCCTGAAAATTTCAAACTCATACCTTTCATTCAATATAGAAGAAATGTCATTTTTTTTAAAGCAAGACAATTAGCAAAATGCTGTGAAAGCAGTTTTATTTTTTTTTCTCAATCCGACTAAAAGTACGTATCAAATATTGCAGTAACTATTGCTTCAATCTCATTTTCTATCTTTTATTCCCCAGTATTTAACTTTATTCCTCTTTCAGTGAGATTACTTTTATCTAAGATTTTTTTTTTTCTGCTGTATATGACAACTCTAATTTTTTGATACATTCCATGTAAGGAAACTTCATTTAAGAACTTTTCTTAGTGTTCCATTGGTGTTTTTTTTTTTTTTTTTCTAAACTGTTTAGCAAGCTTCCTCTTTAAACTTTAGTCTAGCATAGCAAAATTTTCACTGACACATTACACAGTGTCTCAAAAGTTTAGACAATCAATAAAATTTGCATTTACATAAAAAGTAATAAGGTACAATTAAAGTTTGTGAGATAGGTAATAAATACAAAACAGTTTTGCTGATATACACATATAAATTATGATCAAAGGTTTTAAATTATAAAATGTACATTAAATTATATAAAAATGTGCTGTCTCAAAAGTATACACAAAATACAGCATTACATGTTTTCATTTACATTTTTGTTCACAGAATAAAATATTTTTATTGTCGCCTGCTTCTATAAATGCAGAATATTTTTTCCCTTTTATTGAAATATTGTCTGCTATATTTTTTGCATAATTTAATGAGTTCAATGTATTGTTTTGTTAGTGATTTCTGTTCGGAAAAGACGTTTCCTGTGTATTCTGATACAAATGCCAAGTTCTAAAGATGAAATTATTAAGATTTTATGGTTAAAAGCGCAAGGACAAAATCCTGTACAAATATCGAGAAGAATAAAGTGATCCTTGAGTAGTACCTATTTATAGAGTTTTGAGATAAGGTGGAACATGAAATACTCGAAAGTGAGTTGGAAGACGAAAGAAAACAATGTTACGTGATGATAAAATGTTATTAAAAATAGCTTCAGTTGATAATTTATCTGTGTGGGCCATTGCATCAACTTCCAGAATTTCAAAAAGTACTGTACACAGAAAAATTAAAGCTTCAAAACACATTGTTTACAAGAGAATGAAAACAAAACCTTGCTTAAAGCAGAGAAATGAAGATGCACGTCTAAAATGGACTAGAAAGCATATGTCATACTGTGAAAAGTAGCTTTCTGTTATCTTCAGTGACGAAAAGAAATGGAATTTGGACGACCCTGACGGTTATGAATTTTACTGGTATGACCTAAGAAAAGAACCTAAGAACTGTTTCAGCAGGCAACAAGGCGAGGGTCTCTAATGACCTGGGGAGAGTTTTGCTTCAACAGGCAAACATTTCTAGAATTTACAGACAGAAAAATGAAATCAGAGGATTATTAGGATATTTTACGTACCAGTTTACAGCCAATTATGGATTTGCTAGCAGGACTATGCTTTCCAACAAGATGGGGCATCCATACCTCCAGATCAACGAAAACATGGTTTATGCAAAACAGTATCACACTATTAGACTGGCCAGCACTTAGTCCGGATTTGAATCCCATGGAGAACATATGGGGAATCTTATCTCGTAAAATATATGAAAATGGAAAGCAATCAGAGATATTTTTAACTCCTCCACAAGCGTATTTTATGCATTAAAATCTAAAAATACTCCTTAAAATTTTAACCATGAGTATTTTTCATGCTTTGTATTTTTGGGTTAAATTTAGTGTATTTTGTTAAATGTGTCTGAAAAAGTTTATATTCTTTCTACAATTCAATGCTCTGCATACTTTTTTTTTTTTTTTTTTAAATCAATATCTTTTCCTACAATGGATGAAAAGTTTTGATAATTAAAATTATTTTGAGTAAAACTGTAAACATTTGCATCAATAAGAGAATTTCTCAGATTCATGCTTGGCCTTATCTTTCAATGCACATTGTAATTTATAAACTGAGTCACATTATGTTCTGTTCTTTTTTTTTCACTCCTAATAATGCCAAATTCACTCCTTCAAAAAAGATCAAGGAGTATTTTCACTCCTAGGAAAAAATCCTATCAATATCTCTGAAAGCAATATACATCTGTAAATGACTTAAAAACTGCAACTGACAAAACGTGGTATGAAATATCTCCTTCTGTAATGCAATGCTTAATTAATTCTATGGAGCAAGATGTATTTGATGTTATAAAATGTTGTGGCAATACAATTCAGTATTAAAAGTTTTTAGTTACTTTTATAAATGTAAAACCAAAAACATTTACAGGTGTCTATACTTTTGGGACAGCACATTTTTATATAATTTAATTAGGGATGCACCGAATTGCAGTTTGGGCCGAATGCCGAATATTCGGTGTACCGAATACTAACTATTCGGCTGAATACCGAATATCCTTCAAACCGAATGCATGAAATTCCTTATTTTACCAATCACTAATACGCATCCTACTACATTAACTTTCCCTACCAAAAATAGGCCCATTTTTTTTTGCAACCATTTTGATATTATCTTTCAAAAATCCTTATATTTTTCAACAATTTCATTCACTGATTCACTGCTACTAGATGCCATACTTAAATTAAATAAAATGATAATAAATTAAATAAACAAAATGAATTAATAATGAAGAGTAAAAATACAACTGTTTTATATAATTGTGCTTCACCAGCTGAAATATTAAAGAATGAATAATTAAAGTTATCTTTATAATTAATTGCATTGCTGGTTGCCATGGTAATAAAAGATAAACAGAATGCTGATTGCTGTGGGCTTCAAAAATAAGCAGCAATCAGGCTGCCATATCATATTGCAAAAAATCCAGAATAACATTGTTCTCGTCCAAGTCAGCACCAAAGAAAAATCGCCAAATCCAGTTGTGGACCAACCTGCAACTTGTACCTTTTATTGTGTATGCCATTTTGGATTTTTTTTTTTTTTTTTTTAAATCATTTTGAAAAGTTTTTATCTTTACAAGAATTTTTATCAACAGGCCAATTTTCCACCTAAACTTTTTTCCAGTCAAACATAAACTTGGATATTTCTTTATTTGTTATTATTTATGTCATGTTTTATATCTAGAACGAAATATTAAAACTGCTTTTTATATTGAAAATAATAATAATCAAAGAAAAGTATTTATTTTAAAAAATAAAATAATTTGATATAATAAATCCATTGATCCATTATTTGCTTGTAACACTTTTAAGCAAGAAATTACTTCTAATGATGCAGAAGATAAGTAAATTTCCTTCTTGAATTTTTTCCTATTTTTTCTTTATTTAAAATCAATTTTTAGAGAAATTCAAACTTGTTTTAAAAATAACACCTTCTGTAATAATGCATAAAGCACTTTATCCGTGTTACCAGAGGTGTGGAAAATGTTTTTACTCCCAATATTTCACTTAATACATATGAGAACTTCTCCAAAATGGGGGAACAATTTTAACAATGAATTTTGTAATTCGTTGTTAAAATTGATATCAATTGTATATTTTTCTGCAAAGTTCCTTCAGATGGCTAAAATATCCCCCGAACCTAGATTGCTGGATTGGACATATTCTGCACCCCTTTGTGTTACGTCGTAAAACCCCTCACATTTGATCGCTGCAGGGAAAACTGCAACATTTTAATGTTTATATTTGTATTGTATGGGGAAATGTTAGTATTCTGTTGGGAAATATATATCTTGTGGTGGAAATTCACGAGGGAATGGAGCAGTAAAAATCACATGTTGGGTATGATTTAGACTCAAACCCTCAAAAAGGATATTGTCTATTGTAATTTCAAAAGCAGAACATATTTTAACACTATTATGCCAATATGCTGTGGCCACTATTATGAAACTTACTTCTGCATCGTTCCACATATAAAAATGTATTACAGGGTTCATACGCCTCAGGGAGAACCTGACAATCAGGGAAAACTCAGGGGAAAAAAATCTGTCATAAAATCTCAGGGAAACTTTCAAAACAAGCACCAAAACCTGGAAAAACAGGGATCTACTCTGGAAAAAGCTGGTACTTGTGCGTTTCTGTGACGTCATTATGGAAATTCGATAAGACACGCCTACTAGCATCATGCTGATCCAATGAAAAACTGGGCATGTTTTTTGCATTATGAACAATCCAATCGTGAAATTACACACCTTTACTCTCCCTAAGAGATTCATTAGCTTGATTTTTCTCCATGGTTAATTTGTTTTCATTCGATAATTGGCATCTGGTAGCAGCTTTAAATATTTAGTTTGTTATTTAGTCTTATTGATGCAGTGTGCACATGCTTAGCTTAGTTATTTTATTAGCTTAGGCATTTTATTTCATTTTTTTTTTTTGTGAGATGGATTGAAATAGTGACCCTACAAAGCACAATGCCATTTAATAATCATTGGCTAATCAAATTTTTTGAAGCATTTGGTTTAAGGGCAAATTTTTATATAAGGTAATTAAATTTCCAAGAGTTTGTTATATATATATATATATATATACACATTTCCAATTCTGATTAATATTTTATTTTGTCTGAAAAGGATTTTAAAATTAATTTAAAATAAGTTATTCAGATCCAAAACATTCCAGGCAATTAGTTTGCTAATAATTTATTTATATATTTTTTATTTTTAGAAAGGGGGGGGGGGAGGAGTGGATTAAAATAAACATTGCTAGTTGTCGATATGGAAAAATTATTGATTCTGGGAACTAACTCAGGGAAAACTCAGGGAATTTTTTTCAGGGTTAGAAATAAGCGGTCGTTAGTCGTAAAGGGCAAAATTAACGGTCGCCACCGGCCACATGGCGACTAAATAAAAAAAGGTGGCGATTAAAAATTATACATCGATCGCCACTAAAGTCGCCACTTTTTGTGATCATTAAAAGATTCTAAAAATCGAGCGACGATAGGCAATCGAAGCCTTGTGATTTTCAATCTTTTTCCATCCATGGCATAAATGTCAATGTTCATTTTAAACTTGCTTTATTATATTCTACAACCTATAAAGAAGTAGAATTGTTTAATATATCTCACTCATATAATTTTTGGACCCCTCCCCTTCCCTCCCCCTAACGATCTGTGATCACACAGCTTATAGAAAGCTTTATAATCTCTAATCGTTCTCCATTTGCTGCAAAAATATAAATATCTATTTTAAACTTACTTTATTAGATTCTAGAATCTGTAAAGAAGTAGAATTGTTTAATATCTCTTATTCATAATTCTTGTAATTTCCCCCCCCCCTCTCCCCCCTCCAACGATTGGCAATTACATGCTCCACTGAAACCTTGTGATTTACAATCTCTCTCCATCCATAACATAAATGTAAATATTCATTTTAAACTTTCTTGATTAGAGTCTAGAACCTATAAAGAAGTATATAGATGTATCCCCCCCCTGCCACACACACACACATGTGCGCTCCATTTCAACTAGCAGTTAATGATCAAATGTCCTGCAAAGCACAATCTTTTTCCATTATTATCTCCATAGTATTTAATGTATATTTAACCCATTTAAGATATTTGACAAATGTGTGTATCAAAATTTGATTTGGCTTAAATGTGTATTTTTCAAAAAAAATTGTATTTGCTTTCTTTTGAGTAGAAATCTTCCTTTTTCCTTCCCATTTTAAAGCAGAAATCTCCCTATTTTTAAAGCTACAAATTTGGCAGCTAAGTAAATTATTTTTAATGAAGCAGCTAAGTTTCCATATCTATACTTTTTAAGAGGAAATATTTTAACTCTATTGAAATAAAATCATTTTAAAAAGTGTGTCTTTAAAAATAAGAAAAAATAATAAAACTGCTAAATGTATTTACACAGGACCATGTAAAAGTTGTGATGATGATGAATCAGCTGATTCATTTACGAGAAAATATCAATGTGAACTGTGAATGATAACAGCTTATTTCACTTAAATAAATAAAAAAAAAAAGTACTACTGAATTATCTGAAAGATAAAAACTTTTGCTGTTATTATTACAGCCCTAAGCAGATTTTAATTTAGGATGTGCAATTTAGGATTTTTAAAAAGAGCGAAATTACAATTTCAGTGTCCCTGTGTTAATTTTATTATTATATGTATTTCTTATTTTTCTTGTGGTAATTATACCGCAAAATGGTGACAATGCTTTTTGCAGACTGAAAGAAATAGTCTTATCATGTGAAAAGTGACCACTAACTTAAAAAAGTGGCTACTAATGAAACTGACAGTACCGGCCACTGGCCACTAATGAATTTTCCCAGTTTTGCCCTTTAGTTAGTCGCATTTTGCGACCAGTTTTTACATTTTGACGCCTAGAATTCCAATCACAGGTGCCATATTTGACGCCTGGATTTTTTCCTCATCATACCTAATAATTTTCCCAATCCCACCAGACTGTAAACAAGTCTATTTCAATCAATTGAACCTAATAAAAACTGATTTAAGAAATCATATCTCTATGAAAGTAGTTGACAATTTGTTAATGATTAAATTAAACAGCCCTAAATTGGAAGATTTCTGCCCAGAAAATGCTATTAAATTGTGGTGGAATGATGTATCTTCTGGGCGAAGAATAAATTTGCGATTTTAAATATTTACGTTTAATATTATTGATGTAATTACATTCATTACATAAATATTTTTTATATAATCTTGCATCTATTATTTATAAGTTCATGCTTTATTATTATTTTAATATACATATTTAATTATAGATGGCACCTAGATTTTTCCTTTTGACGCCTAGTTTCAAAATTCTTATTTCTAACACTGATTTTTTTTCTGAAAATGAGTATGAACCCTGTATTAAAATTTAATCATCATAGCTTCTCACAATAAAAATATTAGATGTGCAGTTTGATGCAATTTTAAACAATGGATGCTGATATATAACCATAGTCTGTCTTTTTAAATATGTTGTCTGCTGACTTT
Organism: Salticus scenicus; assembly: GCA_963930645.1. Taxonomy (NCBI): domain Eukaryota; kingdom Metazoa; phylum Arthropoda; class Arachnida; order Araneae; family Salticidae; genus Salticus; species Salticus scenicus. The sequence continues at coordinate 107,047,774 of OZ005650.1, read as the reverse complement.
TGAGAAATTTAAAATATATTCTTTCTTTTCCAGTTATACCTTGAAATATGAAATAAATACATTCTTTTAAAAATGGCTGGACCATCTAATGGAAATGGATTTGGTGGGGCGAATTCTGCTCGCAAACATGGATTAAGTCGATTTTCTTTAGCTCGTTTTTTTAACATATCTTCTTATACTCATCGCACCACTGCTCAAAGATGCTCTTCTACTTTTGAGTCTGATCGACGATCCGAGAGTAGCTCGCTTGGCTTTGGAATTGGAATACCATCAAAGGTAAATTAAACTTTTTTTTTTTTTTTTTTAATAGATAAAAATATATATTACTTTACTATTAAAGTATCACTTGTAATATATAACAACACCCTACTTCATTTATTTACAAATTAATTTTCTCAAAAGTATGAAAGATTTTTTTTTTCAACTAAAAGTTTAAAAAAAAAAAAAAAAAAAAGTACATTTTATTTATAAATTTTTGTCTCACTCACTCAGGCAGATAGCTTGACATTTTTTAAAAATGATCGAATTGTGTTCAGGAAATCTCAAAACTTGTAAATACATCAAAAAACAAAAGTTGAGGGTTTTTATGAATCTAATACTTTCTCCTATCAAATATAGAAGAAATTTTTTTCTATCAAATATACTTAGAAGAAAGTTAAAAAAAAAAAAAGAATTTATTCACTTTCTCTTATTTTTAACCCGCAAAGATGCACATTGGGTCTGATGAGCCTCTCAAAACAGAGGTTCCAACGAATTCTGTGGCGAGAAATTGCCAATTCTTGTAACCATAATTTACCCTGCTTTATAAGGATGCTTAGGAGATTTGGTTGGTGTTTATTCAGCTTTCTTTGATCGTTTGGTTTCTAATAGAATGCTGGATTGTTGGGTGGGTTTTATGTTGAACTAGAGTTACGCAATGAGCAATTTGAGAAGGTCTGGGATTCAGCAATTTGTTTTTAATGATAGAATAAGTAAAAAAGTTATATAATGTCTGCTTCAGGGCTGCCAACAACTATGCAATTGGCGTAGTAACTACGCTTTAGCCTGCTTCTACTACACTCTACGCATCGTATACTTAAAGCTACGCTTTTCCTTTCCCCATCGTCATCTTGTTTACAACGAGCGAACTCCGATTTCACCACGGATTAAAAAAGTATAATATAAAACTAAATAGTGGCAGACACTGAAAAAAAAATAAAAAAAAAACTACTATCTTTTTTCTTTCTTTCTTTTTCTTTTTTTTTTCCTTGCACACATCTAGACAGAAATCCCAATCCAATCCTTATCAACTTTTAATTTTGCATTTCCAACAGTTGCCGCATAAAACATTATTCTTTGAATTTTATTTTTTATCTATGAAAGTGCTTCTTGAAAATATAAAAATAGCAAAACTAACTTTTACAATCTAGTTGAAGAACCACATGCTTCATCGTAAATACTCATAAATAAATAGTAAAGAAAAAAAAAAAAGAAAAAAAAACATTCTAGTGCTAGGCATTGCGTAATCGAAATATTGCTGACTCAGAACGGGAACACATATTTGTTTACATTAGCTGAGAGTGTGCTTAATTAAAACCGCAAGCACAGACACCGCAAGCTGAAAGGGGGGGGAGAAAGAAACCGAATGCTATGATTATCTTCATGGCTATGATTATGCTGTATTTTGATTTTCATTTAAACTCTATCAATGTTTCAGTTAACTTAATGCTTAATAAGTCGCTAAAAAATAATACTTTCTAACGAAAAAAATTGTTTATTTTAATTATTTATCGATAAAAATAATGGATTCAAAGTTACTGAACTTTACGATTGACAACGCAAGGAAACTAAGACCAGGAAGAGCTATCTTCCGTGGGAGACTTTCTAAAGTGTCTGAAGCCGTAATCACGCGAGTTTTGGAGAAAACAGTATAAAGTCGGACTTTAACGGAGGAATTGTCCTCTGTAATAGGAAACTTTCTTAAGTGTTTTAATATACAAGTTTCTGAGAAAATCATGGAAAATTTCGAACTTTATCGTACGAAGTATCTACCGTTGGAGAAAGAAAAAGAATATTTTCTGTGCTTTTTCTTAGGATAACTGAATACGCGATAACTTAGTTTTTATTGGGTGATTCTAAGAAATTTTCATATCTGAAAATGGGACTTTCACAAAAATCGCCGGATTTAAAATGGATTCATCACAAAAATAGCACAAGAAAATTGCGTATTTTATAAATCAGCCGCAAAAAATGACATTTCAGTAATAAAAAAAAAAGCTGATTTATGACTAAATAATTAGACATTTTTAGAAAAATAACATCTATTTTAGCAATTAGTTTAAGATTACGTAATTTTGAAAATTAGCTGTAAAATAATTCTGTATTTCTATAAAAAGCCACAAAATTATACTTATAATGTAAATCATGTTTGAAAAAATCAAGAAATTCATCGATTAGCATCAAAATAAAGCCTTTTTCAGCGATTAAACATAAATTTTGTTAATTAGCGGCGGAATGATTGCGTATTTCCGTCATCGGCTACAAAAATATCGCGATTTACTGAAATCAACTGGGGAAAAAAAAAAAAAACTTTATTGGCTAGCAGCCAAATGATAGCATATAAAACGTAATTTTTGATTATTAGTGGGTAAGCGATCCCGTATTAGCGAAAACTACTTCAAAATTATTCCCGATTTCCGAGATTACACTTTGAAAAAAAAAAAAAAAAAAAAAAAATGCAAATTTCACTGATTAGTGGCAAAATAGTTGAGTATTTAAGATTCAGCTTTCAGATGAACGTATTTTGCACAAATTGGTAGCTAAATAATAGCGTGTTTCGGCAATCGGCCGCATAATAATCGCATATTTTAGGATTTACCTTTAAAGAAGAGTGAATTTTATCAATTAGAGCAAAATTATAGTATATATTAGCAATTATTTGCTATGAAACGTAGATTTTGTAAATTTGCAGTGAGATAATTACGAATTTCGGCAATCGGTCGTAAAAATATTGCGAATTCTGTCAAATACGAGAAGAATAGCATATTTATTTAATTAATGATAAAAACGTAATTCTACCCCCCCCATGTCCCTCTACGGAAACTCGATTTTTTAGGTATATTTAGCAATAATCTTAAGGGGGGAAAAAAGTTTCAGAAAAGTTCATGGCTGTCAGTTTGCACTGAAATTGAATTTAATGTTGTACAATTTCAATCCTTTTCCATCCTTAATAACAATGATTATTTTATTGTAGATTCAGTTTTATTACATTTTCTAATATCTAAACTATTAAAATTGTTCATTATTTTGACTTTTGTTACTCCAAAAATTTAAGATTTTGTTTAAAAAAATCCAATTTTTGTATCTGTTTGAAGTATAGCATTGAAATTATTTTCACATCAATTGTCTTGTTCTTGTAATTAAACAAGTTTCTTTTGAATAGGCATGCACTAAATGTTTGATTATTACTGAATAATGAATATTCAGTATACTGAATAACTAAAAATTTGATGCATACCTACATCTTACCTTTTTTTTTTTTTCTTTACTTAATTTCATATGATTATTGCTAATTTATTTTTGTTAGTAGTTTCTTTCTTTCTTTTTCTTTTTTAATTTTTAAAATTGCTCCTCAAAGTAGCCGAAATGCTCCTCAAAATTTCTCTGAATACTCCTCAAACTGTTTTTGAAAAGTTGGCAACCCTGCATATTAGTGTATTATATTAGAATTAGTGTATTTTCATGTATCCATGTTAATATAAAAAGTAAATTTGGATAAAATTTCTATTATTTTTGAATGTTTGATTATTAAAAATCAATAAATTTCAGAAAGTAAGTCATAATGTAAACAAAAGATTTTATGCTTATTTATATTTTAAGTATTTTCTAATTTTTTAGCGACTACACTTTGTAGCTTAAAACTACACTTTTTACTTTCTTCTATCTTCAATAGAAGAAAGTATTGGATTCGTAAAAATTTTCGATTTCGGGTTTTTGATGGATTTACACGTTTTGAGAGATGTAGAACACGATTTTACCATTTTTAGAAAATGTCTGTCTGTCTGTCTGTCTGTCTGTCTGTCTGTGTGTGTGTGTGTGACAAAATTTTGTGGCAACTGTATCTCTGGAACCACTGCACAGAATTTCATACAAATTGGTATGTAGTTGCACCTTGACATAAATTAGTGCCTATCAACTTTTGGTAAAAATCGTCTTACAGGTTGCGTTGCCATCCCGCTTTTTCTAAATTTTTAACAGGGTGATATAGGGCAAAATTTTCAAGATGGGTATCTTTCGAAAGGTCTCGTCAGTACCTTTAAAACGAATGGTTGAACTATAAATCTGTGATAATTTAAAACAAAGTTATCGATTTTTTTTACTTTTTACGAAAAAAAAACTTAGAAAAAAAAACTTTTTTTTTTTTTTTTTTTTTTTTTCTCCCCTTAATTTTATCAAACTCCCACGGTTTCCGTGTTCTGACAAACTTAAACTAGTTTTTGCTTTATTCCCCTAATTTTGTCAAAGTCCTACGGTTTCCGTGTCTTGACAAACTTTAACATATTTTTGCATTTTTCCCCTAATTTTGTCAAAGTCCCACGGTTTCCGTGTTTTGACAAACTTTGACAAAATTTTGGGTAAAATGTGAAAATTATTCTAAGTTTGTCAAAACACGGAAACCGTGGGACTTTGACAAAATTGGGGGAAAAATGCAAAAATTTGTTTAAGTTTGTCAGAACACGGAAACCGTGGGAGTTTGATAGAAGTAAGGGGAGAGGGGAAAAAAAAAAGTGGGACTTTGACAAAATTTTGGGTAAAATGTGAAAATTTGTTGAAGTCCCACTTTTTTTCCCCTCTCCCCTTAATTCTATCAAACTCCCACGGTTTCCGTGTTCTGACAAACTTAAACTAATTTTTGCTTTTTTCCCCTAATTTTGTCAGTCCTACGGTTTCCGTGTTCTGACAAACTTAGAATAATTTTCACATTTTACCCATCAAAGTCCCACTTTTTTTTTTTTTTTTTTTTTTTAATTATTGTTACTGAGTGAATTTGTATAGGAAAAGATAGAAGAAAGTCATGTGGTGGCCACAACATACTAGTTTTGCTTTTTAACTACACTTTAGCACTCCCAGAGGTTGGCAGCCCTGCTGCTTGTGCTTTTTAAGCTATTTGGTAGTTGTCTTTTTGGAATAAGTTGTGCTGATTTTTTTTTTTTTTTTTTTTTTTTTTTTCATTTTGAATTTAAAACAAAAAATGTTTTATTTATTATCTTTTTTTATGATGAATAATTGTTGAAAAGATTATAAATTTTTCTCATTCTGAATTTTACTTAGGGTAATTAGGCTTATTAGGTAGTAATTAGGCTTACAAACATAAAAAAAAAGTTTTATATTTCTTGCCAGATTAATGAATTTTGAGGGTGTGAACATATTCATGATAATTGCCATGAAACTGAATTGTATGCATTTTAAGATTCATGCGTAGCAGGGAAGTGCATGCACCCAGTGAAGTTTTGTGTTATTTTTATGTGCACAAAGCGCATATACATGGCTGATAGTGATTGCTGTGGAACCGAGGTTTGTGTATTTTGATATTCATGCCAAGAAGGTTGTGATAACCAGTGTTATTATTATTTTATGTGTGCGAAAGAGAATGCTGTGGTTCAGTATTTCATGAAACTTCGCAATTATGCGAAAGAATGTAGCTTTATACATAATGTTTCTATTCTCTGGTTGAAGCTTACTGAAGCAAACGAGCCATCCCCTCCATGGACAATAAAAAATTGAATGGTATATCTCTTGACAATGGCTAGGGATAAATCTGAAACCGTCGCATTTCCCAAATGCGTTGCCATGTTGCAATGTTGAACTAATGATGTGGGGTGGAAAATTTTCCAACCAAAAAAAAAAAAAAACAATTTTTTTAGTAAATCTTTTGCATGATAAATTTAAATTTTCTTTTATTAGTCATAGTAATGCTAAATGCTATATACAGTGTAAAAAAACAAAAGTTTCTGATTAAAGTCATCATTTAGAAAGTTACCAGATGTATGTTTTGAGCAACTTGCTTGAGAAAGAGGTTATTTATTATAATACAAGAGATCTATGGTTGCTAATCAGAATTTTAAAAGTCCATTCAATAAGTTTGTAAGAACATAATTATAAAGCATTTGACAACATACCAAAAAAAAAAAGATATATTGATAAATTAATGCAGTACTATACTGCTGAACATGTGTACGTATATTTCAAAATATTCATTTGATAAATGATGATATGCCAATTTTTTTCAAACTCAGGCAGCAATTCTGACTTAGGTCACCTTATTGTCTCTGGTTCTGAGAGAGACTCAGAAAGTTAGGACATTGTCATAATCTTCATTAAATATTCAATAATAATAATAATAAAACAGAGCAAAACTTTAAAAAAAAAAAAAAAAAAAAAAAAAAATTGCTTTAATTACAAAATTGGCATTGTTGAAAATTTTAGAGAAAATTTTCACTATGTGAATTGATTCAGGGACCAGTTTCGTTGCCTTTTTAACTTTTTTAATTTGTACAATTATATACATTAAATATATACATATTTACAACGAAACAATGTAATATTCATAGTAAGTTGTACATAAAATAATAATTGTGGGCTTCAATAAATTTCAAAGTTCTTTACCCACGCCAGTTGTATTTGGCCTCTCATGACCTTCTGCCAAACATTTTTTTCAGAGTAGAGATGCATAAGTGGTGTGCAGGCGCCAACACATATGTGTTGGCGCCTGCACATATATGCCAACAGTTTATATGGCGCCTGCACATATAAACTGTTGATTTGGATACAAAAGAATTTTATTTAACAAACAGAAGTTGGAAAAACACAAAATTTAATAAATGTTAATTTTGGTTTGAATATCAAGAAATTTCAACAATTTTTTTGGAAATAAGCCATTTTTGAAAGCTTGTTATTGTAAATTGTTAAACTATCTGGTAATTTTGTGAAATTTTTTATGGAAAATAAACAACATAAGTCAGGGAAAAGTCATGAAAAGTGGTGAGATAGTCATGAAAAAAATCAGGGAATTTGGAAAAGTTCTAATATTGGCCACCCTGATTATTTTATTCATTTTTCCAAAACAAAGAGTAAACATTTATTTTTCTTAAATGATTTTAGCAGTTGTATCACTTAACAATGTTACTTGAGCTTTTATTATTAAGAATAATAAAAGAATAAGAATAAAAATAAAAAATAAGAATTGAATAATAAGAAAAGAATTTTTTACATTGCTTCAATATTTGTGATACAATTTGATGAAAATTTTCTTACCATAAATTTAAGCATTCTGTTTACGTTATAGGCACAACAAAGTAACAGAGATTCTGGTCGCTTCCCCACTGCAGGGCCTTCGTCATCAAGTTCTGAATCTAGTTCTTTTCGAAATGTCAATGTAGATAGCAAAGAAACTTCACAAGAAGGTCTTAAGAAAGTAAAAGAATATCTAGAATGCCCTCTTTGTTTATTTGAATTGCCAAGATTTAGTTTTCCAGAATTACGATCTTGTAATCACCGGGCTTGTTACAATTGTTTACAGCAATATTTAAAGATTGAAATTACAGAAAGCAGGTACTTAATTTTTTTATTTTACTTATTGTATTTTTTTTTATGCTGATGAAAAAAGAGAGAGAAAAAAAAAATCATTAGAATAGACATAATTTTTAGCAAGTAGATAATTTGTAGCATATGGCATCTGTTGTTGAACTACCTTAAATTGATTAGTAACTTTTTTCATGAAAATGCTGTTTCTTTTAGGGTTAATATATCCTGTCCAGAATGTACAGAACCTATTCATCCTAGTGATATATGTATGATTCTAAATGATGAAAATCTGTTAGGGAAATATGAATCATTTATGTTACGTAGAGTTCTTATTACTGAACCTGATGCAAGATGGTGTCCGGCACCTGATTGCGGGTAAGAATTGTTTTAAGTTATAAAATTAAAATATTTAATAATACCTGTGTACTACAACTATATAAAATAAGTTTATATGTACATGTAAATGATATGCTGTATTCAACCAGATTATAAAATGCAGAGCAGAATACTGATAGGAGCACTTTTTAGATTCTTAAAAACATATTTTTTAAACTTTCTTTACTTATGCTTGTTACCGGTGTATGATTGTTCGTGATTATACACAATAGTGTTATTTTCATATCATTATTCTTCAATTTGAATTTTTTTTTTGTTTTCACCCGGTATAAATAAAAATGAGTTAAGATCCCTTAGAAAGATATAGCACAGATAAATATTTATTTCGATCATTCTATATCACTCAAATAGATAATAATTAGTTGTTATAACAAGTTGAAGTAATACTAATATCTCTTGTAGCAGAAACAGTGCAGCATGACAACGTACATTGTTTAAAGCTCTGCAGCTTAATTTAACATCTCAAAAGGAAATGCCAGGATAAAAATACAAATATAATTGATATTATGTCTAGTGCTGCACCGAGTAGCACTTTGGCCGAGTAGCCGAGTACCCGGCCTTTTACTACTCGGCCGAGTACCGAGTAGTTGTAAGAAAGAATAATTGAAATTGACGTATATATGAAGAATTTTGCACATCTTGAAATATAGAAAAGGCTTTTTGAACACAAAATTAAGTTAAATGGCAAACAGCATGTTTACATGAAACGTTTCAGAACTTTTGTAGTGTATATACACAATTAGGTTCATTGTTATATTTGATACTTCCAGCTTAGTGGATTATTAAAACCATAATAACTGATAACTTCCTTCTTTATTATATAGTCTTTCTCAGATGCGAATCATTCTCAGATAATTCTTAGAGAATATAAAAGTTCTTTATAGGCTTAATTTAAGATGCATGAAATTTACATATGAAATGAGAACATTAAAATAAATATTTTATCATTATTTAAAACATGATAGACTTCATTAATCTTCAAATTCTAGAAGAGTAAAAAGGCAGGTGGTTTCGGGCCATAATTTGCAGAACAACAAATTTGATAATATAGGAACATTTTAGTGTATTTACCTTTTTCATAATTATTTTTTAAATTAAAAATCAATCTTTTTTTTACAGTTTTAAAAGTGTCTTACTTTTATTTGCACAAATACGTAACTAAAGTTTTATCTACTATAGTAGTATTATATAAGGGTTTTTTTTTTTCTAAAATATTTTATTTTTGTCTGTTTCATAGATACAATTTTATGTACAATGTTTTTGTAAAAAAAAAAAAAAAATTGTATATTACACACATACAAGATGGTTATACTTAAATTCTTGTAACTAAAATGGATAAGCTCAAATCATGAATCGTCTCTATATCGAGTTTAGTGGCAATTTACTTGCCCGTTTTAACTGCAGAAAGCTGTTTGCAGCAAAAGCTTAATGACTATGTTTATATTTTCATATTTTTTTAGTTTAGTTATTAAAAAACAACTCTTATGAATACATTTCTTTCAATAATACATAAAAATAATGAAATTCTTACAACTACTCGGTATTGGCCGAATACTTAGTCCATATTTGGCCGAGTACCGAGTATATAACGAGTACTCGGTACAGCTCTAATTATGTCTTTAAATTACTGTACTTGTTGTATATTCTTAATTTGTTTTCTTTGTGAATGGAAGTATTACGTTTTTTATGAATTGCTAATATTTGTGATGCTAAATTTCTCCAGCATTCCTATATTACAAATTTTATTTTGATACAGGATCGATACAGGAATTTTTGCTACTGGGCTAATACACTTTTAGCTATATTAGTAGCTATTTAGTAAGTCCATGCTAAAATACCTATGAAGAAATGATTTTCAATTTGATAATTAACACTTTCGCGGCCAACATACTTTTCTTTTTTCTAAAACTGATTGCCAGGGGATGTTGAAGTAAACTCAAGCCAGTTGCTGCAAATTTTTCGTGTTTAAACATGGATAAAAGTGTTTTGAAATGTTACTCTTGTAATTATCCATACCAGCCAACTCTCCATTATTTCAATGGCGACTCCGTTGTTTTGGGACTGTCTTCTACTCTCCACTCTCCGTTATTCTCAAACATTTCTCCATTATTCTAAAAATTTTAAAATATATACCTATAATTTATTTAAAACTTCAACAAACCTTCATTTTTTTTAAGCAAAATTTTGCTTTTGCTGAAAAAAGAATCTCATGAATCTCTATATTACTATTTTTAATTGATAATTACTTAATTTTTATTTAATAACTAGCTGTTACCCGCGACTTCGTTCACGTGGAAATTTTGATGTGTATGTGTGGGAACTGACGGTTTGATCATAATATGTAATAAAATGAAACCTTATCATTGTGGTGCTGTGCAAAACAGAGTCTGATAAAGTACACTCAAAAAAATTTGTAACTCCTTGAAATCCAAAATAAAATGCCAAAATAAATAAATAAAAAGTTATCGCCAACATGGCAATAAAAATTTAAAATTCGTCCATAGGGATTCTGTACTAAAACAGTACTGTGTTGTGGAAGTATAAAAACTGGGTCGTCAATTATGAATTTTATTTCGAAACCTTTCTTTGTATGATTTTAGTTCACTATTGCACAATATTAATCTGGTTCTAATAATAATTTGGTAACTGGTTAATTAAAATTTTAACTATGTGGTGAAATTCATATAATATTTATGAGTTTCAATTTTTTTTTTTTTTTTTTTACAAATAAATGACTTTTTTTTTTTTCATTTCCCGGCGAATTGTTGAACAATATTTTAGTTCTTAAACAATTTTGGACGGCTTTGCCCGCTTCGTTGGCAAACTCTTTTCTATATGCTTTATGATGAAAAAAAAACTGAAATCGGTCAGAAGCTTGCTTTGGGTTTCCGCTGCCTTAGGCAGCGCCTTGTTCGTCCTTGCAATCTCCGGTGCCTGTCCCTATTGCCTGCGACAATGGCTTACCCGTGGGCTTCCATTTGGTTGCTTATCATACATAACAGTTTCGATACGGACAGTATCGAAAAATTTGAAGTAGCTCTTTTATATCTGAATCCCAGTTACATATGAACAACATTATATGTGATATACATAATATTTGCTCTCAAGTTATTTCCTATATTTATTTGATTTAATCAATCAACCATAGAATGACAGCAATTTCAAGCCACATATAATATCACAATATGCTATGATCGGCAACTTCTATCGCACGAGACAATTATTATTTTGTGGTTATATATACTTCATGCTTAGTTAATAGTAGTTGGTATATAGAAAAATAAATAAATTAGTATGTAAACTTGATCATGGTACAGCCTTAATGCCCTTGGCGACTTTTAAATTTTTGTTGCCGTTTTAGACCAAAATATAATTTATGCGATTATTGTTCCTATACGCAAGCGAAGTGTGACGTCACTGACCGTCCGTGGATGCAAGAAAATGATTTCCTATGTCAATCGCCCATTGGATTTTTTGTAAAAAATGATTAAAAATCGAAGAAAATTATTTCCCGAGTTTAATCCCCATATTTGGGTACACATATGTATTAGTTATCATGTGCATGTGTTAGATTGAGTTATTTTGCTGTCAAATTGACAAAATTTTAATTTTAAATTTCAAAACTCTGTCGTTCTTGGCGCTTATTGTATTTGGTGATCAAAAACGTAATGCGAAAATATACATGCCAGATGTATATTTTCGTAATATGCATTGTACGAAATATTGTTTCATATTATTCATTACTGTCTTAAAATAAGTTGTTAAAATAACCATGATTTTTGAAAGGAATTAAATTATGTTCGCCAAATAATTTGGCGATATTTTATTTTTCTACCAAGGATGACCGATATCAAATCTATTCCGCTACAACATATTAGTATCTTATATCAGATACTTTATTTAGACATTTGAAAACAAATTTGACTTCAAATTATGATAGAATATTTATCATTTCCCTTTTAATCAGTATATTAGTTGGATATTTATTGTGCTAATATCATCCTTTGAAATTAAATGTTTGTGTTTTCAATCGAATATGGAAGTTTGCCATTTTTTTTTCTTCTAGAGTTTTGAAATTAAAAATTCAAATTTTGTCAATTTTACAACAAAAATAACTTAATCTAATGCATGGACATGATAACTAATACATATCCATAGCTGCCAACTCTCCCGAAAAATTCGGGAGACTCCCGAATTTTGAGGCAATCTCCCGAACTCCCGAAAAATATTAATATCACCCGAATTTTTAAAAAAAGTCGCGGATATCGTTCGTTTTATAAAAAGAAACCCCGTGGAACAATCGGCGATCGAATGTTCTACGAAAGCTCCCGATTCGCAATCTTCCTCCATCCACAACATAAATGTCAATATTTATTTCAAACTTGCTTTATGAGATTCTAGAACCTATAAAGGAATAGAATCGTTAAATATTTCTTGCTCATGTAGTTATTATTTACCCCTCCCCCCCTTTATTTCCAATTAACAATCGGCAATCAAATGTTCTGCAGAAATCTTTTGTCTCCCAATCTTTATCCATCTGCAACATAAATGATAATATTCATTTTAAATTTGCTTTATTAGATTCTAGAAGTAGAAGTGAAAAAGTTTAATATTTCTTACTCTGTAATTATCATTTTTTTATCCCCTCCCCCTTTTCCCCCATCTCCGGATAGTGATCAGTGATCATTTCTAAAAACAATTCAATATTTCTCATGTATGTAATTATTTTTAGACTTTATTGATGAAGTTAATTAATCTATATATTTTTCCTCAATTAAATATTTATATGTCATATCCATCTCATATGTGTAAACATGGGGGGGGGGGGTGAAGACTAGATTTTTTGGTAGGAAAATTTTTCCCAAGTTTAGTGTATGTATATATAAATTCCGTATGGTTAGAATTTAATATAATCTAGTAGTATTTTAAATTCAGTATGTTTTGTTTATTTTTTCTCATATTATTTGCAATAAGAAGAAAGCCTCTGGATACTGCAAAATTTCCCTTTTATTTGCTCCTTCTCTTTCCAACAATTACTGGGCTATTAATGTTCTATTTATTGCATAAACTATGCCGTATACAAAATCTCCCTAATTTTGATTCTCAAAGGTTGGCAGCTATGCATATCTATACCTAAATATGCGGATTAAAATCGGGAAATATTTTTCCTCGATTTTTAATAATTTTTTACAAAAAATCCAATGGGCGTTTAACATAGGAAATATTTTTCTTGCATCCACGAACGGCCAGTGATGTCATCACTTCGCTTGCGTATTTCTTTCTATCTTTTCCTTGGCGAAAAATGTCCGATCTACTTCAGCGTCAAAATTATAAAAAATTGTCAAGAATTATCAATAAGAAAATACCTTTAATATATTGCTGAATTAGCGTTTATGCCAAGCGTGTTTCATCCGCCATACTAAAAAAAAAAAAAAAAAAAATCTGAAGTTGAGGTATATAAAAAAAATGCTGTGAAATAAAATTCAGAAGAAATATGTTAGATTTGTAATATTACTATTTTATTTTAAAATTATAATGTGTCATTTTCTCATCGACCAATTTAACATTTAGTAATTTCTTATTTTTCGCATGAACGCATATTTCATTTTATGCTGAAAACAATAAATAAATATATCTCGTAAACTTTTTTTGGCAACAATTAAAAATTTAAATGGCTTATATTAAGTCAATGTAAGTCGATAAGTTTATTATTTTCATATTTTAATTAATTTTAAAGATTTTTTCAATTTTTTTTTTCCTAAACCATCCCTGACCTATAAGGAAAAAAACAAAAAAAGAATGATCGAAATCGGTCAAGCCGTTTACGATTTTATAAATAACATACAGACAAACATTCATTTTTATATATATAGATTAAATTTAAGTTACCCACATAACTTTTCGATAATTTAAGCCACGGATTAAACTGTTAAAGTACTGTCATATGTCGAAAACACATCAATGTTTTCAAGGTCTGAAAATGCCGCTTAGAAATTCTCCGTTATTTTGATTCTTCAGTGTTGGCAGGTATGATTATCTGAAGCTTAAAATGAAGCTTGATCATATAATATTAGAACAAAGCTATAATACTGTTGAAGAAATTAATACCCTGAAAATAATATCGAAATAATATTAAAGTATTCTTTCCATAGAAATTCTTTAAATGATGTCAATTCACGTCAGCGGTAAAACAGAATCTGAAAAGATGTGAATTTACGTTAGCGGCAACTAGCTATAGAAGTTAAAAGGACGTGAATTTGTGTAAGCTGTCGCGAATATGTTAATATAGTGATAGATAATTCTTTCTTTATGATATGAAGCTTGATAAAAGAATACATTAAACAATTAGAAAGATTGCTTTGAAAAGTGGTTATGTTTGATGTGTGAGTAAGAGAGCCTGGTAATTGCCTGGTGGTTCTGTATTTTGAGCCAATGATGAGTACAGTTTGCAGTCCTGACATATCTCCTAATCTCCTTTATTTATTTTATGAACTGTATATTTTAGGATAATTCATATTCATGGTTATTTACAAATTAAATTATTCAAATTCTTTTAATTTTTTTTTGTATACAGTATGAGTTGCATAGAACAGGATCATATTTAGAAGTCTAAATTTAGGCGTTTTTAGCAGTGTCCTTTAAAAAATTCAGAAGACTTTGTAAACCTTTTGCAGTTAGCCAAAAAGTACCTTTCTTCACCATAAAGTACCATACATAGTGAACAGTTATTTTCAAGAGCAGGTAATATTTATGGGGAGAAAAGAAAAAAAAAAAAAATCTGTTACCTGAAAATGCTGAATTATTATATCTGCATCACAATGTATCTTTATTAAAAACATTTTAACTTTAAATTTATATTAAAAGTCTTAAAACAAACCTTTGCCTTACAAAACAAACATAAGAAAGAAAGAAACATAACAGGTGCTGCATTTACGACTTAAATATCTATGTTATACATACAGTACATCTATATCTATCATATATTTATAAAAGTATAAATAGTATTTTAAAATACTTGAAACATTTTATCCATGAAGCAATTTAATTAACAAAACTATTTAGATATACAACCTTTTACTTATCTTCACGTTACATCTTTGGTAGACTAGTTTCATCTGGGGCGCCCCAGCTTGGTCACTACCTTATTTGGTGTTCGAAACTGTGGTCTTCCTGTCTTCTTGTTCTTTTAAAGACTTTACGCCATTGGCGGTTAAGGATAGCACCCTCGTTGCCATTACAACTGTCAGAATTTGCCAAAATTTCAACAGACTCCCTGATCGCTGCGTATCCGTGGTTGTGGTAGTTGGCCAACTTTTTTACTTCATCAAATTTAATATTAATTTCTTCGTTTTTGTTTACTTGGGTTAAGGCTGTGGTTAATTTACCTGTTTTTATATCGTGTTTATGTTCTTTGATACGGGTCTTTATTTTTCTTTTTGTTTTTCCTATATAACACTTTTCTTTATCTTGTTCGTTAGTGTATGGTATTTTATATATTCCTGCAGTTTCTAAAGGTTTAGTTTTATCTTTGTCACTTCTTATTAATTGAAAAATGTTAGGGTTAGGCTTTATGGGTACATTTATATTATGTTTTGTTGCAATTTTCTTGATTTTATTAGATATTCCATGGTCATAAGGTATGGAGGTAGTATATTTAAGCTTTGGTTTTTGAAAAATGTTGATTTCATTAAGAGTTTTTAATCGTTTTTTAAATAATTTATCTATTAATTTGTTAGAGTATCCTGCTTTTTGTGTGAATTGTTTTATATTTTTTATTTCATTTTTTAAAATTTTATTGTCTTTACAAATTACTATTGCACGGTTGATGTGGGATTGGATAGCATTGATCTTATATTTAAAAGGGGTTTTACTATTTTTATGGATTATTTCATTACTGCTATTGG
Organism: Salticus scenicus; assembly: GCA_963930645.1. Lineage (NCBI taxonomy): Eukaryota > Metazoa > Arthropoda > Arachnida > Araneae > Salticidae > Salticus > Salticus scenicus. The sequence continues at coordinate 107,031,911 of OZ005650.1, read as the reverse complement.
GTTTCTATAAACTTGTGTGGTTATTTTATTAGCATGGCGACTGATATTGACGTCTAGAAAATTTAGCTGTTTATTGTTCTCTTCTTCTAAGGTGAATTTAATATTTGGATCTATTTTATTTAAAATATTTAGAATTTCTATGGGATCTGTTTTTTGGTCTATTACTGCAAAAACGTCATCAACATAACGAAACCAATAAAAAATTTTTTCTTTAAGTTTTTTATCAAAATTATTTTCTATTTTACGTAGTTTAAATTCTGCAAGAAAACCCGATATGGGAGACCCCATTGGGACTCCTTTGATTTGTTTGTAATATTTTTCATTAAAAGTAAAGTAATTTTCATTCAATAAAAAGTTGGTTGCTATGTTTAAAGTTTGGGCTATTGATGGGTTTGTGTAATGTTCATCTATTTTTTCTTTTATTAATTCAGTAACATTTTTTATATCTATTGACGGATAAAGGTTTACTACATCAAAACTTACAAATTTAAAATTTTCCTGTATTTCAATATCATAAATTTTACTTATAAAATCTTCGGTGGAGTTTAGGCTATGTTGTGAGGGGGGAAGTAACTTCCCCCCTCACTTTAATGAAAAATATTACAAACAAATCAAAGGAGTCCCAATGGGGTCTCCCATATCGGGTTTTCTTGCAGAATTTAAACTACGTAAAATAGAAAATAATTTTGATAAAAAACTTAAAGAAAATTTTTTTTATTGGTTTCGTTATGTTGATGACGTTTTTGCAGTAATAGACCAAAAAACAGATCCCATAGAAATTCTAAATATTTTAAATAAAATAGATCCAAATATTAAATTCACCTTAGAAGAAGAGAACAATAAACAGCTAAATTTTCTAGACGTCAATATCAGTCGCCATGCTAATAAAATAACCACACAAGTTTATAGAAAACCCAATAGCAGTAATGAAATAATCCATAAAAATTGTAAAACCCCTTTTAAATATAAGATCAATGCTATCCAATCCCACATCAACCGTGCAATAGTAATTTGTAAAGACAATAAAATTTTAAAAAATGAAATAAAAAATATAAAACAATTCACACAAAAAGCAGGATACTCTAACAAATTAATAGATAAATTATTTAAAAAACGATTAAAAACTCTTAATGAAATCAACAATTTTCAAAAACCAAAGCTTAAATATACTACCTCCATACCTTATGACCGTGGAATATCTAATAAAATCAAGAAAATTGCAACAAAACATAATATAAATGTACCCATAAAGCCTAACCATAACATTTTTCAATTAATAAGAAGTGACAAAGATAAAACTAAACCTTTAGAAACTGCAGGAATATATAAAATACCATACACTAACGAACAAGATAAAGAAAAGTGTTATATAGGAAAAACAAAAAGAAAAATAAAGACCCGTATCAAAGAACATAAACACGATATAAAAACAGGTAAATTAACCACAGCCTTAACCCAAGTAAACAAAAACGAAGAAATTAATATTAAATTTGATGAAGTAAAAAAGTTGGCCAACTACCACAACCACGGATACGCAGCGATCAGGGAGTCTGTTGAAATTTTGGCAAATTCTGACAGTTGTAATGGCAACGAGGGTGCTATCCTTAACCGCCAATGGCGTAAAGTCTTTAAAAGAACAAGAAGACAGGAAGACCACAGTTTCGAACACCAAACAAGGTAGTGACCAAGCTGGGGCGCCCCAGATGAAACTAGTCTACCAAAGATGTAACGTGAAGATAAGTAAAAGGTTGTATATCTAAATAGTTTTAAGTATTTTAAAAGTTAAATAAAATATATTTTAATAGTTATAATTTAAAATGTCATTAAAAGGTAATTTTTTTTTTTTTAATGTTACAATTAACAAGGGATAAATATTAAGCTTTCCCTTATGCTTAAAAAAAAAACTAGAATTTGCTTGTATGTCACACTATTTGGACACTTTTGAATAGGGTAATTTTTAATTAAACAGATTACATTAGCTTACTGCAGATACTTTTTGTAAAGTATGTATTGATATACCATAAAAGTTTTAACATGATTCCTAAATTATATTCTTATTTAAAAAATAGGTAGATAAAACCTATTCTCAAAGTATTGAAGTTAAAGAAAAAAAAGTTTTAGTTAATTTCTAATAAAATTTTCTTTATTCATGATAAATATAAATTTTGAAATTAAAAAATTTTAATGTGTAGTAAGTATAAAAACATTTTCAATATTATTCAGCCAATTTGTTACATTTCTCTTATGCAATGTGCCCATCAGCAGAATTTACTGTATCAATCTACAGTGAATCAAAACATGTGAAATCTGAAAATGTCAATCCAGATTTATTATTATAGTAAGTAATAGTGAAGCAAAATTTGTGTTTAGAAACAAATGTTAAACATTTGTAATAATCCGGAGACATAAAATAAATTTCGGTGTTCTTTAAATTCCAGTTTTTTTTTTTTTTTTTAAGTTAATCAGCAATGTAAAATTAACCGTGGCCCCTGCTGTACTGGCATTTTTTATGTATTTATTGTATAAAAATTATAAATTTAAACATTTCTGTATAAGTAAAGTTAAAATTATGTTTTAATGACATTTTATACTTTAGTATAATACACTCTTACTTACTCAGTCACTCTTACTAAATAATTATTTAGTGAGAGAAAAGTAAGAAAAAAAAATGTCCTGTATTTAATAAATCAGGGTTAAAAGAAACAGACTTAGCATTGCGCTTATTTCAATGCATATAGGATCTGGGTGAAAAGTATGGTGAAGGAATAAGCATTTATTGAAAGTTTTGGTACATTTTCCCTCTGCATGAAATTTCACTTGCCACATCAAAAAATTTACTTACTGCTGGTGAGTAAATTCCTGTAATTCTCTACCCCTGTCCTTAGTTATATACAGAAAAATTGACTGGAATGAAAACCTTTTTATAACATTCTTCTAAAAAAAAACCATTCAAGTCATTTTCTATTCAAGACAGATCAAATGACTATCTAAAGCAGACATGGGCAATCCTGATCATAAAGACATCTTGAATATCTTAATATTGGTTATCAGTGAGCAATGAGGTCATTCAAATCCCATTTTATTGAAGAAAATAATCAAAATAATGTATATTTTTACTTTCTTCTATATGTAATATAGAGAAAGTATTGGATTCGTAAAAATTTTCGACCTCTGGTTTTTGATGAATTTACACGTTTTGAAAGCTGTAGAACACGATTTGACCATTTTTAGAAAATGTCTGTCTGTCTGTCTGTCTGTCTGTGTGTGTGTGACAAAATTTTGTGGCAACTGTATCTCAAGAACTACTGCACAGAATTTCATACAAATTGGTATGTAGTTGCACCTTGACATAAATTAGTGCCTATCAACTTTTGGTAAAAATTGTCTTACAGGTTGCGTTGCCATCTCGCTTTTTCTAAATTTTTAACATGGTGATATAGGACAAAATTTTGTATAAATGTGCATAAAGAGAATTATTTTTTAGTAATCATTATGAAATTTACAAGAGTTATTTATAATAGAGATAGTCAGCTGGAAAAAAAAATTTGTATGCGTAGGTGCCTCGCCACCCCCCCTGGGGGGGAAGTCCCCCCTCGAGGGGAGTAAATTTTCAAGATGGGTATCTTTCGAAAGGTCTCGTCAATACCTTTAAAACGAATGGTTGAACTATAAATCTGTGATAATTTAAAACAAAGTTATCGATTTTTTTTACTTTTAACGAAAAAAAAACTTAGAAAAAAATCATTTTTTTTTTTTTTTTTTTTTTTTAAACGAAATTTAACAAGACTTGGTATTTAGTTGGCCCCTGACATAAACTGAGGCTTATTAGACTTGGGGATCAATCGCTCAACAGGTGGCGCTGTGATCGTATTTTTTCTAAATTTTTAACATGGCAGTATAGGAAAAAATTTCGTATAAATGTACATAATGAGAGTTATTCTTAACCTGTGATTGTGAAATTAATATGAATTATTAACAATAGTAGTAGTTAATTAGGGAAAAAATTTGGGGCATCGCTCCCCCCCCCCCTGGGGGATGCAAATTTTCAAGATCGGTATCTTTCGAAAGGTCTCGTCAATATCTTTAAAACGAATGGTTGAACTATAAATACGTGGTAATTTAAAACAAAGTTATCGATTTTTTTTTTACTTTTAACGAAAAAAAAAAAAAAAAAACTGAAAAAAAAAAAAAAAAAAAAAAATCGTTTTTTTTTTTTTTTTTTTTTTAATATTGTTACTGCGTGAATTTGTGTAGGAAAATATAGAAGAAAGTCTTGTGGTGGCCACAACATACTAGTTAAATTTTGTTTTCACATTCAAAAAATTCATGACTGTTAAATTTCTCTTTTTCAAAAATTGATTTTAATATTTTATTTTGAAACTGTAAAATGTGAAAAGGGGAATTTTACAATTTTACAACTTCAAAATAAATTTGGAAAATTAAACATAAATCAGTTTTTGAAAAAACAAGGTATAATTTAACCGTCATGAATTTTTAGTATGTGAAATTGGAATTTAAAAATATGCATTATTTAATGAATAATAGATATTATTTTCTTCATTTTGTTAACATGGGGGTTTGGGTGTCCTTGATGCATTGCTTAATGTTTTCACTAGTACTGATGCAGTGTTATTTTCTGTTTTATAATATGCCCCCCCCCCCCCCCCAAAAAAAAAAAAATATATATATATATATATATATATATATTTGTTCCTTTAACATAGGCATAGTTAGGATAACAATGAATTTGTTCCAACAACAAAAAGGTTGCCTGTGTACCTTACCATCCTACTTTGAACCTTGTGCCATTAAAAGCCAACGAACCAGCCTGTAACTGACCTAAAATATTGTAATGTTTGATAAGTCTTTCAGCCAAATGTTATTAATGCTTTATAAAATGCAGTTATAATGTTTAGGAGAGATTATTTCTGGCTGCTGCTATTTTTTACCTATTTTTCAATGTTATATTGATTTTATTAGAGATGTTTTATTTTAACATCAGTGTGTTGCATTAATCTTTTCTGCATTTCAAATTTAAGGTATGCAGTTATAGCAAGAGGTTGTGCCGGTTGTCCTAAGCTTAAATGTGAACGTCCTGGATGCAATACCTATTTCTGTTATCACTGTAAACAAGAATGGCACCCAAATCAAACTTGCGATGCTGCTCGTGCACAAAGAGCCCATCATTATGCAAATCCTCGCTCCTCATCTGTATCCTTTAGTCAAGATTCTATAGTACAAAGTATGTTTTTGTTTCAGTTATTTATTTTTTTAATAAAAGGGATTCTTTTGTGAGATATTTGCAGACTTGCATTCAATCTTCTAAGACATTTTTTTTATTTTTATGCATAGGGAAATTAGATATTTAGATATAGGAATTTAATTATTGCACATAAATAATTATATTTACAATCTCTGATTATTGATAGAAGAGTTCAAGTATATAAAAAGAAGCAAAATATTTACATTTTTTTAAATATTTTTTTATTATATTTATATTTATTACTATTATTATTATTATTATTATTTACATTATTATTATTATTATTAACATACACTATATTACTGTTAATTCATTTAATGTGTGTTCATGATTATCAAACTAACCAATACCAGTTTATGTGTAAGTTCAATAATATACAAAATGGCTTGAAATTTGATGTATTAGTTCTTAAATTTGGGTGACTTCAAAATTTAATATATCATACACACATTTTCTAGATGTATTCAAATCATAATCAGGACACCTTAAAATGTATAAATTCCTCAAAAAGTTTAAAAAATAAAATCTTGAATTCAATCTTTTTTAATGTAGATTACACTAAAGCAAAAAAATGTAAAAATTTTGATGTTTCACTAACTTTACCTCATTTTTCTTAAACATTGTTATTTTTTGTCTGTGCTGGTGAATATAAGTTAATGATAATAATAAAGTTATATGCGTATACTCTAATCTCTTCTAAATACTATTTATGGTTATTCAGTTCAAAATTTAAATAGGTAACTAAAAATTCTAATACAGCAGCATTTTCATTTGCATGGTGTGTAATGAAGAAACATTTTGTCTTTCAACAGCAGGAGATGACATTAAACCCTGTCCTTGTTGTAAAGTTTTAATTATTAAAATGGATGATGGTTCCTGTAATCATATGACATGCAGTGTTTGTGGCACTGAGTTTTGTTGGCTGTGCATGAAGGAAATATCAGATCTTCATTATCTGAGGTATGTTTATTCTAATAATTTAAGTCAGATGTACATTTATTTTATAAAATAAACGAAAAAATAAAAATAAAATTTGGTGTGTAAAAAAAAAAAAAAAAAAATTACAAAACTTTTATTACCCTATCCACTACTACACATATTATATACTATTTTTAGAAATAGTTTGATGAGAAGACATAAAATTAACTTAACAAATCAGGCACCTAACAATTTTCATGTAATAACAATAACAAACTCGTACACATGTCGCAGGGTTTGCACTAGAAAAAAATATTGAGTGGAATTCTCCTACTCTAACAAAAAATTTAAGTGGGATCTTTTAAATTTAAGTGAGAAATTACATAACTTACATTTTGCAAATTTCTTTTTAGAGAATTACAATTGCAAATTAAGCAATTAAAATAAATAAATAAAGTAAATAATAAAAATGGAAATTTATTTTCTTTCCCCTTTTGTGGCTAAAGACAGGTACTGCTTCAATATTCAGAATCTAAATTTTCATCAGAAATGCAGAAGAAATTGCTCAAGTTAGTACTTAATCTGTTTCAAAATTTATTTTCAGTTTGATTTTGAGTATTCAAAGAGCTGCTTGACAGAAGTGCAATAACTGAAATAACCTAAATTGTTGCAATTTTTAGCCTTCACACTTCATAGTTCTTTGTTGATAAAAAAAAAATAAACACTTATGTATCCTCTTAAAAAATATTTACAATTAAAAAGTATTTTGAATTAATTACATAATATTTCCACTTTTTTCTTTTATCAATAAATTCTAGAGAAGTTAAAAATCAATAACTCCAGGCTTCAAATCATTTCATATATTGCCCAACTGAACTAAAAAAAAAATGATGAAATACTCAATGAGCAATCTGAAAAAACATGGGGGAAAATCCCCCTTATGATATATTTTTTAGTGGGATTTTTCAAAATATTGTGATATTTTTGCAATCCCGCCCTCTAATTTGAACCCTGTGTCGTTGTAAAGACATATAAAACAGAGTGTAAATAACAAATTGAAAAAAAAAAAAGATAGGGATATTTTTTTTTGTAATACCAGCTTCAGAGATTTAAAATTGACCTACCTAATTAGGACATATATCGATTTTCCTGTAGTAACCAAGTACTACATGCAAAAGGACAACCATAAAAGGGGTCTGCTGTGTAGCAAATTTGAAGCAAATCAGATTATTAGAACTGTTGTTTTAGATACCAGCTTTTACACCCACTTCCAAATTTCATCAAAAGTTAGCAAAATGTTCTGTACAATAGACCTGTCTTAATTTTAAAGCTTTGTCATTCTATCTATATTCATTTTGGAGATATGATAGTCAGAAGATTCTCCACACTCATACATACATACCAACCAATAGCCCCCCCCCCCCCCCCCCCCAAAAAAAAAAAAAAAAAAAAAAAAAAAAAACCTGCACATTTCCCTTTTAAATATTTTGTTTTGATCATAGTATGTGGCCATTGTTTTAAATTTGGCAAAAATAGTCACCGATGGAAAGTGGAAACATATTTAAACATTTTAATATTCTTATTTTTGAAAATTCATTAAAATATAATGATCAGCAAAGTCAGCAAAGCCTGGTATTTATATAGAAGTTTCCAAGGCACTTTTTATTTTACAATTCTAAGTGAAACTGGAAATTAAAATTATTGCAAAATTTTTGATTTTCTAAATAAATTTTTGTGATATTATATTCATTTTTGTGTGAAATTTTTTTTTCATAATTATCTGCGGTTAAAATCAAAATCCATTGTAAATATTGATTCTTATGTATATTTTTATTTTTTAGCCCATCTGGTTGTACATTTTGGGGTAAGAAACCATGGAGTCGGAAAAAGAAAATAATGTGGCAGTTAGGCATGCTTGTTGGAGCACCTGTTGGTATAGCCTTAATAGCAGGCATTGCTGTTCCTGCAATAATTATTGGTATTCCTGTTTGGGTTGGGAGAAAAGTAAGTTTGTTTTATAAGCTTCTGTTATGTTTTTTTTTATTATATATATATATATATATATATATATTATTATTATCTTATTCTTTTTATTAGTTGGCATGCAGAAAAATATATGGCTTTGTTATTGCTGAGCATTAAATTGTTTTTTAATGAATTAAAGGTTATTTTTCTAAAAATCATATAAAATTTAAACACCCCTGCCATTTATTAACTGTATTATTTAAGACATTATTTTATTCTTAACAAATGATTTTCCTATGCACTAGTTCATTCAAAATTCCAGAGATCTAGCAATTTTGTTCTACTAAATTGGAAAATAAAAAGACGAAAAAATATTAATTTTTTATGTGCTCAAATAATAAAAAAGTCAACTTTTGTGTGCGAAAATTATTGTATCTGGGTCTGAAAATAGAATAAGCTAATTCTTTGAAAGTCTGTAATATCCCGTAGATATTGTTATAAAAATGAGTGAGCATAGTTTTTTTTTTTTTTTTACCTTTTTGAGAAGCAGAATTAAACAAAAAGGGGTCCCTGGTCTCCCAACTTTTAACACAATTTGAAATAAAGGCTTGTTCCTAAAATTTATTTAATTAAAACATCAAGCATTCATTAATAATGATTTTTTCATCTTTTATGTTTAACAGGATAACAAGCCATTTTTTTCCCTCAGCAAATCAGGAAAAAAATTTAACCCTGTTATTTGTTTTTTTTTAAAAAAAAGTGTTAAAATAAAATTTGCTTTTTTTTTTTTTTTTTATTCAAATAAAAATATTAATTTTCTATGAAATATATTGTTTTGGGAAGAGCAAAAATGCTTTTTTTTTTTTTAAAAAACTTCAAACTCGAATACTATCAATACGTGTGTGCAATGTATCAGGTTTCCACTAAGTTAATAATATTGTTCTGAGATAAAATTATTCGAAGTATTTTATTATTTTTGAAACTGTGCATAACCATTTAAGCATTGTCTATAGTTTTATAAGGATTAAATATGGGTGCATATACTTTATTAATGAGTACATATGCCTTTTTTTTTTCTTTTTTCATTCTTTTTTCTTTTTAAACAGTTACATACAAAATACACTCGTCCTGCAACTAGCAGACATGGCAGAAATCTCATTGTGACTACTGGAGTTGTAGCTTCTGTTCTTGTATCTCCAATTTTAGCTGGTATAGCTGTAGGTATGTTCACGATTTTGATTAATTTGAAATATAAGAATTAAAATAGGAGTTTACTAAATAAATGTTAACAGAAATGTAAAATTTATTAATAATTTCAGTTTTCAGAAATGCTAAAGCTTTATTTTTTTATTTTTCAGATTTTTAACTATTTTTCTGTTTAATGTTAAATTAGTCAAAGGTGATTACTTTTAAATAATTTACCCAATTTCAGGTATTTGTTTCATTTTCAGTACCAGAATTTTCCAGATTTTTTGGTGATTAAATTTATATATAAAAAAAAAAAGACTAAAATATCACATTCATATGACTATTAAACTTAATTAAAATTAATATTTTTCATAATGATATAATTGGACCTCCCAGCAATAAATGAATGTTCTCTCCTCATACAAAAACTTTTTCCCACTAAAATTTCTGGTATTTTTTCACAAATTCACAATCACTCCTGATTAGTTTACCAGCCCTTTTCTTACATTGATTTGGATAAATAAATAAATATGTATATATATTCTCTTTACAAGCTTTTATAACATATTGTATCACATAATAGGATAAACTTATTAATTAATCAGAATTTGAAAGAAAATGAGAAAAAAAAATGTTATGTTGTTTATTATTTCATGACAGCTATGAGTCATTTAAAAATAATAAATTTAATATCAATATACTGAAGTAATAATAAATGAGGAAATTTATTGTGAATTTATCCAATTGTATTAAAATGATACTTTTGCAGTGTTTCCTCCCCTGCCTCTTTGCATATATATATATATATATATATAATAAAGATGATCTATTAAGCATAGTAGAAGCCAAGCAACAGATACAAGATCACTGAAACACCAATGACCAATAAGATAAAAAAAAAAAAAAAAAAAAAAAATCATCAGTGGAGGAAATACACTAATGTAAAGAAACCATATCTATTAAGTAACAGCCTGCAAAACAAACGAATCAGTAAAGTAAAACAACAAATCTTAACTTAAAACCATAAACTTATCAAAATTAATGAAAAAACAACCCAAGAAACACAAGATAGGAAGAAGGAGGCAGGCGGCAAGACTTGTGACTTGCCTGTGGTGTTACACTAGTTTTACGCCGGCAACACTCCCCCAACCTGCCACAACCAGAACAGAAACCATATGGATTTAAAAATGCAAAATTTCAAAGCAGATGAACAACAATGAAACCACGAAGCCACAATGAAATTCACCGATTGATCACATTGTGTTTAACAGTATAATTAGAACATTAAATATAGTTGACAACTCAAAAAGGAAAAATCTGAAATTTTATTGGAAAATGAAAGTTTGCATAGTAATACAAAGCAAATGCAACAAGCCTTCTACTTTTTTTTTTTTTATTAAATTTAATTTCAGACCCACCCAACCATCCAGCCTTACAACACCACCCCACCTCCGTAATCAAACATCTGCCCACCCAACCGCCACCTTTTTTATTGTCTTTTATTATTTTATAATTTTTTTGTTGATATACACAAGAGTGTACACAGCTTTTTTTTTTTTTTTTTTTGTACTGACAGAGACATGGTTAAGGATATAAAATAAGAAAATACAAAGTTTTTAGGAAAACCCATTTTAGCAGTGGCTGTGATCAGTTTATATATAATAAAGATGATCTATTAAGCATAGTAGAAGCCAAGCAACAGAAACAAGATCACTGAAACACCAATGACCAATAAGATTAAAAAAAATTTATCAGTGGATGAAATACAATATATGTGTGTATAAACAAACTCCAGTTAAGAGTTGAATTAAAACATGTGTCATATTGTAATAAATTAATTAAAAACACATTAAAAATACATTTATTAAAATATAAAAATTTCCAAAGCTTTTCGCCTACATATAAGCAGGCATCATCAGGGAATTTGGTTTTACACATATTTCAGAGTAGTTATATGTACTTTTGAATCACATGATTAACAGTTAAGTCCTTACATAAAATATATTCAACTGGAAGTCAGAGGCTGGAGCAAAGCTTTGGAAATTTTTATATTTTAATAAATGTATTTTTAACGTGTTTTTAAAGTGTTTTTAATTAATTTATTAATGTATGTGTGTGTTAGAGAGAGAGAAAAAAGAACACTTAATTTTAGGATGACAGGCAAACAACATTGATCCTAATAATATTGATCCTGAGGTGGAATATTGACTTGGATTTATTTTAGCAGGAGCTATATGTAAAAAGGTATAGATTTTCACATATAGTCTGCTTCAGAGTTCTAATTTTGGTATGAATAGCTAGAAGGCTTAATCTCCTTCTACGCCTTTTTTATTGGTTATTACATTTATGAGTGACAGTTAATGAAGTACCAGAAATCTAGGATTAATTAATTTCCACAAACACATGCAAAAAGCATAATAATTAGCTAATTTTGCTCTTAAAATTGTCCAATTTTTTTACTTTTGTGTCGTGAAAGTGTCTTATGGTGAAACACATTTTACAGGGAAAGCTTCAGAATTATTTTCAAGTTATAAATTTTGAATGGGATTTTCTTTAGATTATCACACATTTATAGTTTAAAATATTAATTCTTTCTATCCTTTCATACTTATATTATGAAATTCTAAACTATTGTTTTGTAACTTTAAAAAACATTAAAACCCGTTTAAAAGATTACCTCGCTAGCGCTTTCGGCTGCATCACGCAGCCTTCTTCTGGCGTTTTCGCTCCTGTGAACTATCGTACACACGGCCATGTATTCTTCTCTCTTCCTCTCTCTCCAGAATACTGCGCCATCTCGTGTCGATCTCTGATTGGTCGGTGTTGCATGAACCCTCATTAGCTAAAATTTCGACAGTTTCCCGTTTTGTGGCATAGAAATAATTATTGTAGTTTGCTAGTTTTTTGTAATTTTTAAAATCTATTTCTATTTTTTCTGTTTGGTTTATTTTAGTTAAAGCTGTGGTTGTATGGTTATATTTTATATCATTTTGGTAAAATAAAAACGCGAATCAAAGAACACCAAAATGATATAAAATATAACCATACAACCACAGCTTTAACTAAAATAAACCAAACAGAAAAAATAGAAATAGATTTTAAAAATTACAAAAAACTAGCAAACTACAATAATTATTTCTATGCCACAAAACGGGAAACTGTCGAAATTTTAGCTAATGAGGGTTCATGCAACACCGACCAATCAGAGATCGGCACGAGATGGCGCAGTATTCTGGAGAGAGAGGAAGAGAGAAGAATACATGGCCGTGTGTACGATAGTTCACAGGAGCGAAAACGCCAGAAGAAGGCTGCGTGATGCAGCCGAAAGCGCTAGCGAGGTAATCTTTTAAACGGGTTTTAATGTTTTTTAAAGTTTTAATGTATTTTACCTTTTTTAAATTGTTTTAAATATTGTTTTGTAGTTATAAATTTCAAATTTATTTTATATTAATTTTTTAATTATTATTGTTTAATAGGAATAGGAGTCCCTATCTTACTTGCCTATGTGTATGGTGTTGTGCCTATTTCACTTTGTAGATCAGGTGGTTGTGGTGTTTCAACATCTGCTTCAGGTGTAAGGATTGAATTTGATGAAGAAAATGAAATAGGAATGGGAAATAATCCATCTGCTGGAAATTATGGTTTGTAAATTAATTTTACTTAGTGATTTTTATTTACTATATATCCTAACATAAATTTCTGATGTGTGTGTACATCCAGGTGTGTAAGTTTAAATGCAAAGAAAAATTGTCAGTGGTATTTCATGTAAGATTTGAGTATTCATTTTGTTGGATTAATATGAACTTAAAGAGGGGGAGATGAGAAGAGGAAAAGATTATCTATTTTAACTGTACATATCCATTTTTTTAGAATGTTTTTTTTTTTATTATTATTCAGCCGGGTTGTCTGTCATTCTGTCTGTCACCGAGCCACTTATCTGCTATATTTTGAGCCTAAGGAAGGAGACATGTAATGAAACCAGTTTCACCTGTGAGGCAAAGTGCTGGGCTATGAATCCAAAGGCCGTAAGTTCGAACCCACTCGAGGGCATGTGTTTAAAAATGGTTTTTGTTTAATTCTAAATTGTTTATGGCTTATTAAAAAGAATATTGGCATCCTAAAAAGTAGTAGATAAGGTAAAATTTTCTGTACTCAAACCAATTAAAAGGTAAAAAGCATTCATTGATGACCACATCCTACTCTATAATAACACACTTTGTCATCAATGAATGCTTTTTATCTTTTAATTGGTTTGAGTATAGAAAATTGCGTCTTATATTCAGTCAGATTGTCTGTCATTTTGTCGGTGTGTTACCAAGCCACTTTTCTGTGGTATTTTGATTAAGAATCTTCCCTATGAATATGAGTGACCAGCTTTTTAGTTACAAATAAAAAAAGAATGCTTTTTTATCGGCATCCTAAAAAGTAGTAAATAAGGCAAAATTTTCTGTACTCAAACCAATTAAAAGATAAAAAGCATTCATTGATGACTACGTTTTACTGTATAACAACACACTTTGTCATCTGTGAATGCTTTTTATCTTTTAATTGGTTTGAGTACAGAAAATTTTGCCTTATTTACTACTTTTTAGGACGCTGATAAAAAAGCATTCTTTTTAAAAAGATCATTTTTAAATATTTTTTTTGTACGTAAATGCAAAATTTTTAACAGATGCCGTAAATTTGATGTGTTATTGTAATTTGACTTGTTTTCAATCTGTTTCTGCATAAATTTTGTAAGTAACTAAAAATGCTGTTGTTTTGTTAATATTGTCTTTAGTCTCTAATTTCCCTTTAAAGTAAGTTCACCAGTCCAATCTGTGAATTAAATTTATGAGTGCTAATTTTAAATATTAGTATCAAAGTACATAAGGTAAAGGTGTCACATGCTTAGTTACACTGCTGTACCTTAATAACTAGAATAATTACAATAGGTCAAAGTTCAAGGTCAAACATGAAATTTTTCTCAATTTCAATTGTGAATAACTCTTCTAAGGAACAAAACCAGAAAATGGAATATCACACAATATCTGAAATCACCCTAATAAGAAAATGTAATTGTGTGGTAATTAACCCATTAATGATTATAGTCCCCTGAAATGTCAGAAAAAGGACAAAAATGCCATTTTCAGACTCCCATAGACAAAAGAGGATGAAAAAAAAAAATATATATATATATATATTCTTTGCCAATTTACTATTCTATTAAAGTACTATGTACTATATGTATTGTTTTGTTTTAGAATTGTAAAAAAAAAAACTGTTTTAATTCACTTGATTTGGCAGGTTACACACATTAAAGTAGAAAATAAAACATTGGAATTAAATAATCATAGTCTAATTTTTTTTACATTAAAATGAGCTCTATAATAATGCAAAATTACTTTAATGAAATTATAATAAATAGTTACTTGTGTTTTATAAATATTTAAACTTTTATTCAATAAATATTGAAAATTGATTGTAAAAAATAAAGCAAAAATATTGCTCACTATTATTTACAAATAATTGAACATTTGGAAAATTTTGGTTAGTTAATAATATATACACTCTAAAGCAGAAAAATAATGAAAAATCATTGCACATTTATTCATTATGTACTATATATAATCTACAGAGTTCCCCCTAGGTTTGAAAAAGGGCAGGGTGCTGCTACCAAGGAAAAAGGGGCAGGAGGGTGCTATAAAAAGAGGGCACATTTGTGGAGAATGAAAAAGGGCACATTTTATAAAAAGGGCATATCGCTTTGCAAAAAATAGCCTCCAAAATTACAAACAATTTTATTATATTTATAAATGCAGTTGCTAAGCAATCAGCAATTCCCCCCCCCCCCCCCCCCCCACTGAATGTACAAATTAGTCAGCAAAAATTAAATAAATAAATTTATTTTTTCACATTCTTTTATCTTTAACTATAGTTCTATTAAACCTAATAAAAAGTATTAAAATTGCTTCCTGAAAAATATGTAAAAAGCTCTTGAAAATCTTATAAATGTTGAAATGAAAGTAAAGAACTATAATAAAAATTATCTTTAATAAGATTTTCGCAAATTTCTTAAAATGAAAACCAAAGACCTTTTTTAGTGATTATTAAAGAAAAATATTAAACATTCTAATCAAATAGTTTGATAAAAAGTTCGATTTAATTAATTAATGATATTTTTTTTAATAGTTTCCAATTTTTTATGTATTATTGCTAATTTCTAATGTTACAATCAGTTGGTAAATTTAATATATCCTTGGAATTTACTCACTTTGTTTGCTGGATTTCAATAATGGTAAATGAAATATTCTTTTGAAATTTGATCTCTAAAAATGTAGCTCCTACAACTATTAGGGATGAAACTACCCAACATGCAAAATCCCTGGAAACTGTTACTACTTGGCTGTAGAATGAATAATGGAGGATGGATTACTTATATAGGTTATTGTTAAAAGTACTTATTTGTACCTATAATGAGTTAAATTTATATAGTTCTTATACATATAAGGCAAATTTAACACCCAAAATGAGAAGTTTCTATAAAAACAAAATAACTAGCATGAAAATCAGAGGTTGCTAAATTTTGAACTCTGCATTATCTAACCATCAAAGAGTATCACAGGTTAATATATTTATTTTGTGGGGAAGGGGGGGGGGGATAGTATGTTGTGGTCACCACAAGACTTTCTTCTATATTTTCCTATACAAATTCACTAAGGGCAAATAATTTATTAAAACTATTATTTATTAAAATTATCTAACATGATGAATGCAAATGATTTTCATCTTAGAGAAAGCTAACACTAAATATCCACAGAAAGTTTTATTGTCTATAAATAACATCTTAAAAATATGCTTTTATAATGAGTATCTCACATATCACATTTTGTACAGTTATATGCCATACAAACTGAGATATAGCCTTCCCATTATCGAGGAAATTTCCAGTGTAGCAGCGCCATCTATTGGTTGAAAGCATCCAATTTGAATCAGCATAATGTCTCATAATGGCCTTTGCACATGTCAAGTTTTGTTTGATTATACACAATAGAACCTGAGATATAGCCTTTCCTTAAATTGCAGAAAACACTGTGCAGCAGCGCTACCTGTTGAGTGGTTGACACTAAAAGTTGATAGATACTAATTTATGTCAAGGTGCATCTACATATAAATTTATATGCAATTTTGTGCAGTAGTTCCTGAAATAGTCTTCCCATAAATTGCAGAAATTGATGTATAGCAGCGCCACCTGTTGGCCGATAAACATTTACATTGAATCATCATAATGTCTCATAAAGACCTTAAAAATCAAGTTTTGTTCGATTATATGCAATAGAACCTGAGATATAGCCTCCTTTAAATTTCGGAAATCGCTGTATAGCAGCGCCACCTGTTGAGCGATTTTCACCAAAAGTTGATAGGTACTAATTTAGGTCAAGGTGTATCGACATATAAATTTATATACAATTCTGAGCTGTAGTTCCAGAGATACAGTTGCCACAAAATTTTTATCACACATACACACACAGACAGACATTGTCTAAAAATGGTCAAATCATGTTCTAGACCTCTCAAAACATGTAAATCCGTCGAAAACCGGAAGTCGAAAATTTTTACGAATCCAGTACTTTCTTCTATTAAATATAGAAGAAAGTAAAAGGGAAACTGTAAGAATCGAAATACTCTATTATTTTGCTGCTAAGATTAAAATCACATTGTTTTCAAAGCTAAATTTCCAAATAATTATCTATTTCGTCATTAATCGATAAAATTTGAGTTATTTTTATAGTTTAATCTCAAAATATGCAGTAATTTTGCAGCCGATTTCGGAAATACAGGATCATTTCGATTTCACCGCTAACTTTCGAAAATTTACGTTTAATTGCAACTATTTATGAAATACAGTGGAGCACCTTTTATACGTTTCTCATTTATACGTTTTTCTCATTTATACGTTTTTCGACTTCGGTCCCAAATCATTCCATTGAATTCTAATGTTAAAATATTTCGTTTATACGACACAAGTAAATTCTTAATTTCACTTATACGTTTTTTTTTTTTTTTCTCTCCTTGTAGAATCCCAAGTTTGAGTTTCATTCCAGGATTAAAAAAAAAAAAAAGATGAATGCTCTTTATGTTTTATTCTTATATTTTTTCGATTATTTTTTCTTAGAACTATGGTAACAAAGTGCGACTTGCATCGATAGCCTACGGGGAAGGAGGGTTAGAGAAATTTTCAGAGATAAGCAATTGGCGACTGGGTTGAATGGTAGGTATACAAGTAGCCAGTGACCACTTGAAGACCTCCCACTTTCTCTTTTAGTTGATTCCAGGAATGGGGTATAAAAGGAAAAAAGCCCACCACTTTATAGGCATTTTGTAAACTTGAAGATTTATTACTCAATTCCGTTGGGCGACTTGGAAGATTCTCTTATCGCGTTTATTTGACATTACGTTTGGAGAAACATTTTTTTTCCCTTCCTTTTAATCGTTTGCAAAAATGTCATCTTCGTTTAGAGAACAAAAGGCTTTGTCTTTAAAGGTTAAAATCGAAATCTTGAAAAAAAAATTTGAGTTTCAATGTTTTTAATTATTATTTAATTTTTATTCAACCTTTTAAAAATATTTTTAGTATAGTTAAAAATATATCTTATTCGAATAAATGTAAAGGAAATCATGAAAATTGATTAGACATTTATTATTAATATGATACTTTATTGAGTATTAATGTTAAAACGAATTTTCAGTTGTGCGTTTTTTTCAGTTATACGTTTTTTAGGAACGGTCCCTTGAAAAACGTATAAACGGTGCTCCACTGTACTTTATTATTCCGATGTTAATAAAATCCGTACTTTTATAAAAAGCTGACTTTCTAAATTCACAATATTTTTTTTAGCCGATAGCGGGAGTATTTAATCATTTTGCCGTTAATTATCAAAATTTATGTTTAATAGCAATACCTAAGATAGGTTTTAATTTTACGCTAATCGATGTAATTAGTTTTTTTTTTTTTTTTTTTTTTTTAATGATTTGTGATATTTGTAATAATTTTGTGACTAATTACCGAAATGCGAGAGCATTTTTACACAAATTTCAAAATATCATTAAAATAAATGAACTTTAGTTATTGTCACAGATAAAAAGAATATCCTTGTCTGTGGTTATCGTGTAAATAAAAACCAAAGCACTGCACAATCTAGATTTCCTTTTCATTCCCCCTTCTTTCAGCTTTTGATTCTAATAGATTGTAGTTTTTCATCTAATGTAAACAAACACTTCTCTTTCCTGAGTCATTTTTTTTTTTTTTTTACTTATTTATGAGATTGAACTTAACGATGATTTTTGTGGTTCTTCAGCTAGATCATAAAAGTAATTAGATTTGCTATTTTTGTTAACGTGATTTTAAAGATTAAAAAAAAAAAAAAAAAAAAAAACATGATTTATGATGCAAAAGGATTATTGGAATATAAGAAAAGAGCAATATCTTCCATATTTTCCCGTTATTTTTTTGCTAACACCGGGGAGGCACTTATTTGTCTGTTCCCCACCCCACCCTTATAGCCTGCAGGCTGCAGGGTCATTTAAAGAAGTTCGACGGCAACTATGTTTACGCTGATAAATAGTTTATACACCTGCTAAGTGTCAACTCGCTTTTGCAATAATTAGAACACACAGGAAAGTGAAAAAGCTTCTAAAAATTTGTATTAATAAAGCACTAAGAATATTTAAAAAGGAGAAAAAATGCGCTATTTTGGGTCGTGGTGGTTAAATTTGGGAGCAAGAAGGGCGCGATTTTCGGGCATAAAGGGTGCGTTTTTTGGGCAAGGAGGGCGCATTTTTGTACTTTAAAGGGCAGTTAGGGCGCTCATAAAAATTTAAAGGGCAGGCAGGGCGCGACGCCCTTCTCAAAAGCTCAAAGGGGAACCCTGTAATCTATATACTGAAAAGATATAATTATGAAAAATCATTGACAGCGATAGACAAATTCAAGTCACTCTTTTTTGATTATGCACACTTTTTCATATTTTTTGCTGTTGGACAGTCATTTTATTCAGAGTGTACTTAAACTCGTTGGAATAAAACAATCATTAGCTCTTGTATTGGGAATTTTATTAGAAGAATTTCTATTTTTATACTGTGCACTATCACAATCTGTAAAATAATAAATTTTTTCCACGTTAGGAATGGTAGATTTTACAATATGTAGTACTTCCTTTTGAAAAGCATATACTGCTATTGCAGTGTGGCTCAAATAAATCACTTATTGCACAAATGCTCTTTGTTTGTAAATCATTATTGTTATTCTTGTAATAAATTACAAAAGGATGTAAAGCAGCTTGTGCACAACAATGAATGTTTAGTACTTGAATATTTTAATAATATATTTCTTTTTATGTCAAAAAAAAAAAAAAAAAAAAAGTGCTAAAATTTTTTAAAATAATTAAAATAATATTGAGAAATATTTTGCTAAAGAAATGGAACAGCTTCAGTATAGATCACTTGGCGAAGTTTAAAATTTGGCAGCAAAGTTGTGTACATGTTCATCAAGAAGTTTACTTACGTACTTGAGATAGCCATTTTAGTTTGTTGCCAAATTGATAACAAAAATTTAAAAGCTGCCAAGGGGCTAATTTGCTAAAGTTATACCAAAGAAATTTTAAGAAATGAATATAACCTATACTAGGGAATGAAGCCCAGTTATTGCATGCCTTTATATGGATGAATAGATTAAAATAAGTCCTGTCATTTTAAATTAAATTCTGTTTACAAAGAATGTAAGCAGAATTTGTTTTCTTTATTATTATTATTTTTTAGAAAATAAATTAAAAAATTAGGATGTCATAATGTGACACTTCATGTCTCACTTTTAAAGATGTTTTCTTTTTCATTGATATTTCAGATGGTGCCAGTGTAGACACTGCTGCTAGTCAACGAGGTGTGAATCCTAGCATTGGAGAGGTATCTCTTGGTATGTCAGCCAGTTTGAGCTTAGGAAGTGGCAGTCATCTTGATCGTATAACTCTTAATAGAGACAGAGAAAGTGACCGAGAAAGTGCTAGCAACGTAGCCCTAGCTGGAAGCATCGCAAGTGCCTCATTAATGGCAGGAGCTGGAAAGTAAGGCAATTTTTATCGAATTTAGTCCAAAAGAAAAATTAATAAAATAAAAATAAAGTGCAATTAAATAAGCAGTTTGCCCTAAAGTTAATAAGATTCACTACTTAGTTACCCCCCAGACGGCTTCAGGAAGATGCTGCACCCTCCCTGTCCTTTGGTTAAGAAAATTTCTCCCTTTTTTTGCCCATCATCCAAAAGAATTGCACGCTTTATTGCAAAATTTCATGCTGAAATGGGCCTGATAGCTGCATTCTTATTCACATGCCTAGTGTAACCATATTTTTAAAGCAAACTTTCTAATATATTCTATTCTAAACTCTTTACCAGCAAGCAGTTTTTGCTCATGTCAAAATTTAAAAGCTACCTATAGATATATTAATTATCTAATTATTAACTTCATAATAATTTTAGCATGTGCTGCAATTACTTAACAGCTACTCTTACTGTTAGTATTGCTAGCTTGTTATGATTATTTATCCAAGGAAATATGATGCAAAGGTTATAAAATATTAGAAAGGGTATTGTGGATAAATTTATTGGAAAGGTGGTAAATAATAAAATATTTAGTAAATATTAATTGAATTTCTTTAGGAACAGTACTTATAAAAAGATATCAGAAGAATTTACCATTAAAGAAAGTACTGTCAATTTAGATACTGTAACTGATGATCGAAAACAAATTATTCAAATAAAGTTACTTTTTCCATATTTAGCTGAAGTAGGAAAGGCTGAAAATAAAGATATTGCTTATCAAAATGAAGACACTCATAAGATTAGTAATACACATCACTTTATTAATATCAAAGAAATAAACACTTTAGTTAAAAATTCCATGACTAAAAAATATAAAATTAAAAATTAGCATATTTGATGAAAAATCACTATGTCAAATAATCAGTTTATATCCTTTAAGAGTATTAATGCTGCGAGAAAACATTTTTAGAGAAGTTTTAGGCCAAATATCGGCCTTATTGTAAAGCATCATTTCAAACATCATTCTCTTACTGGACCACATCATCCCACAAACTGGCAGTGCCAGCTGCATTTATCAATTCAAGACATAAAATTTTAGCATTTTTACAAAGGAAATAGTTCTGTCTATTTGAAAATTTTCTAAGAGAATGCAACTCTTATTTATACTAGTTAAGAGGACTCTACCTATCGTCTCTGAAAGCTGAAGCCAATGTTACTCTATGGGAAACTTTGCCTCATTATAATCCATTAACTAATACATATTTTTAAATACCGTTTTCACTTTCTGAAAATTCACTGCTATTAAACAATATATTGCTTTCTAAAAATTGATTTTTTTTTATTTTTAAGATTTCATTTTTAAGCTCAAACATGAAAAATTTCACATTCTGAGAATTCACATATTACAACCTCAAAATAAAATATTAAAAATTAAAAAAAAAATTTTTTAGAAAGCGGTAAATGTTTAATAGTTGTGAAGTTTTTGAATGTGAAAACGGAATTTAAAAATATATATTAGTTAATAAGTTATAATGGGGCGAAATTCTCCATAGAATAACATTAGCTCTGGCTTCTGGGGACGATAAGTGGAGAGGCCTCTTAAGGAGAAAACAAACTTCAAACTTAAAAAATACTTATATAGTAAAGATCATTCATTTATACGTTAGTAATAAACAAAAATGAAGAAAGTTAAAACTAAAAAAAAAAAAAAAAATTATTGTATACATACTTGTATCTGATTCTTCAAACTAAATGGCCAAATTGTAAATGGTAATATGCCCATAAGAATCCCTTACTACCCCAGTTTAAAAAGAGTCCTCTTTTTTACTAACTTCTAACAGCACCTTATCGCATTTTAAACTTGGGAGACACTCTAATTACATTGCCATAATTTTCTAATTGCTTATAAGGAATTTCCTTTTCTTTATCTTTTTATATCTTAATATGACTTTTTTTTAATTTAGAGATGCTTTTGTCAACATACTCAGCTGAAACTTACCCTGTCTTGTTTGCTTGAACTGAAGATAATCTTGAATTTGTCTATATTTCCTGCATGCAAAACCTTGAGGGCTTCTGCGTTAACTAACACTTTTACTAACAGTGGACTTTAAATTGAACTTTTTTAGTTTATGATTTCCTTATTTGTTTTGTTATTTAATATTTTTTAAATTAGTAGCAATTAAAAAAAAAAAAAAAAAAAAAAAAAATCATTTTTATAATTGTAATTGAAGCCAATAAAGTTATATTTTTAAATTTTTCAGTCTAATTGATTATTAAAAAATTATTAAGTCTTTTAGTTTTTTTATCTATATTAATTTTGAGTACTTAAAAAGAAAAAAAGTTACGTTATTTTGTTAGGGGGCATCCATTAATTACGTGAGGCGGTTTTGACAATTTTTTGACACCACCTCTCCCCTGGTGAGATTTGGCTCGACCCCCCTTCCCCCTCCACTAATCTCATGTGAAATTTTTCAAAATTCGTACTTTTACTGTAAATGCGTTGGATTTATTTAAAAAAAAAAAAAAAAAAAACACTATTTGCTTCATTATTTTTATTGAAGACTAGTTAAGATGAGTTTTTAAGATTGCATAGATCAGTCTAGAATCACAGTAATAAAATTGAACAATAAAATACTAAATAGAAACTAATTTGAGTCGTTGTGTAATGAAATATTTACGAGCGTAAACAAAGCAGGTTGGAACCTGTCCATGTGTCACTGTTACTTGGCTCGTACACTGCAATGTACGTCAAGTCGCGCGCGTGTGGCTGGCTGGTGGCGCTCTAAAACATGTGAAAGGCTACTGTTCTGCTTCGCGGCGTTCGTATAACCACGATAAATATTATAGTGTCAGATTTTGCCATATCTAAGTCAAGAAACATGTTTTACTTGAATTTAACTCAATTTTCTCGCAATTTTAAACTTTTTTTTGCAGGGGAAAAAATTACGTGATATTTGCTAAGACCCCCCCCCCCCCCCTCTCACCCACGTGAGATTGGGTGAGATTCGGCTCAAACCCTTCCCCTCCCCTGAACACCTCACGTATTTAATGGACGCCCCCCTTAGTTACTCTTAAAATATTTTATATTTTGGAAAAAAAAAAAAAAAAGAATTTGTATGTGATTTAACATTTTATTCTCATTCATGCATTTGAAATGTTTATGAATATTAAGTAAGTAATAGAAAGTGTGTGTGTGTGTGGGGGGGGGGGGTGTATTAAATGGAGGAATGTGTTTACAAAAATATCAAAATTTGAGAAGAGGAGATACTTAGATAATAGTTTATTTTTTGTTTTATTTTGTGTGTGTGTGTGTGTGTGGATGTTTTTGCTTGCATTCCGCTGATAATTTGCTTAAAATTATTTTTAAAAATAAGTAAGATGTATAAAGCAATTATAAAGTTAGAAATAAAAAAGTATGGTTTGTTCTTGCTTATGGCAGTTAAAGTTTTAGTATACATCGTGGCTGCTCCACAGTGAACTAACATTTTAATGCATAAACATTTTATAACAATTTAAAGAATGGAATCATTGGTTTCAAGCTAATGTGATTTTCAGAAATCTTTTTCAATCACCTGTATGATTCAAATTGACTATAGGAGACATTTAATAGTTTTATTTTTCAGTTAACAGCCTGAATTTGTGCAATATATTATTAGCAATTTCTGATTGGCTTTCAAGAAATGTCAAATTCAAACTTGGAGAAAATGAAAAAGAAGTAGCACTTTAGCTGCATTTTCCTAATGAACTTGAACTACATTATTTTGCTAATCAATTGCGCCAGCAAACAATGCTTCTATAGAATAAACTTATTTTCAAGTATATGTAATATGTCTGTTTTTTAAGTACTTACAACTATTTTAATTAAAATTAATATGATATTCAATATAAGATTTATTGTTCCAATTTTGTTTATTGTGTGTACATGTATGCAATAAGATTTAACATTATTTTGATTATTGAAAAATTTATATTGTGTCAGTTGCCTGATACCACTTTTGAGAGGGGGTGGGGGGTCGTGAAAAGTTCCGCCTTTTTACTTTCCGAACACTATAGTGAGGAAAGTATTGTAATCATGTAAAAAATTCGAATTCGAGATTCTGATGTTTCTATACGTTTCGAGGTCCAACGAGTCCGTTTTCACTATTTTTACGATGATATATGTATGTATGTGTGTGTGTATGTATGTGTGTATGTATGTGTGTATGTCTGTGAGTGAACACGCTAGCCTCTAAACGCTTTGTTCGAATAAGCTGAAAGTTGGTACGTATATTGTAAGTCACCATAGTACGAACCCTATAGATTTTGGTGAATCTAGCACTTATAGTTTTTTTACAGGGACACAAAGAAAAATTCTTTATCATTATGGCCAAGGGACCAAAATCTTAAAAGTGCGATAGCATCTAAACGCCTCATTCAATTGAGCAAAAACTTTATACACACATTATAGGTCACAGATACTCAATCTGTATAGATTTTGGAGAATCTAGCACTTATAGTTTTTTTACAGGGACACAAAGAAAAATTCTTTGCCAAATTTTTAAAAGTGTGATAGCGTCTAAACGCCTTATTAATCTCAGCAAAGAATTTGTACACATGTTATAGGTCACATTTGAACCAACTGTATAGATTTTGGTGAATATAGCACTTACAGTTTTTTTACAGGGACACAAAGAAAAATTCTTTATCTTTATGGCCTATGAGACCAGCGATAGCATCTAAACGCCTTATTCAATTGAGCTGAAAATTTGTATGAATATTATAAATCACTGTTGCAGTAACTATAAGCATTTTGCTGAATCTAGCATTTATAGATTTTTACAGGGACACAACGAAAAATTCTTTATCATTATGATCTAAGGGCTCAAAATTCAGTAGCGTTAAATAAAACCTCGTGTGATATATGGAGAAAATTACTCAAACACTCTGTTATGGTTTTCTCTTTTTTGTTTGTTTAGCAACTCCTCTTTCTTTATTTTATCTACAAAACTGTTAGTTACTCAATGTTCGGAAAGTCGAGTGGAGTCACTCCACATTTTTTTCTGTAAGCTTGTACCATGTCTGAAAACATCTTTTTAATACAGGCATCTATCTACTTTAGCAAGAAAAGTAACTAATTACAAATAAATTAAAGACTTTTATTTAACTTATTGAAGTATTTTTTAGTGTCTCCTACAGGGAATGATGGAACTGAAGAGGTTAAAGTTTCAGAATAAAATATTAAAAATTTAAAAAATAAATTATTGTGGAACAAGGTCTAATTTTTAACAGCTGTGAATTTTCTGATTGTAAAAACAGAATTTAAACAGAAGATTCAAGTAATGAGTAATCCTGATAATAAATTTCCCAATAGAATAACATGGGGTTTGGATGTTGATGATAAAGTGATGCACTCCTGTAATTATTGTACTGTATTGTAATATCAAAGTTGAATTGTATATCTTTTATGTTTAATCACTTTCTTGCAATTCTACTATGACAATTTTAATCCTGTACTTTGCAAAGACACCAAGATTAAACTAATTTCAATTAATTTTAGATGTTTAAAATAATTGTGACTGTGTTTAAAGTTTTAAAAATTTATATAATTTGGGATTCTGCTTTACTTAAAAATGTAATTTTAAAAATGTTAAGTTTTTTATATCCATCTGTAATTGTAGCCTTGTATATTAAGATGTTTATACATGATGTACCTTGTATAATCATCTTCTGTAAATATTAATAGATCTGTCATTCTTTAGGAATTTTTATAGAAACTTGTTTTTTGGCAATGGTCTGCTGCAGTGTCCCATGCTATGGTCATCTGTTTTCTTCAATCCATGTTTATTGCATTGAGTTTTTTTTTTTTTTTCTTTTTGTGTGTGTGTGTGTGCATTGAGGGCGGGGGGGGGGGGGGGTAAAAGTAAACAGAAACTATGCAATATCAAATGTATTCACTCTTTAAAAAAAAAAAAAAAAAAAAAAAAAAATTATAAAGGCATTATATTTGTAGGTATGAGTTGTACATTCATTATTAATTTCTAAAATTGATGCTTATTTTCCTTCATTAAAAACATTAGATTATTAAATGAAAATCTAGTATGCAATTTCAATTTAATAATAGCATTTAAAGTGTTTTTTGTGAGAAATAATACAGATGTTTACATCTATTTATTTTTATATAATTGAATTAATCTGTTAATCAATTAGTTACTGAAAATTAGAAAAAAAATTTGTAATAGAAGCTATTAGTATTTTAAGCAAAAGTAATCTATAATTAAGAACAAGGCATATTTTACTAACATTGAACAAAAAGTAAATATTGATATTTTATTATTATTTCTTTAAATAAGTTGATAATTTGCTCAAGAAACCAAACTTTTATAGTTTTTTTGTCTTTTAAACATGTGTAATTTATTTTGAAAAATAATTATTCGTAAGCAAAAAACATGTTTAATAACGTATATCTATATTATTTTATTTGCCTGTAGTTTAAAAGAATTATTTGTATTGTTGAAACAGTACATTTCTAAAAAAAAAAAATCTGAACTACTGATTTATTTTTCTGCAAAATATTATTTGTATATTCTTTATACAAATAAAAATTATATGTATGTGGGTATGTATATATCTCCTCAAACCACTGAACCAATTTCAACCAGACACTGTTACTGCTTTTCATTAAAGTTGAAGTGCTGTGGAAGTTTGACATCTCTAGTGCATGCACAATTGGAGGAATGAGGGAAAAACCCTTTCAAAAGTCATATTTTTATGATTTCCATGGAAATAATGCAGTTAAAAACTTCAAATTTGTTATGTAGGCTATTTTTAATGTATACATTCTCCCTAAGTAGAGGTTTTTAAAATTCGAATTAAAAAATCTGTGAAATGATTAAAAAAAAATTTATAAAATTGCACTATCATCAAAATTTCATGCGTGTGTTTTAAACATTTTTACTGTTAAAAAGACACAATATCTTAATATAATTGAACTCAGAATAATTTTTATAACATGTTAGAAAGACATCGCTTCGGAAAATCTCCCAAATGAAGGTGACATTTCTTAGAAGTCATCAATGAGAAACTTTTATTTTCATAGAGAAAACTGCTATATTTTACTATGATTGTATGAGTATTTATTTACTAGTGATAACATAAGTAGTTTCTTTCAAGCTATTTTCTCAGAACTTTTTTTTTTCTTTAAGTGTTTCCATCCCAGGGTTATGTTTTACAAATGAATTATTTTTGAATTTTGCTGTGTCATTTGTAAAAAAAATTGAAATAATTCATTTGTAGCAAACAATAACTGTTCATATTTTCGAGACTTATTAATAAATATAGGAATTAAAAAAATAGTATAAAAATGATTCATTTAAATGTATAGTGACCAGCACATGGGGCATAGCCAGTTAGTTAAGTATAAAATTGAACAAATTTTAGTTTTTAAGTTGCATTTTAATATCTAAGAGGCCGGGGGGGGGGGGGGATGATAAGTTATAATAATTCTTAAAAGAATTTGTATAGTTTTTTAGGCATGGCTGGATAAAAGAACTGAAATTGATGACAACATTAAAGTAAAATATTAAACTTGTCCAGAAGAAGCTAAAAACAAACTATATATACCTTGATTTAAAAATAAGTAAATATTTAGATTTTTTTAAACTTGAAATAATATTTGCTGCATAAAGTTAAATATCTGTGTTTTGATTTTATCGGTAATAATTCATATTTATATGGTAAATTATCTTTTAAAATAAGATTCTGCCTTTCTTTAAAAATTACTTGGAAATGTTAAGCTTTTAAAAATAAATAAATAAATGAAATAATGTTGTTCTGTATTCAACTTTATAGATTTTCAGTTTTTTAAGATTTTGCCTTTCTATAAATCCTTTGAATGGTTTCTTTCTCAGTATTGGAAATTCTTATTTTATCAATAAACTTAAGCCTGATAATTATAATGATTAATATTTATATATTTTAGTACATCTATTTGTATTTAAGCTTGCTGTTAAAGCATTAGCATCCATTAATAGTAATTTTCGCATTTCAGACTTGAAAAAAACTTGACAGTCTGTCACGAAATTAAAATCTATGATTACATTCTTCCAAAATTCTTTTTTAACTTATTTTAGTCTCTTTAATATTGAAAAACATACAACATTAAAAGTCATGGCATTTAGATATAAATAATGGCCAATTTCAAAACAAATAAGTATCCATGTATCTTTGCAAAAAATTCTTGCTTTAATATGTACAAGAAAGAATTGGAATTGTGTAATTCCTACTTTCAATTTTGGTAATTTATTTCTAATGCTTTATTAATTAGTATATGATACTATTAATGCATTTATTTAAAGAAAAAAATCAGTTTGAAATTTTAAAATTATACTAACACTTAATAACTTTTCTCATATATGCACATACTTGTTATGTTTTTTCAATTGTTAACAAAAAGTTTTTATTGCAGGTTAGAAGTACAAGCTGATGTGTCCTCTAATAAACGTTTTAGTTTAAGTAGTCACAGTGAAACTGCATCTGCTACCGTCAGTCTCAGTGAACGCTCAGCAAATATGTCACTAGCTGATGATGCCAGCACAAAAGCCTTAGCAGGATCTATTATAGGATACAGGTTAGACAATTTCAGCATTTCATAACTTGCTCTATCATATTCTTTTTTCCATATATGAATCTCATATTAACCCTTGACTTTTTATGAAGCATATATATTATATATTTGTTATAATGGGATAAATTTTGTGTATAAAAAAATTCATTTTTTCCCCCTTCCTTTGAGTAAATTATAGAACTTTTAATCATTTGTAGCATATTTATGCTGTCTGATTTTACTACAATTGTACTTGCAGCAAATTTTTGAGAAATTAGATAGTCTAAACTTAATTGAGTTTGGTATATTATGCTACAATTATGTTTTGTATAAATCTACCTGGATATTTTCTCTTTTAATTGATGAATTTGCAATAAACCCATTGCTTACTTATATATTGCTATCTATCCTGCTAGAACTTTCTTCCTTTGGGACAACTAAAAAACACTGTTTACATTCCATAATCACTAGAGAATTTAATCTATTACATAATGATTAAAGCTGCAGGCATTTATAAAAAACTAAAAAAAATCTTCTAAAGTGTGTATGATTTATTTTATTGCTAATTGTGATGCTTGTAACACTTGGTAGTTGCTCGTTTGAGCATTTAATCATTTTAATAATAAATATTCTTTGATATTTATTCTTTTTTCTTTTGTTAAAGTATGTACATAGCTGCCAATATTTTGAATTTTTAAATCGGATTTCTCACCACTGTTCTTTAATAAAAATCTGGCACTGATTTTCTATGATTGATTTCTGTAATAAAATTGTTACAGAAAATTTCCAGTATGAAGCCTCTGTTGAAAAATGGGAGTTTTGGCAGCTATGTATATAGAAGTCCTTTTGCTGTTTACTTTGGGCCTCTCCATCTATTCTGAAAGCTGTTTATTTTGACATGTTCTTTACTACCCTTTACAGTTCTGACTTAATCTAGATATATATCCTGTTTATGAAAGTTTAGGGAATGTATTCACTTAAGGAGTTCAAAATTTTATATTATATTGAATATCTTTTTTTATTGCTAGTAAAATAACTGTAATGTAATATTTTTATTAAAAATAATTGTATAATATTATATATTATGCAATTATTTTTAATGAATGTATAGTATAAATAATAATGTATAATAATATCATTTTTAGTAAAAATAATTGTGAGACCTACAGTTTAATAGTTCAATTTCTAAAATGTATTCTCTTTGTAGGGATAGCTCAGCTGTTACTCCTGTTGAAGTTCATGTTGATGCCCAAAATCCTGACAGTATTTCAGAGACAATTGCTAGAGAACAGATGGATCTTAGTTCCAATTTACAAGATTATTATCAGCTTATTACTTCAGCTGCTGAAAAAGTAGATGCTTCTTCAATTCCTCATCCTCCATGCAATGACTGTTTAATTTATCCTGCCTTACGCCTGAAGTTAACAAAAAGTTGCAAAAAGCGACACTGTAGCAGTACTGTCCCTGAAGATGTAGAGTCAGATTTTCAAAAGAATTCTGATAGTGTGTCCCTTCATTGTGAATCCCATTTTTTGCCAAGCCATGTGCATTTTAGTGAGCTCAAAGAATGTTGTGTTAGCTATATTGATGAAAGTCCATCTGCTGACAGTTTAGTCAAGCCTTCCGAGAGTTGTTCTGATACTGAAGTGTTTTTAGGTGTTGAAGGGAAAAACTGCAGGAGACATCTTAGTAATTGTAATCAAAACATGGCCTGTGGCAAATATCCCGGTTTATTACGTGAAATTTCCAATAGTAAACAGCAGTCCGACACAAAATGTGTTACTAGATCTATTAGTTTCTGCAATAGCTGTACTTCTACCCATAAGTCCTGCTGTCCTTTTGTGTTTCAGGATGAAACAAGAAATAAAAAAAGTGATAGGCACAATCTTCCTATGGGAAGCTATTCTGCATCAAATGCCTTATCAAACAGAGCTTACAAAATACCTCGCAGCATGCAGGATATCTCTGTGGATGCTACTGCCAAAGATGATTTGATCTGCAGTCCCTCCCTGCCTACAGTAGTTCCTGCATCTGTGAGACCAAAACTTGAATCCATTCGCGATCACAAAACGTATACACAGCTCGTAGATGACTTTGATAATGATCTGAACTATTGTCAACTCGATATCCAATCTTGTCCTGCATCAAGTAGACTGGAAAAGGATAATCGAACATATCAGAGTCTTGAATCTGATAGTTTGGATGCCAAGTTATCTGACGAAGATCTTGAAAACAGATAAATGTTGTGAAATGGAATGCTGTTTATGTTGTGTGAATAATCGCTTCAAATATTTTGAAGGAAAGTAATTCTGCTGTTAGGATCAGTAATTGTGATAAATGTGTAAAATTTGTAATTTTGATATGGAACCTGTAGAATAATTTCATCATGCAGTTCTCTTCAAAATATATATTAAAAATAACTTTTTATTTTATATTTCCATGCAGAGCAAGTTGCTTATGCAAGTGAATTGGGTGCTGGTTTTCTGTTTTTTTAAATCATATAGATGTTTCATAGACAATAAGATCAGACTTTCCATTAACAGGCTGGTTAGCCTAGACTATCCATAAATCAATTTTTTAAGTTAGCATGAAAATTGCTGCATGCTGTTTCAAGATTTTGATTTATGAATTTGCCAGTGATATAGTTTTATTTTCCTGTTAAATGTACTGGCGAGCTTGTATAGATATTATTCAAGATATATATTGTAATAAATATTTTATAAAAATTGAAGCTTTATGTTTATTACATTGTCAGATTTATTTTGAAATGTTAAATTAAATTTCCTTTTGTACAGTGTTCTCGCTTGATTCATAACTTTATCCATAGGTTTAATTTATCTTACTGATCATAATAAAATATTTGTGAATGCACAAATTTACTCATAGGATCACCTTGATTAATAACTCAAGACTCAGACTCATAGATTACTAAGGCGATACTACAAATTCTGTTTTTAATTACTTTCTCTCTTATTCTCAGATCTACTCCCCCGCAGGCCGATAGAAGTGGACTAACAACTGAGCATGCACTCTCTTACACACATCACAGTAGCATCGCAAACACATGCAGGTGTTTGAACATACAGAATCAAATGGTTCCCACCAAGTCACTTTTAGTAAAAAATAACTATTTTGTCACTTAATGATCATTTAAAAAAAAAAAAAAAAAAATGTGATAAGACTTTTCTTCTGAACGTTAAAGAACCTAGCCTTATTCATGTCATTTGTGGGATAACCCCCCATACCCAAAATCAAATCATACAAAATCAATATTGGAAACAGTGCATGAATTCGAGCATTTCAGTTGTGATTAAAGAGGGGAAAGCAGTTTTTGACCTCCTGTCTTGCAAGTTCCAGCTTTATATCAAGAAAAATTTGTTTAAATTAAATAAATTTGCTTTATATCTGGAAAATAGTTGCTTTCAGAAGCCAAAATTGTGCTAAAATATTTTTTTTAATTAAATTTTATTTAACCCATTACAATTTAGGTAAGCTGAATTTAAGTTTTGAACATCATTCTACTTTTGCTATTTACATATCTGGTAGCACTTATATTCCTGAGTATTGTTAATACCCACCTTTTTTTTTACACTTGTATTTTTAAAGAGCATTTTTCTTCTTACTTTATTGTAATTACATATAGGAAAGAATTTATCTGAAAATAGCAAAGTAGTGTGAAAAAAAAGGTGGGTACTAACAGTACTCTGTAATAAAAAGTATAAATGTTACCATATATGTATGCACATGCACTAATAGGTATTAGATATAAAGTCCATTCCTTTTCATTGGTACTCATGCTTTTCTTTGGCCAATGGTCTGTCAATAAATAAACAAAAAGTTGCAATATTGCTGGGAATATGTGTATGTTCTTATTATTCTATTTTTAATTACAGCTTTTAGATATTTCTAATTACATTGCGTACAAAAAATTAAAAAAATTCGAGTACTTATACCATTCTTGCTGATTCTTATGTAAAATGACCTCCTGAATAGGACTCCTATTCTGCTCAGTCACCCACCGTTTTCTAGAAACACCACCCCCTCCGTCAATTTTTTTTTTCTCCCTGTTCGATAATTTTATGGTCATGAATTTGATTTGATGAATGAAAAAGAATTAATTTAACACCTAAAAACAAATATATGTATATATATATAAAGTTTAAAAATAACAATAACAGATTAAAAAAATATAAGATATGTAATACATAATTTCAGTGGCAAATCCCCAACAAAATTTTTCCCTTTCCACGAATGTCCATGTTTTACGATTTTCCAACTCTGTAGCATCTCAGAAGATATTTAACGGTTAAAAGAATCCTCCCCCCTCCTAAAAATCAAATTTATAGCCATAAAATCCCCGAAAAATGCTAAAAATAGGGGGCCATTCCTAATAAACAGTGGATGATAGGGCAAAATGGGTGTCCTATTTTAATTCAGGAGGTCATTTTACATAAGAATATACTCAAATGGTGTCAGAAGCAATTTTCATGCCGAGGAGTGTTATTTAAGTATAGTAAATAAACTGAAAATTCTAAGTCAATTGAAAATTTTGTAAATTTTAATCATGATTTAAGAAACAAAAATTGAGAATGAAAGAAATAAGATTGTAAAATTAAAAAGAATTTCAATTTCCAAAATATTTCAACAGTTAGTATAATATTCATTTTGAAATATGCAACAAAGCTGATAACACCTAATAAACAGACACAAAACAAACATTTAGAGTTTGCACTATATGGAGGACAAATGGTTAAAGATAATTTTTTCTAAATAAATAAATTAAAAAAAAAAAAAAAAAAAAAAAAAAAACCTGTGTGGTTGGAAGTATTATTGGTGTAATCCAAGATTAATTTTTTTTTTGGTATCAAATGCAAGGAGCATTCATTATTGCATTAGGATGCTTCTCCTTCAGTGGTGTTAAGGCTATTACAATTTTTTCCATAAAAATGAATTCGGAGGCATACATAAAGATCCTTACAGATCATTTTTTTTGCTATCTGCAGTGCTTTTAGCAGAATGTGAATAGATTTTCCAACAGGACAGAGCACCTTTCCATCCACACAAGTCGTAGGACAGAAAGTTGGATATGTTCCAACAAATTTGAAATTTTGAATGTTAGGAAAAGATTCAGTTATTAGAAATTACATTCTTTGTTATTCTGTAATATTTTTATTGACCTAATAGATTTTGTATAGGTTTAAAAAGTGCATTTTTGTATATGATTAATTTTCTTATTAAATAAAATGGTCAAAAATAATATTTGTCATCTATCTTATAATTCTAAAAATTAAATGATAAACATTATATTTCAGAGATTTGACATTTTAATCATAAGTGTAATAGGATTCTCTATATCTCTTTCTGGCCTTATTGACAACTTTTGTTGTTTCTCCCATTTTCATACTCAACAGGAAAGGGGGGGGGGACACCTAAAATATTATTCTCATATCTATACTTCATACCACAATATGAAGTACAGATGATAAAAAGTAGGAAAAAACAAATTGAAATTTTGTTGAAAAGGAAAATTACGTTCATCATTGAACATATACATTTTGCTATAGGTTGGTTGGTTGGTTTTTTTTATGCAGGACATTTTGCTATAGGACAAGATGAAAAAGGGTAAGTTGGATCGGATACCTAAAGAAATTTAGGGCATTTAAGAACATCGATGTTAAAACTACAAAATAGTTTTAACATGGCTTACTTTATAATTCTGATTAGAAATACTCAGAGAAAAACGTTTCCAAAAGCAATCATTAAATAATTTCTAAAAGAGAGTTTTAAGAAAAATAATCTGAATTAAAATGCTCAAAAAAAAAAAAAAAAAATTAAATTTAATTAAATCAGAATTAATATTATCCAGAACTATTAAAATAGGTTAAGATCATGTGAAAAATATTATTCAAGAGAATATTTTCAGCTTCAAAATCTAGCCATTTTCTTTTCATTTACCACCCACAGAAAATAAGAGTTCAACTTAGTGCATTCACCCCAGAATCCAAAGGGACGCTCAAGAGTTTTACCACCCCCGCATTCCAAGTTTTCAAAATTCCCAGACAAACAAAATTCCGGAGGTAATCTTCCGCGGAATTTTAAATGAGCGTCTATTTGGCGTCCTTTTCAAAAAAAAAAAAATAAAATTATTAAAATTAGAATTTAAATGCAAAAAAAAATTATAAAGAATTTAATTATAGCCCTAGCAAAAATATTTTCAGAGAAAAGATTAAAGTTATAGACAGAGAATATATATATGTAAAAAATATTTAATGCGCGCTCTTTCATCTCGCGTATCTATTCGGATAGGAAGAGGGAGTGATTGGGGAAAGAACGGATGCACGGATGAGAGAAAAAGACTACACAAGCTCATCGACAGCGAGCATCAACGGAGGTTTGGGGGAGCATCTTCGCTACGGCGGGATGCGTTCCCCATTCATTCTCGCTCGAACAACCATCGGCAGCAGTCGCAGAGGGGAAGAAGATGAACCGTGCTCCCAGTGTATTGCGAAAGAATGACACCACTCCTCGACCTATGTGTTAAGAAAACGGCATAGGGTTCATATTTTATCGGCGATTTAAAGAACAATTTCAGCCACATGACAAATGAAGATAAGAGATGTGTTCCGGGGTTCCTGTGAAGCAATTTCATGAGAAATTAGTTATTATTGTTATTTAATACCAATCGGTGACAATCCCAGACTGCAATCTAATGTTGATGGAAGTGCATAAAACGAAAGAGTAGAATAAAAATACATGTGGATTAACGAATGTAATCATTCAATTCAGAACATACATAAAGAGAAGATGTGAACTTCCCATCCAACATTGAATTTTTGATGAACGTAAAGACTTTATGAATATAAACTTCCCAACCAACATTGAATTTTTGATGAACGTGAAGACTTCATGAATATAAGTGTCACTTTGCTGTGAGCTAGTAATCTGCATTTGGTTCTCAAAATTATGTCATATTATGCTACGTGTCAATTTTTCTTGTGATCATCCTATTTATCAGAAGCTTCTGAATTTAATTTTCATCACTAAATGTCATCAATAAATAGATGCTTGTCTATAATCTATGCTGTTGTCATTTTGAGGTAAGAGTTTATTCATTCCTTTTAATTTCTCTTGCAGCCATCTTGATGCAGCTGAGTTCGGAGAATTTAAGATTCTAATATTAAATTACCATAAATAAATAAATAATAATAAATAAATAACTAAAAAGAAATTAAATAAGCTTCAACATATATAATTAACCAATTCTAGAGAAAAATCTTTCTCCGACCTCATCTGTATTGAAAGTAAATAAAATAAAATTGATAATTAATTTACATTAATTTACTATTTTGTGATTCAAGTGATCACAATATCATAATTATCTACCACTTATTTCCTTTAAATTATCATAATCAATCTATCATTTATTTACTAATTATTTATCTTTAAATAATTCAACATTCAATCACAAATAAATATATCTTTTTAAAGATTTTTATCATAAATAAAAAACATATTCCTTTTCAAACAAATATTTTATCATGGTGCCGTGAGCCAAAAGTAATATACATATACTTTTTAACGGGTTGAGAACAGGGTTCATTTATGTTGATTTATTTTAGAACGCAATGATCTCATATCAAGTAGTGGAGAGTCATCTTTCATGCAAATTTAAATTTTTGTGTAACATATATTATATAATTAAATTTTCTTAAAGAAAATTCATTTCTGAAATATTTATTTAATCACTGCCTATTCATATTTTATATATATATCTATTTATTAATTATTTCAAATATATGTATTATTTATATTCAGAAATGGATTTTCATCTCATGTTTTTTTTTCATGGCCATTTAAAATCCTTTCCTTCGCATTTTATAACTATATTTATTTGAAATTATTTGTATCAATATATGTAATTATTTTTGAAGGGAATTACAATGTCGAATGGTAAGGATTTAAGCTTAGTTTCCTCGATTAAGCCATTCTGTGGGCGTGAAACCGAAAATTTTGGCTTCTTTATTGAGTAATTAGAGGACCTAAAAAGTCTTGAAAGATGGTCTGATGCCAGAGCTCTATGCATATTAAAATTGAAATTAAAAGGCAAAGCCCTTGACTTCATATCTACGGACCCAAATGCAAGCAAAGCTAAAAGCTTTGCTGATCTGAAACAACTATTAAAAAATAAATTTACGTCAAAAAAAAGTTTCTCGGAACTCCCAGTAGAGTTCCATAACATATCTCAAAGCCCAAACCAAACAATAAACGATTTGGCTGAAGAAATATCAGCCAAAGCATTAGCTTATCTAAACCCCACCAACGATAACGATCCCAAACTCAATTATTTAATTGAATCAATGAAACTTACTCAATTTCTACAGGCATTAAATCCAAGCCTGAGATGCGAAGTCAAAAAATTAGGACCCAAAAGCTTCAATGAAGCAATTAGAAGTGCAAAAAATATAAACAATGCACTCACAGACGAAATTAATAACTCGTCAGAAAATTTTGAACTGAACAACATTATAAAATCCCAGGCGGAGACAAATAATAAGTTAAACAAACTTAACGAGCGGTTGGAGAAAATCTCAAATATTAATACGACAACAAACCCCGATGTAACTCCGACACATATTTCTGCTCAGCCAATTATATGCCATATATGTAAAAAAGTGGGCCATATAACAACGGATTGTTGGTTCTTTCCAAGGCCTCATAATTATTCTCAGATCATGCCTCACCAACCTCTGACAGTCCAACCCCGAAATAAATTCTCTCAAATGCACTCTAACTTCTCTCCTTATCAGAGAAATTTTCATGATAATAAAACAGATTTTAGACGAAGGGGTGACGGCAATAACCGTGGTACATATGCCGATCAAAATCGTGGGAGGAATCATAATTATCAGAATCAACGAAGAAGATACAACCCATACAGAAAAAATGGGAATAATAATCAGAATTTAAACTAAAGGTGGGTTCTTACCACTATCATCAGGGTAAGAACCCTAATTCAAAAAATGTCAAGAGATTTAATAATCCCACGCATAAAACTTCAATAAAATCTTCGAATCCTACTCCAAATGTCATTCTCTCTATCTCACAAAATTCTCAGGATTTACCATTAATCAATTTGCAGTTTGGTAAAACATCATGTAAGGCATTGATCGACACAGGGGCAAATGTATGTCTTATCCAATCCTCAACTCTAGAAAAAATAAAAGCCTTCACAAAAATTGACTATTTATCCCGCCCAGTACTTCTCCACACATTAAATCAAATCCCCATACCATTTATTTCAGTAGTTAAACTTAAATTTAAAATCAATAGCAAATGGTTCAACTCTGTTTTTTATGTTACTAAGGAGCAATAGAATTGTAATTATGAAATGATCCTAAGCTATAATTTCTTGCAGGCTAATAAAATCATCATTGACACACTAAATAAACAAATAATTCATCAAAACAACAGAATAAGCTATGATGAAAAACCGCCTAAACTCAATAATAAAAATCAATCAACAAGAATTAATCACCCTATCAATAATGTATTCCTCACAAAATCAATCAACATTCCCCCTAAGTCATCCGAATTAGTAGAAATTGAAATTCCCTCTAAGGCTTTGTACAATTCAGATATTTTATTTACTCCTTACTCAGGTCGAAATAAGTTTCACATGTCCAGTTCTATACATTCTCCATGCAACTCTAACTTAATATATGTAATAATCGATAATGATTCTGATGATAAACTAACCTTAAGAAAAGGTCATAAAATTGGTTCTGTTGAATTACTGAATAAAAATGACATAATCTCACCCAATAAAAATGAACTGCTACAAATCAACAATATAAATTTGGAAGAAATTCACCAACTTAGAGCAAAAGAAATTCACGAAAACGACTTTGATTTATCCCATCTCAATGATGACGACAAAAATAAATTGCTAAATCTACTTATGAACAATTCACAAGTTTTTTCAAAATCTTACAAAACACTAGGTTCAACTAATGCAGTCACTCCACAATTTCAACTCCATGATTTCCCAATTCAAACAAAACCCTATCCCATACCCAAGATAGCAAAACAATACGCTCAACAAGAAATAAAAGAATTACTCGAAGCAGGCATAATAGAACAAACAAACTCAAATTATGTTTTCCCAGTATTGTTTGTCAAAAAGAAACCCTTGCCAGGTGAAAATAAATTAAAATTTCGAATGTGCATCGACTACAGACTTTTGAACGCCATAACTGAATCTTTTAAAATATGCCTTCCCAAAATAAACGACATAATCCATACCATTGCAGGTAAAAAATTATATTGTGTTTTAGATCTAAAATCTGCATTCTTCCAAATACAACTTAAAGACGAAGATAAACATAAATTAGCATTTTGCTCAGAATTAGGTAACTTTCAACCAACAAGATTACCCTTTGGTGGTCGTAATTCAACTTCTTATTTTCACACATTAATTTCAAAATGCCTAAATGATCTTAAAGGTGATAATGTTCAATATTTTTTGGATGATATCATTGTTGCTGCTGATACCACAGATGATTTATTACAAATTTTACAGAAAATTTTTGATAGATTAACTAAATTTAATTTAACTTTAGATCCATGCAAACTTCAATTATGTAAAAAAGAAATTACTTACCTTGGCTTTGTTTTAAATGAAAAAGGCTTTTCTCCATCAGAACAAAATATCTCTAAAGTAATAAAATTTCCAGTTCCTAAAAATGTTAAAAATGTCCAAAGTTTCCTAGGGATGGTTAATTATTTCAGACACCTAATCTTCAACTATGCTGAAATTATAGATCCTATTGTAAAATTAACTAGAAAAAATACTCCTTTTATCTGGTCCAAACAGTGTCAGGAATCATTCGAAAAATTACAAGAAATATTGCTTAGGAAACCAACTCTTAAAAATATTGATTTTGAAAAAGACCTTTATCTAGTTACTGATGCTTCTAAAGTTAGCATCTGCGGTATTCTTATGCAGAAACATAATAATAATTTCCTTCCAATTGAATTTTTCTCTAAAACTCTTTCCACTGCAGAATCCAGATATCCCTCCATACGGAGAGAATTTCTAGCAATATATGCATCTATAAAACACTTTCATGAATACCTTTATGGGAAGAAATTTTTTATCTTGACTGATGCCAAACCTTTAACTCATCACATACATCTTGACAAACAACCAGAAATTGTCGCCAGATGGTTAATGTACCTACAACAATTTGAGTATGAAGTACAACATATACCAGGTTTCAAAAATCCCGCAGATTTTCTTTCAAGAATGACAGAAGAGAATAGTCAAAAATATAATCATAATCACAATCAAGCCCGTAGAATAAACAACATATATTTATTTGAAACTAATGATAAATTATCTCACTCTAACATACTTACTGAACAATTAAAAGACACTAAAATCCAAGAAATAATTCAAAAAATAAAAG
This sequence comes from Salticus scenicus, assembly GCA_963930645.1. NCBI lineage: Eukaryota > Metazoa > Arthropoda > Arachnida > Araneae > Salticidae > Salticus > Salticus scenicus. The sequence continues at coordinate 106,991,456 of OZ005650.1, read as the reverse complement.
ACAAAGACAAATTAACTTCAAAATTATACTTTATTCATGATCATACAAATCTATTAATGAGGAAATTCTTAAAAAGAAAATACACATACAAACCCAAAATCTTGACTCGAATTGTTCTTCCACAATCTCTGGTAAACGAAGCTCTAGCGACAGCTCATACTCCACACTTCGGCACACAGAAGACCTATAACTTCTTAAATGGAAAATACTTTTGGAAAAAAATGTATCTGGATATTAAACAATTCTGTGAATCATGTCAAAAGTGTATGAAAGTAAAACCTAAAGCAAAACTTACCAAAACTGTAATGATTTCAAAGAGTAATTATGCCCCAGGGGAATTCATTTCCATGGACATTGTAGGTAAACTCCCAACGTCTAAGGACAACAAAGTTTTCATCTTAACTTTGATTGACCATTATTCACGATTTTTGGATGCCTTTTCATTAAATACCATAACTTCTTCTGCAATAATTAAGTGTCTAAATGTTTATTTTTCTCGCTATGGTATTCCAAAAATTATTTTGACTGATAATGCTAAATACTTTTGTTCACAAGAAATCGAGGATTTCTATAAATTGCATAATATAGAGCACCGTAAATCCTCCATTTACTATCCACAGTCTAATGCAGTGATAGAACGTGTTCATAGAACACTTAAAGAATCCATTTCAGCAATGTGCAACAAATCCTCAGAATGGTCAGACTTGTTACTTAAATTTAAATTACATTACAATAACTCTAAACACTCTGTTACAAAATTCACACCTGCTGAATTATTTTTTGGGAGACCCTTAAATACCCCAATTGATATGAATTCTTTGCCTAATTTTGAAGATATACCTGAGAATTACTGTGCTAAACAGAAAAAACGCTTTGAAACCACTCAAAAATTGGTTGCTGAGAATGAGAAACAATTCTTTAAATCCCATGAATCACACATCAAGGGCAGGGAAGTCCCTCAATTTCAACTTGGTGATATTGTATTCATGAAAGACCCTTTGCATACTAGACCCTTTCAAATCAAGTATCTCGGTCCATTTGAGATACAAAGAATCCTAAGAAATGGGAATTACGTTATTAAACATACTGAAAATGATGAAACTAAATCTATCCATGTAAGCAAATTATTCAAATTGAAAAATTTCAATTCTCAAGGCACTACAAATGATGCCTAAAATAATGGTATTGAAAATACATAAACAAAAAAAAAAATATATATATATATATATATATATATATATATATATATCAAAACACAAAATTTATTTTTAAAGAAAAATGAAGTTAATAAAATGAGTGAGCACAATTTCCATGGAAAAATTATCTTTATTTATGTAAACATATATACATATTTTCTTTTCGCTTTTATCTTGATTCTTCATACAAATGACCTCTGTTGTCCTGTTTACACTTCTCTAACTTCAGCTTAAGACTTGATACTCGTGAGGAAAATTTATGTGCACATTCCTCTTTACTTACCAGTTATGGCTGGTCCACGACTGTCAAGAGAGTTTCAGGTCCTATATAGGATTCAAAAATACAAGAGTTATGAAAAATTAATTAAATTGCTTTCAAGAGAAAGTAGAGAATCCAGTAGTGTAATACACATCAGACAGTCATAATTAATAAAATCAAGATCATATGGGCATTTTTCTAAATTATATTTTTTTTATATACTTGCAAGTATACTCATACTAAATATATCTCTACCTGAGAATAATTATTATTATGATAACAATTTAAAAATAAGATTTTTTTGTGATATCATAATTGCTCACTTATACACATCTAAATATCTAGTATGCACAGTATTTCTACAAAACAATTGTTTTTCAAAATGTATATGTGTTTCATCATATTATATGTACCAAGAATATTGCATGAAGAAAATGTTATTCTATGGTCATACTTTACAAAATATAATGAATATATTTATTGACAAATTGCATGAGAGGTTTCTCCACTACACACAGCTATATATGTTTTTTATTTATCATGGCTGCATGGAGATCCAATCCAATTCTTACCTCATTTATTTATTTATATATATCCAACTATTATATATTGTGTTGTATTGTGTTTGATGTCATACATATAACCCATTTGTTTGCTTTTATGTTCATTGTTTATCATTTTTATTCATTGTTTACATCAACCAAGTGTTCTACATAGTGTGCATGAACTTTTAATTTATATACTCCATATTTGGTGGCACACTCACAGCTATTGGTATCAAAAACATTATTGATGTATACAGAACATCTAAGTTGCCGTGATTCCCCATTCGCTTCTTCTTTTTTCCCATAGGGGGAGAGTATGTTAAAACTACAAAATAGTTTTAACATGGCTTACTTTATAATTCTGATTAGAAATACTCAGAGAAAAACGTTTCCAAAAGCAATCATTAAATAATTTCTAAAAGAGAGTTTTAAGAAAAATAATCTGAATTAAAATGCTCAAAAAAAAAAAAAAAAAAAAAAAAAAAAAAATTAAATTTAATTAAATCAGAATTAATATTATCCAGAACTATTAAAATAGGTTAAGATCATGTGAAAAATATTATTCAAGAGAATATTTTCAGCTTCAAAATCTAGCCATTTTCTTTTCATTTACCACCCACAGAAAATAAGAGTTCAACTTAGTGCATTCACCCCAGAATCCAAAGGGACGCTCAAGAGTTTTACCACCCCCGCATTCCAAGTTTTCAAAATTCCCAGACAAACAAAATTCCGGAGGTAATCTTCCGCGGAATTTTAAATGAGCGTCTATTTGGCGTCCTTTTCAAAAAAAAAAAAATAAAATTATTAAAATTAGAATTTAAATGCAAAAAAAAATTATAAAGAATTTAATTATAGCCCTAGCAAAAATATTTTCAGAGAAAAGATTAAAGTTATAGACAGAGAATATATATATGTAAAAAATATTTAATGCGCGCTCTTTCATCTCGCGTATCTATTCGGATAGGAAGAGGGAGCGATTGGGGAAAGAACGGATGCACGGATGAGAGAAAAAGACCACACAAGCTCATCGACAGCGAGCATCAACGGAGGTTTGGGGGAGCATCTTCGCTACGGCGGGATGCGTTGTTCCCCATTCATTCTCGCTCCAACAACCATCGGCAGCAGTCATAGACCTTATATACTAGACAACGCATTCCCCTTCGTTATTTGACTGCATCATGAACGAGCTTCCCCAGCAAAATTGTCACGTGATGTTGGTCTAGAGGAAGAGTTGAGAATGATCACTATGTTATTTTTCTGTAGGAACGAATTTTGTGTTTTTTAATATTTTTATTGTGCACGCACTTTTTATTTTAGCATTTAGATTTACACATGGATGGAAAGCTAAACTTTCATAGATTAATTACATAGAAAAAAAAATTATGATAAATCATTTTGCAAGCGAAAAAATTGCGTTTGAATTCTTACTTCAGTCAGAGAAGTATGAGATTATGCTTGCATACTGGAAAAAAGAGAGAGAGAGAGAGGAATCACCCCTAGGCCAAGATCACGTGACTTCCGAGACTCAGAACAAAGGATGGAGGTATCAGATTACACCCTCATGTTGAAGACATTCGCTGTAATGGTCAGCCGTATTGGTAGCGTGGTCTAGTATATAAGGTCTATGGCAGCAGTCGCAGAGGGGAAGAAGATGAACCGTGCTCCCAGTGTATTGCGAAAGAATGACACCACTCCTCGACCTATGTGTTAAGAAAACGGCATAGGGTTCATATTTTATCGGCGATTTAAAGAACAATTTCAGCCACATGACAAATGAAGATAAGAGATGTGTTCCGGGGTTCCTGTGAAGCAATTTCATGAGAAATTAGTTATTATTGTTATTTAATACCAATCGGTGACAATCCCAGACTGCAATCTAATGTTGATGGAAGTGCATAAAACGAAAGAGTAGAATAAAAATACATGTGGATTAACGAATGTAATCATTCAATTCAGAACATACATAAAGAGAAGATGTGAACTTCCCATCCAACATTGAATTTTTGATGAACGTAAAGACTTTATGAATATAAACTTCCCAACCAACATTGAATTTTTGATGAACGTGAAGACTTCATGAATATAAGTGTCACTTTGCTGTGAGCTAGTAATCTGCATTTGGTTCTCAAAATTATGTCATATTATGCTACGTGTCAATTTTTCTTGTGATCATCCTATTTATCAGAAGCTTCTGAATTTAATTTTCATCACTAAATGTCATCAATAAATAGATGCTTGTCTATAATCTATGCTGTTGTCATTTTGAGGTAAGAGTTTATTCATTCCTTTTAATTTCTCTTGCAGCCATCTTGATGCAGCTGAGTTCGGAGAATTTAAGATTCTAATATTAAATTACCATAAATAAATAAATAATAATAAATAAATAACTAAAAAGAAATTAAATAAGCTTCAACATATATAATTAACCAATTCTAGAGAAAAATCTTTCTCCGACCTCATCTGTATTGAAAGTAAATAAAATAAAATTGATAATTAATTTACATTAATTTACTATTTTGTGATTCAAGTGATCACAATATCATAATTATCTACCACTTATTTCCTTTAAATTATCATAATCAATCTATCATTTATTTACTAATTATTTATCTTTAAATAATTCAACATTCAATCACAAATAAATATATCTTTTTAAAGATTTTTATCATAAATAAAAAACATATTCCTTTTCAAACAAATATTTTATCAATCGATTTACTAGTAAAATAGGAAGGATGTGCTAAATATGACATTAAAAGTATGTACTTTAATAGGTAAAAACTATCAAAGCTCCAAGTTTTTGCATATATATATATATATATTAATACAAGACTGTTGTTTTCACTTAGCAATTTCAGCAGTGATTAAATTTGCAGTAGTCCACCTTGAATCAGGCACTGATGGAAAAAAAAAAATCCCAACACCAGGAAGGAGCTGTGCTAGATAAACGAAATTTGGTAGGCGTGTTTATACATCTGAAAGATGACGTCAATTCAAATTTCGAGCTACGCGCATAAGTGTGGCGCTAGTAGCGACACTATGAACATGCAAATGAGGTTTGCTTTAAATAAGCGCTGTAAGGTTCGTGATTGTTATTTACAGTTGAGATTTGACGAAGTGGGTTAATGTTAGTCAAGGATGCCTCTAAGAAGACGAAGAAGCCATTATCAACAGCTCACTGAGTTTGAACGAGGTCGTGTAGTAGGGCTACGAGAAGGTGGGTTTTCTTTCTGCGATATTGCAGAAAGACTTGGCAGGAATGTATCCACTGTGCATGAGTGTTGGCAGAAGTGGTCAAGGGAAGGTACTGCCTCAAGAAGACCGGGTTCCGGGCGGCCACGTGGCACTACTGAGAGGGAAGACCGCCGTGTTCGGCGTATGGCTGTGGCTAATCGTACTGCGTCTGCAGCTGAAATTCGAGCTGCAGTTGGCACCACAGTGACAGATGCGAATTACCAGCGGGCCAACTCACCGTTAGGTTTTGAGTCTACGGCTTCGCCAGAAAAAACTATAATTACCATCTCTTAACCAGCGGGACCACGGGCAGTGGCACGGGCAAAGAACCGCCCGCGGGGAAGGAAGAACTCCCCTCGCCCACCTGAACTAGAATGCTCTCCGGCGGGTGTGCTAGGCCGGGTGCCAGGAAAATCCACTTGAGCCTATTAGAGGAACAAGGCCTGGCGGTGAAGAGAAGGCTGCAGTGGTCGAGGGACGCACCCAGATGCCTCGTGCCATCGGGTCTGATCCCCATCAAACAAACAACCTTTTACTATACGAGCGACGAGTGGTTCACCACAGTGACACAACGAACTGTTACAAATCGGTTACTTCAAGGACAGCTCCGAGCCAGACGCCCTGTAGCATGCATTCCACTGACTCCAAACCACTGCCTTTTGCGACGTGAGTGGTGTCAAGCTAGAGCTCATTGGAGGACGGAGTGGAGATCTGTTGTGTTTTCTAATGAAAGCCGGTTCTGCCTTGGTCGCAGTGATAGCCGTGTGTTGGTTAGTAGGAGGCCAGGTGAACGCCTGCTAGCGACCTGTCTGCGGCCTAGACACACAGGGCCTACTCCTGGAGTTATGGTTTGGGGAGCAATTTCGTATGACAGCAGGAGCACTCTCGTGTTTATCCCACGCACCCTGACTGCAAATTTGTACGTCAGTCTAGTGATACAACCTGTTGTGCTGCCATTCATGAACAGCATTCAAGGGGGTGTTTTCCAACAGGATAACGCTCGCCCTCATACCGCTGTTGTAACCCAACATGCTCTGCAGAGTGTCGACATGTTGCCTTGGCCTGCTAGATCACCAGATCTTTCTCCAATCGAGCAGATACGGGACATCATTGGACGACAACTCCAGCGTCATCCACAACCAGCATTAACCGTCTCTGCATTCAGGGGCGCACCGACCCAGTGTGCGAAGTGTGCGGCGCACACAGGCGCCAGGTAAAGAAAGGCGCCAGCCGAGGATAAATTATTTGGAATATATATATATATATATATACATATAATTGCTTTATTAAATCTGATTTCCTAATGCCGGTCTGAAGCCATGCGATTAGTGTGGATAAATGAGGCGCCCTGAAAACTATACTGACAAAACTTGTCTTCCTCAAATAGTTTAGGAGTTTTTTTTTTGTAAAAGGGCACGTTAAAAGTGGAATAACTTTGCAAAGATGTGCCTACCCTCAGCGAAATTTTCTTTGACTTTTTTAACATACCAAATCATTCTACTGAAATTTAAAAGGGCGCCTTAATCTCTTTCCCCCTCCCCCTCTTCTGTCGGAAAAAGGCTACTTAGGTTAGTAAAAAGACAACATAATTCGACTGCAAAAGTGAAAATTTAATGGAATCGAAGATTTTATTTAGAGTAGTTTTTTTTCCCCATTGCATTATCGATGTAACATCTATATTAATAAAATCCGACTTCTGTAAGTAAATTTCTGAAATTCGAAAAAAATTACGATATCTTCACGTTTCACAAATCGTGAAAGACAAATCTGACTTCAGAAAATTTTCTGTGAGTGTGGTGCGTGTGCAGTTGTTGTGTCTGCATGTAAACAACATATTTGTCTGGGTATCACGTGAGAACAGCTGGACAGAATTCAACGACACTTGGCAGGAATTACCCAACTTAAAATTATATGTATAAACTTTTGTAAACCCCCCTCCCCTGTTCCTCGTGGGAGGAGGGAGGCAAAAACATATTTATATGGATAACTTGGCTTCAAATTACTTCACAGTGAAGAAATTGCACATAAGGATTCTAGATTTGAGTGAAAAAAAAAAAAAAAAAAAAAAAAAAAGATAATAATAATCATTGTCTACCGTTGCGGAATTTTTTATTTTTAAGGGAGGGAGAGGAAATCAATTTTCGTGGGAAATTTCGTAAATTCGGGATTTTTGAGTAGAAATTTACCAAAAATGGTACAAAAATGTTGAAAACAGCGATGCATCTTCTTTAGGATATTTCCAAAAACCCATTTTTGTTGTTCGTGATTTCGATCTTGGAGGGGGGGGGTTATTAGGGAGCAAAATCGGGGCCCCTCTTTTAACGCTAACAATGCTAAATAGTTCCTGGAAAATTTATTGGAGTTCCGCTCACGAATTTTGCTGCGTGTATTGTTTAGATGCATCCGATGCCTATACTGACGGGATATTACAAAATTCCCCTTCACCCTTTTTAAGGGAGGAGAAAGTCAAAAAACATGTTTCTAAGCAGCATAACTCGGCTTCAAATTACTTTACGGTGAGGAAATTCCATATGGGGAGACTAGACGAGTACAAAATAAATAAATGAGTAACAACTAAAAAAATCTGTAATTTTGAAATTTTCGATTTTTAAGGGGGGAGGGGAGGGGATTTTTTTTTATTATTATTATTTTGAGGGGGCGGGATTTCGTAAATTCCAGACTCCTCCTGAAAATGGTACAAAAATGATGAAACAAGTATGCGTCTTCTTTAGGATATTTTTTTTTTTTTTTTTTTTTTTTTTTTTGGGGGGGGGGGGGGAGGGGGCGTAAAGAGGGGTCAGATTCAAGACACACACACACTCTTTTTTAGCGCTAAATTTTTTGTGTAAAATCTATGGGAACTGCGGTCACGGATTTTGGTGCGTAAACTGTTTATATGTATTGTAACGGGATTTTAAGAAATCCCCCTTTTCCTTCCCTGAGGCCACAAACACGTTTCTAAATGTAACCTTATTCCGAATTGTCTCAGCAAGAATAAATTTTATGTGTGGATTAATTGTTTTCGAGATTATTCTGTCATAATTACCAGTTCCATCAGTGGAACAATCTTTTTTTAAATTTAAGATGATAAAAAAAAAAAAAAAAAAAACTTATGCTCCCCAATAATATCAGACAGATTTTTAAATTTTGCAATTACATCAATAGTATAAGATAGTTTGGATCAGTTGGATATATATTGTTTCAAAATTCGTAAAAACTCAAGCAAATGAATTAGATTTCATTAAATAATATTATCTGTTTAAATGCTCATATAATCAACTTTAAAACTTAATAGTTTTTATTATAAATTATTCTTATTTTAATTACTTATAAATTTATTTATTATTTGTATGTGTTCAGCATACAAACGTCGCGGCAAAATAGTTTAAAACAGATTGTTGTATCTTACATGAAAAAAACGTATAAATGTACACATAAATTACACAAAATGTTTAATGATGGAAGTGGGCAAAATTACTTTCACTAGATGTTTTTCCCCTTTTAAGTATTTTTTATCCGTAGTTACCAAATAATATTTATTAAATGCTCCTATTTTATATATTTATAAATTTATTTGTTCCTCGGACTAAAAAAAAAGCCTTCCATAATTAACCAAGTCAAATCATTATATCGATAGTAATATATTAATTTGATCTTAACAGTATTTCGAGAGTTTTAAACAATGAAATTGAGAAAAATAGAACTCACTACGGAATTTTTTATATATTTTTTGTTATTAATAATATGAGTTCTAATTTTACACTTATAAATTCTATTTATCTATCTGCACTAGTACAAAATGTAAAACTCATTTATATGTGCAAACATACTGCAATAGTACGACTAATTAAAAAAAAAAAATATTCATTATAGTATTGCAAAGAGTTACACCACTTTCTTAAATGAAAGGTGTTGCAATAAACGCAGATTTACAATTAAAGTGCAAATAAGGAGCAGTTCATTCAATTTTAACGGGAGTGGGGCGGGAGGTGATTGTCAGCCTTGGATACAGACTTGGAAGCTTAGCGATGAATTTGGCGACATGGCGACCAAACTTAACGAGAAGGAATAATTTAGTGTTTCCAAAGTTTAGAAGCTCTATCTTCAATAAGATCCGAGTTCTCGAATTTTCTGGATTCATCAATTGGCTTCTGGCGCAGAAAACTGGTTTTGTAACCTCGAAAGTTCGCCAAATCACGACAGAAAATATAAAAACAGAAGAGACATTCCTAAAGAAATCAGTTGTATTCGGATATATGTTCTGAGCGTTCGTTTCGGTTTAAATGATATTTATTCTAAAATGAGTGTAATTCCCCTCTGTGGTGTTTTTAACGTTGTTTTATGACTTTTTGAGGTATGAATTTGAGTACGATAATTTACTTGCTTTTTCGAGAATAATCCTTGAATAAAGTGTATCTTTAATCAAAAAACTTCCTGTTTCTTCACAATTACTTTTTCACGCAAGAAAATCGACATTTTATTAAAACCCACATCAACATTAAATCTACCTATTTTGGTTTTCCCTGTTTGCCTTCACAATTGTAACTCGTGTTTTTGCAACTCCCTGAATAAGATTTTTTTCTCTTTCTGTAAGATGCGCTTTTTATTTGTTTCTTTTAAAATTTCATTTTATTGGGAGTACAAATTAATTCGGTCCGTTTTCAATAGATGGCTCTGGCTGATTTGTTTACTGAATAATGATAGATGTTTTTGGCATTGTAAGAAAGGTTTGACCTTTGTCAACCATATTCAGTCAACGAAGCTTCGAGTTTTATACAACAACATTGGTTTTTTGAGCATTCAATATGTCGAGTTTTGTGCTAAAGAAACAACATTTGCGGGAAGTTTTGATTTTCTTTTTTAATTGGAAGAAAAGTGCCGCTGAAGCGCATCGATCGCTTGTGGAAGTTTATGGTGAATCTGCGCCATCTGATAAATCATGTAGAGAGTGGTTTCGACGCTTCAAAAATGGTGATTTTAGTGTCGAAGACAATGAGCGCCCGGGCCAGCCGAAAAAGTTCGAAGACGCCGAATTGGAGGAATTGCTCGATCAAGATCCGCTAAAACCTGGCGAAACAATTACTGGCGAACGCTACCGACTGCAATTAATGCGTTTGAGCCGAGCATTGCGTGAAAAACGGCCAGAAACCATCGAAAGGCACGACAAGGTAATTTTGCTACATGACAGTGCTCGGCCCCATGTGGCAATTGTCGTTAAAAATTACTTGGAAACGTTGAAATGGGAGGTCCTACCCCACCCGCCGTATTCGCCAGACCTTGCTCCTTCTGATTATTGGTTGTTCCGACGGATGCATCACGATTTGGCTGGACACCGCTTCACTTCTTTCGAAGAAATTCAAGAATGTCTCGATTCATGGTTTGCGTCCAGAGAGGACTCATTTTTCAGAGATGGAATCCGAAAATTGCCAGAAAGGTGGACAAAAGTTGTGGCTACCGATGGACAATACTTTGAATAACATGTTTTTTCATTTTGATAATAAATAAAATGTTTTTTTTTAACGAAAAAAAAACGGACCGAATTAATTTGTACTCCCAATAGTTGATACATTTCTGTTTTATTAGCTGTTCAATAAACTTATTACTATCAAGGTTCGAGATTCCATTGACTTGCTGAATGATAACTTTTTTAAAAAATAATATACATATACAGTCGGTAACAAAAGTGTCCGAACACTAGCAAAAATTCCTATGTAAAAAAAGTACAGTTCATACGGTTTTGTTAAATAAATCCTTGTCGAATCCTGTTCTTACTGTAAGAACATGATTCGATAAGGATTTATTTAACAAAACCGTATCAAGTGTACTTTTTTACATAGGAATTTTCGCTAGTGTTTGGACACTTTTGTTACCGACTGTATATATTAAAGATTATATAGGGCGCCAACTGAAAATTTGCACACAGGCGCCTGACAATGCTGGCGCGCCCCTGCCTGCATTGACCGCCCAAGTGCAACAGGCATGGAACTCCATCCCACAAATTGATATCCGACACCTGTACGACACAATGCATGCACGTTTGCATGCTTGCATTTAAAATTCTGGCGGTTACACCGGTTACTAATGTACCAACATTTCACATTTGAAATGGCTTTTCTCGCCAATGGCTCTACCTGTGATCTTGAAACTTTAATCAATTAAATATGTTACCTAGACAAATGTATTGCTGAAATTTCATTACTGTACAATAATTTTTTCTTGGTGTTGGGATTTTTTTTTCCATCAGTGTATATATATATATATGTCATATTAAACAGATAATATACATCAGAAATAACTCAGTCAATTTAATGCAGTCATTGGCTTCATAGTTTTTCACTAAATTCAAGAGCTGCTTATATCGCATTGAGTGAAGATGAGACTTTTTAAACTAAAATCAAAACTAAGTCATCTTTATCGACTGCTAGTTAACGTAGAACTCTCTTTTTAAAACTGAACTGAAAATTCTCTTCCATTCCAAGCAGCCACGGTTCCGTGATTGCAACTGCCCAGATCAGCTTAGGGGAGTCATACAATATAAGGGAGATGGAGACAGAAGATTCTAGATTAACATTACATTTAAATTGCACAGTTTAGTAAATAGCTGTTTTGTTTCATCAGAAAATAAAATTTGTTTAAGAATTGAGAACAAGTTAAGGAATTCGGAATTACTGAAATATTTAAAATATGAATTAATAAATTATAAATATGAATTAATATGAATTAGGACACAATCAGTGGATTAGTGGGAGGCAGAATCATTTAAGTTTGGTTTGAGAAATGGGGCTTTAATTTCAAGAGAGGCTTTTAATTATATTTCATATTGCCGCCTGCCTCCTTCCTTCCTATCTTGTGTTTCTTAGGTTATTTTTTCATTAATTTTGATAAGTTTATGGTGAGGATCACCATAGCATTTGAGTTGGGATTTGTTGTGTTACTTTATTGATTTGTTTGTTTTGCAGGCTGTTGATTAGTGGATCTGGTTTCTTTACATTAGTGTATTTCATCCACTGATAAAAATTTTTTAAAATCTTATTGGTCATTGGTGTTTCAGTGATCTTGTATTTGTTGCTTGGCGTCTACTATGCTTAATAGATCATCTTTATTATATATATATATATATATATATATACACACACACACAGTCTGCTCTCGCTTACACACACACTCACTTTTTTCTCTTATGCGTGATTTTTCATGGTCCAGGTGAGGAATATAGGAAAACAATGATAACTGATAACTCTTATTCATTTATGAGGGGAATTAAAAAAGTACCATTTGCTTATGTACATCAGTGAAATTGTTTCAATTCAAATTGTTAAGTTCCTCGAGAATTATTGAACTTAGGAAATAAAAAAAAATGTGCAAAAACAAAATAAAATCAAATGTGCATAAATAAAATCAAACAAGATAATTTTTTTTTAGAGAGACCTCATTGATATAGACAAAACTACTTGAGCCATTTTCTTTTTAATAACAAGCAGAATGGGAAAACTGATAATATTTTACTTGGAGACTTTTTAAGATAAATTCTAAACTTACTGGATGTTATGTTAATACAGTTGAAGATCTTTAATCCACACACCTTGGTTCTAGAACTTGTGTGGATTATAGATTTTTGCAAATTATAGATCAATGATGACATTTCCTCGCAATATAAATTAGTATAAGGTACATAAAACAATAAACTTTATTTAATGAAGCTAGAATTAGAATTGTTTGTTTTTATATAATGTAATGAAGGTAATACTAATAAATATATAAAACAATAAAATTTATTTAATGAAGTAGAAGCAATGTATAATTTAAACCCTTAAATGAGTAATACATTTTTAAAAAAAAAACTGTACTCCTACTTCTGGACTGTGATTAACAGTATGCAGCCAGATACTTGCAATGTGATTAGTTTGATACAGTTTTTAATGACTGCACTGTAGATCTTATCTTCAAAACAAATGCTGGTATAAATTTTTCCTTACATAGTTTTGTGTATTTTTGAAATGCCACCGTAAAAAGAACATTTACACTAATGGTCCTTAAACATCTGTGAAAATACACAATCCCATCAACACATATGATGTCATTTTTTTCAACCAATGAGCAATGCTGTTACTGGCAGGAGTTAGAAAACTGCACTTGCATGTGCTTTATTTGATCACTTATTGAATATTATTCAGACGATGTTCAGATTCGCTAAAAAGGTATAAGGCAATAAAAGTATATATATATTTTTTCCTTTTAAAATTAATTATGTATATCTAAATTAAATTTTACACTCATTTTTTTTTTTTTTTTTCATTTTAGCATGTGAATTAACATATTTTCTCATATACATCCAAAATATCGGATTTTCGTTACTGCAAAATCTTTTGTTTACATTTGCAAAGTGAGTGTGGATTATAGACAATTGCGAATTATGGGTATGCAGATTATAGATCCTCAACTGTATCTTAGAAGGATAAATGAGCCATCTTGTATCGACTAGGATGTCCAATAACATCCAAACTAGTATTTTGTCAGCTTATTTAAATTACAAACTCTTACGAATGACTTTTACCAAAGATTATGTTGATATATAATGGACAATTTTGTGAAATGTGTCAATATAATAACTGTTACTAAGGGTTGTAGCACAGTTACTGTATGCCTTTATATGGAAGAATAAAAAAGTTCTGTCATACTAAATTAAATTTGGTTTTGTATAGAATTTTATATGTATTACTTAGAAAACAAAAATAGTTTTTTTTTTTTTTTTCTTAATACATTTAATGAATAGTAATGATCGTGAATGTGATAGACAGATAACTTTAACTGAATGCATTTGGTACCATAAATTGCTAGGGATAATGGTTATGTTAATATCTTTGATCAATTGTTTTTATTATTAAAACATGTCTTTTTGAGAAAAAATATTTAAACATTTTGCTATGGGTAGAGAGGTTCTGAAATAAAATCTGTTAAGATGAAATAAAAAAAGAAATATTCATAAGTTTTTGTTAATGTATAATTTTTTTTTATAATATCACAAAGATTTTTTTTTTATATTTATATTTATTATTATTATTATTATTATTATCTTTTTTTTTTATTTATTATATAGAAAATAAATTTATTTCATTGTAATAATGCTAATTGATTAATCTATTTCATTGTAATAATTTAGCTAAATTGAATTTAAATAAAATTATATTTGTAAATTTTAACTTATATATGATTTATTATTATTTAGATGGAAATGCTAAATTAATTTTCACAAGAGCGAAAGGTGGCAGACCAGAGATCGAACTTGGTCTCTTTGCAACATTCTACCAATTTAACTACCCTTATCTTACCACCACTTATTTATTAAGTAAAAAATTGGAAATATTTTATCTTGTTCTGCAAATAACATTGCAATCTTACAGATAAATTAATATTTCTCATTTTAACTTTTCTATTACTAGATGACAAAAGATAATTAGAATTTATAACTTTTGTTAGATACAGCACTTTTTTTTTTTTTTTTTTTTTTCCCAGATAGAAGGGTTGAAATGGTTTTCAAAAGAACAAGAAGTGAACAGGCCAGGGATTGAACTTGAGTTCTCAGTATAACAAGAGTAGCTCAGTTGGTAATGTGTTGTCATGTTATGTGAACTCATCGAGACTCTCGTTAGTGATAAGGGTTTTTGAGGTGGTTCTGCACTAGAAACCAGTGGATTATATCGGAAATTTCAGAACTTGAATCTTTTGTAAGTTAGTGCTACGAAACTTTGGCAGTCCTAAACTATTCACCAAATTTGGTATTTGGGTGTCAAATTACCTGATTTAACAAAAAGTCGCAAAGTTTGCTGCCAATGTCAACCTTCGTGGAAGCAAAAAAAATTGCCATCTGTTTTTACTTTTAATGAAATACTATTTAGAAAGTAGTACATAAATAAATAGGCAGGTTCTAGATGATTATCATTGATACTGATTCTTCCTTTTTGCCATGTTTTTATTAACTTGCTTTGTTGTTTGTTTGTTTGTGCAATAGATTTTTAACTAACTTCCCGACTAGCTAAACATTGAAACTTTTATAATAGCTCAAAACATGATGAAAACGCAATATCTCAAAGCCCGATTTTCGAATTTCTTATTAGTTTTCTTTTAATTAATTAAAATATGAAAATAATAACATCCTAATAGCTTTAAAAATTAGCCATTTAAATATTAGCTATCATTTAATTGTCGCCAAAAAAAATTTACGAGTTCATTTTCTCTCGACATAAAAATAAATAGGGGAAGCCGGGGTAATAAGAAACAGGGGTTATAAGAGACGCAGTCAAAAAACCCACCAAAAAATATATTTAGACAGCTTTAAAAATATGTAATATTAAGTATCATGTGTATTCTTTACTACAATATACTTATTGAGAAGTTTATAACACATTTTGAATTCTTTTTATACGACGAAAAAAAACCTTCACTTTGAACTTACCCTGAAAGTTCGTGACTTTTTCTAAATTTTTCTTTATTTTTTTTTTGTAGGTAAGATGTTTGGGATTTATTAATGTGTAACCTTTTGACCAAGACTATGACTTTGATGTACAATTTTTTAAAACCTTGAAAGCATTCTTTATTTATATGTTCTAGGCATGTTTCTTATTACCCCATTTTTATTTTTTGTGGGGGTAATAAGAGACATGAGTCTCTTATTACCCCCACTGTTAATTACTGTGCCCCCACCCTCCATTGTAGTTTCTGTTAATTCTGCCTGACTAGTTTACGAAGAGTTTACCAAGTGTTAGGCTCAGTCTAAGTTTGCCAAGAGAACATTTTTTTTTTTTCACTTTAAATTAAAAAGCAGTTTTACTGATTTGGCTAGACTATATTTAGTGGTTATGATTATGTAAATTTATGTTTAGAATGTGTATAAGTTAGTATTTAGTCATTAATACTTCATTACATAATAAATAAGTTCATTTATAATTACTAGAAAAATATTTTATAACATTTTGTTCGCTTGTATACACTTCAAAGATACGTCCTTTTTGCCTACACTTTAGAAAATGGGTAAAATATTTTCTGCCCATTTTAAAAATTATATTGATGTTTTTGGTTAATCCCTAGGTTATGTTGATTATGTAGAACTATCATTAAGTACAATATTATATTATTTAGGATCTAATATTAAAATAAATGAATTTCACAAACACATTTATGACAGTTAATTTTCGAGAAAACATATTCTTTGGATGGATGTAAATAATAAAAATTAAAAACTATTGGCTGATTCAGAATTGTTTCCAGATGTCTTTTATTATCCCACATGATTTTACATTGTTATATATGGACAATTACAAGCCTGGTCTCTTATTACCCCACGTGGGGTTATTAGAGACAAGGATTTAATGAAAATTTAAAAAACAAAATTAACAAAAAATTTAAGTTCAAAAATCACCTAAAAAATCACGAGGAGTCCATTTAATGAAATAAATACGAGACATTTATTTCAAGTTATTTAGATTAATAGTATAGATTTTATTAATATTTTTTGTCTCTTATTACCCCTTTTGTCTCTTATTACCCCGGCTTCCCCTACATTTAATTAAACGTTAACATAAAAAAATTATAAAAAGTTTCATTAGACGTCATTAAAACTTAAAATTTTCTACACATTGATAAAGCACTAATGTAGTTTAGTATGCTAATATACGTTGTTCTAAAATGATTAATATTTTATTTTTAAAACCAACTTTTTTTTTTTATTAGTTCACTGAACTTGAGTCCACGTGCTTGAATATTGCTTATATTTATATTATTATTGCTTGAATTCATGAATAAAAATTTCTAAATTGAAATTTCGTGGTCTATGGAGTTGTGCTACGATTATTATTATATCACCTGATATATCTGCGTTTGCAGACTCGGTGACTTTGCCAACGAATATTATGCGAGAAGTGCCTAGCTGGTTGTCAGCCAGGGTAGCTCAGTGGTAGAGCATCCGCGCGTTAAGCGGAGGTGCCCGGGTTCGATTCCCGGCTCTGGTATTTTTCGCATAGTTGGTAATAAATAAAAAAATATCAACCTTTACACTCCAATTTGATTTAAATTGCTTATATATTTAAAGATGACAATCCAATGGATGCATCAACGGATTCCATCCCATGTTGGAGTCTTTGCCAATGAGGTGGCGGATTTGCTTACGAAAGAGGGAAGTGATCTTCCTTCTGCTGCCTCTAGTGAACATTTTGCATCTGAAATTTTTTCTGTTCATGCATAAGGCTAAAGCAAATTCTACTTGGAGAATCCCTCCCTCTCACGATGGGTATGCTGGTAAACGTCCTGGTCTGTCTCTTCAATCCGGAGGCACAAGATCCGCACAGACTACATTGGCCAGACTGCATAGTGGCTACATCAAAAGCTTGAAATTCATCGATAAAGTAAAGACTTATTCTTCTTGCCATTGTTCCTGTTCAGCTTCTCCTGCTCATGCCATTGATTGTATTGGTGCCTCCGTGAGGCAGCTGTGGAGTGAAGAGGGTAATGGACTTGTGGTTCTGTTAGAGCGATTGGTATCATGGACCTGGTCTAGGATTTTTGGACCAGGGGGACATGAAACAACAACAACAACAAGATATGAATGCATTCTTTAAATACTTTTATTGAATTAATAATTGTTTTCTTTTAATTAATTAATAAAATGTGGAAATAATAAGCTCTTAATAGCTTTAAAATTAGCCATTTAAGTTTACAATAAAAAATTGTTAAAAATTAAATTATATATCTCACAAAAATTGCCGACATTTTCACTTAAAAATTTTATACACATTGATAAAGTGCCAGCATAGTTCTATAGCTATGATTCAACAGAAAATTTAAAAACATGGTATATAAAAGTTTTTTTATCATATAATTATTATAGTTTCATTAGTGATTTATAGTACTTTTGTGGAAATTTATTCTGCATTAAAAACCAATCGACCATTCTGGAAAATTCCAGAGCTATATAAGTTATATAAGCTATATAAGTTCCTATATAATAAATGAATTATACATGGGTGGTTCGCAAGAAACCAAGCACCGCGACCAGAGGTCTATTGTACTATCCCACAAAACCTAATCTTTAAAAAGATCTGTGGCAGAAAGAAAGCCCAGCAGACACCTAACTGGAATATCCTGAAGCTCCCAAGGCTCAATTATATGCCGCCCCAAGTGCTCAAACCTGTAGGCAGAGAAGACTTCTCATTCACATAAAATATGTGTAGCAGTTTCCTCCTTGTACTTGCAACCCCTGCAAAATGGGTCACTAGCAATACACATGACATGAAGATGACTTTTTAAGCGACAGTGTCCCGTAAGGAGACCAATAACCTTGCTGATGCTATTTCTATTAAGCTTCATGAGCTCCTTAGCCCTAGCACTAGGATTACCACAGTTAAGCTCTTTAGCTTGCCTGCTCCCCTCAATTTTGAGCCTAGTAGAGTACTGCAAATTTCCCATGATGGAGAAAATAGTACCCCTCAACAAACTACCTGAAATACTCAGGACAGGTTCAGGACCAATAAAAGGTGTATCAGAACCCTTTCTAGCCAGCTCGTCAGCTAACTCATTCCCTAGGATACCAGTGTGACCTGGTACCCAATACAGGGAAATTTTATTGTTAGCAGCAAGATCACAGAGAGTGAAATAACACTCCCAAACAAGACAAGAAGTCATCCCTGACTTCTGTAAAGCCAACAGAGCAGCCTGACTATCAGAATAAATGTCAATATATTGATTCGTATAGCCCCTGTCAATGCAAGTCCTACAACACATAAGAATTGCAAAGACAGTAGCATACCCCACCAAGGGATAGAAAGTAAAGTACAGTCGGTAACAAAAGTGTCCGAACACTAGCAAAAAATCCTATATAAAAAAAGTAGAGTTAATGCTGTTTTGTTAAATAAATCCTTATCGAATCATGTTCGTAGTCAGTCTAAGAACATGATTTGACAAGGATTTATTTAACAAAACAGTATTAACTCTACTTTTTTTACATAGGAATTTTTGCTAGTGTTCGGACACTTTTGTTACCGACTGTACCATCCTCAGGACAACAAACACCAGCACCAATGCCATTATCCATCTTGGAGCCATCAGTGTACCACTTAATGTGATTCGTATTACCCCAAAGTGAAGTACTCTTCCATATGTCCTTAGAGGACAAGTGAATAGTATATGGCTTAGAAAAGCATACCTAGGGAGAACCTTATCACACTGCATAATAAAATGTGGGTGATCCGAAATCTCCTTATTAAGATACTTCCAGTTCAGATAATTGGAATGATTATTCCAATGCCTGAAACTTCTTAACCTCTTTACACATAAGATAGCTTCAGCCTCAATGCGCATATGCAGAAGGATAAAGCCCAAGAGTAACTCTAAAGCTCCAGTTGGTGTTGTCCTCATACAACCAGTCATTGCAACACACACCATCCTCTGAATCTTATTAAGATCCTTCTTAACGGTGTCAAGCCTAGTCCTAGACCACCAGGCAATAGAGCCATAAGTGATCATAGGACAAATGATCATGGAGTAAATCCAGCGGATAACTGTAAAACTAAGACCCCATGACCTACCAGTAGCATTCCTACAGGCCCAAAAAGCCCTTTTAGCCCTAGAAATGCAATAATCAAGAAGACTCTTCCAGTTGAACTCATCCAGATAGACTCATCCAGATAGACACCAAGCTACTTAACCTCACTTGAACAAGTAAAGTATGACCAAAAACTTGATATTTTTTAAGATAATGGTCCTTCATCTACACTGTAAAAAATTTTGGTTCAACGTTGAACCAAAATATGGTTCAATGCTGGGTGCATCCATATGATGGTAAAACCTGTGTCCATAACATAGTACTTAATTTCAACCATTCTTTGGAACTACGTTGAACCATATTTTGGGAAAACGTTGAACCATATTTTCAGAAAAGCAAGAACCAAGTTTTGGGAAAAAGTGTAACCATAATTTGGAACTACGTTGAATCATGTTTAGGGGAAAGGTAAAACCATAATTAGGAATTATGTTGAGCCATGTTTTGGGAAAAGGTAAAACTATAGTTTGGAATTACATTGAACCATGTTTTGAAACAAGGTGTAGCCACAGTTTGGAACTATGTTGAACCTCTATTTGGAATTAGGATGAACCCTACAGTGCATAGCCAAATTATTATACCAAAGCAAAAAACAGATAAATGTATGGAAATTTATTAGAATGATCAATTAACTACAATGAGTACAGAAACGAAACATTGGTTATGTAATATGTATGTATCAGTTCATATTTCCAGTGAGTGTTCAGACAGAAATGCATACAAGTAGCGGATAAAAATTAGACAGTAACAAAATGTTTTTAAAACCCTATCATTAAATGAAAGAAACGATTTGAAACTTGTTGGTCTTGCTTATTATGCACCAGTTTTTGCCTCAATTTTCGTAGAACTGGCACAAATATTTAGAAAGATTTTTTTTTTAACAAAAACAAAATTCAGTCTTTCTTTCCCTGTTTCCAAGTTTAAAATGAAGAGTTTTTTTTCCCCAAAAATTTGCCAATTTGCGAAACATCGCTTATTATGCAAGTAAATTTTTAAAGTCAAGGAAATGCAGGTGGATAAAAAAAATCACAGATTGACAAACGTTGATTAAAAAAAATATATCAATTTGAACATGGAAAAATGAAAAGAAGAAGAAGAAAAAAAAAAAAAAGAACAGTTATATCTTTTTAAATATGTGCTAGTTCTATGAAAATTGAGGTAAAAATTGGCACATAATAAGCAAGACTGACTGTAGAAGTTCCAAATCATTTCATTGATTTAATGACACAGCGTATTCAAAATATTTTATTTTTCTCTATCGGTTCCCTATATATATTTTTGTTCGAACTTTCACAGAAAAATATGAACTGATATGTACTTATTACATAGCCGAATTTCAGTATCTGTGCTCATCATAGTTAGTTGATCATTCTAATAAATATATAATGTATTTCTATCTGTGTTTTAGCTTTGGTCTAATAATTTGGCCAGGAACTGTATGATTCATCCGAATTCCAAATAGTGGTTAAACATATACTCAAAACATAATTCCAACTAGTAGTAAAAAATATATACAAAACATAGTTCAATTACTAACTGGTTTTTGACAACCAAATCAGGTTTTTGCCTATAATTTAGAAAAAATAATTTTTTTCTTTTTTTTTTAAAAAATAAAATAAACGTTAACCCACTTATTTTATTCACAGTAGAGTCAATTTCTTTTTTCCTTTATATTCGGCCATTTTATGCCCCCCAATTCATTATATTATACTGTTTTTGCGAATTCCATGGCTTTTCTTTTTTACTTCACTTTTTATGCAAATTATAATGACCTAAGACAAGTATTGCACTAGAATAAATTTTGCATACATTAATATCTTGGGAGTACAAAAGCTATGTAAGCTCACATTTGTGCAATTAGTCTCAAGTCACTAAAATTAACAGGAAGCGTGATAAGAATCACATGTATGTATTACATTGCTATTTATATAGCATAAAATTGAAATAATGTCAAAAAATTTATTAAAATGCTCTGAAAGAGCAATGGTGATACAATTTAGAAGCTTTACCCTACGGTGGTGGCAATATATGACTTTAATCTATTTCTTTCCAAGTCCATATTCTTTTAATTTATTCCCTCGCTATTTCTGTTTCTGAAACCAAACTTTAACCACAAGTATATTTCAGTTATAATTATTAAATAGGAAAATTTCCGCAGTTAAAAATGTTGACAACAAAACAAGATTAATACATAATTTAAGTGGCATAAAATTAGTTTTAAAAACCAGAATAGAACAAATATTAATTTAAACTTGTGATTAGCAGCAACTCGGTTAAGTTAAACTGCTTTGTGATAAATATAATTACAGTCAAACCTCATTAATACATCACTTTTGGGACTTCTGAAAAACTGTGTTAAGCGGTTTGACTTGTTATGCGGAGTTAAAGAATTTTGGGACTAAGAAAAATGGGTGTCTTATGTGCAGAGTGATGTATTAACAAAGTTTGACTGTGCAACTATAAATAGAGTTAACTCTTTCAAATTAGCATGTATTAAAATTTAAACTAGATTCCACCGTGTTAATTTAAATAGAACCATAATTATTTTTTTAAAGATCAATAACCAAATAAATGTTCAATATCATAAACAGGGATCTTTTTGATATTCCCTGATTTTTGAAGGTCATTTTGGTGCTGAAATTTTTATTTAATATGGGTGTATATCGACCGATAGGTGGCACTGCTATAAATGTCTATAATTTTCCACATTGCTGTATCTCAACACCTATTACTTAAAATTACACTAAACAGCAGGTATATTTAAAACATTTGTTGTGAGAAGCTATGTTAATTAAATTTTTTGTGCATTTAATTATTAGGTGGTACGTGGTACTGTACTGTTATTTAAACTGATATAGGCAAAAAATTTGTAATGGATACAGCGTACTAGAATGATAAATTTTACATGAAATTTCATAAGTCTTAAGGATTAAAATAAGTTTAAGCACTGCTTAAAAAAAAATAAAAAATAAGTAAATAAATAAATAAAATAAAATATTGCACATTCCCCTTTTACAATTCAGAACACATATATTTACAATATTTTCAGGATTATAGTATAAATGCATATTAATCTAAATTGCCTAAATTGTTTTAACAGACATTGTACATTGACTAATCTGTTTATCCAAAAATTTTGCTTCATCTCTTAAATGTGCTTGATTATCATTATTATTATTTCCAATAAAATTGTTAATGCAGTTACTGATAGAAAATTTAATCAATGTAAACAGAAAGTAAAATTTGCAATTAAAAGAAAATCAAATGGCTATAATTTTAACAACAACAATAATAAATAAAATCTAAACTAAAATTGGGAGTGTTAGATTGCTTGCTCTCTTCACAAAATTTAAATTCATGAACAAGCATTTCAAAAACATTTTGTTTAAGTAAATGATTAATTCAAATTTTTCTATGCCTAAAACCTGTTTTCAATATTGTATGAAATTACTGCATATGCACACACTTAGTTCAATAAAACATTGGTAGCTTAATATTATATATTTTCATATTAAACAGGAAATCGGTTGACTGCTAATGCTAAAGTTTAAAGCTTTACTCGATATATTTATTTATTTTTTTTTACAAAAACAGTAGAAATTTACAAGAGTATTTATTAATTTAAAAAAGTGTACCAAAATTTTAAACCTAGATCAACACCTAAAAATTAGACTCAAATACAAAATTAAAGAAGGAAATAATAATAATAATAAAACACTCACTTCATTGCTTCTTCAACTTGGAAATACTAGCAGGTACAAAACCCAAAGCCAAAGAATATTAAAACTTTGAGCTTTTAAGGATTGTACCTGCTTGCAAGTGGTAAATAAAATATCATTTTCCTTTCAGGACTACAATGAAACTAAAAGTAGTTTCAGGCTGTGTTTAATCCATTATGATTTCACAGAAAATTGACACATGATTTTTAACAGGATAGAGGATAACGACAACGATCAACGACAACTGACAACTTCATTCAATTTCAAAATGGTGCGCGCCGTGACGCTTTTGAGGTTTGCCACAATATACTTGGCGATTTCGCAGATGGAGCGGGGGAAAACGTACCAATTTCCAGCAAAGCTATATGCACTCTTTCGTTAGTTACGATTTCCGTAGCCTTCCCTTCTTATCTATTAGAAATTCTTTGCCTGAAATATCTTTCTGAAACTACCTAAAACTTTCACAAAAGCTGACCATACCGTAAGCACTAACAAGAACAATTCGTCTCGTGATAAGTCACGTGAGCAGCGGAGCAGGCTTCTGAGCGAGCATGCGCAAAGCGGTGTTCTGGACTAAAGGTATTCCCATGGGTTGGTTAAGCATTGAACCATGTTGAAAGTTGAACCATGATCACATTTTTCGAGAAAGCAAGTGTTCCATTGTTTGGAATTTTCTCTTAGCTAGACCCATTTACTGGTTCAACATTGAACGGAAATTTTTAAGAGTGTATTAAAGGCAATCGTATGTGTCTTCGCAGGGTTCACAGAAAGACCCTTGGAAGAACACCAAGACTCAACTTTCTTAAGGGCATTCTGTATGATACAGCAAACAGTATCTGGAAACTTCCCCTTGGTTACAATGACAATATAATCAGCATAACCAATGCAATCCAGCCCCGAGTGACCAATCTCATTCAGAAGTGAATCAACCATGAGACACCACAGCAGTGGAGAAAGAACACCACCCTGTGGACATCCAATATTGTCTTTAATCATCAGAGAATCACCAAGCAGTGTTGCAGAGGCAAACCTGTTGGTGAGAAGACTTTTGATCCAATTTATAGTAGTACTATTGATATTCCTATTAGATGGTGTTAACAGGAACCTTATCAAAGGCGCCCTCGATGTCAAGAAAGACAGCTCCTTAGAGACCAGACACTTTTCAACGGTATGAGTTAAGGGATACAAGGCAGTGTCAGTTGACCTGCCAGGCTGATAGGCAAACTGAAAGTTGAAAAGTGGCCTAACACATAAGACCTCTTCCCTGATATACCTATCAATAAGCTTCTCAACAGTTTTCAAGAGAAAAGAAGTGAGACAAATAGGTCTAAAAGACTTAGCCTCAAAATAATTATCCTTACCAGATTTAGGGATAAAGATAACACTGGAATTTCTCCATGCCACTGGTGTATAACCAAGTGCCAAACAGGGTCTAAAAATCCTGCAAAGAATGGGTGTCAAAACCTCAGCACCTTCTTTCAGAAGTGAAGGAAAGATACCATCAATTCCTGGGGTTTTATAAGACTTGAAGGAGTTAATAGCCCAAATAATTTTTTCATATGTAACAACCTTCCTGGCAGCATTCCATTTCTCTCCACCACAAGTACGTGTGTTGAGAGGAGTAGAAAAACTTGTCTCAAGGCAAGTGCTGGAGTTTGGAAAATGGACCCTAAACATTTCTGTCAGTTTCTCCTCTCCAGACTCTGAGTAATTACCATTAGGCAACTTAACAGTATTAAGATTGCTCATCCTGTCCTTAGACATCACCCTAACCAGCCTAGCTGTGGCTAAAATATCACTGCCAGAACAGTAACTGTTCCAGGATGCCCTTTTGGCATTCCTGACAGTTTTATTATAAGAGGTAAGTGCAGCCTTATAGGTTTGCCACTCACCATTCCTCTTAGCTCTATTAAGAGCTTTCTATAATTGCTATGCATACAACTAAGCTCTTTAGACCACCAAGGTACAATCCTTGGTAAGCTAGTGTGCATAACCTTACAATTTTGGTGGTAGGATTCTAAAATGATCTGTTGCAACTGGTCAACAGCCAACTCGAGATCCAGCACCGAAGACAACTTACCAAAGTGACCTAAAGCTGCTTTCTTCAGATCTTCACAGTAGGAATCCCACTTAGTATGACGTGGATTCCTACCCTCTGTCTCAAGTCTTATTGGACCTGTAACAGTAAAACAAATTAGCCTGTGATCAGAAAGAGTTTCTTCATCAGAGACTCTCCAATCCCTGACGTTGTCATAGCATGTACTATTACAAAACGTAATATCAATGACCTCACTCCTGTTAGAAGTAACAAAAGTAGGTTCATTGCCACAATTTAGAGTATACAGATTATAATGTAAAATACTAGCGAGCTTCGCCCGCTAGCGGGTCAGTATTTTCAAATGAATCACTAAAATTAATGAATCACTAACAGTAACTTTTAGTATTAAGAAAAGAAATAATAATAAAAAAAAAATCATTTCTGATTGGGTAAAAAGTCGGCCCGGGTCCCCACTGCCTTCGGCAGCGCTGCCCCGTGCGCGCTGCGCGCGCGTATTCCTTCCCTGACCCTTCGTGCCCCCCCCCCCAAAAAAAAAAAAATTCTGATCGGGTAAAAACTCACACCGGGTCCCCACTGCCTTCGGGAGCGCAGACCCATGCGCGCGCACGTGTGAGGGTATACGTGCGCTGCGCTCACATATTCCTTCTCAAATCAAATTTTTATTCTTAAGAAAAGAAAATTAAAAAAATCATTTCTCATCGGGTACAAAGTCGGACCGGGTCCTCACTGCCTACGGCAGCGCAGTCCCGTGCGCGCTGCGCGCGTTTAAGTTAAGGAATACACGCGCTGCGCGCGCGCATTCCTTCCCTGACCCTTCGTGCCCCCTAAAAAAATCATTTCTGATCGTGTAAAAACTCACACCGTGTCCCCACTGCCTTCGGCAGTGCAGACCCATGCGCGCGCACGTGTGAAGGTATACGCGCGCTACGTGCACATATTCCTTCTCAAATCAAATTTTTTTCTTAAGGAAAGAAAATGAAAAAAAAAACATTTCTCATCGGTTAAAAAGTCGGACCGGGTCCCCACTGCCTTTGGCAGCGCTGTCCCGGGCGCGCGGTGCACGCCCATATCTTCCCCACCCTTTCAGCCCTTCCTAATTAACCTACATATATCAATTTTGAAAGGTCTAACTGAATTAGCTGAGATGCAAAAGAAAACCTAATCAGGAGACCTCAAAACGTACAAATCTGGTTAAAACTTTCGACAATATAAAAGAACTTTAAAATATCTTTCGAATGATGTATTAAAAATAATTTAATCATAATTAGAAATTGAAATTTTAAAATATTACAGCGCCATCTGGCGGTAGAAATTTCTGTAATCTACTGTTCGATTCCAAATCAACAAAGCTATCTAATGATGTATTACTTATGAAATTATTTTAATTAGTAGCTGAGGTACAAAAGAAAACCGATTCAGGAGACCTCAAAACGTGTAAATGAAGCGAAATCTTGAGTCCCACTTTCGATAATATAAAAGTACGTTAAAATATCTTTCGAATGATGTATTAAAAATAATTTAATCATTGTTAGAATTTGAAATACGCGTATTAGAATAAAATTTAATTTGCAATTAAATTATACATTTTTTATTTTTTCTCGAAACCCGGTGAAATTTCAACTGCAACTTCGTCTTGTGATGTTAAAAGTGTGTAGCAAGTTTGAAATAATTTCGAAGAAAATTGAAGCATTTTGAAAATTGCAATTTTTATTTCCAGTACAAAATCAGTAAAGCAGGAAGTAAAATCTATTTATTCTTTCGCCCGGCGCCATGGTAACCTAAATTGCGTAATTAATAAAACTCTTGTGATTTGTTGCCACCTTTTTTTCATACTTTAGTTAATTTTAAAAAATCTAATTGTCCGATCGATAAGCCGTTTAAACCATCGGATTAAGAAAAAAAAGCCCTTTCCAATGGTATCTTATTTGTAACGATACGACTGATATTTCTAATTTATTTTCCACTTTTTCCGTAAAAATGTCACTTTTTAAGCATTTAATCATGAATTCTGGGTCATTTTTCGGTAGATATGGGTCGACGTTTTAATTAATATCTCTGCTAATTAGGGTCGCATCGCTTAGCGAATTATCGCGATGTCGAGATGAAGAAATTCTGTGTCTGTCGACATCGGTTTCGAGGCGCTGAGACCATTAGCGCCGGAGCTTTAGCGGTCACAAGGCATTTCTCACAGACAGACAGACAGACAGATGCGCACAGATTTTAATAATATAAGGAGATAATGCTCTAAAAGGTCCTCACCCTGCTTGTTGCAATCACTACTACCCCACAATATGTGGTGAGCATTTGCATCACAGCCAATGGTGAGCTTGAATTTAAGATTTTGACAATTCTCAATGAGATTAATAATCTCATTTGAGAGAGTGTCCTTATCCTCATATGGAAGATAAGAGGACACAAAAGTAATACTATCTTTATTACCCTGATGCTGGAATTTCACCCTGAGAGCAACATTGTCATCATTAAGATTATTTACCAGGAGCAGAGCATGTAGCTTAGAGCTAACATAAATGCATGCTCTGGGCCTACAACAGGTTCTATCAAAGAAGATCCTCTTGCTATCTATATCAAGACCAAGGATTTTATCATCTCTAGTCCATGGTTCCTGGATAAGTGCTATGTTCACAGCACCACTAGCCAGCTTTTGGCCAAGAAGGACCGAAGCTGAATGGCTATGGTGCAGATTGATTTGCACTATCTTTCTTTATGCTACAATCCATAAATCAGGGAAGAAAAAGGCACAACTAAGTGCCAGTAAAATCTCCCTCAGATGAAGGAGTAGCTCTTGATTCCTTAGAGGAGTTTCCTAGCAGTGCCTCAACCTCAGTCAAAGACATAGGTGATGAGGGAGTAAGTGTGCCTTCAGAGTTAGATTCAATATCTAGCTCACTTAAAGTAAGTGAATCAATATTAGTATGAATAACAGCTTCACTTACCTTGGAAGAGGATGATTCACGAATGATGACACTAACCTCTTCATCCTCCTTACCTCTACCTGGATCTTGTGCAAGAGCAGAGGTATGCACATTTAGATCCTTCAGAATCTTAAAGGCTGCTCTGTCCAAACCAGTGTAGGCTTTGTAGTCAGCAGCCCTGATTTCCCTAGCAGACTCGATACTAACCTAAAAGATCCTTCTAATGGACTGTGGTTCTACAAGTTAGATGATCTCTAATCTACTTGAGGTTTGGGGAAATTCTAAATCACAATACAGCATATTAAAATGACCTTTCCGTTGTTATATGCGTATGTAAAATCAGATTTGTACTATGTCAAACCAAATGAAATATTAACGTGATATTTTATCACTCAGTTTTTAATCGAAAATATCCCAAAGCAAATTAACCGCCAAAAGCAGAGTATCAAACCATTGTTTCTAGAAAATTGTGTGGCCTGTGAACTTTAAAGCTGCCATATGATGGATAGGAATTCACCTCTCCTACCTCAACTGTAAAAAAAAAAAAAAAAAAAAATTGCTCCACATATACGCACTAGCAAAAAAAAAGTAATTTATATGAGACTTTTTTTTTTGTAAATATGCAGTTTTGCTCACTGTTTGTGATGTTTATTAAAAAATTATGAACTGGTAGAAAAATCCTTTCTTGTTATCCGGCCTTCCCTCCAGGAAACATAAGAAATTGCATATGAATTGAACAAGAATTTTTCGCGAAAAAATATTATAAAAAAGGAAATTGGGTGCCATGTAGTGGGTTAAACTGCATTTGTGTTATGTTTATATACATGAGAGTACTTAATATATAATTCAAATTGAATTATATATATATATATATATATATTTTTTTTTTTCTTCTTCTTCTTCTTCAGTGTGATGAAATTTTCTGCTAACAATGAATTTGTAAAAATGGTTAATTGTTGTTAATAAAGGGATAATTTTTAATTTGATCTTATATTTACAGAAGTTTTTCGAAACCAATTTCAAGATAACAATGTCTCAACAATAAAGCATTAAACAATTAATATATGCTGTTTCAACAATAAACATTTTTATAGCAATTCACTTTTTTAGAATAGACTTTTCTCAAAGTGATTAACTGTTACTGAATTATAATTTGTTCGGTTATTCTAATTATTTTCTTTGAGTTGAAGAATATTTTTGACTACTTATTTACTCTAATTATCTGTGTAATTAAAACGATTAAGTAATCTTGATTTGGTTATGAGTATTTTATTCAGATGTAAATCATGAAGTTATTTCGCAACCTCAGAAGAAGAATCTCAACTTTTCTGTAAGTAGTTCAAATTCGAGATAGTAAATTAAATTCCTTGCTTTATACTAAACGAATTAATCACGTGACTTGTTACATAAATATTTGTCTTGAGTTTCTCGAAAACGGCTCTAAAGATTTTGATGAAAGTTTTGGATTAAGAGCTATTTGGCGCGAAAAGTCGATTGGATTTATACACATATTCAGGAAAATTCGTTTTTGCTGTTAACCTTTTATCCGCTAGTTGTAAAATATGGCAGAAATTGGATTTACTCCGAAATGGATGTAAAAATTTTGTTGAAAATTTGGGGTTAAAAGTTTTTTATGGGGAAAATCGATTGGGCTTATCTTCTTCTTCAGAAAAATTCGCGTTTGCAGTTAACCCTTTATCCTTCGGTTCTGCAATATGGCAAAAAATGGGTTTACTCCGAAATGGATATAACGATTTTGATGAAAGTTTGGGTTAAAAGTTTGTTGAAGTAAAAAATCGGTTGAACATATCGTCATCTTCAGGAAAAGTTGCGCTGCCTGTCGTTGTTAACCTTTCATCTGCCGGTTGCAAAATATGGCAGAAATCGAGTTTACTCGAAAATGGACATAACGATTTTGATGAAAGTTTTGTATTAAGGGCTTGTTAAAGGGAAAAATCCATTAAACTTATTTTTATCTTCAGAAAAATTCGAATTTGCTGTTAATCCTTTATCCGCCAGTTACAAAATATGACAGAAATTGGGTTTACTCGGAAATGGATTTGGTGATTTTGGTGAACATTTGGGGTTAATGGTTTTTGAGAAGAGAAACACATCGGACTTATTCTCATCTTTGGGAAATTTACTATTAACTCTCACTCCTTCCGTTGCAGCAAAATATGACAAATACCTGGTTTTCTCGGAAGTGAATCTGACAATTTTGATGAAAACTTGGGTTTAATGGTTTCTTGAAATGACAAACTCACCTGACTTATCGTCATAGTTAGAAAAATTATCGTCCATTGTTAAACAACACTCGACCTGTTGGAATACATGGCAGAAACTCGGTTTTCTCGAGAATGTCTCAAACAATTTTGATAAAACTTAGGAATTAGGGTTTTTTTCAGAGGATGAACCCATCTAATTTATTTTGATTTTCCCGAAAATTAACGTTCACTGTTAACCCTCAATTCAACTTTCTCAAAATATAGTAGAATTTATGTATAATCGATGCAGCCTTCACAGCTTTATGAAGTACATGCCCCCTAACCGGTATTTTACTTCTATTTTTAAGCATTTTTATCCAATTATTTCAGTGGTTATTTATTTGTTTTCTCAGTCATTAAGTTTAATGGTCCTTCTTTTATTATTATTCATGTCGGCATAAGTAATTTAAGTTATTTTTGTCTCTTATTGGTTCTTAATCTAAATCGCAACGATTTTGTGTCAGTCTTTCCTCTCAGTTAAAATCAGTTCTATATTTTTGTGTGTTGGTATTGTTTTGTATCTATTAATTCCTAAATTTTAAGATTAAATTTTATTACGGTTTCTATCATTTATATATATATCTCGGAAATGGAGCTTAATGTAAATATTACCTCGGAACAACTATAGTATTCCCCCACAGCTGAATTTGGCGATATATTTTTGGTGATTATGGCTAAATCATAAGTCTAAAAATCATAAATCATATAGCATAAATGATAAAATCAAATCATAAATATAAATAGCATGCAGGCTGCCCTATTATATCGCTAACAGTCCAGAACGGCATCGTTATCGTTCAAATCGGCGCCAAAGAAAAATAGCCAAATTCAGCTGTGGGGAAATACTATATAGTTGTACCATTACCTCATTATAGTAACGATAAACGATCCTAAACCGTTACAAAAATCCGATATGAACATTTTAAAGATTATAAATATGTTAAAGTTTGCAATGCGGTGGGGCAATGTTTGTTTACATATTGTCCTTAGTAAAAACATCTTTCTTATTCTAAAATTTCATCAAAAGCATTAGTGGTGCATTTTTTTGCACAAATTATACATGTAAACAGAATTGAATTGTAAATAATTCCTTTCTTCTCTTATAATAAATTTTCACTCAGTTTAATTTTAATAAAAGCAACGAACGTGGTACGATCTCGGAGGAAGGTATAGTGGGTGATCTCATAGTTGGCAATTATACCGATTTTTGTATATCGGTATATTTTGTATAGGTTTTTTAAAAATAGTTTTCTATGATTAAATAAGGTGAAAAATTTTTTTAAAAAATACGGGTATCCAAAAATAGGAACAATTGGTAGTTTTGGTGAACGTAACGCTATTGAATTCGTAAGTCTCCACAATGTTTTAACGATTATTGATATTTAAAAAAATAAATAAAAAGAAATAAAAAGAAATAAAATAAAAAGAAATTTTGGATTAAAATATAAATAAATTTTAGATTCTACCGAAAGACTGATTTTTTTTTTTTTTTTTTTTTTTTTTTTTTAAGATTAAAAACTAAATGAAATAATTCTTCTATTTTTCATCTGTTTTGACTTCTAAATTTGTCCTTATTCTTATGTAAAAAGACATCATCTTTCAGGAAGAGAGACTAGTTAAAAGATTGTAAAATTATATAATTTGTTAAAAACACGTAGATATAAAATATTATGTTTAATTAAAAACTTATTAACAATTAAAATACATTTGTTTCGAAGCTTTCCGCCTTGATTAACAAAGCATCATCAGGAAAAACATTTTTTACAACCTATTTCTTGAAATGCTCTTGTTCGTCTCTTATGCGATTGATTCTTGTAAATGAAAAAAAAAAAAAAAAAAAAAAAAAAAAGACAACATTTTAGAAAGATTATGAATGAAGAATTCTTACATGATTCTTTACAAATTATAGACTTTTTTTTTTTTTTTTTTAATATTAGACTTTTTATTTCAGACTAGCAGGCTACGCCCGCTTCGCTGGTCACTATTTTTAAATGAATCACAATAATTAATGAATTCTCAAAATTGCATTAATTTTTATCATGTGATAAAAAAAGAGAAAAAAAATTCTGTTTGGGAAAAATGTCGCACCGGGTCCCCACTGCCTTCGGCAGCGTAGACCCGTGCGCTGCGCGCACGTATTCCTTCACCATCCTTATGACATCTCAAAATTCCATGTTATTACTCATAAACTTTCATTCTCAAGAAAAGGAATTAAACAATATATCATTTAGCATCGGGTAAAAACTCACACCGGGACGCCACTGCCTTCGGCAGCGCAGACCCATGCGCGCTGCGCGCGCACGTTTGAGGATATACGTGCGCTGTACACGCATATTCCTTCTCAACTCACACTTTTATTATTAAGAAAATAAAATTAAAAAATAAAATATTTTATCATCGTGTAAAAACTCGCACCGGTTCCCAAACCCATGCGCGCTGCGCGCCTATTCCTTCCCCACCGTTCCAGCCCGTCCTAATTAACTTGCATATACCAATTTTGAACGGTCTTACTCAATTAGCTGAGATGCAAAAGAAAACCTGATCAGGACACTTTAAATTGTAAATCAGGTGAAATCTCGAATTCCACTTTCGATAATGTAAAAGAACTTTAAAATATCTT
The DNA here is from genome assembly GCA_963930645.1 of Salticus scenicus. NCBI lineage: Eukaryota > Metazoa > Arthropoda > Arachnida > Araneae > Salticidae > Salticus > Salticus scenicus. The sequence goes on along the minus strand of OZ005650.1, from coordinate 106,958,037 downwards.
TCGAATGATGTATTAGAAATAATTTAATCATAATTAGAATATGAAATATTGAAATTTAAAAATATTACAGCACCATCTGGCGGTAGAAATTTCTGTAATCTATTGTTCCATTTCAGATCAACAAAGCTTTCAAATGATGTATTACTCATGAAATTATTTTAATTAGTAGATGAGATACAAAAGAAAACCTAATCAGGACACCTCAAAACGTGTAAATCGGGTGAAATCTCGAATTCCATTTTCGATAATGTAAAAGTACTTTAAAATGTGTATCAACTAAAATAAGCTTTCAAATGATGTATTTCTTATGAACTTTTTTTAATTAATAACTGAGATTTAAAAAAAAAACTGATTCAGGACACCTCAAAACGTGTAAATCTGGTGAAAACTTTCGATAATTTAAAAGAACTTTAAAATATCTTTCGAATGATGTATTACAAATAATTTATAATCATAATTAGAAATTGAAATTTTAAAATATTACAGCGCAATCTGGCGGTACAAATTTCTGTATTACACTGTTTGATTCCAAATCAAAAATGCTTTCTAATGATGACAACTTATTCTATTTCAACTTATGAAATTATTTTAATTAGTAGCTGAGATACAAAAGAAAACTGATTCAGGACACCTCAAAACGTGTAAATCTGGTGAAAACTTTCGATAATTTAAAAGAACTTTAAAATATCTTTCGAATGATGTATTAAAAATAATTTAATTATAATTAGAAATTGAAATATTGAAATTTTAAAATATTACAGCGCCATCTGGCGGTACAAATTTCTGTATTCCACTGTTCGATTCCAAATCAAAAAAGCTTTCTAATGATGTATTACTTACGAAATTATTTTAATTAGTAGCTGAGATACAAAAGAAAACTAATTCAGGAGACCTCAAAACGTGTAAATCTGGTGAAAACTGTCGATAATATAAAAGAACTTTAAAATATCTTTCGAATGATGCATTAAAAATAATTTAATCATAATTAGAAATTGAAATATTGAAATTTGAAAATATTACAGCGCCATCTGGCGGTACAAATTTCTGTATTCCACTGTTCGATTCCAAATCAAAAAAGCTTTCTAATGATGTATTACTTATGAAATTATTTTAATTAGTAGCTGAAATACAAAAGAAAACTGATTCAGGACCCTCAAAACGTGTAAATCTGGTGAAAACTTTCGATAATTTAAAAGAACTTTAAAATATCTTTCGAATGATGTATTAAAAATAATTTAATCATAATTAGAAACTGAAATATTGAAATTTTAAAATATTACAGCGCCATCTGGCGGTACAAATTTCTGTATTCCACTGTTCGATTCCAAATCAAAAAAGCTTTCTAATGATGTATTACTTATGAAATTACTTTAATTAGTAGCTGAGATACAAAAGAAAACTATTAAAAATAATTTGATCGTAATTAGAAATTGAAATTTTGAAATATTACAGCGCCATCTGGCGGTAAAAATTTCTGTAATCCACTGTTTGATTCTAAATCAAAAAAGCTTTCTAATGATGTATTACCTATGAAATTATTTTAATTAGTAGCTGAGATAGAAAAGAAAACTGATTCAGGAGACCTCAAAACGTGTAAATAGGCAGCGTAGACCCGTGCGCTGCGCGCGCGTATCCTTTCACCATCCTTATGACTTCTCAAAATTCCATGTTATTACTCATAAACTTTCATTCTTAAGAAAAGGAATTAAAAAAAAATATCATTTAGCATCGTGTAAAAACTCACACCGGGACCCCACTGTCTTAGGCAGCGCAGATCCATGCGCGCGCACGTGTGAGGATATACTTGCGCTGTGCGCGAAAATTCCTTCTCAACTCAAACTTTTATTATTAAGAAAAAGAAATTAAAAAAAAAAAAAAAAATTATCATCGGGTAAAAACTCGCACCGGATCCCAAACGCATGCGCGCTGCGCTCGCACTTGTTAAGATAACATGCGGTGCGCGCACATATTCTGAAATCAAACTTTTATTCTTAAGAAAAAAAAATTTCAAAAATCATTTCTCATCAGGTAAAAAGTCGCACCGGGTCCCCACTGCCTTCGGCAGCGCAGTCTCGTGCTCGTTGCGTGCGCCTATTCCTTCACCACTCTTCCAGCCCCTCCTAATTAACCTACATATACCAATTTTGAACGGTCTAACTCAATAAGCTGAGATGCAAAAGAAAACCTAATCAGAACACCTTAAAATTGTAAATCAGGTAAAATCTCGAATTCCACTTTCGATAATATAAAAGAACTTTAAAATATCTTTCGAATGATGTATTAAAAATAATTTAATAATAATTAGAATTTGAAATATTGAAATTTTAAAATATTACAACGCCATCTGGCGGTAGAAATTTCTGTAATCTACTGTTCGATTCCAAATCAACAAAGCTTTCAAATGATGTATTACTTATGAAATTATTTTAATTAGTAGCTGAGATACAAAAGAAAATCGATTCAGGAGACCTCAAAACGTGTAAATCAGGTGAAATCTCGAATCCCACTTTCGATAATATAAAAGTACTTTAAAATATCTTTCGAATGATGTATTAAAAATAATTTAATCATATTCAGATTTCGAAATATTGAAATTTAAAAGTATTACAGCGCCATCTGGCGGTAGAAAATTCTGTAATCTACAGTTCAATTCTAAATCAACAAAGCTTTCAAATAATGTATTTCTTGTAAAATTATTTTAATTAGTAGCTGAGATACAAAAGAAAGAAAACCTAATCAGGAGACCTTAAAACGTGTAAATCACGTGAAATCTCGAATTCCACTACTTACGGTAGTCGGTTAATGAAAGGTGACAGAAATTTGTGGCGTCTACTCTTGAAATTCAATTTAAATAAGTTTCAAAATGACATATTACTTTTGAAATTATGCTAATTAGAAGCTGAGATACAAAAATGATATGAACACTACTATAAAACGACTTATGTCTGACTTTTTCGTGGTTTTCTCTGAAACTTGCGTAATTCCGGGCTAAATACTGTTAAAAATCAATAGTATGAAATGTGAAAGGAGTATCAGAATTCGAAACTCTGCAAAATATAAAAGAATAAAGGCGTTCTGGGTTTTCCGTTGTTTTCTCCGAAACAACTGTTCCTTTTCTACGTTTTTGCCCCTTCCCCCCCCCTCCCTTTCCGTCCCTTCTAATAATTTTACACTTGAAAATATTCGCAATTGATGTATCTTTCTTTAGAACCTAATAATATCAATTTCAAACGCTGTAACTCTTTTTTTTTTTTCGCCCTCCCCCCCCTCCCCTTCAAGCATGGACAATATTCCTGTGACGTCACCGTAGGTAAAATCGCCGAACACGTGGCCGATATTTTGTAAACAAATTAGATTCAAGATGCCATTTTATTGTTACGCATAACATTTTCCTAAATATTTCTGCAGTGATACTTAATAATAATGTTCAAACAAGAACAAAAGAGAAATGTAAACAACTGAATCGAATGATAAAGTTAAGACTATTCCATATCGTAAAATTGCAGAACATTTTATGTATACACACATATACATATATAATGAATAAAAGATTAATAAGAACATTTTATACACACACACACATGTATATAGACAACAAAGCTTAAATAATTAGAATTTCAATCACTTTAATAAAGGAATTTATTAAATGGAACATCCATTTAAATTTGTTAACATCGCCACAGTTCACATGGCAACTTTTAATATTGCATATGTTGATTAATATTAAAGTATATTACTAAAACTGGATTAAAAACAAAACAAAAGTATCACTTAATCACTCTTACTTCAATTTCATATAATCTGTAACTCTTATAAATAATATTGCAAGATAAAAATTTGCAAGCCACAATGCTTTGCTATGGTAGAGTTGAGGATTGTTTGCCTATCCAGCTGATATTCTTATAGTCTCGAACCCAAAGTGGGAATATGGTCCATTCTACACTTTCAAAAATATTCAGAATCGAATTATCGGGCGTTAAAACCAAATATTACGAAATTTAATGTCAATTTAAAATATATACTGCAAATTATAAAACAAAATTTAATCTAATTTTTTTGTTTATCCGAATATTTTCATGAAAATTGAACAGTAGCTTTATAATATGCTGTCTAAGCCGAATATTATTTCAAATGTAACGTGAATGAAAATTTGAAAAAAAATTGAAAATTGCAATTTTTATCCCCACTGTAAAACACGTGACATCTTGATCGGTTACTATCATTTCCTTTTTCATGGCAGACGGTGATGATGAAATGATGTTGAAATGATGTTGCCACAAAAAATTCATACTTTAGTTAATTTTAAAAAATCTAATTGTTGTACCGATAAGCCGCTTGCACACTTAAATTCAGAAAAAATTCCCCTTTCATTCGGTACCGAAATCGTAACGATCGGACAAATATTTCTAATTTATTTTCCACTTTTTCTAATTTTAACTCTGTTAAAATATCTTTTTTTATGCAATGGCGGTAAATTCTCAGTCATTGAGATCGCTTTCTGATTAGGCATGATTTTACATTTTAATTAATATCTCCACAACTAATTAAAAGTTTTAAATTCTGTTTTGAAGAGGACCTCGGAAAGGCTCCAGAGCATCCGTATGTCAATTCTTGTATTTCTGCGTTCAATAGGGGCTGAACGTATAAAAGAACAGACAGACAGACGGACAGACAGACAGACAGACAGACAAACCTTTCCATTTATTATTATATTATTATAGATAAGATAAGATAAACGTAGTTGACCTTTGGGTTGTGAAACACTTTATGGTAACATCCACAAAAAAATTGATGTATACAGTGTTCACACAAATTAACAGTTTTGAGTTTTATTTTCAAAAAGTTTAATGTTTGTACAATATTTAATACATACATACATACACACACACACACACATATATATATCATCAGTTTTTATTAAAAAATAGCTGACCTTCATTCAAGTATGGGGAGGCCAGGAATTATTCAATTTGCTGACAATTTCTTTACCACATTATAAGGAAAGACATTATAATACCAACTGATTACATTAAATTCATTTCAAAAGCATGTAACACAAGATTCTTTAATGAAGAATTTTCTTATTATAAGCGGTGTATATTTGTAAATAATATTCACTCTTCTCTAATAGTTAAATCATTTGCCAATAGATTTGTATTAATTCTAAAACATGAAACTTTTAGATAATATTCTATAGTCAAAATTTAAGTAATTGCACATATAAGTTTGCAGCACTTGTGCCTATTTTGTTCGTCTGACGAAGGGTCGTGTTTTATTCCGACTCGAAGCAATTGTTGTGAGTTCTTGTATTTTATGGTGTTTATTCAAAGTTTTGTACTAAATACTTTTAAATGCCAGCTTTGTGGTGCTTTCTTATAAGTAATATCCTTTTAGTTTTATGTCTCCTCTAGATACACATTCTTCACGCAACAATTGATATGCATTATTACTTTTGCAGAGGCATCCGTGATCATGCAGGTGAAAATCGTCAAAATGATACTCATCGTGAAAATATCAACAGATTTTCTGTAGAAAACGACAACGAAAACATTCATAATCCTTCTCAAATTCAATTAAACCTTAGACAAAACGTTTCTGTCAATTACAGCCATGTTCTTGATGCAAACATAAATGCTCGAAAAGAATTGGACGGGGGTGATTCTTTTAGCACCCAGAATAAACCTGGAAAGAAATTCGAAAATAATGATGATTATCCAGATTTTTTAAATCCATTCAGTGATGATATAAAAAATGATGATGAAAGACATATTCTGGTAAACAAAACAAACACTGCAGATGAATATCCAGACTTTTTAAATCCATTCAGTGATGATATTAAAAATGATGATGAAAAATATATTCTGGTAACGAAAACAAACACTAAAGATCCAGAAGAATATCCAGACTTTTTAAATCCATTCAGTGATGATATAAAAAATGATGACGAAAAAGATATTTTGGCAAACAAAACAAATACTGATGATGGATGTCTTAACGAGTTAAACCCATTTCAAGAGAATGAAAATAATGAAAAGGATGACAATTATCCATCGAACATGAATCCGTTCAACGAAAAGGAATCAGTAAATAACTTAAATAATCAGGATATTTCATTTCATGGGATAAATAGTAAGTGTCATGAGTATGTTGATCAAATTGAATCTTTCTGGTCAAAAGACGTTATTCAGGATAAGATCTCATCATCAAGAAATGATACGCCTTTGAAACGTAAATACAAAAAGAAATATCCAGCACCAAAACCTCCTGTGCAGCTTCAACCTATTATTAATTCTGAGAAAATAGAGAAATGCATAGAAAAAACTACTGGCTTCGGAAAACCAGCATCTAATGCCGAAGAAAAAGAACACTTGAAAAAATCACGAAAGAAGAGAAAAGCGCATATGCCGCCAATTTCTAAACATGAAAATCTAATGATTTCTACATCTTTTTCTACCGAATCATCATCTTCAAAACTGCCACATCTTCAAGAAAATCTGATGTGGGCACCACATGACTTCCTTATACACTTTTAGAAATATACATAATGTTAAAAAATATTGTCACTGGACCCGAAACAGTTGGCTAAAAATATTTAAAAAAAAATGCATGCATACGTAAAAAAAAAAATAAATAAATAAATAAAATTGTGCCTTGAGGGGACTCATTTTAAAATCCTTGGGGGGGGGGGGACTCATGTCAAAGTTGTGCCTTGGGGGGACTCATGTCAAAGTTGGGCCTTGGGGGGCCTTATTTCAAAGTTGCACCTTGGGGGGACTCATGTCAAAGTTATGCCTTGGGGGGGACTCATGTCAAAGTTGTACCTTGGGGGGGACTCATGTGCCTTGGGGGGGACTCATGTCAAAGTTGTGCCTTGGGGGGACTCATGTCAAAGTTGTGCCTTGGGGGGGGGACTTCGGATCCGAAACAATTGGATAAAAGTGTTAAAAAATGCATTTTCACCGTGTTTCTGAACTATTCCGGAAGTTTCAAATCTCTAACTAGTCGGGAAGTTAGTTAAATAGATTTTCTGTTGAATCATATAAACGTTGCTAAAGGCAGCAGTGACACGAAGCAATTGGCTAAAAATATTTAAAAAATGCATTGTCACCGTGTTCTGAGCTTTTCTGGAAGTTTTAAATGTCTAGCTAGTCGGGAAGTTAGTTAAAAATCGATTGCAAGATTTGTACTGGTAACGCTGCCGAAGGCAGCAGGTATCGGAAACAGTTGGCCAAAAATATTTAAAAAACGCATTGTAAACGTGTTCTGAGCTTTTCTGAAAGTTTCAAATGTCTAGCTAGTCGGGAAGTCAGTTAAATTGCAAGATTTGTCCAACCCGTTTTTGAGTTATTACCGTTTTTTGATACATTATGGCCAAAACCAATGTATTTTTGGTCATTATGAACCTAATTTTCCTAAATATCTCCAAAATGGAAAATCATACAAAGTCCAAAAAGGGAGGTGCAGAACTATATGTTATAACAAACCTATGTACCAATTCGCAACTTTCTACGTTCAACCGTTTTTGAGTTATTACCGTTTTTTGATACATTATGGCCAAAACCTATGTATTTTTGTCATTATGAACCTAATTTTCCTAAATATCTCCAAAACGGAAAATCATACAAAGTCCAAAACGGGAGGTGCACAACTAGATGTTATAACAAACCTATGTACCAATTCGCAACTTTCTACGTCCAACCGTTTTTGAGTTATGCGACACACACACACACACACAGACACACACACACACACATACAGACGTCACGAAAAATCGTGTAAAATCGCTTATATCTCTAAAACGAGAGCTCGTGTTCAGACGACACTTGCAGGTGTACAACTATACATCATGACAGTCACACGTATAAATTGGCAACATTCAGCGATCATTCGTTTTCGAGCAATGTGAAATACAAAATCCATTTCGCAAATCGGGATTACTATACTTCCTTATACTTTGTATAAGGAAGTAATAAAAAGGAAAAAAGTAATGAAATTAAAACGACAAATTCAAATGACAATCGATTATCTAAAATAACTGAAAATAAAATCCGGATGTCAGTAAGCCTAAATAACATATCAAAAAAATTCTACTGATTCTTTTCGTAATTCTTTATTGCCGTCTAAAAAGTACTCTACATCCTTTCCTACAATGATTATTGAAACAAAAGAATTGAAACTGAAATTTTGTAAACGCCAAAGACACTTGCAAAATGTACCAAGGAAAATAAAAAGGAAAGCACCACCCCCACCTGTTGAAAGAAAATCTTCGCAAGAAAAAAAAAAATACGTGTGGCACTCGAGGACTGCCGCGGTAAAGCTATTGTATAGCATTTTTTATCAACTTATGCAATTATAATTATTTATTTATTTTATTTATGCAGTATTTTTTTTTCTTTGATATTAATTCAAGTTTTTTCTTTGATATTAATTCAAGTTACACTTTTTGAGCGTGGTGACCGATAAGAAAACAAATTTTTTTCTTTTATTGAATAAATGAGAATATATCCGCAATGAGAATATATCAAAAATATCCGCAATCGATTTGTAGGTATCGAAAACCTCGATGTAATAAATTTGAATGATCTAACTCTATTTTTTGAGAAAATGTATTTTAATAGGTTTTTAAAGGCCTGCAAGTCGAATGGGGATATTCAAGTTTTTTCTTTGATATAATTTCAAGTTACACTTTTTGAGCGTGGTGACCGATAAGAAAACAAATTTTAATAGAGAAAAGGTATTTTAATAGGTTTTTAAAGGCCTGCAAGTCGAATGGGGATATTCAAGTTTTTTCTTTGATATAATTTCAAGTTACACTTTTTGAGCGTGGTGACCGATAAGAAAACAAATTTTAATAGAGAAAAGGTATTTAATAGGTTTTAAAGGCCTGCAAGTCGAATGGGGATATTCAAGTTTTTCCTTTGATATTAATGAATAAGATAACAATAATGATAAGAAAACAAATTTTAATAGAGAAAAGGTATTTTAATAGGTTTTAAAGGCCTACAAGTCGAATGGGGATATTCAAGATTTTTCTTTGATATTAATTCAAGTTACACTTTTTGAGCGTGGTGACCGATAAGAAAACAAATTTTAATAGAGAAAAGGTATTTAATAGGTTTTAAAGGCCTGCAAGTCGAATGGGGATATTCAAGTTTTTTCTTTGATATTAATTCAAGTTACACTTTTTGAGCGCTGTGACTGATAAGAAAACAAATTTTTTTCTTTTATTGAATAAATGAGAATATATCTGCAATGAGAATATATCAAAAATATCCGCAATCGATTTGTAGGCATCGAAAACCTCGATGTACCAAATTTCAATGATCCAACTTTTTTTTTGAAAAAAGGTATTTTAATAGGTTTTTAAAGGCCTGCAAGTCGAATGGGGAAATTCAAGTGTTTTCTTTGATATAATTTCAAGTTACACTTTTTGAGCGTGGTGACCGATAAGAAAACAAATTTTAATAGAGAAAAGGTATTTAATAGGTTTTAAAGGCCTGCAAGTCGAATGGGGATATTCAAGTTTTTTCTTTGATATTAATGAATAAGATAACAATAATAAGAAAACAAATTTTAATAGAGAAAAGGTATTTTAATAGGTTTTAAATGCCTGCAAGTCGAATGGGGATATTCAAGTTTTTTCTTTGATATTAATTCAAGTTACATTTTTGAGCGTGGTGACCGATAAGAAAACAAATTTTAATAGAGAAAAGGTATTTAATAGGCTTTAAAGGCCTGCAAGTCGAATGGGGATATTCAAGTTTTTTCTTTGATATTAATTCAAGTTACACTTTTTGAGCGTGGTGACCGATAAGAAAGCAAATTTTAATAGAGAAAAGGTATTTAATAGGTTTTAAAGGCCTGCAAGTCGAATGAGGACATTCAAGTTTTTTCTTTGATATTAATGAATAAGATAACAATAATGATAAGATAACAATAATGATAAGAAAACAAATTTTAATAGAGAAAAGGTATTTTAATAGGTTTTAAAGGCCTGCAAGTCGAATGGGGATATTCAATTTTTTTCTTTCATATTAATTCAAGTTACACTTTTTGAGCGTGGTGACCGATAAGAAAACAAATTTTAATAGAGAAAAGGTATTTAATAGGTTTTAAAGGCCTGCAAGTCGAATGGGGATATTCAAGTTTTTTCTTTGATATTAATTCAAGTTACACTTTTTGAGCGTGGTGACCGATAAGAAAACAAATTTTAATAGAGAAAACGTATTTAATAGGTTTTAAAGGCCTGCAAGTCGAATGGGGATATTTATTCAAGTTTTTTCTTTGATATTAATGAATATGATAACAATAATGATAAGATAACAATAATGATAAGAAAACAAATTTTAATAGAGAAAAGGTATTTTAATAGGTTTTAAAGGCCTGCAAGTCGAATGGGGATATTCAATTTTTTTCTTTGATATTAATTCAAGTTACACTTTTTGAACGTGGTGACCGATATGAAAACGAATTTTAATAGAGAAAAGGTATTTAATAGGTTTTAAAGGCCTGCAAGTCGAATGGGGATATTCAAGTTTTTTCTTTGATATTAATTTAAGTTACACTTTTTGAGCGTGGTGACCGATAAGAAAACAAATTTTAATAGAGAAAAGGTATTTAATAGGTTTTAAAGGCCTGCAAGTCGAATGGGGATATTCAAGTTTTTTCTTTGATATTAATGAATAAGATAACAATAATGATAAGATAACAATAATGATAAGAAAACAAATTTTAATAGAGAAAAGGTATTTAATAGGTTTTAAAGGCCTGCAAGTCGAATGGAGATATTCAAGTTTTATCTGATCTACTTTATACACAAATTTTATGCGTACAGCTATTTACTGTTGTACATAGATGATAGATACCTATACACCTATATACTTTCTCACAAACAGCTGCTTATGTATTCGTCCGATTTCGGAGCAGCTCGTCTCGATCTGTGCGAGCTTCGTACAGTCGAAGTCTACCGAACTGTGTTAGGTTTTTTTTTCGTTACGGAATTTTTCGATTCGGTCGCCGCGCTCAAAGCCCACGATAAAAGCTATACAATAGCTTAAAACAACCTGTCTGAAAGAATCACCGGGAACAACTGAGAAAAATATATCTCAACATCTACGTCCTGTCCCTGTGCCTACAACATCACAAGTATGTTTCATAATTTCATTCCAATATTTTAATAGATAATTATGCATCATTATTTATATTAAGAAAAATTTTTTTTTTAGAACTATTATATGTATGAATAATGTAAATAAAAGAAACCAACAACGAAACCAACCAGAAATGAAACCAACAATTTTCGCCCCATCGAACAGTGATGACTTTAAATTGAGTTATCCTTCGACTCATTACATTATCGCATACTGAACTGTCCAGTGAGAGAGGGAGGTCAACACAGGACGTTCATTTATATTATAACTTTGTGTCAGTATACCATCTAATTCTCTATTATATTTCCTATAGTGAATCCAGATCATAAATGATGGCAATTTAAAATTACAAATGGCAGAGTACACATTTAAAAAGACAGCGAGGAATAAATTTTTAAAAGTAATAATACATTTTTAAGCAATTTCATGATTAAAACATATATTTTTTATAATTCATTCTCGGATTTTGTACAAGAATTATAAAGGATAATTGAATTACTTGAATGTATGAAGCTGATGATTAGTGCATATATAATGACTGGAAAAATCCAGTATGAAAATTTTAGTAAGTTGTTCCCCAAACATAATTTAAATGATTCAAAGAAGTTTATAATAAGAACCGAGGAAAAGAAAGAAAAATAATTTAATTTAGCTCTTAAAATTGTTGTTGATATTTTATTTGTGTATTTATGTATTAAGAAAAAATAATTAATCACACGAATGTATTGTTGAACACCGTGAATACGAAAAGTGGGTACAATACATGAAGCAATCATTATTTAAACTCTTTAAGGTACATAAATGAGGAAAAATAGACATTGGGGAAAGGGCTTGAAGATTTAACTGACCCTTCTTATCGTTTAAAATCCCCATTTTCTAAATTTCCATGCAGAAGCCAAAAATGAGCGTAAACATATATTGGGATTAACTCATCTTGAGTAACACCAGTATAAAATATTGATTCACAATCTCAGAACAGTCACAGTTTAACAATTGAAGATAGTAGTGTATAATCTGAATCACTCAACAAAATATAATGGTGTTCATAGTATCAAAAGAACAAAAACATTATGCAATCGGGTTGATGTCCCCTCGGCGGAGTGATTGAAGAACAGGGTAGGATTCGCCAAACTGCTCGAAAAATCGCCAAATAGGGGACTACAATAATTTTTTGAAATATCGCCAACACTTGTTTACGTTTTGGCAACCCCTTGAATTTGAACGCTGCGTGTAAGGAAATTGGCGACAAAATAACCTTGATATGTAGGGCGCCATCTTGGATTGGATTCTAACAAAAACAACCTTTTGGCGTCGTGGCGACGAAATTTTGGGTTGGCGACGGGACCGTACCCTGTTCTTTAAGATTCCCCTGTCGGCAGCAAAATTATTCGAATGCTAGCAAAAATTTTTATTTAAAAAAAAGTACACTTAATACTGTTTTGCAAAATAAACCTTGTAGAATCATGTTCTTAGTAAATCTAAGAACATGATTCGACGATGATTTATTAACAAAACAGTATTAAGTGTACTTTTTTTTTATAAGGAATTTTTTGCTAGCGCTCGAATAATTTTGCTGCCGACTGTAATGCGTTCTGTTGTCAACTGTAAGCGAGCACTATTCCGTTGTCGCTTCGGTTAAGAAAACGTTTTCCAAAGGCATATTTTATCTTTCTGTATATAATAAAAATTTTTGTTTAAAATTTTGAGCATTTAAAAGAGCAACATTTAAACAATAATTTTTAAAACTGTCATTAAAATTTTGGAAAATTCAGTCGGTGGATCCTGGTTTTCGAAGACCCTTCAGAAAAGCGATGGACATGATTTCTCAAAAATGAATGCACCGATCTTATTTCAATTTTGTACACTTCTTCAAAATAGAATTACTTAGTGCTTAAACTAAGTGCGTCATTTTTTCAACTAATTTTACAAGGCTGTACGTGAGATAAAATGCGCCGAAAATTGTGCTGTTTTCGCATACAACTTTGGTAAAAATTTAAATTCCATTTCTTTTAATCCTTCGTTCAAGCACTAGTCCATTCTGTTTTGAAGAAGTCTGTAAAATTTCAATAAGATCGGTGCATTAATTTTTGAGAAATCATGCACATCGCTTTTCTGAAGGGTTTCCGAAAACCAGGATCCACAGACTGAATTTTCCAAATTTTTTCATGAAAGTTTTATAAAATATTGTTTAAATGTTGCTCTTTTATATGCTCAAAATTATTATTATTGTTATTTTTTAATTATATTACAAACATATATAGATAAATTTTTTATTTTATTTTATTTTATTTATTTATTAGCTTTTGAAAGCTATGTAACCCCTTAAGAGAAACACATGAAGATTATTCGAATAATTCATTGTAAAAACATATCTTGTAACTTTTAGTAAGAAATACTCCTGTCACTTTTGAGATAAAAATATCTAAAATAAGTCTGTGCCTTTGGAACAAATTATAGAAAGAGAACCATCGCTAAAGGTTAGTTGAAAATCGCCTGGGACAAGCATTCTTGATTAAGAAATGTTAGACTGAAACAGTTCTTGAAGTTTTTAAATCACACAATGGGACCATTAACATATGTTTCGAAACACCAGCTTGTGATAACACAATTTCCACTCATTAGGTCGCCCAAAATTCTAACAAATAGGATTGATGACTTCTCTTAAACATTGTCATATCATATCCATATTAACAGTCAGCGGCGGCGCTAACATCATGGGAGCCCCTCCCATAAAATGTCTGAAGCGGCTCTTCTCAAAATATAATGCCTGACGTTTTCAGTTTTCCACTTTCAGCTATTTACAGTTTATCGAAATGAAGATATACTTTTTAAGAAATAAATTGAAGCTACTATGTTAAGAAAATTGTTATTAATTAAAATTCAAAGTTAGTATGATGAAACTTAATAAAATTATGTAGGACTTTTTTTTTTTTTTTTGACACGTTTGTTATAAACTTTCCCTCGTGTGTGTGTGTGTTGTCGCAACAAAATATCAGAGTGAAGGACTTCCGTAATATTATAGTCGCTATTATGAAAATATTTTTTAACAACAAAAAATCTCATTTTTTGAAAGTCTATCGAAAATCCTTTAAGTCCCGCAGTTCTCCCACGTTGCGTGCTCAACACTGTTAAAAATTTCTGTAAATTTAATGTAAATATTTATCCAGAGTCTCTGTAAATTTACAGTTATTCTTAGTTAAAAGTGAATAATCGGGATTCTCAATCTTCTGTATTTTTACCTAACTTCATTATTTCATTTTTTAATTAAAATTAAAAATGACTGTTTCTACTTTAGAAAAAGCATTCAAAGTCCGAAATATATTCTCACCAATAACTAATTAAATTAATATTAGTTATTAAACTGAATGTATAAAATAAGTTTTTTAACATCTCCGTTTGTTTTTCTCTGTAATTTTACGTAAGACTTAAGATAATAGATTACACAGAGTTTTCTATTGGAATTTTTAACAGTGGAGGGTCCTTTATCGTCTTCGTCATCATTGTTAATAATGAAATAATACTAAACGTTAATCAGTATAATACACACGTTACAAAAGAAGGATAGTCACAGTACTCCACCGAGTTCTGTATAAATTAGCAACTGCTTAAAATTCAATATTTTAAAAATGGACATCTAAAAACAAATTTTACCTTTAGTTTTAGTTCTTATCGTTGCTATATGTGGTTAAATAAATTACAATTTATGCTAATATTAAATATAAAATACTTAATTTTTACAGATTTTTTTTACATGATTTATATAATTTATGTTTTAATGTTATTTTACAGATTAATCCAAGATCACGGATGCCTGGATTTCGCAAGTTCTTCCGAAAATTATTTAAGAAAATGTAGTTAACATAATGTGACTGTAATGACACTTTATAATTTCATCTTTTTATTATTTAAAATTAATTTAAATTTAATCTTCATATTAAAACTTCAAAATTTCTTCGAAATGATCTCTAAATTTTTATGAATTTTTTACGGACTTCACATTTTTTTCAACCCGACTGTAACATTATTTCCTAACATCTTCTGAGCTATCTTCTATTTATGCTGCCTTCTTCAACAAGACAAAGCCACCGTCTTAGCTGACCATATTCCATCTTTCATTTCTTTTGCTGCTTCACCATAACAAAGTCATCGTCTTAGCTGACCATATTCCATCTTTCATTTCTTTTGCTGCTCCACCAAGACAACAAGATCGTCTTTTCTAAACATCTTGCACCTCCTTCTTTAGTGTTCCACCAAGACAACAAGATCGTCTTTGTTAAACAACTTCCACCTCTCACTTCTTTTGCTTCTCCACCAAGACAACAAGATCGTCTTTTCTAAACATCGTCCATCTCCTTCTTTCAGTGCTCCACCAAGACAACAAGATCGTCTTTGCTAAACATCGTCCATCTCCTTCTTTCAGTACCCCACCAAGACAACAAGATCGTCTTTACTAAACATCTTCCAACTCTCATCTCTTTTGCTGCTCCACCAAGACAACAAGATCGTCTTTGCTAAACATCTTCCAACTCTCATCTCCTTTGCTGCTTCCCCAAGACAACATGATCGTCTTTGCTAAACATCTTCCATTCTTGGCCTCTTTTGTTACACCACCAAGACAATGCCATCGTTTCTCCTCCTTATCTACCATCTTCACCACCACAAAAGCTAACTAACTCATACGTCAAATTCAGTTTATATATAACAAGAAATAAATATAATGAAACAAAATGTCTGGAGTATTCTTTTAAAAATCTGCTCGTATTTTTACATAATTTATTATGAAATGTCTTATTTTGACTTCATTTTTACGTTTTTCTATAGATATTCAACAAAAAGAGTATTGATTTCATGCAAATTTCCGACTTTCGATTTTTGAAGGATTTACACATTTTCTGAGGTCCAGACCATTTTTAGAAAATGTCTGTCTGTGACAAAAATTTTGTGGCAACTCTAGGTCAAGAACGAATGGTGAGAATTTCATACAAATTTATATGTAGTCGCACCTCGATATAATGGGTTCCTATCAACTTCTGGTGAAAATCGCCAAACGATGGTTGGCTTTCTGTTTTTTCCCCCCATAACTTTCAATGTGGCAGTTTACGCTAAAATGTCGTAAAAATATGTATAATGATAATTATTTTTAATTATTCAATATGAAATAAAAAAGAATTATTTATAATAATAAAAATTAACTGGGAAAATTTTTTTATACATAGGAGCATAGCTCTCCCCCCCCCCCCCCTTCTCCCCTAGTTTGAAATTTTTCAGAATGAGGATTTTTCAGAAGAAAGAGCCAATACTTTCAAAACGAATGGTTGAACCAGAGATCTGTGATGATTTAAAACAAAATTATCCATCCCCCCCTCTCCATTTTTCTTCTTAAAAAAAAAAAAAAGTCGGGGGAAAAGAAAGAAAAAAAAACGCATTTTTTAATATGTCATCTGTGAAGCACAAAATTGACTTTTTTGGACATTTAGCGTTTTGAGATTTAATATGAGATAAAAATCGTCTGCATTCATCATGGAAAATAATCTCAATGAATAATAATTTTAATAAATAATTTGTACTGCGTAAATTTATATAGGAATATATCGAAGAAAGTTTTGTGTTAGTCACAACATGCTTCTTTTTTTCAGGGCTCGTCTTGTGCACTGTGGTCTTGCATTATCATTTTTCAGAATAACGTTTTTTTCTGTTGACAATCGCTAGGCACTTTTCATACTCAATCCAGTTGTTCACAGTAAAGGTTTGCATTCACAGTTTGTCCAGATTTCAGCACTTCAAAATGAACTACCCGCGAATACTCCACTAAACAGACAAAAATTCCTATTTGTGGTGTAAACTTGACTTAGCTGTATTTTGAGACGATTCATTCGAAGAGAGGCACTGCCTTTTACATTCTGGATTACCATAAAGAACCCATATTTAATTTTCGAGTGATTAGGTGATCAAAAAACGCTTGTGTATTGTGCAGCCGAAGCAATAAGTTCCATATGCTCGATCGCTTGACTTTGTTTCCTCCGGTCCGGACAGATTATGCGAGACGCAAAATTTGGTCTGCTTTTTTTACCAATTTGCTGCAAATGTTCTTGGATGATAGACCAAGGTTAGTTAAGAGTGTTTGACAGTTTCTCGATTGTTTGACACGGATTTACTTCCACTTCCATCCTTAATATGTCATTGTCTAAAGTTATTGGTCATCCTAATAGACATGATTCAGAAAGATCAAAATTGCCGAATTCGAACTTAAAAAAACACTTTTAGTATTTAGAATTATTCAATTCAATTGAATAAACATCGAAAATGAATTTTGTAGAAACTGATGCGTTACTAACCTTTTGAAACTCAAAAAAGAAAGAATGTCGGATATGCATTCCTTCTTTTATTTGCCTGGCCGTTCTACTATAAATTTGAAAATAATAATAATAAAATACTTTAATAATTTACGAGTAAACAAGTCACTCTAACCTTGGTATGTCTTTGGCACCAGTTCAAATATACAAGAAGCTGATAAATGACGATTGAATAACGACATGTGCAAAAACAACATTACTTTCTGGTCCCCCTAATAATACGTTTTCGCGCTATGCGCGATACAAAATCCATTTCACAAATCAGTTTCAATATACTTTCTTGTACTTAGTAAAAAAAAAAAAAAAGAATTTTATGTATTGGAATACTGTACATTAATTTTGTTATAATGTGTACAATATAATGATATTAAAATATGCTTTAAAATAGTTTTCATAAGCCAATAATGCATCACAAATTTTTTACGAGTTCCCATGCACAAAACACTTCTGCTATTTATTTCATTTTCAATAGAGAACATGCGATAGTGATTATGAATAACCTATATCAATTGTGTGGCATTTTATAAATATTAACAGAAATCAGAGTGCAGACGGACGGACACAGAGAGATAAAGGAAGTTATGATCACCCTTAAAACATTGTTGGAAAGTGCTAAAAATTCTAAAAGCGTTTGCAAAAAGCAATTCATGCAATTTTCAATAATAGCCCCTAATTAGCTGAATATTTTTAGCGGACTTGTAAATCTTAATACAAATCACATACTATATTCTATGAAAAATAGAAGAAAATACTTTTAACCTTTTGTGGGGCAAGATAATATCACACATTTAAAATCTAAAGCCATCAGAATTTACAGTGTTAGAAGGAAATAAATGAATTCTTGCATTTGGTAAGTAAAAGGATCAAAGATTTAAGACTTTTAAACCCACTAAAAATACCAACTTTAAGAAGACAATTTATTAGCATAAAATTGATTTCTGTGTAACACCGAGTAAATAATTTTGATTCACGCATTAATAAAATTTTTGGTACTGCTAAATATCTAAAGATGTTGGAAAAAATATAAATGATAAAACTGTGCACAAAATTTCATAGAAAACTTATCCGGTGTATATTTAGTATTTTATTTTATCAAATAAAGACTGTGAATTTAAGAAACTATAAGAACTTAAATGCTGACTATTATTGCTAAAATTTGTTGAAGACAATCTTTGTGACATGAAATTTTTCAATGAATTATTTCGAAGTCATATTCTTGAAGTCTCTGTATTCAACGGGCCACTTGGTTTTCAGGCTTCTTGAAGCTTAACAACGATTTCAGAGCAGCATAGTCCGTTCGAAGAATAATTTTTAGGCCATACAAGTAATAATGAAAATGTTAGATAGAGGCCAATAGCTATTTCTTAATATATATTTCCTAAGACACAATAACGTCTTTTAGGTTTTGACAAAATCTTTCTGAAATAAGCTATTACACTTTCCCCATTCCCAACTTCTAGGAAAGTACTGCTCTAATCCCTTCTTTATTGGAATTTGTATTAAGAATAAACTGTCTGGTCTATCAAAGGCTCTTTTAAATAGTTGAACAATTTCTCACATCAGCCCAGTTGAACGCAAGTTTAACTTTTGTTCAGTTAATGGAAAGATCTTGTTATTGCTGAGAAATTTTTGATGAAGCATGAGTAGTACGTGTAGAGTCCAAGGAAACTTTGAACTTCCTGCACAGTGTTTGGGCGAGGCCAGTCAATTATAGATTTAATTTTCTCTGGATCAGTTCTAATTCCTTCTACCGATGTAATATGCTCAAGATAAAAGACTTTCATTCAGAAAATTTTACATTTTTTGGGATTTAATTTTAGATTTACGTTTTGTAATCTCTGTAATACTTGTCGGAGATTACTTAAGTATTGTTCAAACGCCCGTCAACTATGAGAATATCCTCCAAATAAACTAAACAAGCTTCAGAAGAGAGTCTACGTAATACAGTTTCCATTAGTCTCCCAAATGTCTCCGGAGCATTACATAGACATAAGGCTTCATTTTAAATTACCTGAGTCCTTTTTTGGTGGGGAAGGGTGTTTTTTCCCTATCCTCGCTTGGATTTTCATTTGCCAGTACCCATTCTTTAGATCCAACGGGGAAAAACTACTGGTTACAACTCAGCACATCTAACATATAGTCGATACCAACAAAGAATAATTATCTTTCGTTGTTATATTAATCAGTTTCTTGTAATCGAATCATCCTTTTCCTTAACTATAACTATGAGCAAAGCCAAGGGTCCTGATGGTTCTTCGATGATGTCGCTCACTTCCATTTCCTTTATGATTTCTTGAACTTTATCCTTCTAAATGATAGGTAATCATCTTGGATATTGATTTATTGATGGATGGTCTGTCGTATCAGTTCTATGCTGTATAATTTTACAGTGTCTAACATCCGTGTCACATCTAAAAAAATTTTTCCTGAACTCATACAATAGATCTCGTACTACTGCTGACAGCTGATCTTCATTTAACCCATCCAAAGTTTCCATAACGGGCTTCAGATGCTTTAGCTGTACTTCGGACAGGCAGGTAAGATGGATAATTATATCGGCAACAGTACATGCCCATATGGGTATCGCAGCTCCTTTATCATTAACTTTGGGTTTATTATCAACATAAAACAGTCGTACAGGAATGCTTTATCTTTCTAGATCGACAGAAGAGGCGGCTACCAGTAATCTTTTATTTAAAGCTGGCTTTGAAAAATCAGCAACTACATTCTGGTACTTTCAAAAAGATTCATATGGATTCCACTGACCGAATATTCAGATTTTGTGGAATCGTATTTTTCTCTTCTTTTCTTTTCTCTCTCTCTCTCTCTCTCTCTTATTTTTTTTTTCGCGAAACGCTGAATTTAGTTGTCTTTTCTTCCCAATCACAAAAGGTCCCCCCCCCCCCCCCCAGAAAGTAAGAAGGAATATCTTAAGAATTGACACATAGGCTATGACAGAACTGGAATTCTTTATATATAAAATATATTAAAGTAAACTATTATTTACACATTCTCGTTTAAATGTCTTTGTTTCTTTACATTAAAGCTTCGTTTAGAGTTTTTTGCTTGTACACGGCTTGAGTAATATGTAGCGATTTTTTTTGGTTGTTTTCGTTCTTTAAGATGTCCAGTATGGCTTTCATAGTCGTCTCTGAATTACTTTCGTCATTTTTTTTATCTACGCTATCCTCACAAGCATGAAGGTATTATTGATACAGAATTAGTAGCCTAGTAATTTCATACTGTATGTTAGTGCAATTTTCAGGTCTTTGGAATCTATAACACATGTTGAATGTCTTCATCTCGGATTGCGCCGATGAAGATGTGCTACAAAACTTTCTTTTACGGCAAGCACCTATCACCAACTTTCCCAGTCTCTAGGGAACCCATTCGGTCCGTGCTAGTAATTCCAAGTCTTTTGAAGTCTCGCCGAAGCGACAGCACCACGCCTAGGCGAGCATCCTGTATAAGTATGGATTGCTCTAGGGTTACAGGAATTTTATGAAGAAAACCTGTTCCCCGTTACACTTGGAAATTAATCTTCCTGATCTCACTAGGACGAGAGATGATACAGAACACATACGATGGGATGAGTTAGTAGTGTAAAAAATAGGGAAGGAACTCCCTGGGCATTTATATAACCTCGAGGAGCACTATCCGAATAGGCAAATTTAGCAGGCTTTTGATATCTGCTTCTAAGACATAGAAACTTTCGCCAGGGTTTTCTCGGCGAGTTTTCAGTTCAGCCCGATAAAAAAGCATTAAAAAAACTATCTTCGAATCGGCTTTCCAGAGCCTTTTTTACAATAGTCAAATAAATTATTTTATCCTATGGGATTCTTTGGAGAACTTCCGCCACAGACTCTCAAAGAATGGGAATTAATTGGTTTGCTTTTACCATATCGGTCCATCTATTCATAGAACTTACAGCGTCAAAATAAGTTTTAACGAGAGTCCATGAAGTCTGTCCATCGAAAGATAACATCTTCAAGCTAGGTCTAAAAGTCACTGAGTCATTGTTAGTTCCCCATCATACTATAGGTATGGGGAACTTAGGTAATCGTGAAAATTTTCGACCTCGGTTTTTTGACTTTTTTACACGTTTTCAGGTGTGAGGAATCCGAAAATGATAAAATTTGTATGGTGTCTGTCCGTAGGGTGTCTGTTAGTGTGTTAGTCTGTTAGTGTGTTAGTCTGTTAGTGGGTTAGTGTGTTAGTCCGATAGTTTGTTAGTCTGTGTACACGATATCTCAAGAACAAATTGTCGCAGAGAGATCAGATCAGTTTTAAAATATTACTTTCGACACTGGCAAGAACCCTATTTATTTGCAACATTCGAATTTAAAAACTTCGTAAGTTATTAGAAATTTACGATTTTCTTAACATGGGAGAATAGGACAAAAATTCACTTAAACGTGCATTAAATGGAAACTTTTTACTGTAAAAATGTCACACCAGTTTTAAAATATCAGTTTTGATGCCGGAATGAACACAAGTAACTATAAATATGCTACTTTGAACATTTCGCAAGTTATTGGAAATTTACGAATTTCTTAACATGGCAGTATAGGGCAAAATTTCACATAAACGTCAATTTTGAGAGATATTTTCATCGTAAAGATGTCAGACTACATTTGAAATATTATTTAGGACACTGGCATGAATATTAATGACTATGAATTTTCCAATATAAAAATTTCTTAAGTTATTTGGAATTTACGATTTACTTAACATGTCAGAATAAGGCAAAATTGAGCATAAACTTCCATTTTGAGGATCATAAATACATTAGACAACTTCAAAATTTTTATGATATTTGTTTGAACATGATTGAGTATAATATTCTAATAGGACAATTTCGTAAATTATTCATAATTTACGATTTTATCAACATAGCGAAATTGTAAATTTTATATAAATATGAATTTTGAGGATTATTGCATTGGAAATAGTAGCATGAAAACTAAACAACGGAATTGACCCTGATAAAATAAATTAATAGATTAGAATAAGATAAATATATCGAAGTGAAAGGGTGGATAGCCTATTAGGTGGGGATTTCATTCTGTCACTGTATTAAGCTTTGGTCAAATTCATTTCTTTTAACATGATTATAAAATGTCTCGCACTATAAATTTATGAGAACATAAACATGATGGGGAACTGAGCAGAGTCCACCTATGCCAACTAGTTTAATGTTGCTGCAGCTTGTCGCAACTCTAAAGTTTAACTTTTCTTTCAAGAGTCTGGACCTCATCTTTAATCTGCACATCTTCTTTTCTTTCCAAATACTTCGCTTGAACGTTTTTCTTTATTTGTAAAATCTTCTTTACAAAATCTACTCTCACTCCTTCCATCTGATTAAGACTACATATAACAGGCTGATTCATTCGCCGCCATTTGCCCGCCAAGTCCGTCATTGCTAAACCTAAGTCTACTATATAATAGTCTAATATAGTCTCATATAATAGTCTTATATAGTCGTCATTGCTAAACCTAAGACCTTATACTAGGTGAGGCGTTTTATATATATAATAGTCTTATATAGTCTCATATAATAGTCTTAGGTTTAGCAATGACGGACTTGACGGACAAATGGCGGCGAATGATTCAGCCTGTTATATGTTATATAGTAGTCTTACATCTGATCTTGAATTCGTTTGATTTTCAGTATTGTGAGAATTTTTTCTAGCTCATAATATCGTGCGTATGCAAATTTTAGATAATATACAGTGCAACATAAATTAAATCATTTTAATGCTTTTTATTTGGGAATAAAGCTTTAATAATGCTTTTGTGGGAGTCTTTACTGCATACCTAAACAAAACATACTTTTGTAGGCTTGCTGTTTTTAGACAATATACTACAAAAGCAATCACTGCGTAAGGGCTACATAAAAGCAATCTGTTAAATGAATTTTCTTCAAAATAAAGGAAAAGATATGAAAATAATTTTTGAGAGTTCTTTTTCTTTCTAATTAAAAACAATTTTTTTCTTCTTAATGGTGTCTTCATGTAGGCAAATATATTGAAGGTTAAATGATGCAATGAGTACGTATAGGTATAAAGAGCTTATAATCTGCGCGAACAGCATGCATTTTTTTTTTTATTTTTTTTTTTTATGAAGGAATGTGTAAAAACAAATTTTGTCCGCTACTACAGTCGGTAACAAAAGTGTCCGAACACTAGCAAAAAGTCCTATGTAAAAAAACTACACTTCATAAGGTTTTGTTAAATAAATCCTTATCGAATCATGTTCTTACACTGACTCAGAACAGGATTCGACAAGGATTTATTTAACAAAACAGTATTAACTCTACTTTTTTATATATAGGAATTTTTGCTAGTGTTCGGAGACTTTTGTTACCGACTGTACCTTTGGAAACGAATTCTTGAAATTACTGGGCCCACCAGCAGCCGATCGGTTTTGCGTTCAAAGCTGGTAGACGTGAGGTGCCGTGTTCGATCCCATGTTGCGCTCGTCGGCCTAGTCTTTCTGTGTTTTCCGTGGTTTCTCCGAAACTTGCGTAAATACGAGCTAGGACCCCTTAGAAAGACCTCTCATGGTGGGCACTCCCGTCAGGCCTAGGACCCTAGTGCAGTCAATCGGCCTTAATCCAAAAACCAACCAATCTGAAATTGCTGAAATTGGTCTTTAGGTATTTGGGTATTTTTATGTTTTAAAAACAGGAATCTTATGGATTGAAAACAATATGCTTTAAAAACAAGAATCTTATGTTTTAAAAATAAGAATCTGTTATGTCTGCTTTTTGTTTTAAGATGTAAATGCATATGGAAAAAAGAAAGAAAGAAATTTTATGTTTTGCCCCCTTTTCCTCCTTAGTTCCTTAGAAGGGGGAGGGCAAATTTTGTAAAATCCCTCCTTAAGTCGTGTAAAGGATGTTTTCCCCAATTTTCAGGTTTGTACGTGCAATGGTCTGTTTGGGCTGGGCGATAATGCGAATCAGACACTCAGGACCAACGATTTTCTATTAATAGATAAATAAAAGGACCTAAAATATGATGTTCATGGTAGTCTTCTAAATGCTATCGAAACTTATTCTTTAAAAATTCAATAACTGCATTAATGATAAGTAATGTGGAAAAGATGACATCTTTTTTCATTTTTTAAATTTTCGTTATTAAACTATTAAAATAAAGAAATGATTTTGAAGTGATAAAAAACCTTACTAGTCATAAATTAATGAGAACTCTTTTCTAAGAATATGAAAAATGTGTATTTGTGTTAACAGATGTATTCTGGTGATGTGACAGTCGGCCGATATTTTCTATTTTATTCTTTTCAAATGACACTAATTATAATTGTCACGAGGCTGAATTAATTAGTTGCAGTGAGTTGCAAACATGAAAGTAACGAAAGCTTTCTTTTCACTCGAGACTTCCGAAAGTAAAAGTGCTAAAAATTGCATTTTCTGTTACAGGTAATGTTTCAGACTTCTTAAAAACAAATTAGTATATTATATCTGCGTTTTTCTTTAAAACTTGTTTCTGAGCAATAAATAAAAGTTTAAACAATCAATTTTGATTTTATATGGCCAGAACTAAAAGACAGTAATAAGCTGTGGCTTAGTTTTCAGTGGTAGCAATAAATTAGTCGGTAAGTTAGGACTTGTGCATGGAATCTTCTCCCTGCCCCCGTACGAAACGATAAATAAAATGCTTACTTTCAATATATATTAAAAAAAAAATCATATTTTCAGTTTACATTTGCTTCCTATTTATTATTCAATAATATTACTTATATAAAAACTAAAAGATGAGACACTATTTAAATAACTAAGGAGCTCAGTTTTTGCGAGCCACACTGGCCTATTCTCGCTCGATTTCAGAAACTATAAGAAATCCTATTTTCTTGGAAGTGGGAGAGGTAAAAACAAATGGGTATTCTCAAGTGAAGCAAAAATATACTGTTACGAATTTCTAACGAAGGCAACAAAATCATCATCATTCCGCTTTTTTTTTTTTTATCCAACTCTGGTTCAACGTTGTGCTTATTTTCTTTTTATTTTCCTGGATGAACTCTCTTCTACTGTGAATGAAGAAATGTAAAGATTCTCTTCTCTTCAACTTAATAACATTTGGCATAAAATCTGTAAATTAAAGTAATTTGATAAAATGAATTTTAAACCAAGAAGAATATATTCAAGCGGAAATAAGTTAATAAATCAATAGAATAATATTAATCTAACTGTATACTCGAGAAGCAACAACTTTTGTTTGACGAATCTTAACTTAAATATTTTACGTACGGTACGACCACGTTTCTCGCGCCTATCATAGAGGACTATGCTAGGGTCTTGGAGAAGTGCAAATTGATTGACAGGTTGGGATTTGGTAAACATACGGTCATTCTTCGTTTCCTTATCGCTTATTTTCTCTCGACCACAAGGGTTATCACCCCTACCTTAACATTTGATTCGTTGGGTCAGAACATGCGCGGAGGCTTTCATGGTTGTAAGAAATGTGGTCCACCAATAGATTTTTTTTTTTTTTTTTTAAATCGGTGTTGTTGATCTTTCCTATTTTTTAACTCTCATGGGGGTGCGTTTCATGTTTTTTTTTCCCTCTAGTTTTTGACTTTATCTCTCCCATGCACAACTGCGAAAATAATACAAATCAGTGCTTTGTCGTTGTTTTTTCTGTATGCACTATTCATTTATTCTATTTATTCTTTCCACAACGTTTTTGTATCTCATTATGTTTAATTTTAAAGTACAGTCGGTAACAAAAGTGTCCGAACACTAGCAAAAATTCCTATGTAAAAAAAAAGTACACTTCATACGGTTTTGTTAAATAAATCCTTGTCGAATCCTGTTCTTAGTCAGTCTAAGAACATGATTCGATAAGGATTTATTTAACAAAACCGTATGAAGTGTACTTTTTTTGCATAGGGATTTTTGCTAGTGTTCGGACACTTTTGTTATCATCTGTACTACCCATTCTTCAAGTCCAAAACAAACAAAAGCGATTCTGCTTGAGAAAGGGTGTACGTTATCACTGAGTTAAGCATTTCCAGAAATTTTATCTATGATAAAATTGTAGCAGAATTGACTCATCCGTGAAAGTTCTCATTGAACTCTAATCGAAAAACAAAAACTACATTGTTACTATGTTTTTATGAACTCGCTTTCTTGTTTGTTTGTTTGTCCAGTACAAATCTTACAATCGACTTTTAACTAACTTCCCGACTAGCTAGACATTTGAAACTTTCAGAATAGCACAGAACACGATGACAAAGCAATACCTCGAAGCCCGATTTTCAAATTTTTGATTAGTTTTCTTTTAATTAATTAAAATATGAAAATAATAACCCCCTAGTAGCTTTAAAATTAGCAATTTAAATTTAACTATCATTTAATTGTTGTCCCCCCCCAAAAAAAAAAAAAAAAAAAAAAAAAAATATATGAGTTTATTTTCTTTTGACATAAAAATAAATACATTTCACTAAACGTGAACATTAAAAAATTATAAAAAGTTAAATTAGGCATATCATGAAAATTGACGTCATTATAACTTTAAATTTTCTACACATTGGTAAAGAGCTAATGTAGTTCATGATGCTAATATATGTTGTTCTAAAAGGATTAATATTTTATTTTTAAAAACCAACTTTTATTATTATTATTATTATTATCACTTTACTGAACTGAGTATATGCGTGCCTAAATATTGGTGATTTATTATTTTTTATCCTTGTGTATTTTGTTGTCGCTATCGTATAGTTTCTGCAAAGTATTCATTAATACTTGGAATTGTGAAGTTTATATGATTCAACAGAAAATTTAAAAACATAGTATACAAAAACTTCTTTTTATCTTATAATTATTTAAATTTAGCTTCTGATATTTAAATTTTATTTATAAAAATTTTTTGAGGTACATCAATATACTCTGTCAGCATGAATACTTTTCAGTAATTATAAAATTTGTTAGTATTTTTATAAAAATGATATTCAAGTTTATGTCAAAATGCTAAAATTATACATGAAGTTTTATGTGTCCTTTATTATAATAAAATGAGTGCTATTCCAAAATTTCGAATGAATAATATCTATATATATATATCATAGTTATTATTTTATCAGTTTTAAAATTTACGCATTGCAAATGGCGGTTTTGTATTAATGCATTTAATTAAATAAGTTAACATTTAAATTCCTTTGTTTTGGAGAAGTCCGCGTCGCTTCGAAAAGCAAAATGTAAGATATTCGTACAGGCAATTTTAAAAGTAATATAATTGGTCCATTCTTTATCTTTTGTCATTTCATGGTTAAAAGTAAAGAAATGTACACTCGATTACCAATGCAAATTGCATGCGTCATATACACTGAAGACCAATAAATGTCTACATTGTCTATTCATAATTCTTTGAAAATAATGCTTAAAATTTTACGATTTAAAAGTGTTTGTCAGTACAAAACCACTTTTTAGTCACTTTCTGTAGGTATTTGAGATCGATTAGGTATGTGATATTTACTTCTAAAGTAAAAACATTTTAGTGTGATCTATGTACAGTCGGTAACAAAAGTGTCCGAACACTAGCAAAAATTCCTATGTAAAAAAAGTACACTTCATACGATTTTGTTAAATAAATCCTTGTCGAATCCTGTTCTTAGCGTAAGAACAGGATTCGATAAGGATTTATTTAACAAAACCGTATGAAGTGTATTTTTTTTACATAAGAATTTTTGCTAGTGTTCGGACACTTTTGTTACCGACTGTAATTTCATAATTGTTAGTATAATTGACTTAAATTTGTTTCTGCATCTAAGTGCTCGCGATAATGAGGATATGCTTTTTATCTATTTTTTCTTTTTAATATTTTTTATTTGCTGAATTAGCAGTACTTGTAAGAATATGCATCGTAAAATGCTTACTTTTATTACCGGTAGAATAGCTTTTTTTTTTTTTTTTTTTTTTTTTTTTCCCCAATGGATTTGCATTTGTTGGAAAAGCTGTGGTAGAAAAGTCATACAACAATTTGATTAGAAAGGGTTTATCAGTTTTAATTGTTTTGAGATAAAAGACTGCATATTTTAATATATTGGGTTGTTCGATAAATAATGTCGTTTTTTTTTTCATGTTTTTCAAAGTGAATTTATTTATATAAACAACAAACATTAATCTATGATATATTGACCATTTTGTTGGATGACCTTTTGCCATCTTTCGGTAAGTTGAAAAATTCCACGTTCTAAGAAGCCTTGGTTTTTAGAAGCGAAGGTTTTAAAAAACGACATATTTATCGAACAACCCAATGCATTCTATCTCTCTTGAAAAAGGTTTATCTTGATTTAAATGATAATAACTGATTAAAGTTTTTTGGAGTCTCAAAACTAATCTCTCTGATTCGTTATGGAGAAATTAGACCAAGAGGTGTTAAATGTGCAGTTGGAAAGGGAAAAAAAAAAAAAAAAAACGCAACTCCTGACGCTAATCGATGCAGAAAATGTAATAGGTATCATTTGAAGAGGAATTGTTAGTATTTTTAGAAAATGTAATTAAATTTTGAATTGGGGGTCGTCTACATATTAAAACGCACATCAAATTTGATTTTTTTTTCTTTTTTAAAAATGGGAATGTCATATATTAATTTTATATTTGAATTCCTGGGGTCGCAGCAATGAAAAAAAGTATATTGTTTGCATATTGTATTTATTGTTTTTATAGAGTTACAAGCATTCAAAGCTTGAAGATGCTAATGTTAATTCCTATCGCTAACTTTTATTAATATTTTCTCAAAATTAACTTGATTGATATGCTTTTTTTTTGACGAGATAAAGAGGAGAAAGCCAAACATAATCCATGATAACAGAATGATTGATTCAGAAAAATAATTTAAATTATTAAAAATATTAATAAATTCATATTTAAAAAAATGAATCATGACCTATATTAATTTTTGCATAAAATGAATCTTATTGCTGAAAAATATGGGTGTGCAAATTTGCAACTCCTTCCAGTTATTAGTTTTCGAGATATAGATAAATCTTTCTTTTGAAGAGGCTTAGAAGGCGATCTCTTATAAAGTTTTATACGAGATAACAAAGAAAATCTTAAAAAGTAACAGAGATAATTAAACAAAATATGTTTAATTTTTAATTACGGGTTAAACTATATACAAAAGCAACGCCAAAAGAAAAATAATATATATATATATATATATATATAAAGGAAAAGAAAAAATCAAAAAAGACGATTTTAAGACATTGGTAATAGCAAACTAGAATTCTATTATTCTAAAGAAAACAAGCTCCGCCTTTCAGCGTTCTTCTAAAACAACACAATATAGAAAAAGAAAAGAAAAAGTGACTTTGAGCATTCGTGTTTAACCTCTTAATTTACGTTGGCAAAAATATAAGCAAGTACAATTTGCTTCATCGTTTACTGGTGATAAAATTTTGAACCTTTTAAACAAACATTAGATCGTAAAATAAACTAAATAAGCGGTACTTATTGTTTAAAGTAGAAAAAATAGATGGACGTAAAAACTGTCAATTAAAAAAACGAATTGTCTATTGACAACCATTGGTAAGTAAAGTAGACTTGTTAAATCACTTCTTAACTACTATCGTAATTAAATAGTTAATCATTTAGTTTATATGTTGCTTTTTTGCGGCGAAGGGGGATAGTATTTTAAAGATACTTTATTCTTAAAAAAATAATTTTATAAATATATTTTAACTAAGAAACTACATTTTTACAGAAATTATAAAATCAAACGTATAGTTTCAGGCTTTCAGAGTTTAACTAACCAAAATCTATAAAATACGATTAAAAATGTTTAATATGAACTTCATGCAAGTAAGAAGTTTTAAACCGATATCTTAGAATAATTTATCTAGAAAAATTTAGTTTATGAGTTGTTGTTGTACTGAATTACTTTGTTGGCTCACAGAGTTTTTATTCATCATCATACAACAGCATAATTAATAATAATAATAATAATATTATTTTTTAAATATCCATATGTATACATCTATATACATAGAGAGAGAGAGAGAGAGAGAGAGAGAGAGAGAGAGAGAGAGAGAGAGCTATATTCATGCAGTTCGTACATTATGTCATTACAACATAAAATAAATGATTTTTTTTTTCAAAGTGAAAGAAAAGTTAAGTTTTATTGCTGATCAGTATATTGCCATGATGGACCCGTTTTAATTGAAAAATATCGAAAATTGAAAATTTCCAAACAGTATTGTTTGAGCAATAAGTATATCTAAAATGTATTGTATTCATATATACATTTATATTTTACAATATTTAACTCTATCTAAAAATATATTCATTTATGTATTTACATTTTACATTATTATCTAGGTAATTATGTAATTATGTAATTAAGTATACGCAGAAAACCGATATGAGGGATAGTCAAGGTGCTTTAAAAATGGTAGTGTTTCAATTGTCATGTACTTCTTCACCCCCCCCCTTTTTTTTAATCGTAAAACATTTTCGGTATAAAACAATATAATTTTGTACTAATTCTTGTACTATCTTAATTTTATTTTTCAAGATTTACGGATAACCCCCTAACACATTTCTGGCTATAACTTTATGAAAACTATACAAACGAACTATGAAAGTATACAAACTGTATACTTTTCCGCATTACGAGACTCTCAGAAATTCAAATATGAAGTCAAAATTGGGTGTTACTGAAAAAAAAAAAAAAAAAAAACCACAGAGTTCGGGCCCATTTTAATATGTAGATGACCCCTAATTCAAAATTTCATGGCATTTTCAAAAGTACATTTAACTTTTCTCTTGAATGATAACTATTTTTCCGCATCACTCAATAACGAAATAACAGCGGGTGTTGCTTTTTTTTCCCCACTGTACATTATATGTTTTAAAATTACTTGATTATACAGTCGGTAACAAAAGTGTCCGAACACTAGCGAAAATTCCTATGTAAAAGAAGTACACTTCATACGGTTCTGTTAAATAAATCCTTATCGAATCATGTTCTTTGACTGACTAAGAAGAGGATTCGACAAGGATTTATTTAGCAAAACCGTATGAAGTGTACTTTTTTTACATAGGAATTTTCGCTAGTGTTCGGACACTTTTGTTACCGACTGTACATATATATATACACGCACACACACATAATTATTCTTTTTGCTACATACATTTTAATAATTTTGAATAATCTGTTTTTAAAGTTATTTATTTATTTGTTGTTTTAATTTATATCTAACTTGTTTACTTTAAATTTTAATCTGATAAATTACAGTCATCTGAAAAATGTTTAATACAGCAAGAAAAACTTAAAAGAAAATTTTGAGATCTTTTCCAATGCAGCAATAATTATTTGAAAATGGAAATAGATTTATCTCTAAAATACATAAACGAAATAACTGCTATATATATATATATATATATATTTCCCTTGAAATATTTGTCTATTCACCGGAATATTTCTTTCAGCAATGGTAAGAATGGCCGATAAGTCTCTTTTTTTTGTCGTATCGTCTCAATGTTTATACAGTCGGTAACAAAAGTGTCCGAACACTAGCAAAAATTCGTATGTAAAAAAACTACACTTCATAAGGTTTTGTTAAATAAATCCTTATCGAATCATGTTCTTACACTGACTAAAAGCAGGATTCGACAAGGATTTATTTAACAAAACAGTATTAACTCTATAATAAATAAATGATTTTCTTCCCAATCAGTTGATTGTGAGATTTTAATATATTGTATTTCTTTCTCCCATTGTTTAATGGTGTTTTCCTTTACCTGCGGCTTATTTCTGTTGAGCTATCTACATGATAGACCAGATGTTTCTGCCTAAAGGTTGTCTGAGTGAGTAATGTCCACCGGTTGTCGGCCTGGATAGCTCAATTGGTAGAGCCTTGACCTTGTAAGTCAAAGATCTGGGGTTCGACTCCCGGTCCAGGCATTATTTTCACTCAGTCGGAAAAATTAATTTCAATAAGTATTAACTCTATTTTTTTCACATAGGAATTTTTGCTAGTGTTCGGACACTTTTGTTACCCACTCTATAGGTATTTTATTTTCAATTTTAGAAAATTATTTTTAAAAATTTCGACTGATTCTCAAAGATAATATTAGCAACTGAGGTATTAACAAAATGTAATAATTATCTCAATGAGGATTTAAGTTGACTAATGCAATTTATTTTTGAAAGCATTTCTATTGCATTTTTATTCTCCGGAAACCACTGAATCTTTCTTTATTTTCTGCAATATACATTCATAGAGAATACTTGCACTTTTTAAAATTAGCATGTTTAAAAGATCATACAGCCATATTGCATAACTTTTGAGATCTCACTGCTGTTGTAAGAAACTAAAACAAATTCTTCGAATAAATAATGTGTAAGGGAGTATTAAAGCTAGTAGATCTGCAGATCAGAAGACTCAACGTCCTATTTGCATCACGCATTATTCAACATATCATTTTTATTTATTCCTTATTATATAATATATCTGTATTGCTTCGATTGACTTCCTATATAAACAGAAACGTTTCTGAGAGGGCTGTCGCCCACTTCAATCCCCCGCTGTTACTCTTTTTCTATAATTTATCTGTATATATATGTATTCGTAATAACTGATAGTCTTGTTTTAATTCTCTGATTATATTATTACCAATTAATTACCTATTTTATGCCCACACTTTTCCACAGAAAAACACTTTTAAGGAATACCAACTATAGACCGTAATAGTAAGAAATTCTTTTATATATACCGGAAAAGGAGCCACAGAAATTATATACACTAAAAAAAATACATTTTTTTAATTAATTATAACTTATTAATATTTAAACCTAATTTGACATCATTTGGATGATTACAGAATGTCATTCGAATTCTTTTGTGTGTTCCCGTAACTAAATTTTTTAGTCTATAATACCTTTTTTTTAGAGTAAACATGCTTTTAAGCATCTTTATAATGTATGTTAATTCCATTATGTTCAATGCAACGTAAACGCATTAAAGTGCGCTTAAATAAAAATTTGTTCATAGGATCTAATGTCACGGAATTCACCATAAACATTCTATACACCAGTAAAAACTATTCAGCTTATTCTACGTTTTTCATGAATAATTGCTCGAAATTTGACATAATTTGGATGATTACGTGATATTAGTCCATAAACAATATAGAGAACATGTGTACCAATTTGCAAGTTAGCCGGAGTATTTTTGCGGCCGTTATTGCTGTACATACAAATTTTGTCCGTAGGCCGTAATGATAATAAAAACTTTGGTGTGTCCCGTACACGGACTACAAACAGAATACACGCCCAAAACTATACTGCTAATTCCCAAAATCTTTTTGAGTCTCCACAGGGACCACTGACGTTTCGACAATTAACTACTAAAACTTTTTTTTTTTTTTTTTTTTTTTAATTTTGATGTAAAATTTTAATTCTGGAAATATTTGATTACTTTTTAAAATTACTTTTAAGAGGAATATCAGTACACCCCCCCCCCCCCCCCCAAAAAAAAAAAAAAAAAAAAAAAAGTTTAAAAGATAATGTAATTAAAAAATTATATATATATATATATATATATATATATATATATAAATTCGCACTAATTATTACTTTTACTTTTACTTTTTGTGTTTTGTCATATTCATTAAATGACTTGCGACATATTTATTGTGGTAATCTGTTTACATCAGAGCTGATTTTTCATCTATTCTTCTCTACTTAAATGGTAACCGAAATATTATATTTTTAATACACCAAATTGATATATTTGTCGTACAAATCACTGTTACTGTTAGTTTTATTTAAAAATAACTAAACATTTTTAGTTTTCATTTTATATAGCTACCTTTTTAAAAGACTACATTTTAAACCAGGCTTATGCATCTTAGAGGGTGGTGGATAGAGCGTTCTGAGGTCCCCTTTATAATGAGTTGTATGTAAGGCGACCAAATTTTTCTGAAGGAAAATTGGGGACAAATTAGAACGGCGTGTCTCCAATTTCAAATAAGAAATGAGAGCAAAAGCAATGTTTAAAAAAAAAGTGCACAATCCTCATTTTAAATTATAAATTGTGACAAAAGCTTTACTTAAAAAACTAGTTCATGCGGGAGGAATAAAAACAATTTACTTAAAGGGGGACTGTCCCCACAAAATTGAGATGTTTGATCGCCTTAGTTGTATGTCATTGTGCACATGAATTTGTGCATTCAAAGAGGTAGCATATATGAAATTATTGAATACATTCATCCTAAGGGGACAGACTATTTTTAAAAAAATTTTAAATGAAGAAATTTTGGACCAACTTTCAGAATTAAAGAAAAAAGAAAGAAAGAACTTTTTATTTATTTATTTATTTATTTGTGTGTGTGTGTGCGTGTGTGTTAACTAGTATGCCATTACTCAATTGATTAAAAACATTTTGGTGTTCTTTAAAATGGAAAATTATTTTTATTGCAGAGTATTTTTTTAAAAATTCAAGGGTACTTACTCAGTGTGTGCATAGGATATCTCATTACAGTTTCCTTTATCCTTATAATTTTTTTTTTTTTCATTAAATAAAGCAAAACATTCAAATTAAAAATCTGAACTAAAAGGTTTTAAATATTTTAATAACATGGTGTTTAATTAATAATTAAATTTGAAATATTAAGTTACCATTAAAAGTTTTATATTTCCACAATCATTTTTTCCCCCCTATTGAACGGAATTTCTTATTTTTAGTTCATTTTATTCATTATGTAAAATGTATGGTTGATAAAAATTTTAAGTTCATATCTCAAATATTTTTTGAAATATCCTGCTCGCTGTGAGAAAGCACCCTTAATTTTTTTTAAAAAATAATCTGCAATAAAAATAATTTTCTATTTTAAAATAAACCAAAATAATATTTTTAATCAATAGAGTAATGTCATACTAGTTAATACAAGCAAAAAAATTTGTTTATACATGCATTAATTCTTTTTTTTTTTTTTTTTTTTTTTAATTCTGAAAGTTGATAGAAAATTTCTTAATTTTTAAATTTTTAAAAGTAGTCTGTCCCCTTAAGGTGCAAATCCTCTTTTATTTTAAACATGTGCTATTAAGTTTATTTTTTAATTAAATTTCATAATTTCTTTAGTCGACTGAGGCCGCAGGGGGATCCCCATGCCCTTCCGGGCGATCACGGACCTGTTTTAAACAATCATTTTTCACCTCCATTACCCGACTAAATTAGAGGTAATGGGAGTATTGTATTCAGTCCAAAAACTCGATATCGAAATTTCCCCTGATTTACATGTTTCAAGGCCTCCTAAATCCAAAAAAATTAGTTTTTTGTCAATTGGCCAGTGTGTGTGTATGTATGTGGAGAACCTTTCGACTATTTTATCTCCGAAACCAATAGAGATAGAACGACGAAACTTCAGAATTGAGAGAAATATGATGTACAGATGATTTTTTTCAACTTTTGGTAAAAATTGAAAAACAAGAAATGGGACATCGGGAACCGGAAGTGGGACCGTAAGTCCGTATCTCAAAAACGGCTCAAACAATTTTCTTCCAAATTGTTCTATAAACACTCTATTAGATGTCCTTTCGTATGAATTAGTTGGTTAGTTCAGAAAATTTGATAAGTGTCCTGTATGAATAGGTCAATTTAAAGTCTTGCAAGTGCGTTTCTTACGGATGTTTTTCAAATTAGCCATATCAATCCTCTTTTAGATATCCTTTTGTCTGTAGTTGTTGTTTTCTGGTCAGCCATTGAGTATGCCAAATTTTGGTAAAAGTCGACACCTCAAAAAACGGCTCTAACGATTTTCTTGTAAATTATTGCATAAACTCATTTTAGAAATTCTTTGTCATGCATTACGTGGTTATTACAGGAAAATTAACTGTCATCTTGATTAGGTAGGTCAGTTTTAAATCTCGGAAATGGGTGTTTAAAAAAAAAAAAAAAAAAAAAAAAAGCTCTACCCATAGCTGCCAATATTTTAATTTATTCCGGAGTAATTTTAGCCCCGCTTTTTATTTCGTACCACTTACTTTTTAAAAGTATTTTTTTCTTATTTCATCGAAGTTATATATTGAGGAAAAATTTTCTATATATAAAGTGGTGCGAAATAAAGGCGGGGCTAAAAGTACTCCGGAATAAATTAAAATATTGGCAGCTATGGCTCTACCGATTATTATTATTTTTATTATTTTTCTTATTTTTTAACTCGCTATGTAAACTCTGTTTTATATGTCTTTACACGTGTATCAGCTTTCTCTTACCAGAAAATTTTTAGGAGGGTACTTTATTAGATTAATTTTATGTCTTCTGATCACACTATCTTAAAAAAATGCATATAATACGTGTAATAGTGTGTAATGGAAGTCGTGTGGTTGTTTCAAACCAAATTTGTTAAAAAGTCGCATTTTAAACAGCTACTTTCATCATATTTTAAGCTAGACATTTTCTAAAAATCTCGCATTTTAAATAGTTACTTTTAAATGTAGTTATCGCCTACTGCTATACATTTCATCGAATGCGATCTGTGTTTTAAAAATCGTAACACTTGATGTTTTTAAGAACATTAAGCGTCTTTTTTTTTTTTTTTTTTTTTTTGCCTTTTTTATCGTATCGATGCAAATGCTTCATAAGCTCCACAAATATTTCATCCTGATTGGTGAATTGTAACACTGTTTTATAAACTGTGTTTTATTTGATTAATAATTATTAAAAATAAAATATTATTTAAAGTAATAATACATTTTAAATTCAGCAGTATTAGATGAAGTTCGGTGACACAAACTTCATTTGAAAGATAACAATTTTTTTAATGTAAATCAAAAGAATGTTTTATTGACTAATATAAATGTCCTTTAAAACATATGAACGTGCTGTCCTATATGTTGCAACATATTAATGGAAAAAACTAAACATTACACTGTAAAAAAAAAATCCTGTAAGATTACGGGGAAAGCCCGGCAGCAGAGATTCCAGACAAAGCCCGTTAAAAGAAACACTTAGACCGTAAATTAAGTATATAATAACCTTAAATTACGTTACATGCCTGTAAAAAAACATTTTGCCCGTAAAATCAATGTTTTTTTTTTTACGTGCTTTGTCTGGAATTTCTGCTGCCGGGCTTTCCCCGTAATCTTACGGGATTTTTTTTTACAGTGTAAGATGACTAATTAGTTTATGGAAAAGGAGGAAAAAAAATCGGAAAACCAACTAATTACAACAGCTTCTCTTTCAGATTTAGACACATTTGACAGTACAATGACAGTTAACAAAATCATCATTACTAAATACTAATTAGCGAAATAGGAATACAATTTGTTTCATTTTCCCTTTTGATTTTGAGAGAAATAAAGAAAAAGAAATCTAATTTTCTTGGAAAAAAATTTTTCTCGTCTGTAGAATACACAAAATAATACACATACATATATATTAACACATGCACACACACACAAAATAATAATAATAATAATAATAATAATAATAATAATAAATAAATAGAGTTCTAACAACCACGTGACTTTCTTCTTAGCAACCGTACTTTGCTGAAGGACAACGCTAATTTTTTCATGCCTTTGGAAGCGTAGTAGTCGAATATTTTTTATGCTTTTACAAATACATTTACAACACTGTGTTACAATAAATTTGTAACACTATTCCGCAATGATAAAATGGGTCAGTGGGGTCAACTGTCCCTCAGCAAACATGCTCGTGACGTCATCTGTTAGAGCTCTATAAATAAATAAATAAAATAAAATAATAAAATAAAATAAATAAAATAAAATAAATAAAATAATATAAAATAAAATAAAATAAAATAAAATAAAATAAAAGTTGGAAGGATTTTTAAAGGAAAAATTAATGTAAATATATTAAATAAAGAATTTTCTTTAAATAATAAAAACATGAAAACTAGTGTTTTAAAATTCAATGATCTGAAGAAATTGTGTTTTAAAAGCATATTGTGAGTAAAAACTTCTGTGTTTTCTTGGAAAATCTCAAATTTTACGAGTCTTTTAATGTGAAGATGGCGCCGAGATTAAAAAAAATGCATGCAACCTTTTATAAAATCAGTTTTCAGACAATCATTATATGCAACTGTGATAAACTTCTTTTGAAAAATAGTTCTTTGGCTTTTACTTGCAGATGCAAACTTATCATAACTGTTAAGGAAAAGAAAAAGAGTTATTGTAATAATTTTACACAGTTTCTCCACCCATTTTAAATGTTAAAAGACGTCCTAATATTTTTATTGTAAAATTTTCTTGTTCTTCATATACATAAGTATTAATTAAGTTCCGGCTAAATAATGCATGCAAAGAATTTTGAAAGAAAATTTCACGAAAGTATAGAAACACCACAACTCTGACACAATGATATGACTTTTATTTTGTGCGCTCCAAAAGACAGATATTATTAAATCATAGATGTTCCAGGATTCGGAACTTAATGTCATCTTTTGTTTGAAACTGAAGACCAAGTTTCCGTCACGAACTGTGACGTAGCTCGTTATTAAATGCGATTATTTTTAATAAATTCGATAAGAGGTATAAAATGCAAAATCCACTGCTTTTTCTTGGATAACAAAGCACTGTAAGCTTCACACAAGTATTATTATTAGTAAGCTAAATTCGAGAACAAATTGTGAAATTTTCTTTAAAAGCACAAGTGGTAAATATACTAACAGCTTCTTTGTATCTTTTTTTTTTTTTTTTTTAGTTAAATTTGGTTGAATTATTAATTTGAAAATAATTCATTATTATTTAAAATTTTTGGTAGGGATTAATAATAAAATGTTTAATATTTTTAAATTTTATTAAAAAAGAACTTTTTGTGAAGAAGCATTAAATGTTTATTTTTAGAAAGAAATGTTAATTTTAAAGACAAGAAAAAATATATATATAAAGGAAAATATATTAAAACTTATAAAATGCTTAAAATAAAGTTTTTCAAAATTGTCTCCAAAAAATTTAGATTTAGTACATTATGAATATGTATATTTTTGGTAGTGATTAATAATAAAACTTTTAATAGTTTTAAATTTTTATTAAAAAAGAACTTTTTATGAAGGAGCATTAAATGTTTATTTTTAGAAAGAAATGTTAATTTTAAAGACAAGAAAAAATATATATAAAGGAAAATATATTAAAACTTATAAAATGTTTAAAATAAAGTTTTTCAAAATTGTCTCCAAAAAATTTAGATTTAGTACATTATGAATATGTATATTTTTTATGTATTATAATTTCATCAACAATGACATTTTAATCGCTTAAAGCCTATTAAAGAGCACACAAAGCATTAAAAGATTAAAAAATTAAATGAATTTTGTTCCACATATATATATTGTTAAATCAAATCTTAATTTTATGTTAAAATTTTTTCCCTTAGAAGCATTTTCAAATAATAATACGTAAACTCAACGTACTAGAACGTAAATTTCTGTACTTACATATTTTTATTTGTTTCTTGTTGTAATTTATAAATAAAACACTTTTAAAAGATAAAACTTGTATTATTTAATGCCAATAAATTAAAAAAATAAATAAATAAATAAATAAATAAAAAAGGGTTAAGATAGGTGCATATTTCAACAATTAAATTGTTTTATTTAATAATTTTTGTTAATAATAGTTTCATTAGTAACTAGCAAACCTGTGCGAAATTTTCGCACTTTCTTTTTTATTTATTTTTAAAATTTGAAAGTTGTAAGCCTTATACCATTCCCCCCCCCTCCCCCAATTTAAATTCATCAGAAGCCAAATTATTATTAGTTTTTGTGAGATGAAACGCTAGTGATAGTTAAATCAGAATCATTCAAAAAAAAAAAAAAAAAAAGGTTTTGAAATAAAATTCACGTTTGACAACCAAATTTTTATAATTCTCCAGGCAGGGCAACTTTAGTATAAGACCCTCTTGGCGACATTTAAATCTTTGCCGCCATGTTGGTGATGCCTTTTATTTATTTATTTATTTATATATTTATTTATTTTATTTTTCACTTATTCATTTTGGCATAAATTTTGTTTAAAAAAAAAACCTAGTACCTATTATGATTATTTTTTTATCATTGCGTTTTTTAGTTAGTTTATGACAAAAGTTCATATTTCGTTTATATTTTTAAAGTATTGCTAATTTAAATTATGCTTGCAAAGGTTGTAAAGATGCAGCTTTTAAAAATAGATTTTTCTATAAAATAATCTCATCAGACAAATGTCTTTTTTTTTTTTTTTAATTATATCACTAAAATTCGCGCACTTAAATATTGCTTATGTATTATTTTTCATCCTCGCGAATTTTACTAATTCACAATCGTATCGTTTCTATAATATTTAATTGGATTTGGTCCACGTTATCGTTAGAGAAATATTATATAGATGTAATGCTCATTGAATGTTATATCGCGGTAAATGTTTTTAATTACATTTTAACAACCGAGCACAGGAAAATCATTCGACTTGATTATAAAATTATACAGAATTGCAGGATATACAGAAGAAAATAAAAATTTTGCAAAAAAAAACTTACAGATATGTTCCAGAGCCTGGGAAATTTACAATAATTTTCAGATTTTTATGCAACAGTTTTCGGTTATAAATAATCGAGATTCTCAAACTGAATTTTACATTTCAATTTCTTTATCAGTTTTATTTCTCAATAAAAATTAAAAGTGAATATTTATACTCCAGAAAAAGTATTTTAAATATACTCCAGTCAATAATTAATAAAAATAATATTAGCTTTTAAAATATTCATATGAAATAGATTTTTTAATAATTCTTTTCCTTTTTTACTATAGTTTTACAAAAAAAAAAAAAAAGATAAATATTTTCCAGGAGTTTTTCTGTTGAAATTTTTATAGTGTAGAACACTTTTTCTTACTTCATTTGAACATAATTGATATTTTTCATTTAAAAATAACATTTTGTTCGTAAACTGCTGTCATGTTTTGAAAAAAAAAAAAAAAAAAAAAAATGCACGAATTAAAATATTTTATAACATTCGATAACTCAATTCCGAAGCATTTTGATTAACTATGCAAAAGGGAGAAGAAAACAGAAACCATTCATAATTAGTGATTGGAAAAGTCCAATATTCGTTCACGTCATTTTTTTGTTGTTTTGTTTTTGCCGATAAATTGTTTTTTGTAAAATGTTGTGTTACGCTTTACAAGAAAATATATACACCATAAGAAATGTAGAAAAAATAACGCAAAATTTTACTATCACAATAAATTTATGTAATACAATAAAGTGTTACATACATGCACTATGTAATTACTTACAAATATTAATGCACATAAAAAAATTTACCAAAATATATTTGTTTAAAACACGAAAAAGCTGGTCATTTTGTCGGCAGGGATATTGATAAGAGAAAACCCGTTATGAATAAGTTTACCAGCGATGTTTAATCGTGATAAATTGAACTTATCATTAAAAAAACATAGACAATAACGTTGATTTTTTTTTTCTTATTATGTTTAGAGCTTATTTCGATTGTAATGTGTTATAAGATAGAAATACTTATTGTATTGTTATTTAAATCCTTTTACAGTTTACTTCAAAATGAATTGGATAGTTTTTGCTATTTTTTCACTGTCTATCATCAATCATTCTACATGTCAGCAGTGTCCAGCTATTTACTTACGTTATAGCAAAGAACATTCTTATTGCAAACCAAGAAACCCTAATTGTCCAATATACCATGCAGGAGTTACAGCTGCTGAACAAGAACAAATTGTCAATCTTCACAATAAATATAGGAGTTACGTTGCCACTGGAAAAGAAAAATTGGCTGGAGGTATGCCCACAGCAGCAGACATGATGCAAATGGTAAGAAAGCTTAAAATTAAATATTATTATTATTTTTCTAATCAATGCATTATGTTACGAAAATAAACAATAATCATTCTTCGCTTATATTATTATTATTATTATTTCAAAGTGTGTTGTGGTCCTAACATAAAAACTCAGGGGGTCAAATGGCAGATCTTAGTTTGTTCCAGAAAATTCCAGAATAAAACATTTTCATTGCAAATCCCAAATCATGTTATAAATTTTTGAGAGGATTTAACGAAAAATGTACAAATGAAAAAAATCAGGAAATTTAGTGTGTGTTGTAAAATGATGATGAGAATGGATTCCAAAATATAAACTTGTTTAAAAAAAAAAAACTTTGATTGAAAGGTATATAACATTTTTGCACAGAATTTAGGATAAAAAAAATATAAAATTTATTCCTCTATTACGACAAAGATATGTTTGTTATGTAAGCCAGAATTGTCTACTATACTATTACTATACCGAATCATAACATAACAGCATGTTTAACTTTTACTTGTAGTGTCTGCGTCACATTATAAGGGCCTGTTTACAAACAAATGCTCCGTCAATCAATCTTTGCCACTCACGAGTGGCAAAAGGACAACCATCGAGCTTTAATTTAGGTAGAGAGCGAAATGGCAACCCCATTGCGTGCCCAACATCATCGAGAAGTGTCACGTGACAATAACTTTGAGATTTCTCCTTTCTCCTGTGCGCGTGAACTACTACGGTATTGTGTTAGCCGAAAGCCGAATCTTAGAGGTATTGCGCCCGCGTGTTTTGTGATCTTTCCTCGTTGTGCGTAAGCGCATAGCGTCAAGCCACAGTGGGCGCCAAGCGTGAATTCTCGCCAAACTCACTTAGCTCCGTAGAGGTCTGCCGCTACAAAGAGACGCTAGAAATAATAATAATAAATACATAACTCTTATAATATATTTGTCAAATAATATCTAATGATGTAAATAATCTTTGGTATTTACAACCTAAAAAAATGTTTTTTATGGGAAAAAAACTATTGCCAAGAAAGCGATAAGTAGCGAAAAAAGTTAGCTCAACGAAATAACATGTTGGGCACGTTTTCTTCCGTAGAAAAGAATAGGGATTCGCCCTCTACTAGTATATCTGCTCGATGAGGACAACCTGTATTAGTGGAAGTGCCAATGTTTTGCCCTGAGCAAATAAACAAGTTTGTTTATGCGTGACGTCACCAGCGCTTTCCTTATTAAACACATAGCATGCTATGCTGACTTTACGACTGAACAC
The DNA here is from genome assembly GCA_963930645.1 of Salticus scenicus. NCBI lineage: Eukaryota > Metazoa > Arthropoda > Arachnida > Araneae > Salticidae > Salticus > Salticus scenicus. The sequence goes on along the minus strand of OZ005650.1, from coordinate 106,914,471 downwards.
AAATTACGTGGATTAGGGTAGTCCTAGTCCTAGTGACTAATTTACCTTTTCTCGAGAAAAAATTCTCATAATCACTTTACGAACTTTCCTGAATTTTCTATTTTCGATTAGAATTTACCTATGCAGAAAGTTCCGTTTTTTATTTATGTGTAGGAGTCAAATTTAAGAATTAAAATTGTACACACTTACTATCAACCAACTGAGCTGAACTTTTTCATACATGTATAACTCTGAGGTCAATATATTCTCAAGCAATAACACACTTATGGGAGGACCAGAATTTCTGGCACCCAACACTTGTTAAAAATTTCATTTCGAGTTAACCCACTTCCTATCAATCGATTGAACTGAAATTTTGCATACATGTATTATCCGACGACATTGCATGCTCATGTTGTAACAGACTTCATTGAGAAAAAATTATGTGACTAGAATTTAAATCTAGAATTTAAAATTGTGGCTCTAGTAAAAATAATTCCACGTCATCTTATAAATTCAAGCTCCCTTTGCTAGCGAGTTCTAAAAACCCCTATTAGAATTCTAGACCGTTTTTCTATATTATGGTGAGATCAATCTATGTGCATAAATGTGAAATCTATGTAAATAAATGTGAACAAAAGAGGCGAGTTTTAGTAACTATAATTTTGCTTTATAACCCAATTCTAGTAAATCAACGAGAATTTCTCGCAATAAAAAAGGATTCATAATATTCATAATGTTGTTTCGCCATCTAGAAGAAAATCTATATAAATAAATGTGAACTCAAGGGGCGAGTTTTAGTAACTATAATTTTGTTTTATAACCCAATTCTAGTAAATCAACGAGAATTTTTCGCAATACAGAGGATTCATAATATTCATAATGTTTCGCCATCTAGAAGAAAATCTATGTAAATAAATGTGAACACAAGAGGCGAGTTTTAGTAATTATAATTTTGTTTTATAACCCAATTCTAGTAAATCAACGAAAATTTCTCGCAATACAAGGGATTCATAATATTCATAATATTGTTTCGCCATCTAGAAGAGTGTAGACTAGAAATTCTCGATCATTTCGTCTATACAGATTATTTGTTTACCTTATACGCATAACTCGGAAATCTATATTTCTAGTTTAGGGATTCAGAATATGGCTACTTATTTGTTCTAGATGAAAGCATTATATATATATTTTTTTTCGCAGTGTTATGGGTGGAAGTCTGGAGACTTTGGGCCTCTAACTTTTGTTCAAAATTTCTTTTCGAATTTTAACCAATTTCCTAACATCAGATTGAGTTGAAATTTTGCATACACGTACATGTATAATTCCGACGATAATACATTCTCAAGTAATAATAAACTTTTTAGGCGTAAAATAGTGAAGGAGGGGGGGGGACTAAGGACCTGGACTGCGAGTTCTAGTTCAAAATTTATTTTCGAATTGTAACCCGCTTCTGACCATCTGATTAAGTAGAAGTTTTGCATATATATATATATTATCCACATTTGCCGAATTAAAGTTTTTTAGTACATTTTGAAATGAAGCTGTGTTTTAAAAATTTTTAATTTATGTATTATTTGTTAAACAAAAAGCATGTTTTTTTTTTTTCTTACGAGTGGTACCAAATTTTGGGTAGGAAATCTGTTTCTCCATTATAAAACAATAAAGATAATTAGTTATACTTAGAAACATTTGACTTATTATTTTTTTATTTATTTCTTATTTATAGGTGTGGGATCAAGAATTGGCTGCAGTTGCGCAAAAAAGAGCCGAACAATGTATATATGCGCATGACTGTGCTGATTGTAGAAAAGTCGGTAAGTTAAAAATTTCAGAAATATATATATAGGTTTACTTATTTTGAGTTAAATTTTAAATATATATTTTTATTCATTTCTTTTAATGGTCTAAAGGGTTTTAACTTAAAAATAAATGGTTGGTATTTTTTAATCTTAATGCTTTTAAAATTACAAAATTTTAATTTCTCTTTCAATATTTGTGACACATGCATTATGATACATGCATTTTATGCAAACCCGTTTGCATTCAGTTTCATTTTAGTTGTATTTCAAAGAGAAGTGTAATCATTTTTATATATTATTTATTTTCATAACGTTCTTAATTTCGTTTAACTAAGATTTAATTACTGTTGCGTGAATATTTGTCTTTTTGTCTCTTGAATCTAAACTGATTGAACAGGCATTTCAAGGTTTTGGCAAGTTTTTATTAAAGGACTTAAAAAATTATTTGTTATGTCAAGACAGTATTTTAATTTAAAAATTATGTCCCCTTTCATATGTATAATAATGTATGAATATCATAAATTTTTATTCATAAATTTTCATGTAAAACAATTATAAACGTTAAATAAATTATTTTCTGTAGAAGACATGCCATAATGAATTTTAGTAGAATATATTTGTATTGTTCTATTCCAATCAATTTTGCATTATTAAGCACATCAAAGAGTTAGTGTCCTTATATAGAAATAAGTCTAAATCTTCTAGGTATCTTTGCAAAAAAAGAAGGATTGATGTTACATACAGCATTTTCAGCAGTGAACGTAACATAAGCAATGCAGCAAGTTATAAGATATGGAGACGAACCAAAGTTATAAAAACCTTTTAAATATATTAGAAAAAGTAAAAACAATTCATCTCGATTTTTCGTCGAATTTAAAATCAAAACTAATTTTTGAAAAGAATTGTTCTTTCTTTTTATTACCTAAATTGTGTCAGCTTTCATTGTTTGAGGGATAAATTAGGGTAATGAAATTTTTTATTTCATTGTTTAGTTGATATATACTTTCTTTTGTTTTCGTTAACAGATGCGTCTTTCATTAAACATTCTCACGTTACACATCATTTATTTTTATTTTATTATTATATTTTGACGTTAGAAAACAAACTCTTTACGTCATATACTTTATAGGTCTCTGGTTGATGATGATAGTTATCTCAATTTTCTTTTGTAAGACTAGATCAATCTTTCTTTTTCTTTTTCTAGTTCTTAAACTTAGTAGAACTTGGTTTCTGACTAGGCGTTGACAGTCTGTCCGCCTGCATAACACTGTCAAATTATTATTCTATAAATTATTTTAACAGACGAAATTATACTGATAAAAATAACTGTCTTTTGCGCAATTTAAAGTACTTTATATAATAAAACTTAACCATTTTACTCGCAATTTCTATTACAATCACGGCTCTACCGACACTATTAGCACATGGTAACAAAAGTGTCCGAACACTAGCAAAAATTCTTATGTAAAAAAAGTACACTTCATACGGTTTTGTTAAATAAATCCTTGTCGAATCCTGTTCTTAGTCAGTCTAAGAACAGGATTCGATAAGGATTTATCTAACAGAACCGTATGAAGCGTACTTTTTTTACATAGGAATTTTTGCTAGTGTTTGGACACTTTAGTTACCGACTGTACAAATTGTCTAAAAAGTTTTCACATCCTCAGATTGTGTTTATAAAACTTGTACATTACACTTTTTTTACTTTCTTTTATACATACGTATGGTTATGAAAGTATTGTTTTGGGGTCAAATTTTCGAAATTGAGTTTTTGTTATATTTACCTTTTTATTATGTTTTGAGGTCCCCTGAATCAGAAAAACAAGGTTTTAGAGGTTGATCTATGAGTGTGTGTGTGTGTGTCTGTGTGCATGTTATTAGCACATCTCAAAAACAAATACCAGCAGGAAGTCCAAATTCAGTATACTAAATCTGTACCATATAGGGATGCTACACTAAACTTTTCGTTGAGAGAAAAGGTTCGCGTACAGGTTCATCCAAGAGAATTCAAATACATTACGTGTATGGGTGAAATTGCAGGTAGGAAGGGTTTAACACCTATCGGTTGTATTAAACAAAATGAAATGAATATATATGAAATTAACATCAATTTTCAGATGCGCAAAAACATCTTTTCAATGTCTGAATTAGCATTAATGTTTTGTTTGCAGGATCACACAAAAGGATTCGAATACATTACAGAATATAAATGGGAATTGATGAAAGTAGATTTTTTGTAGTATTAACTATTTTTAATACCTTCCGACATTGTTTGATAGAAACTTATATTCTCGGTTTGACTTTCTGACTGTGTGCCTTCTACCCTTCTGCGTTAATATGTATTTCTGTTTACATATAATTTTCTAAAAGATCAGTAGCTTTTAATGGATATTCTATTACATCTCTATATAAAACATCTGAAAAGTAGATACTAAAAAATATTTTCGTAGAAAATGCATGGGATTAATTATTTTTCTTTTTGAATCGGGCCTGACCCGGTCATACATTGCAAAAAATAAACGGGCCAAGCCCGAGCCGAACTATTAGATGTCACACCGGGCAAGTCCCGAGCCTCAAAATTTCGGCCCATGCAGATCTCTAACCCAAGTGTCTGACTCCAATTTTGACGCAATTTTATTTTCTAATACAGTCGGCAGCAAAAGTATCCGAGTACTAGCAAAAATTTCTATATAAAAAAGTACATGCATTAATTATTCTTAATGAAGGAAAGTTTGCCATTGCTCATGTTTTCGAAATTTATTAAATTTTTAAAAGTTGCAATTCATTTATTTACACATATGTCCAGGGAGGAATGTCCAAGACGAAAATTAATCAAGTCGTAAATGTCGCCGTAACGATTTGACATCGCTTATCTACTTATAGGAAATGTGAATGCATTTCTAAAGCGCGTTGCGAATATTTTGACTTTCCAAACACATTTAGGAGGAAAGTATTGTAATCATGGCAAAAATTCGAGTTAGAGATTCTGGTGTACCCATACGATTGAGGTCTCATGAGTTCATTTTTGGTGTTTTACAGTGATGTATGTTTGTGTGTGTATCACGTATGTATGCGAACACTACGCGTCTAAACTCTTTGTTTGAATAAGCTCAATTCTTTACTTTATTTTTTACATGGACACAAAGAAAATATCTTTCTCATTATGGCCTATGGGCTCAAATTATTTAAAGTGCAATAGCGTCTAATTGCCATTTGAAAATTTATATACCTGATATAGGTGACCATCGCACGAACTGTATAGATTTTGGTGGATCTAATTGATTATATATACATGTTAGCCGATTCTTTCAATCTTTATTTAAATTTATTAGTTTAATATTTTGTTCTTTTTATTTCCTGATTTGTGTTTAGTAAATTGTTAGGGTTTAGAAAAAAGAGAAATTTAACTTATGCTTTCTTTGTGACATAAAGCCATTTACTTTGCATGCTTTCTATTCTACCAAGCCCTTGAAAACGCTAGTATACAAACATATTGTAATATATTTCTAATTATCTTGTTTTATTTCAATTTTGGTAGCTTTGGGGATTGGTCATAGTAATTGTTTAAACTAAAAATAATTTTAAAATTAAATAATTGAAAAGTATTAATATTATATATATATATATATATATATATATATATATATATATATACAAAGACAGAAAGAAGAATTCTTTATCATAATGTCCTATGGGCTCAAATTATTTGAAGTGCAATAACGTTAGATTAAACAACATACTATTTAAGGAAAAATATTCAAACACCCTGTTATAATTTTCTCTTCTGTTTATTTAAAGATTTTTCTTACTTTAATTTACACTGGTGGGCAAAACTTAAGGACGACTGAGAATAGCTAAACTATCTAGTTCCCCCCCCCCCCCCCCCAAATATCTAAACAAATACTTCCTGGATTCTCTTGAAACTTTAAGGGGGTACATCACGGATCGTCAAGGTCATCCAAAGCCCATGTTATTCTATGGCGAAATTTGTTTATAGAATTACTCATTACCTAGTTGTTATTTTCTAATTCCGTTTTTACATTCTTAAAATACGCTTCTGTTAAATGAGTACCCGTTTTCCAAAAAATTATTTTTTAAAATATTTTAATTTCAATTTGTAGTTTAAAAATGCGAATTTTCACTAAATGCATTTTTCTCATTTTTGAGCTGCAAAATGAAATATTAAAATTTAAGAAATTCAATTTTTGGAAAACGGGTACTCATTTAACACTAGCGTATTTTAAGAATTTAAAAACGGAATTTTAAAATACCAATTAGGAAATGAGCAATTCTATAAACAAATTTCGCCATAGACTTGCATGTAATTTGACATTTATTTACATAATTACTCATTACCTAATGAATATTTTTCAATTCTGTTTTCACATTTAGAAAATTCATACGCGTTAAATTAGTACTTTCCAAAAATTGATTTTTTAAAATTTTAGTATTTCATTTTGCGATTAGAAAATGAGAAAAATGCATTTTGTGAAAAATCGCATTTTTGAACTCAAAATTAAAATGTAAAAATTAAAAAAAATGAATTTTTCAAAAATGAGTACTCATTTAACGGTTATGAATTTTCTGACTGCGAAAACAGATTTTAAAAATATTCATTAGGTAATGTGTAATTGTAGCAACAAATTTTCCCATAGAATAACATGGGCGAAGGCTGCCGGCAAGATTAGGTATTGTCCCCTCTTAAGAGTAAAAAGAACGTATTATGCCACACATATTCCAGTGAAAGTTTTGACCCGAAGACTGGAGGGGATCAATCCCAAATTAATAAAAAATACATAATCTTTGGGATCACTTGCAAAAAATAAAGCTCGAAATGGGTTGTAGCTAGGATTATAAGCCTATTTATTATTATTATAGATATAAATTTATATGTGAACTGGATTTATATTCACTGGATATAAAGATTTCTTTAATAACATCAACAATTTTTCTTTCGGTTTTTGTTTACAACATTCAAGGTTTTAAAACCAAAGAAATATCACTTTTAGAAAACTTGACATACAACATTATACACAACATACTGCAATCAGAATATAAAAATATTAAATATCTGATGAAATATGAGCATTTTTACTAAATAATTTTTAAAGCTAGGAAAAATTCTTTACATAATTTATTATCCAAATGTCTTATTAGTCTGTAAAATATAATTATTAGTCTCTAAAATAAATATATTTATAAGTCTCTAAAATAATCTCCAAGCAAATATCGTTAAAATTCAGAAATATATTGTCGATAGAAAAATTTATTTTTAAGTATACTTCCAAGGGATTTTACCCATATTTTCATTTTGAATCGACGAACAGTCATAGATATAAGTGAAAGCACAATATGCATTTTCTCGAAAAATACAAAATATTTGAAAACCATTATTTTTACTAAAACATATTAATTATATAATCTTTAGAATATCATGTTGATAACTACAAAATACTGAAATAATATTTAAATTAATAAACTTTCAAAAAATACACAGTAATTGTAATATCAGATAGAATAAAATGTATAATCAATATTATTGACTATATGATACTAAAAATTACATAAAAACTATGTTTTGGTAAAAGAAATGGTTTTTTAAATATTTTCACTATTTTTTTTTTTTTTTTTTTTTTTATTCAAAGTGTACCTTACCTTCATTTATGTCTATGACTATGCAATAATTTAAAATGAAAATATGGATAAAATCCCTTAACGTTTTGCATCTTTTTGAAAGTACTTTAAAATCAACTTCTCTATCGAAGATATATTTCTGGGTTTTAGTGATATTTGTTTGAGGAATTTTTTAGAGTTACTCTATACATTTGGCCAGTAAATTATGCAAAATCTAATTTGCTAGTTCTTGCGCATGCGCAGTTAAATTTTTTTAAAATAAAAATGCTCATATTTCATCATATATTTGATATTTTTATATTCTGATTGCAGTATGCTGTGTCTAAAGTAGTATGTCACGTTTTCTAAAAGTGACATTGCTTTATTTTTTAAAACCCTGCATGCTATAAACAAAGAACGGGCGTTTTTGAAGGAATCTTTATATCTCCAACCATCTTGCCGCCGCCAACAAATATATCTGGTCATTGAACTGTTTTTTTTTTTTTTTTTTTTTTTTTAAACCACAATATACATATAATTCAAGATTATATAATTATAAATTCTCAGATTGTTTTTCAAATTTGAATGTCTTAAATAATAGCCATAAGTATTAAAATAATGTCCATAGTTACATTTTTATTCTCAAGTGAAAATAAGCTTTATTTTAGTACTTTGAAAAAACTGTGCAGTGAAAACAATATTACAATTTTGCCCTTTTCAAAGGCGGCCAGAGGGTTAATATAAGTGCGATCCTCATATAAATTTATATCTATAATTGAAAACAAGCTCATAATCAAATAGTATAGCTATAATTCATTTCAAGCTTTACGTTTTACTGGGTGATCCTAAAGATTATATATTTTTAGTTAATTTGTAACTGATCCACCTTTACACTTTGGGACAAAACTTTCACTGGAACGTTTTTAGTATAACATGTTCTTTTCACATTTAAAGTTTCAAGAGAATTGTACTTGTTTAGATATTCGGGGAAAAAAAAAAAAAAAAAAAAAAAACTCTAGATTGTTTAGCTAAACGGTTAATTACTTTTTTTTTTTTTTCTAATGGTGCTGCATTTGCCACAAGCATTCGCCGTGGGGTCGCCGAATTTTATGACCATTTGTGAAGGGGTACCCAATGGGCGGCCATCGCTACCCCTAACAGGGAGGGACAATACATCCATGCCTTCTCCCTCCGGACCACCTCTAGGGTTGTGTCCCAGACCGTCGCCAATTGCTCATCTGCGCAGCACTAGTGCGACGTAAAACCCAACCATCCATCCATCCATGCCTTCTCCGGGATTCAAACCCAGGCCCAACCGTGTAGAAGTCAGGGACGTTAACCACTACACCGTCTGGACGGCGGTTAATTATTTAATGTTCGGAAAATCAAATGGAGTCATTCCAGATTTTTTTTTTTTTTTTACACCTAATTTTACTTGTAATATCATAAATGTATTATTCTACGCATTATGATTTTTTATTTTGTTACTGTTATTCTAATTAAGATTACTTATTTAATTTATGCTCATGTTTCCCTTTTTTTTTTTTTTTTTTGGACAGAAAATTTTGATGTTGGACAAAATATAGCATATAAAGACAAACATTGTGTTGGGTTCGGAACATGCAACTTGGAGTTAAATGGTGTTCCAGATTGGACCTACGTTATCAAAATGTTTTTCGACGAAGTTGCAATTTTTGATAAAAAATATGTGAATTCCGTTGTATTTATTCCTAGAAAAGAATACGGCCATTTTACTCAGGTAATGACACACAAACATAAGTGCATATGTGCATGCCATTATTATTATTACTATTGTTGTTGTTTGTATTGTTGCATGCATTTTGCACAATATATGAGCCATTTTCTATAAATAGCGATTTCCTTGTCCTCCCCAAAAATAGTGCATATAAACTTATATGAAAGTGAAACAGATGTAAGAAGTTTCAATCACATGTCCTTTTGTCTATCCAATGGATTAAAAGGCATTTCTAATAAATATGAAACATTTAACTTTTTTTTTTTTTTTCTGTCTTAAGAAATGTCATTCCCTGTGTCATTCCCTCTAATTAACACAAATCTAATTTCTAAAAGTGAAGTTAAAAGTAATATTTGATTTATATGGGGCTTAAATTATTAAAACGATAATATAAACCTGAAAAAATTAACAATTGAAAATATATATTAAATTGTATTTTGATTTTATTACCATTCCCTTGTCACACAGTAAAACCATTTTAAATATAACTGGCAACACTTCTATTAGTCCTCATTACCACCTGGTGAACAGTTGTACCACCCATAGATATAGTAATATATATAGATCTATCATCCCCATGTTATCGAGCAAAAAATTTTGATGCCGAAAAAATTTTCTAAAATCAGCCATTAGAGAGTATTGAAAAAAAAGAATAAAAAGAAAAATGAATTTGAAACTGTATTTGGAGCTTTTCATTCACCTTTAGTAAATAAATTATTCATAAATTTTATTTACTAAATTATCCGTGTGTATTCCTGTGTGTGATTTACTCGGAGAAAGGCAGCCATTAGAGTGACTTTTCCCGAAAAAAAAAGGTATCACTTTTTCCCTCTCGCTGATCAATCTATGTCTTACTACTATATCTATGGTATCACCACTGAAGCCATCTTGAGCTGTTTTGTTTTCAGAAACAAAAGCATATTACAAAAAGATTTGTAATTTTCTGCTCTTGGCAAGTATTTTTTTTTTTTTCCGGACGCAAGCTGAAATTCAACGAGGACCACAGATAAAAAGAAAAATCAGGTACTGTCTAAAATCAAGATGGTCACAAATGGCGAAATATTGCTCCGAATTTTTCAAAAATTTTGGAATATAACTAACTTTATGACTTCACCAAACACTGTAAATATGAAATTTCTAAATTAAAAAAGGCAGATCTTACAATTAAAGTATTTAATTTCCAGATATTTTCGCTTTCTAAATGACTTATGAGAGAATTACTTTTTATTCTTTGTTTGTCAGATATTTATCTACTTAACTAGGATAAAAATTACTCTTATGTAAATACGAGAACTTTATACTAATTTTAACAAAAATTATAAATTGCACTTTAATAGCTATTATCAATTACTAATCCGAAAAATCTCCAGAAGATTGTCAAAATTTATTAATTTTTGACAGTTAGATAGTTATTTAAATTTATTTTTCTAGCTGGCTGCTTCTTTTTTTTTTTTTTTTTCAAAATCATTTTTGACTCATCTCTCAGACGGTATCAGAGACATTGTGACAAGGAGGTTAAATTATGTCTTTTTTACTTTCTTCTGTATATATATATATAGAGAGAGAGAGAAAGTATTGGATTAGTGAAAATTTTCTAACTCCAGTTTTCGATAGATTTACACGTTTTGAGACTTTCCGAATACGATTTGACTGCTTTTAGAAAATGTCAGTGTGTGTGTATTAAAAATTTTGTGGACGCTGTATCTCATGAACCAATGAACGAAATTTAACCAAACTTGGTGTTTAGTTGGACCCTGATATAAACTGGTGCTTATTAGATTTGGGGATCAATCGCTCGACAAGTGGCGCTGTGATCCCATTTTTTTTCTAAAATTTTAACAGGGCTGTATAGGACAAAATTTCGTATAAATGTACATAATGAGAGTTATTTTTAAAGTATGATTGTAAAATTAATATGAGTTATTGATAATACTCGAAGTAAACTAGGTGGGAAAAAAAAGTTTGTGCATGTGGAAGCATAGTCCCCCCCCCCCTCCCTGGAGGAGAAGTACCCACGGGGATGTAAATTTTCAGTATAGGTATCTTCCAAAAGATCCCGTCAATACCTTTAAAACGAATGGTCGAACCATCGATCTGTAATAATTTAAAACAAAAGTTATCGATTTCTTTCATCCCCCCTCCCCCCCCCCCCCCAAAAAAAAAAAAAATTATGTTGGTACAAAATTGACTTTCTTTCGGCATTCAGTGTTATAATTCTGTCAAATAAAAATCGTTTGCATTTATCATTGAAAATAATTTTCATAAATAATAATTTAATAAATAATTTTTACTGCATGAATATGTGTAAAATTATGTAGAAGAAAGTCTTGTGGTGGCCACAACGTACTATTTTTTATTTTTTATTTTATATATTTTTTAAGATGTTGGCTTAAAATTAAAAGAGCCTTAAGCAGTAAAGTACTGCTCCATTTTTTTTTTCCAACTGAGAATATCTAACTATGTAAGCTTGCCAAATACAGTGAAAATCAACTTTCTAGATCAAAAACTAAAAATTTTACAATTTAAGTATTTAATTTTGAGTTATTTTCGTGTTCATTATTAAATACATGTCTGTCTTAAGATTTATCTGATTGCAATGTAATTTCTTTTAAAGTTTTCAAACAAAAATTAATTGGTCAAGACTCGCAAAGTGCGGGTGAGGAACGCTGCTAAGAGAGTAGAACCGAGCCAATTCTCCTCCTCCCCCTCAGATTTCAATAAAATTTTTCCTTCAAAATACATATTTTTTTTGAGATTTAGTAAAGAAAAAAAGTGATTTAAAAAAAAAAAAAAAAAAAAAGGCTTCAGTTTTTGGATTAGAAATAAAAGTAATTCTTTTAAGTATAGTGACCAGCGACGCAGCTAAGCCCGATAATACTGAAATAAAAATCACAAATTAATTCCTTTTAAAATTGAACTTTTCAAGCTAACTTTAAAATAAATTACTTTTGCACATGTAGTTATGATAGTACAGTCGGCAGCAAAATTATTCGAGCGCTAGCAATAACTCCTATATGAAAAACGTACACTTAATATTGCTTTGTTAAAGAAATCCTCGTCGAGTCAATATACTCATCGTTATATACTTAATAATACTTTGTTATATATTCGAGTTAATATACTTATCGTTAAATTGTTTTTGAATCTTAAAACTTTAAACTCTGAATGTAATTTAACAGAAATTTAATTAAATTTCGTATTCATTGATCTATTTGAATTTACAGATATCAAAAACATTTTTTTTTTTTTTTTTAACAAAACAAATTTTAAACTAAAAAAAAGTATTGTTGTATATTAAGAATGAGAATCTATAATTGATACAATTGGTTATAAGAAGTAACAAGTAGTAGTAATAATAATAATAATAAAACCCTAAATGCCTCACAAAAAAAAAAAAAAAAAAAAAAAAAAAAAAAAAATGGAGGGAGGGGGGCACTTTCACAGCGTTTAAGAATAATTAAAAAAAAAAAAAAAAGTCGCTGAGAAACACAAACGACTTTTTAAATGATTTAATACTTGTGATTTATATATATATATATATATATATTACGTCTTTGCATAATTTCGTGCGGTTTTTTATTGCTTCGTTTCATAAAAATACATCAAATCAAATGACAATTTTTAATCAAAATACTCTCCATTACTTTCTACAACCTTTGCCCATTTTTCGGGTAACAAATGTATACCACGGTGATAGAAGCTCTCGTCTTTGGAGGCAATAAAATGATCCGCGTCCGCACGAACTTTTGCAACGACCTAATATATTAAAATTAAACTACTACTACTTTTGAAATAATTTCAGGTTATTGAGCCTTGCATGTAAAACAGCATTTCTTTAATATTCTGCATAGTTCCTTTTATCCACAACTACTAACTACTAAACTACTAACTACTTTTGAAATAATTTCAGGTTATTGACCCTTGCATGTAAAACAGCATTTCTTTAATATTCTGCATAGTTCCTTTTATCCACTAAAAATGCATAGAATTCTTATTTATTTAAAAACCATTTTTGTTAAATTCATTAACCTTCGATAAACAGTCACTTGAATATGAAGCATTGAATACCGGTTTAAGTGTCAGTTCAACTCTTTTTTTTTTTAACTTGAGGTCTTTGAATTATACCACAGTAAACTGTAATTTAAAAGTTATTTTAATGCATACTTTAGAATGGCAAAATAATAATAATAATAATAATAATAAATAGCCTTTGGAATTTCATATATTGTGTCTGTTTTTAATGGTCGGAATGGGATTAGGGAAAAACGAATCTCCAAACTTTTTGGTATGAATTCCAAAGCGTCTGTGTCATGGCATGTAATTCACCATTGTTATACTCATAATAATTTCTTAAATCGAATATTTTTTTTTTAAATAAATTTCCATAATAAGATAATGTTGAAAAGTTGGAAATATCTACAGAACACATTTTAATGACTAATATTTTAAGTTACCGCAAGAGATCTATTGTCATTATGTTAAACGATACGATACTAATGTAATTTGCGATCTACGACTTAGTCGGTTAATAATTTCTTAATGGGATGGTTAGAGAAAGAATCGCAAGCTTAATCCTCCCAAACCACTCTTAAATTATTCCACATATTTTTTATTCTTTTATTTATTTTATTGAAATATAGTGTGACATTATATTTTTATTTGTTCTCAAGTTGTTCAATTTATTTATTTTTATTTGCATACATTTATGTAAATATAGCGTTTCAGTGATACAGTCTAAGAAAAAATTCAATTGCTCGGCATGAAAATTGCCTCTGATACCATTTCAGCATATTCTTATGTAAAATGACCTCCTGAATCCGAATAGGACGCCCATTTTGCCCTATCACCCACCGTTTTTTAGGAATGACCCCCTATTTTTATCATTTTTCGGTGATATTATGGCAATAAATTTGATTCTTAGGAGGGGGTAGGATTATTTTAACCGTTACATATCTGCTGAGGGGTTACAGAGTTTGTAAATTCTAAAACATGGACATTTGCGACAAGAGAAAAATTTTGAGGGTATTTTCCACTGAAATTATGCACCACATATCTTATATATTTTTTAATCTGTTATTAATGGTATTTTTAAACTTCATATTTTTTTTTTTTTTTAGGTGTTAAATTAATTATTTTTCATTCTTCAAATCAATTTCATGGTCATAAAATTATCGAACAGGGAAAGAAATTGAGGGAAGGGGTGGTGTATCTAGAAAACGGTGGGTGACTAGGCAAAATGGGAGTCATATTCGGATTCAGGAGGTCATTTTACATAAGAATCAGCAAGAATGGTATCAGATCTCGAAATTTTTTTTTTATTTTTGCAGAGTTGTATTATCCAACTGAATGTCAATCGAAACAATTCACGCTATATTTCAACAAATAAATAATATACACACATGAATAAATAGCTCGAATAATTTAAGAGGAGCTTTTAATATAGTGTGGATGAAATAGCCAACTATTAATTGTGCGAATTGCACCCATCAGATATCTATTAGGTTAACTCCGTTGGCAGAACATCTATTTCACTATTATATAAACCCTAGAAAGCAAATTCCATTGCTTGGGTTGGTCACATTTCAAACTAGAATACATTTTTTGACCTGTATTTCTTCAAATTCTTTTTCTTTTTTCTTTTTTTTTTTTTACATGTAGTGTTTGCTATTTGCATTAAATAAATGGCGTCAATTTTTGTGCAACGGCTTATTACATTTTAAATATATATGTTACTTTGAATATATTTTTATTTTGAATATAATTTTTAATTGATGTTATTTAACACTTAAATACCACTTTATCAGATAAACAAGAGCACAAACCCATAGTCTTTACAATAATCAAATCCAAGTGCACATAAGAATCTAAAATAAATTCACCTTACCGTTGATTAAAAGAATATAAGTCATCGAAGCATTGTATATTATGTGTTATAGAAGCCGAAATTTCTGTTCGTTTTCGAGAAAAAATCACTAACTACGTTAATAAGTGGTTATTAAGGATTTGTATTAGTAAGGTCCGAAGTTATTAATAACAAATTTTCGAAGACAGGATTGTAAAAACAAAAATAGTAACTTGCAATATAGCGGATTTATTATTATAAAGAGACAGATTTTTCATGGAAAATAACAATTTCTATTATTTTGAGACATTTAGGTTCGGGAGCATTTGTTGTATATAGGATAATGCTATTGTTTAATTTTCTTAAACTTCTTTATCTTGTTATTAAATAAACCTTTTAAATATTTATGCATATCGATAAACAATATACATATCGATAGACCATTCTGTGGTGATGCGTGTGACATTTTGACTCCTTTTTAAATATCATATATATATATATATATATATATATATATAGGGATAAATTTGTTAATTCACCTCTATAATAATAATCTATATATTAATAGTCAAGCATAAAATTTGTTGTCCCTTTTTAACATATTAATTATGGGAGTAGAGGGTTGAAAATGGTATCATTCGAAAGGTATGGTTAGCCGGAAGGTGCGAATACAAATATTATTTTCTTACGATGTCAAGAAGGTATTTAAAAATACATTTATTTTTTATGCATTTTCCCCCATTTTTCCCTTTTATGCACGTATTCCTTTACATTAAAAAATACCTAAAAGTAGAAAGTTGTTAAATCTGGCAATTTCATAAAGCTCAAATAAAACCATAGACACAGTAATTTGTATAATGTAGCATCACTATACGCAAGCGAAGTGATGACGTCACTGTCTGTCCACGGAGCTATGAAAATGATTTTCTATGTTAATCTGTAAAAAATTATTAAAAAATAACGGAAATTATCTGCCGATTTTAATTCCGATATTTGGGTATAGTTCACGGAGTAAAAAGACAGGAGAAGAAGGTAACGCTGAAATTTTGTGATGTTGTTTTCTAATGTTTACAGATGGCGCCAGCGTGCAATCCTTCCATCTCTCCAGCTTCCGCAATGTTATTCAATGGGGAAATGTCTCGTTTTAATTATTTTTTTTAAAATAATATCAAGCTGAAAAAATTTCGATTGAAAGCAAATTTCATTAAATAGAGTATTCTAACCAACATGTTTTTTTTAAGAGCCATTTTATACTAATTTTACTTTGAAAGAAAGCTTTTAAAAAATGACGATTCTTATGAACCGAAGCTAGCTAAAACAGACAATTGGGAGGAAGGAGAATGGATGAAATTTTGTAAATTAAAAAAATAAACTTACTTTAGGTGCAGAAAACACGAACTCGGACTTTATTTTTCTCCTAGGGCTTTTTTTTGTTTTTCTTATCACTATCATAGCCTGTTTTACAACTAGGAACGAAGCATTTATATGAAACATCTGAATTATGCAGTTTTATGAACTTACAAACAAATTAAATTGCTTAAAATAAAAAATTTTAAATGTACTTCAGCAAAATTCTATTGAAAACAACAGTATATCCGCGCCGAAGTAGGGAGGAATGACAAGTGGCGCCCTCAATATTTACCAAAAATTTAGATCACAGTTTCTTAGCTTTCTCCCATTGGACCTTCAACTCCTATTAATATTACTCCGTGGTATAGTTATATATAAGTTACTGTCTACATGTGTTTGATTGAGTTATTTTTTCTGTAAAATTGATAAAATTTTAATTTAAAATCACAAAACTCCAGAAAAAAAAATGGCAAACTTCCAGTTTCGAATGTAAACATAAACATTTCATTTCAAAGGGTGATATTTAAACAATAAATATTCAACTAATATACTAAATAAAAGAAAAATGGATTTGTTACTAACTGCTGCATGTATAAGTAGACGATATGGAAAAATTCCGATTTCCGTTTTTTGATGATTTTACATGTTTTGAGTTTTCTTTACGTTTCAATTAATTGAAATTGGCTACTTATTTTTTTAAAAAAGTGTCTTTATTGCTAGCTTTTGAGGGTAGAAGAAGCAAGTAGAAGATACATAAAAACTTTTGATTTCCGGTTTTCGATGAATTTACACGTTTTGAGATTTCCTTGCATTTTAATTAAGTGAAATTGACTGCTTATTTTTATTTTTTTAAAAGTGGATTTATTATTCTTTCCTCTGCATATATAAGTAGAAAATATAAGATTCAGAAAAGTTTTAGATTTTCGGTTTTCGATAAAGTTACACGTTTTGAAATTTCCCGAACTCAATTCGACCATTTTTGAAAAATATCTTTTTTTTTTTTTTTTTTTTTTTTTTTTTTTTTGTTCAAACACTGTACTTTATGAACCAATCGAATTAATTTAACAGAATTTGATACTTGGTTGGGCCTTGGTTTGACATGATACCTATTAGCTTCTGGGCTGTATCACACAACAAGGGGCGTTTTCACGTTGCGATTTTCTCTCATTTCAGGAAAGGCTAACATCTACAGAGAGAAATAGTTATATTAAGTAAAACTCTGCTGATTCAGTTAGAGTGAATATCGGCAAACAATTGCCGCAGCTGTGTTGCAATTGCATTCCGTTTAGGACAAGGCAATAACTTTGCTTTGCCTCGCTTTGCAAAAAACAAATGGTCGAGTTTCGACCACTGGGCGATACTAGTAATAATAAATCATCCCTAGCTATATTATAATATCTTACATTAGAAATGTATAGCAAAATAATTCTACTGTTTAATTTTTTTAAATTTCGTTACGGGTGTGATATTTTCAGGGCACGACATCTATCTATCTTTGTTAAAATATCTCTGTGAATTTTACAGTGATAAATACTTGATTATTTTTTCACAGTTAAAACAGATCCCGTGAAGCAATATAATACCATTTTCAAAATGAATTTCAATTCATAAAAGCAAAGAAAAAAAAATAATAAATGGTTATGTAACAGCAGATATGACACCGTGCAATTTTGTATTGATTTATTTTAATAATTAGACGTTTAAATAATGAAAACTAAATGTAAGAATGATAATATAGCAATATATTATCCAGTAAATTGTATTTGTAAATTTCTAAAAACAAACAAAGGCTTAAAATAAATATTTTGCTATAAACAAGTGGTGATGTTGGAACGTTTTCGATGACTACACATTAATTTCCACATATTTCATCTTTTCTAGTTGATACTAATACGGGCACTTACATGCAAATATATTAATTTCTCTTTCCTTTGCTTTCCTTTGTCGTCTTGATTATTTTTCAAATTTTTTTTTTTTTTTTTTTTAATGCTAGCGGTCAAACTTGTACAATTGTGTTATTATTTTTTGCACTCATATTATACACAGAAAGTTTTAATTTGATGTGTAACAAGAGTTTTTGCCACAAATTTCAAAGTCAGCTCCTGAACTAAAAATCGGGTCAGATATAATGACAAACTTTTCGCTTTATATGTTTTAAATAAAATAAAAAATGATTGCACGTTCATTCACAGAGATCGATAAAAAATGTTAACAATAAAATCTCTGCCCGAAAGAAATAATATGACCTGTCGTAAAATACGAAATACTATTAATTATATGACTTTACTAAATAGGTAACTTTACTAAAATTTTACAATTATCAACATTCAACAGAGTGTTCCGAATTCCTCTGAATGAATTTGGCCGGGAAATCCGGCTTACTATTAGAAATATTTATTTATTTAATTTACACAGGAAATTAGGGAAACAATCACTCATTATGACAAAAATAAGAATGTCTTTCTCAAAACCATACCAATACTTCTTTCATAACTTTAACGATAATAAAAACATCATAAAAATAACTCTATACGCACTAACTTCCTTTGGATTCTGTTAAAGAATGACAGAAAAGCATATGTTTGAAAGAGCCTGCAATTCGATTAGCGTCGTTTTCTATAACAGTTAATCATCATTAATTTTGTTGTATAATTTAACAATAATGAACTTGATTCAGCGATATTTACGCTAGACTTACTTTGTTTCGAGTGAAATGTAATGGTATCACAAAAATATGTTGACAACGCACGGTGCTACTGACGAAATGACTCTGCATTTCTTGTACTTCTGATCGCACCATCGCATTTTACACACACACACACACACACACAAAAAAAAAAAAAGGTGAATCTATTGAAAATATCAATTATCTCCATTGTTATTAAATTGAGAATACAAATTTTAGTTTGGTTGCGAAGGAATTATCTTGTGTTTCGGAGTGAAAAAGTACAGTCGGTAACAAAAGTGTCCGAACACTGGCAAAAATTCCTATGTAAAAAAAATACACTTCATACGGTTTTGTTAAATAAATCCTTGTCGAATCCTGTTCTTAGTCAGTGTAAGCACATGATTCGATGAGGATTTATTTAACAAAATAGTATGAAGTGTACTTTTTTTACATAGGAATTTTTGCTAGTGTTCGGACACTCTTGTTACCGACTGTAGTTTCCCTTACTAAAATTATTAGTGTGATGTTTTTTCTCTTCTATGTGTACATGTGCAGACTTAACAGGATTCCTAAAATTTTATGTTAATTTTAACATATTTTCACCACTTATTTAAAACAATACCCTTTTACATAATATTTTAGCATTAAAAAGTCAAGTCACATTAAAAAAAAATATTTTTAACAGGACAAGACACCAGACCATGGCCAAAGCTGAATGTCTTATTGGTTGAATTCCATGGTCCGTCGTTGAATGTCTATGCACACAAAATGAATCTTTGTCAGATTAATAACCTCTTGGGTTTAATTGCCTCATACTATTCTTTTCTTTTCTTTTCTTTATTTATTTGAGAATTGATATAATAACCAAATTTGTGGCACTCGTAGAGATTATCGTTTTTAGTTAATAGACTGAAATTAAAATTCATTCTTTTTATTAAAATTCATGCAATTTATTATATTCTTCCTCAAGCTGCTGTGTCGCATTATTGATTTTATCCAGTTGCTTAAGCTTTGTTGTGGATTTTTTTAAAAGGGATAATTACTGGTCAGGGGACACTCCAGGACGTAGTAACGAGATGGACAGTTGTCCACATATACATTGTGTTGAATTCGAATCGAATCGAATCGAACAACAGAACATAAGGAAGCCCCTGAATCTCTAGGATCCGCATCTTCCCACACATGGCATCTGCATACTGAATTTCCTATTTTATATAAATCTTGCTAAAATGGGCCGTGTAGTGGTGACAATATAATAAAATGCTTGTAAAATTTTGAGAACGCTACTGAAATCTATAGGTAATTAGTGTCGCCCGTATTAGAGTTTAAAATACCAATTTTCGCAACTGAAATTTCATTATTATTATTATTATTATTTTGTAAAAAATATCGAAAATGTATATTTCCGTTGATATACGTGGACTGTAGAATTTATGTGAAGAAATATGTATATTTATGTGAATGCTTATTTTTAGATATTAAGTTTTAAATTTTTATTTTAACCTATTCGATTTTGAGAATATTTTACAAATAACTTCAAGCCATAAGAAAAATGCTAGTGAAGAATTATATTATAAATTTTTGCATTAGCAGAAAATTATCGAAATGTGATAATGATTATGTGTGTGTGTAATTTAATAAATCAAATGTATCTATCCAGTTATATGTAGGTAACTAACTCCCTACTATTCAGTTTAAATTGAATTGTCCAGTCTAAAACCGGACAAAATTGTACATAAAACCTCTTATATGTTTTGCAATTATTATTCTGTTAGAGATACATCAATTTCCATACTGAATTTTTAATCAAAAACTGTACTAATAATAACATATTTTTTTTTTTTTTTTTTTTTTCTCAACACGCTTATGCTCTGATTTATCTTAAGAACGTTCATTACCCCAGAAATTTATTCATATCTGAACTTCTAGCCTATTGTGATATATAACAAAGAATATGTTTCTGTGATTAAACCTTAATATAAATCACTCTGCTCGTATATATAAATATTTTTATTTCCTTTAATCATATACCAATTTTTAATTTTTAGATGATATGGGCAAAAACATGGAGAATAGGTTGTGGATTTGTTGCCTTTAAAAAAGAAAGAGGTTATAGACAGTTGTATGTGTGCAATTATGGCCCAAGGTAATGAATTTGGATGTTATTTAACTCATTATACTAAAAATTAGTTTAATTTTCTAAATTGTTACGAGGTTGCCTTATAATATTTCAACATTACGCAAAATATTCATATATATGAAGTAAAGCCTAAAACTGAATCTGATTAAAACATGTGATTAATTTGCTTTAAATGTTAGTTTTCAAACAGAATTATATTTTGGATAAATTTTATTTATTTAAAATTTTATGTAAAAAAGATCTTTTAATTCCTTTTTTTTTTTTTTTTTTTTTTTTTTTTTTTTTAACTTTTTATGGGGTAAGTTTTATGTGTATACTTATGAGTATTTAGTGTATTGTTTAAATAGATGATCAAAGACTAGTTAGTTAATTAAAATTATCATTGATAAGCATATCCACATAAATTTGATAGACATTTCTTTAAATAAAATAAACGTAATTAGGACTTTTAACAGTTCTTCAAAAGATTTAAACCCGGATAAAAATGTATGAAATACATAACAGTAAATTATTTTTAAAACTATTTTCAATTGTTTAATTTTACTTCCAGAGTAAAAAGTTCGTTACTCATTACACCAATGTATTACAAAAACATTTTATATAAACCACAGACGACTCAATGATAAGCACAATATTTTTTAATTCTTAAAATCACATTTAGTCAAGCCCCACGCATCTTACACAAATTGTCTTAATATAAACAAAGTTTGCGTTAATACACACACACACACACACACGCACACACACACACACACACACATATATATATATATATATATTAACCCGTTAGCGCCCAGTGTCCTCATTTGACGACAGCTAATAAAATGACACGTATATTTTTTGTGGTTTCTTGGAATAATTTCTGCTTTTTAGTGACAGTTTATAGCATCACTCTAAATGATCCCTGAAAGTTTTATGGGCCTACTATTAATTATTATTTCATAATTCGGATAGTCATTTTATGATTTTTCATTCGTCGCACATATATTTGCTTTTTGCGCAGGTATACTAACTTAAATCAAGTTGAATAATAATATATATTATAATACTTTACTTTCGAGATCTTTGTGAACATATAATAGGAATTTAAAATTTATAATAGGAATTTAAAGTGAAATAATCAGCTAATAATAGTTTGCAAAGTTAATTCGGGAGTTAACGGGTTAACAGTTGTTTCTTAGAAGAACTGTAATTATCTGCAATGAGTTATTATAATTTTACTTACGAATCATAAGATAAAACTCGTTTCATAAGATAAATTTCGTCATGGACGTCAGCAATTAAGAGTTATTTAATTAAAATTATCAACTGATAATAAAATATTATTATTATGATTTTATTAATGTAGGTATTATATGTATATATATTAAGCCTTTTGAGCTTTTTGAAAATTTCGAAATATATATGTTTCAAAACATTGCCAAAGTCTTTTAGTAGTATTTTATTTTATTTATTTATTTATTTACCTTTTTATGAACAAGGATTAAAAATTCCACGTAGAGCTTACAGAAGTAAGTAGCTAATATAATATGAATTAAACTAGTTGGCACAGGTAGACTCTGCCCAGTTCCCCATCATATGATGTTCTCATAAATTTCTAGTGCGAGACATTATAATCATGTTAAAAGAAATTAATTTGATCAAACGCTTGACACAGTGACAAAATGAAATCCCCGTCTAATAGGCTATCCACTGTGCACTTCGAAATATTTATCTTATATTTATCTTATTTCTAAATTTATTTTATTAGGGTCAATTTCGTAGGTTAGTTTTCATGCTAGTATTTCCAACGCAACAATCCTCAAAATTCCTATTTATATGAAAAATTTTCAGTTTTGCTATGTTGATAAATTCCGAATAACTTACGAAATTTTCCTATTAGAATATTTGTAGTCAATCATGTTCAAACAAGTATCATAAATTTTACTTTGAAGTTGTCTGAAATATTTATGATCCTCAAAATGGACGTTTATGTTGAATTTTGCCCTATTCTAGCACGTTAAGTAAATCGTAAATTCCAAATAACTTACAAAATTTTTAAATTGGAAAATTCATAGTTTATGATATTCATGCCAGCATCCTAAATAATATTTCAAAAGTGGTCTGACATCTTTACGATGAAAACGTTCCTCAAGATTGACGTTTATGTGAAATTTTGTCCTATTCTGCTATGTTAAGAAATTCGTAAATTTCCAATAACCTACGAAATTTTTATATTGGTAAATTCACAGTCAATGATATTCATGCCAGTATCCTAAATAATGTTTCAAAAGTGGTCTAACATCTTTACGGCGAAAATATCCCTCAACATTGACGTTTATATGAAATTTTGCCCTGTTCTACCACGTTAAGAAATTCGTAAATTTTCAATAACTTGCGAAATTTTCAAAGTAGCATATTTATAGTTAATGATATTTATTCTGACACCAAAACTGATATTTTAAAACTGGTCTGACATTTTTACAATAAAAGTTTTCCATTTAATTCACGTTTAAGTGAAATTTTGCCCTGTTCTCCCATGTTAAGAAAATCGTAAATTCCTAATAACTTACGAAGTTTTTAAGTCGAATGTTGCAAATAAATAGGGTTCTTTCCAGTGTCGAGAGTAATATTTTAAAACTGATCTGACTTCTCTGCGACTATTTGTTCTTGAGATATCGTGTACACCAGTGGCGAAGCGTCCATGGAAGCGATGGAAGCCGCGCTTCCCCTATTTAAGATTTTAAAAATGTAATCAAGTAACGTCACCTCGTCTAACGAATGAATTGATTCTTCCCCTGCTTTTTGGAATCGCATCGCTTCGGCACTTCCACAGTTTTCTGAACATCGCCTCACCCTTGGTGTACAAAGACTAACAAAGTAACAAACGGGGTAACAAACTAACAGACACCCTACAGACTGACACCATACAAATTTTGTCATTTTCGGATTCCTCACATCTGAAAACGTGTAAAAAAGTCAAAAAACCGAGGTCGAAAATTTTCACGATTGCCTAAGTTCCCCATACCTATAGTATGATGGGGAACTAAAAAGAAACATACACATATATATGTACAAATATATAGATAGATACATTAAAAATTCAAAGAACAAACAAGAAAACTGAAAGCAGAAAAATATTTAATCTTCTTTAATATATCAGAATAAACAGAAAGTTATCAAACAGAAAATCAATTTAGTCTTGTATTTAAAACAAATCTGTCACTTCGTTGCAGAGTGCATTCCAGTTGAACTGTGTTCACTGTTTACAGTGGCATCATAGTAAGTGCACGTTCACTAGACACACGAGTTTAAAGCGTAAAAGTTAACTAGTGAAGTCATTTTGTCCGTCTAAAATCTGTGTAATTTTAAAACCGACAAAAAGTTCTTGCACAATATTGGAAAACAATAATGGAAAAAATTCTTGGTCCACTTCTCCTTAGCTGAAGAAAGATATTCAGGACCCCTTGGCAACATTTTCCCAGTGAAATATGAGAGCAGACACGATAAAATCAATAACATTTCGAGTGTATTCCTAAGCCAACCGGTCTACCATCTCGTTTCCAAGATTATCAGATTAACCACGGTCATGTGTAAAATGGACCTTCCTAAAGTAATTAATTGCAAATAAAATAAATTTCTAACACAAGACTCTCCG
Source organism: Salticus scenicus (assembly GCA_963930645.1). NCBI lineage: Eukaryota > Metazoa > Arthropoda > Arachnida > Araneae > Salticidae > Salticus > Salticus scenicus. The sequence continues at coordinate 106,889,684 of OZ005650.1, read as the reverse complement.
TTGACAGAATATCTTGCAACAGAAGCAAAGAAGACACTGGAGTCCATACAAATGAGATATTTTAGTGTCCCATTTCCATTAAAGGAATTTTGAATCCCCTTTACAGCAAGGTTAGATAGTAATCATTGTCGTAATAATTTTCACAAATATTCAACGATGTTTATGTTCATAACACTAAATATCGCCATATGTTCGAGAGAGTGTTTGTAATCTATATATTAATAGGCAAGCATAAAATTTATTGTCCCTTTTTAACATATTAATTATGGGAGTAGAGGGTTGAAAATGGTATCATTCGAAAGGTATGGTTAGCCGGAAGGTGCGAATACAAATATTATTTTCTTACGATGTCAAGAAGGTATTTAAAAATACATTTATTTTTTATGCATTTTCCCCCATTTTTCCCTTTTATACACGTATTCCCAACGAGATATATAAAGTAGAGTGATAAATGGTAACCCTTGAGAAGGTCCAAGATGAGTCATGTGATATGCTTTCCTTGCACATGCGTATTCGGTGGTTCCCTTGGTAACAGCTCATTTTCAGTACATTTCTATGGCAACGGTTTCAATGTTTTTGTTTACTTTACGTAGTTTAATATTCTTTTGTTCTAAATCATTTTGATTTTGATTTTACTTCTTTTTTATTTCGTGTAGTTGAACTTTAACCGACAAAATGCTTAAAAATAGTTGAAAAATTATTATTTATTGTTAAATTTAGCTCTTTAAAAGTTTAAATTTTATTTTATAAACACTTTTAAAGTTTGTTGAGAAACGATGAAAAGAAAGGTATTTTATTATTTATTAAAATGTGAAATATGTGTAAAATTATTTTAAAAGCAATTTATTTCGGTCATAGGACTGTCATGTTACCTAATAATAATGATAATTTGTCGAACTGATATTTTAAATGCCAAAATAGCGATAAAGGGCCAAACACAGCAACCTATTCGAGCATGTCATGTGATTCATCTTGAACCACGGAAAGCTAATCCTTCATCCATTGAATCAGCACTCTAATTTATATATCTCGTTGCGTATTCCTTTACATCAAAATCACGGAGTAATCAAAATATACCTAAAAGTAGAAAGTTGTTAAATCTGGCAATTTCATAAAGCTCAAATGAAACCATAGACACAGTAATTTGTATAATGTAGCCATAGAATAAATGTAGCATCACTATGCGCAAGCGAAGTGATGACGTCACTGTCTGTCCATGGAGCCATGAAAAGGATTTTCTATGTTAATTGTCCATTGGATTTTTTGTAAAAAGTTATTAAAAAATAACGGAAATTATCTGCCAATTTTAATTCCGATATTTGGGTATAGTTATATATAAGTTACTGTCTACATGTGTTTGATAGAGTTATTTTTTCTGTAAAATTGATAAAATTTTAATTTAAAATCACAAAACTCCAGAAAAAAAAAAAAAAAAAAAAAAAAAAAAAAAATGGCAAACTTCCAGTTGCGAATGTAAACATAAACATTTCATTTCAAAGGGAGATATTTAAACAATAAATATTCAACTAATATACTAAATAAAAGGAAAATGGATTTGTTACTAACTGCTGCATGTATAAGTAGACGATACGGAAAAAAATCCGATTTCCGTTTTTTGCTGAATTTACATGTTTTGAGCTTTCTTTACGTTTCAATTAACTGAAATTGGCTACTTATTTTTTTAAAAAATGTCTTTATGGCTAGCTTTTGTGGGTAGAAGAAGCAAGTAGAAGATACACAAAAACTTTTGATTTCCGGTTTTCGAATTTTCGATTAATTTACACGTTTTGAGATTTCCTTGCATTTTAATTAAGTGAAATTGACTACTTATTTTTATTTTTTAAAAAGTGGATACATTATTATTTCCTCTGCATATATAATTAGAAAATATAAGATTAAAAAAAGTTTTGGATTTTCGGTTTTCGATAAAGTTACACGTTTTGAAATTTCCCGAACTCAATTCGACCATTTTTGAATTTTTTTTTTTTTTTTTTTGTTCAAACACTGTACTTTATGAACCAATCGAATTAATTTAACAGAATTTGATACTTGGTTGGGCCTTGGTTTGACATGGTACCTATTAGCTTCTGGGCTGTATCACACAACAAGGGGCGTTTTCACGTTGCGATTTTCTCTCATTTCAGGAAAGGCTAACATCTACAGAGAGAAATAGTTATATTAAGTAAAACTCTGCTGATTCAGTTAGAGTGAATATCGGCAAACAATTGCCGCAGCTGTGTTGCAATTCGTGTCGCATTCCGTTTAGGACAAGGCAATAACTTTGCTTTGCCTCGCTTTGCAAAAAAGATGGTCGAGTTTCGACCACTGGGCGATACTAGTATTTATAAATACTCAATTTCGAAATTCGAAAATTTCTTATGGTCTTCAATTTTCTACCCGAGTTTACTGAAAACTTTTTTTTTTTTTTTTATTTAATTGAAAATAAATAGCTATATATATATATTACATATCTTTATTTTGTAACCTGTATTTGAATGAGCTATTTATCAGTAAACTTTATTCGGTTATATATTAAAAAAACCTGAAAAAGAAGCAGAATATTTCTTTTTAATTTTCCGGTTAAATATACAGAGTGGTTCAAATTAAAGTATCCCTGTTTTGTACTCACTACCGAAAGAAACAGTGGTCGTCATGTTTTATCTTTGGGATATATATATATATCAGGCTTTGGAAAAATCGATTTGTAGAGAAGTAGAAATTAGTCCAGAAAATGCCGCCAGGTGGAAATTAGGCACTGCGATCGATTTATCATAAGAGAAATATAATACCATTCTACCAATGTATATGTAGAAAAGAATATGATGTGTTGGTAATTAACTTTATTATTACAGTTCTTTTACAGAAATCATGCTAGTAAGAATAATTTGAAGATTCAGTTGTACGCAGCCTGTGTGCGCACAATAACCGTTATGTGCTGCTATGTTACCATAGACGTCTTTCTATTGTACTGACACTAACATATCATATCTGTAGGATCCACAGTTTCTGTGTAAAAAATTGTAATAATAAAGTTAATTACCGACAGTGCATATTTTTTTATTGGTAATGTATTTTACATTTTCCTTTCTTTAAACCGATTGCAGCACATCATTTTCACCTAGCGGTTTTTGTAGAAACTAATTTTTATTTTTTCACCAATCAATTTACCGTTCCCTGATATGTATGCACTGTAAATATAATGACATTACCTCTACTCTTTCTCTCGTTAGGACTTCCCATAAAGAGATACAGTAGTTTGAATCATCTTATACTTAAAAAAAAATAATAATTTGTGCTATTGAAATTATTAAAATTTAACAGTTATATTATTGTACTGAAAGTTTTTATTTGTTTTCAGCGGGAACATCATAAACACCCCTATTTATAAAATTGGAACTCCGTGTAGTGCGTGTCCTTTAAATTCTTGCTGCGGAAATTCTTGTAAAAAACCAAGTTATAATGGGCTTTGCCGTAAGTGTTTTTCCTTTTCTATTCCTCTATCTTAAATGTAGCTTACTACTTCACATTTTCTTTTATCTTTCTTGTCTTTATTCTTATCGTATAAATTTTATTACTATCCTTAGATTTAATTAATTGTTTATATATTGTCTATTGTCTATTCATTCATTTTCATTAAACTCTGTAAGCACTCATGAAATTTAAATGATTTTTAAAAAGAACAAAGCATGTTTCTTCTTTACAATCTGTAGTATTTACAATTGTTCTGCAAGCTCACACGCAATATAAAGTTACCATTTATCTTACAATTGAATTTTAAGAAGGAATAAACCATTAATTGTGAATAAAAAATGTTTTATCTTGTATAAGGCGACCAAATATCTCTATTTCTTGAAAATATGAAAATGGTCCCCACTTTTAGTATTTACCCCCATAATGCAATGAAACACTACTGGGGACTACATTTCGGAAAAATTGTCCCCCTTAACTTTAAACTTGTTCACAATGTATATCTTAAGACATTTTATAAAGTTATCTAAAATTATTGAAAAAATCCGTGTGCTTTTCATATTTTACCTTACTTTGAATTATTCACTTACAAGGAAAGTCTTTCAACTGCTAATTTCCGATTAGTTCACAAAATTTACGTAAATTTTTAGTGGTGGATACTAAACAAGACTTTTGTATAATACCCACACTGTAAAAAAAAAAAAAAGGAAGTTTTTACAGCAAAATATGCCGGCACCCATATTGTCAGCACATTCTGCTGTTAAATAAGGCAATTTACAGCGGAAACATCTGTAAAGAAAGACTCTTATACGATTGTTTCTGCCGTAAATTACTTCTTTCTAACTTTCCCCCCTCCATGCACTCATATTGCCAGCATATTATGCTGTAAATCTACCGTTTCTTTTAAGAATGCACAGCAAAAAAATTATGCTAAAATTCTTCGGAGTGGGTGTGGAGGAAGCTGTTATATGACACACATAAAGGGGTTGAACTTCCCGCATCTCTTTTTTTTTTTTTTTTTTTCAAGACACTTTCAGGCATGAGAAATTTCGGCCTTCTTTACTACCACTTTATTTTTATGTAAAATAATCTCAATCTATCCAATTCCAAGACATTTCTACAAAAATACCATAAAGATTCTTGTATGAAAATAGGAGAGGTAAAAAAGTAGAAAAATCACATCCCTGAAACTGTCCTGTAAAAAGGCAGGGAAATATGACCCCTGTGCATACTAATCCAGTTATTTCTTTTTAGTTTCCTTTAAACTAATCTTTACCTTTTTAGGTATGAATAACATCAATGAAGTTCCACTGTACCGAAATGAAGGGAGTTATATTTTCTACTGCGATTTTAATAATGCAGCAGGAGATTGTAGCGCATCAGTAAATGGACCAAATAAATGGAAATACGTCAAGGCTCTTGGAGGTAAAGATCTTGCTTTATTTAAAAAATTCACTATTACATCAGATATATGAGTTTTGCTATGTGCTATGATAATTTATGTTACTCTTAAATATGAACGTCGAGAAAAAATTCTGTAACTGACATCTAGAATCTGCATTGTGGCTCTAGAAAAAACAATTCCATGTCATCCTTATAAATTCTAGTCCCCATAGGTAACGATTTCTAGAAACTCCTATTAGAATTCTAGAGCATTTACCTATATTCTCGAGGGCAAAGTTATTTAAAAATCTCTGCAAATAAATGAGAATACAAGAGGCGGGTTTCAGCAAGTATAATCTTGGTTTATTACCCAATTCTAGAAAGTCAAGCGAGAATTTCTCGCAATACAAAAGGTTCAGAATATTCATAATAATCAGAATATTGTTTCACCATCTAGAAATGTGTAGACTAGAAATTCTCGATCATTTCATCTACTCAGTTTATTGGCGAGCCTTATGCACTAGCTTGGAAATCTATATTTCTAGTTAAGGGATTTAGAAAATAGTCACTTATTCATTCTAGATGAAGGCGGTACATATTTTTTTCTCAGTGAAGGAACTTTACTGGATGATTTCTAAAAGGTTTTAAAAATGAAAATATGAATTTTATTTTCAGCCAAAACAAACTTTTTTTAGAAAATCAGTTTCTATTTATTAGCATAAAATTGGAAGTTTGCCGAAGTGGCAAAAGTATCGTATAGCATTTAATAACAAAATTATTTTACAGTATTTAAACCGAGGAACATTCCAAAAGGTCACCTCACGAACGCAACCTAGGTTCGAACTTGGCTCCAGTTTTCTTCTCTGCGTCTTCTAATTTTCTTTTTGCTTCTTTCATTCAGTGTTTCGCTTCAGAAACAACTCTGAAACTAATTATTATCACCAAGGTAGAAAAATTACCATTCCCTAAGAAAATATTCTTTTGTCTTCTTATTATACAATATTTTCTCTGATTTACTAAATATTGTATATGTAAATTTAAAAAGTTCAAAAAGTTAATAATAATAATAATAATAATAATAATAAAAGATGAACGAAATTCAAATGCCGTCAATAACAGCAACAAAAAAGTAGAACATTACGCTGGAAATATTAGAAAATATTATTACTATAACAATTATATCTGGTAATCGATATTTTTAATTAAAACAATTTTATTTTTATTTATACATCATAGTCGATAAAAGAAAAAAAAAAAATCATTGGAGGACACACTAAACATATAATATATATCGGAATAGTTTAATCACTTTCATTTTTCTAAAGTTATCAACATAAATTATGATACCAGTTATGTAATATGGTAATTTTTAAAAATATACTGTTTCGCAGAATATATCAATACCTTTAAAAACTTAAATCGCTAATGATAATTTACATGAAACTTTTCTAGACAAATTAATTCAAAATACATTAAAATGCAAATTAAAAATAAATATAATGTATCATTAATTAAAACTTACTTAAAAATTTCTTTAATTCAAAAAGAGAAAATATCCGGGTCAATTCAAAATATCTCTATATAACACTGAATTCATTAATAATACAAGACAAAAAAACATATTAATTTAAGACATTTCTCACTGATACAGCATGGAGCAAAAAAAAAAAAAAAAGAGAGAGACTATCAAAAATGTTTTATTCAAGTAAATAAAAACGGAAATCAGAAATTAAAATACGTTTCAAGATGTTTTCTCTTTATACAACATTGTACAGAAAAATCAATAGTTAATTCTTTCTTTTTAAATACCAATAAGCATTTAAAACCATCTTGACATAGATTCCATGAAAGACTTGAGAGTGTCGAAAAGTTGTTTTGTCTCTTATTTTTACCAAATCTTCCTTCCATTCTTTAACTGTCTTATTTCCTGCTTTCTCAATTTTATTTTTCCTTATTCCCCACAAATTCTCTATTTCATTGAGACCAGGAGATGAAGCAAATCACTTTTAAGTATTTGTTCCATTATCATCCAGGCCTTTTGGGGTTTCTCTTGAAGTATGAGGTCTAGCATTATCTTGTTGCAACAAAAAGCCGTCAGGTTAAATTGTTTCCATTGTGGGAAGATTTTCCTTAATGGTATCAATATATGTGTACGAATTGTTAACAGTTCCTTCACAAGCTGACACTACGACGGCTCTTTCAAATACATATTTAATTTCCCATTTACCCTTGTAAATTCTTCTAGAGATAGGGGAGACCGGGGCTAGTAGTGACGTTTTTGTCATTTTTGATATTAGCTCTAAGATTTGAACTGAAGTGAAACCTTTAATATAGCACACCATAGAGTAAACCTTGTGTAATATATTTATAAAACTATCATTAATATTATTAACGTTTTTCATATCATAAAATGAATTCTGCGTGACGTCGAAATTTGTCACAACTTGCCCAGTAGCGGGGCTAGTAGTGACATGCTTGGGGCATATTGTGACATACAAATTACACACACAAACACGTTGTAACATATACAAATTATGTGAGAAAAGTAATAAAATGCGATATTATAAATCAACAATGAAAATTTTATTCACTTATATCGTTTTTAACACAATAAAAACACTTTAATTTTTTTAATGACTCTGTAAACCAAATGAAAAGAAAAAGAGTTAAATTACTAACACTTGTAAACTCTTAGTCTTTTATAAAGCTACATTTAGAGATACTTAACAATGGAAATAAAGGGAAAAAACTGTGTAAATCAGGAAAGAATTAAAAGGTAGGCTAACAAAAATGTTTGGCCATATTGATCTTTTACGTGGTAGCTTACTACTACGTGTAGGTCCTTGTATCATATAGGCCTACCTATATTTTTAATTATTCATTGTCATCGCTTACTTCAGCGTCTGATTTGAAGTTTGCAGTTAATATAAATATAATGAGGTTAATTTTCGGTACATTTGACACGAGCCCATCTTTTACATGCCATGCCTTGCACCCAGTTTTTTCCGGATCTAGAAAGTTTGTATTGCTCCTAGCAAACTAGACATAAGCAATTTTCGTCATCTTCAAAGGTATCCGATTCCTGCTACTTAATTTTATTTAACGTTTTTTTTTTTTGTGTGTGTGTGTGTGTGTGTGAGATGCACTGTTTGACCTTTAACTATAGTGTGAATATCATATATGGCTTTTTTATATCCCATTTCAATATTTTCTTCCATATTAGTATTCTTCTTTTTATTCATACACCTCAGAAGTGACATTCTGTTTACACGAAACAGTTCTTGGGTTTTCCTTAAACTGCACCTTTCAGAATTTACTTTTATTGGAGCCCTCTCACAATCTCCTAAAGTAGCTTTAGCTCTTTCAGTAAGCCTTTTGTAATCTAACATAATTTTTCCTGAAATATAAAAACTTGCGTTAAAAATCATGCCGGGGCAAGTAGAGACACTGTCACAACATGCCTCCTACACTTCGTCACAACTAGCCCCGTGTTACGCCATCTTGAACTTTATTCATTAGTTTCCGAAAAGTTGTTATCCTTAACAAATGAAATACATTGAATAACAGCTTAAAACATAAATATTCAAATAATGTTAAGGAAGTTTACATACCTCACGATCCCTTGTGGCAATGACGATTTTAACTTAGGTCATAAAATTTACTTTTGCAGCAGAAAACACGATAAATAATTTTATCTCGAAAACAACTGAACGCTATACTTCCAAACATACACAGCACATTACAATAATCAACCTGATCACTCACAAGACACCACAGGTTCTGCAACCTACTGGATCATTCAGAAATCCCTATGGCACTACTTGCCCCCTGGCACAACTAACCCCGGTCTCCTCTACATAATGTCGTTGTTAGAACTGAGTGCCAAACTTTAGCAATCTTTGAGTTTGCAAAAAAAAAAAAAAAAAACTTCGATGCATTAAATGATGCGTATTCAGAAAAATTTAAAATGATGGAAATAATTATTAAATATGGTATTGACAACAATATTGCATTAATGATTTAAAAAAAATAGAGATAACTTGTATGCTAAATAAATTTTAGACGAATCAAAAGTTAATGAAAATTGTTAAACAGGATGTATGTATACCATGTATATATTTTTCTTAGTATTTTTCACAGATCATAATCTGAGTTACTGATTACATGAACTACTGATAACATGAACAAAATTTTTAAGTTCTATCGAGATTCAAGTTAACCAGGTTCGATTGTATATCGTATCCCGTGCTCAGAAGGCAATTCTTTTACAGACGAAATTACCTTCACAAGCTGACCCCCTCGATAGCTCTTTCCAATACACATTTAATTTCCCATTTACCTTCGTAAATTCTTCTAGAGATATATAATGTCGTTGTTAAAACTGAATGGCAATTTTTTTAAGTTTGAAAAAAAAAAAAAAAAAAAAAAAAAAAAAAATCAATATATTAAACGATGCAGATTCTGAAAATTTTAAAAAGGAGGAAAATAACTATATGCACGATTGACAAAAGTACTATATCAAAGATTAATACACACACACACACACACACACACACACACACACACACATATATATATATATATATATATATATATATATATATATATATATATATATAGAGAGAGAGAGAGAGAGAGAGATAACTTGAATGCTAAATAAATTTTACACGATTGACAAAAGTACTATATCAAAAATTAATATATATATATATACTAGCAGACCCGGCCACGCGTTGCTGTGACTAAGTTATACGTTGAATTATACGGCTGTAAACTATTTAGTACAGTCAAATTATTATTTACGAACAAAGACGAAAACGTTGTAGCCGATGTAAAAACCCACAGGGTTGAGATTTGAAACTTAGGTCAAAATTTGGAAGCGATTGATAAAAATTTTCGTAGTGTTGACATTAAGTACAAATTAATTTTATTGTAGGGTCCTATAAATTTTAATGGAGAAGTGATATATATTATTTCTAATGCTACTTTGGATAAAATTGCTAAAATGACTAATATATAAATTAAATTCTATTAAAATTCTATTAAAATAAAAGTATAAAAGAAACAGACGATTTTAAAATCAATTTTTATGGAGGAGTGAAATATAATATATGCTATAATGGATAATTTTACTATAAAATGACCTCATCATTTTAAATATTTTAAAGAGGGCAACAGCTGTAGTTATAAAAAGGAAAACAATAAGGCTAAACCAGAAAAATAAGTAAATTTGATAAATATTTTAAAACTTTAAAATTGGAAATCTTATGAAATATTGGACATTTAAAGTAAATACATGTATCATTTTAAATAGAAAAAGATTTTGGAAAAGTTTAGTGTATTTTAACGAAGTGATGAGAAGTTTTTGAGTATGTTAAATTTTTAATAGTAAATTCAAGTTAATAAAGATGGAAAACATTGAGGATTAAGATAAGAATAATTATAAGATTAAAAAAAAAAAAAAAAAAAAAAAAAAAAAAAAAAAGACTTTTTATATACCATGCTTTTAAATTTTAATATACTAATTAAAAGGAAAATGATAAATATTCTATCATAGTTTGAAGTCAAATTTGTTTTCAAATGTCTAAATAAAATATCTGATGTAAGATACTAATATTTTGCAGCGGAATAGATTTGATATCTGTCATCCTTGGCGAAAAAAAAAGAATATCGCCAAATTATCTGGCGAAAATATTTAATTCCTTTCAAAAATCATGGTTATTTTAACAACTTATATTAAAAGAGTAATGAATAATATGAAACAATATTTCGTACAATACATATTACATGTCATACATACGTACAATGAATAATACATATTACATTTCGTACAATGCATACATCTGGCATGTATATTTTCGTGTTACGCTTTTGATCGCCAAATAATAATAATAATAATAATAATAAAAGCCAAGGGTGACAGAGTTTTGAAATTTAAAATTAAAATTTTGTCAATTTGACAGCAAAATAATTCAATCTAACACCCGCGATAACTAATACATATCTATACCCAAATATAAGGATTAAAATCGGGAAATAAATTTCCTCGATTTTTAATAATTTCTTACAAAAAATCCAGTGGGCAATTAACATAGGAAATCTTTTTCTTGGCTGCACAGACGGTCAGTGAGTCACACTTCGCTTGCGTATAGAACTCATAGATATAGTATAGCATATATAGAATAGAGTGATCATTGGGGAGAAAAAAGTTATTCCTTTTCATTAGGGAAAAGACGACGTTTTTACCAAAATATGGCCGTCTTTCCCCAAATGAATACACACGGGAATACATACTAATATTTTAGCAAATAAAATTTATGAATAATTTATTTGCTAAAGGGGAATGGAAGACTCCAGATACAGTTTCAAATTCATATTTCTTTCTTTCTTTTCTTTTCTTTTTCTTTTTTTTTTTTTTCAATACCACTTAATGGCTGTTTCTAAAGCTTTTATTTATTTTATTTTTTCGGCATCAAAAATCTTTGTACGATAACATGGGGATGAGAGATCTATATATATTACTATATCTATGATAGAACTACATTAGCACTTTATCAATGTGTATAAAATCTTTAAATTGATTATGACGTCAATTTTCGTGAGATGCATAATTTAACTTTTTATAATTTTTTAACGTTCACGTTTGATTAAATATATTTATTTTTATGTCGAAAGAAAATGAACTCGTATTTTTTTTTTTTTTTTTTTTTTTGGCAACAATTAAATTAATGGAACTCACAGATATTTTGGAGCAACTTTAATAAAGGTCTATAATTAACAAATAATTGCAATAAAACAATATTGTGACAATAAATTGGGATAAAACCTATCCTATCTCTCAAGTTGGACCAAACTGCACACAGTGTGCAAAATTTCATTAAAATCGGTTCCTTAGTTTAGGAGTTTACCCCGGACAAACATCGTGACACGTAATTTATCAGATATATATATATATATATATATATATAGAGAGAGAGAGAGAGAGAGATTACTTGAATGCTAAATAAATTTTAGACGAGTCAAAAGGTAATGAGGATTGCTGTTAACAATGAAGTAGAAACAACATTATATGGTAGATGCATGAACCGTAAAGTCAGAATTTTCTTATTTCCGGATCAATTTTTAGTGGAGAAAAAGCATGATTTTTCTCCGATCCTTTGAACATCAAAGAATTTTTATGTTCTATTGAAATTAAAACATGATGTGAAAATGCTTCAGTAAGTGATGAGACAACAAAAGATTTTGCAGCAAACAAACTGGAATTTAATTTAAAGAAGCATGCTCCAGCAGATATCTTCAACGCCGATAAAACTGCGTTATTTTGGAAGTTATGTTTTTGAGAACTTTAAATATACACTGTTAAAAAAAATGCAACTTTGCTGCCAGAAATTCTCTGTAATTTGAGAAAAATGTCGCAAATTACGGAAAAATTACGTTGACAAAACGTATTTTTCTGTAATTACAGAGAATTTCTGGCAGCAAAATTGCGTTTTTTTTAACAGTGAAGAGGCATTCAGTTTTCTGATGATCGAGAGAGCCAATTACTTTAGTAATCGAAAAAACTGTAAATCTCCGTTGTTTTAAAAGATTGGAAACGTTATCCAATAATATAATTCCACTAAAAAAGTGAATTGTTGCAGATTTGTTCAATAAGTGGCTCAAGTAAATGAACAAGTTTGAAAGGGAAGGAAGGGTGAAAGATTAGTTTGATCTTAGATAACTTTACTCATGTTCACAATTCAGAAGTAAAAGCATTTCAGTGAAAATTTTTACGAAAAACGAACAACCGCAAAATTACAGCCATATGATCAGGGTATAAAATGCATAATATAGAAGATAAATCCCCTTTTTAAAGTAGTTTCTTGTTTTGATAAAAACACGTCATTTCCATTAATTTGTTGATATGAGTACATTTAACGTATTCCAATTTGAAAGGCATGAGGTATCTTACGGTACTATTCAAAATAGTTTCTGAAAAACTGGACTATTTTCAACGGAATTTTATTTATAAGTTTACACTAAAGCAAAACTGATAACGACTTTCGACTCTTCAGAAATGCAAGCATGTACCTTTCTAAAATATGTTGCTTTTGAGAAATATGTTTCTATAAGCGATGAAATAACATCAATCTTCATTACGGATGATATGGACCACCTTTATAGGTGAATACCAGACTATCAACAATTGTCCACTGCTGATGATTTGTATTATTCATCAGAGATAGAGAAAGTAGAATAGGACAGCACTTTAAAATGAATAAAATTAACATAAAAGGAAATGTTTAATACTCTAAAATCCTAAATTCATTTGTGATGAAGGCAGAACATTTTAGCGAATTATTTGATGTCAAAAATATCACATGTTGAAAAAGATGTGAAAAGGAAACAATCACGGATAACAGATTTTATTTTTGTAATATCAATCAGCAATAAATTTAATTTAAAAGAGAAAGTTTTCTTCTTTAAATGTATTTGCTACGTATATATTTTCCTCAGTATTTTTAACATATTATATTCTGAGTTACGGATTACATGAACTACTGATAACACGAACAAATTTCTAATTCCCCTTGAGATTCGCGTAAACGAGGTTTGACTGTATTTAACCTCTTCGCACCCAAAGCTGTAACAACAACATAAATAACATTTGAAGGCTTTTAGACACATACGTTGACATTATAAATAACAGAAAAATGAATTTTTCTGATAATGAAATTTAGAAGGCTAGTAATGTACGATAAACTTTAATCGACTAAACTCTAAATTACTAAATCAATTAAATCTACCAAATTACCTCAAAATTTATAATATCAAGATTAACCAAGAACTAATACAATACTTTAAGTTCGTTCAATGTGCATTAATTGTTTATCTAGAGATGCCACAAAACTTTTGTCCCACACAGACAGACGTATGTTTTCTAAAAATAGTCAAATCGTGTTCAGGACATCTCAAAATGTGTAAACCCATCGAAAACAGCCAGTATATATGTATACACACACACACACATATATATATATAATAAAAGTAGTGCTAAATTTCTGAAATCAGGAGCTTTTAGTGGAAAAAAATCTGTTTTTGTCATTAACTGTCCAGAACTTACAGAAACCAGGAACATTTTTGTAAATTCTGGACATGGAAAGTTTTGTAAGTTCTTCTGTAATTTGCTATATATAAGAGTATACCGAGCAAAAGTTTTACAATATAAAGAAGCTTCAAACTTCCATACACCGAGAAAAAAAATATACCGCCTTTCTCTAGAATGAATAAGTGACCATTTTCTAAATCCCTTAACTAGAAATATAGATTTCCGAGTTATGCGCAAAAGGCACGCCAATAAACCGAATAGACGAAATTATCGAGAATTTCTAGTGTACACATTTCTAGATGGTGAAACAATATTCTGAATACTCTAAATATTCTGAATCATTTATATTGCGAGGAATTCTCGCTTGATTTTCTAGAACTGGGTAATAAACCAAGATTATAGTTGCAGAAACCCGCCTCTTGTAATCTCATTTATTTGCAGAGATTTTTAAATAACTTTCCCCTCGAGAATATAGGCAAACGCTCTAGAATTCTAATAGGGGCTTCTAGAACTCGCTTTCCAAGGGGACTAGAATTTATAAGGATGACATGGAACTATTTTTTCTAGAGCCACAATTTAGATTCTAGAAGTCAGTTACAGAATTTTTTCTCAGTGTATACTGATTTATTAATAACGGTTTATCATCACTTTAAAGGCTCATTGAAATTTTCATTTCTCATGAGTCTTCAAGCATTGATTAACTGATTTATTAATAACTTTCTATCATCACTTAAAGGCTCGTTTTAAACTTCATATTCTCTGTGTTACTCTAGCTTGAATATAAATCCAACTGTGACATAAAATAATCCTTGTTATTCTGAAACCTTTTTTTATGTATGTTTTTTCTTCACCAATAAATTTTAAAATAGATGAGAATGTTTGTAAGTCTTGTAAAATATTTTAAAGAATTTTCTAGTGTTAAAACCTTTCACTTAGAATAGGTTTTAAAAAATATAATCACTTGCTTCAGCAAAACACAATATTTTTTTTTTTCCAGTTTACGTTTCATACATATTGTTTTATTTATTTTTATTTTTAGGTTCATTTGCAGAAATAGTTTTAAGTGGTGGAGAGACCAGTACTATAGTATTTAGGAATACAATCCGGCCGAAACAAAACTTTTGTTTTGTTATACTGTACAGATCTGGTCCTGTAGTAGATGGGTTTAAAGCTTCCAATATGGCTGTTGCAACCTTTAATATGCCTAACCTTCGTCCTACAGTGATGAATTTACCAAATATTGCTAGCAAGCAGTTTTTCCAGTACAACTTGGATCTGAGTTGGAATTCCGATACAAAAGTAATTTCTTTTTATTTTGCTTATAAAACTTGCTTATTTTATAAAAATAAAACCGCATGTTTTATATTAATAAATACAGAAATCTATATGAATAAAAATAAATCTGAGGGAGAGTTCATATGTGCGTATATGTGTGTGAGATGCTGAAGGAAATCTAATTCATTATTCATTTCGTACTATTAGTTTACACTCTCCCTAAATATATCTTGTACAAATCTTGCAATCGATTTTTAACTAAATTCCCGACTAGCTAGAAATTTGAAGCTTTCAGGATTGCTCAGAACACGGTGACAACACAATACTTCGAAGTCCGATTTTCGAATTTTTTTTATTAGTTTTCTTATAATTAATTAAAATATGAAAATAATAACATCCTAATAGCGTTAATGTAGCCATTAAAATATTAGCTATAATTTAATTGTAAAAAAAAAAAAAAAAATACGAGTTCATTTTCTTTCGACATAAAAATAAATACATTTAATTAAACGTGAACATTAAAAAATGATAAAAATTGAAATTATATATCTCACAAAAATTGACGTCATTACCAATTTAAAAATTTTATGCACATTGATAAGAGCTCTATGATTCATCAGAAAATTTAAAATATGGTATAGAAAAGGTTTTTTTTTTTAATCTTATAATTAATTTTATTTCATTTTGCAAGCGCGCTTTTTATTTCCTAATTAAAAATAATAATAATAATAATAATAATAATAATAATAAAAACTTTTTCGGTAGTGTTTGTAAGTAGGAATTGACTTTAAAAAATTTTCTTTTATATTACTTCTTTTAATAAAAATACGTTTTCCCTTATTAGTCGTTGTAATCTAAAGAAGGATTAAAAAATCTATTCATTTCATAATAATTCATTCAATCTTTTAAAATGAAAATTTTAAATGTTTCTGTTATAAAAGATTTTTAAATATTTTATATTAAAAATAAATAAATAAATAAAGTTAATAATATTCCCCAAAATATAAAAGTATACTGAACGACACATTTGAAAATGATTATAAAACCCTGAAAAAAAAAAAAAAAAAGAGTAAAAAATCGAAATTGGAAAATATAGCACTGATGTCGTCAGCATTTTAATCGATCTATAATGATGATTTCAGACAGATTTTTGAAATATTTTCTTAATTTGTAAGATTATAATGTCTTTCGCAAAATTAAATAATAATAATAATAATAATAATTAAATTTATAACTATGTTATTGCATCTAAAAATTTCACTCGAAGCACTCTACTTAATTTCTTTAGGATAAATTTAATATGTAAATTTCTTTTATTTTTCAACTATCTTCCCTTACTAGAATTTAAAAATGTCATTATATCTTGTTGATATGCATTTATTTTAATATTAATAAACTTAATTTGTAAACAAAAATGTAAAAAATTAAAGAAACGCAGTGTTTCTTATCTTGTTTATTTTAATGGAACGATGACATTAAATGATTATACATATATTGTTTTGTAGAATATAGACTATTAACTATTATATACTATTGAAAAAATTATTCGATCATACTTTCTTTTTCTTTCAAATAAAGACTATGGATTATAAATGCTATATAATTTTTGTATACAACATTTATTAAGAAAACATTATTTTAATATGTTCAGTGCTTTTTTAAGTTAGTTAAAAGCTTACATCTTTATATATATATATATATATATATATAATAGAAAATATTCTTTTTTTTTTTTTATACTAGGGTGGACCGAAAAATGCATATTTTCTATACGCGATTTCTAATAGTAAAAAAAAAAAAAGTTGTATTTTGGTATTCTCAATTTGGGAAATATAATAAAAAAATAAATATTTATGTCTTTAGTTCAAACATGACCTTCAAAGTTCGAAAATAAGGTAAAAAAGGGGTCAAGTTCAAAAACTTCTATTGATATACAAATATTATTATTTTTTGTTCTAATACCATTCAAATGCTTCCTTTTAAAACTCTTTCCATATACCTTTAAAAATATTTGTATTATTTTACAGTTTTCAGATCGCGTATAAGCCATAAAATTTCGTAAAATTAACCAAAACGACTTTTTTATTGTTTTTTAAGAAACACATCCAGCTTTCTAGAAAACCTAATGAATCGGATATTGTTACATAGGCAGGCATTTCTTCCTTTTCAATTAATAAAAGCACGTGATAGTAACAGATTGTACATAAATTCGGATAGCAAATCATCAGACTCGATGACACCGTATCTGGTGCAATCGTCAGACCGACGCAACTTCTCTTCTCAACTTCATTAAAATAATATTTTAACACAGCCATACATAATTATAATATGACTTAAACGTAATGATCTGATCATACTGCTTGATAACAGCAGACTGTTATATTAGAATGGGACTACACTGTTAAAAAAATTTAACTTTGCTGCCAGAAATTCTCTGTAATTACAGAAAAATACGATTTGTCAAAATAATTTTTCCGTAATTTACGACTTTTTTCTCAAATTGCAGAGAATTTCTGACAGCAAAGTTGCATTTCTTTAACAGTGTAGTTCCATTCTAATATAACAGTCTGCTGTCATCAAGCAGTATGATCAGATCATTACGTTTGAGTTTTATTATAATTACTATGTAGGGCTGTGTTAAAATATTATTTTAAATAGCTAGTTTACAGTAGTGCTTTAAAAACTATTTATTTTTGTATTTTTGTTATTTTACCTTTACTATCATTAGTAATGGCGGCTATTAGACGATCCCATGCGTATCCATTTTTTGGTCTACCAAAAGACCTGGGTACGTTCACTTTGCTAACATATGAGGATGTAATTTTATGTAGTTTCAACGAAAGGTACAAATTGTCTTTATATTCTAAAAAAAGTCTGCACATTTTAGTATCGCTGATTGCGTTAATTCGCAAATACAGCAGTTATACCATAACACTCCAATACCAACTATGTCCCATTCTAGAATATTACAATAAATAAAAGCCTATTATGATACATGTTACAATTTGAGAAAGTCTTATGACAGACACAAAGATAAAAGCAGCTTTAAGAAAAATGCTTCATCTCTGATGTTAAATCAAAGTTGTTTGAAGTTATAACATGTAAATGCACAATAACCTTTTTGTGCTTTCGTGGGGAAAACCAGAGTTCCTGTGAATGCCCTCAAACATTGATAGTAAATGTAAAAATGAGAAAAATTTCCCATATAGAACTAAAATTTTTGTATGACCAACAAACTACTAAGAAACACATACATATAATAACCTATACAGGAAAGAAACATAAAAATTTAGAAAGAAGGAACATGGAAAATTACTAGACCAATAATTAAAAAAAAAAAAAAGTTTAATTAGTATTTCCAACGATTCAGTTGTAAATGTGAATCTTAAAAAGACATTTAAAGAAACAAAAAAAAGTGGTGCATCTGTTGCTTCGACATCAAATACTCAATGAGGATTATGCTACAAGCGCTACTATAATGAACGACAAATTTAGAATTTTTAACAGGGCAATAGCTTCTATTGCGTCTACCGTTCTAAAAAATGTTGGATTGATTAGTGAGGAAATGCCTTTTTTGCTAACCCTGAGAATTTGTTATTGGCCATAGCAGTGAACGAGAAGCAACATATAAGGGAGTTAGTCTACAGAAGAAAACTCAAAGCAAAAGATCAGTTGTCAGGACAGACTTCTGTATTTATAAGAGAATTTCTTCCACTAATAATAAATTTTGAAGTTTCGAACACTCTCAGAAATAATATACTCAATTTTGACGATTCATACATCCTCGGGCTTAATTTCGTTGTTTTTGACAACCATTTTGTCAAGAGATCACGTGATTTTTGAGGAAACGCGAACTCTCAAATTTTTGACGAAACTGTTTACTCACAATAGCATGTGCTAGCTTTCATTACCGCCATATTGGTTTTTTTCCTGTGTTGTTTCGACTTTATGTTACAATGACTTTTATTTGCCGGCCTGGTGGTTCGATCGGTAAGGCACTGCCTTCTGGATTCCCAGGTCTCGGTTTCGAGTCCCGGTGCGGGCATGGATATTTGTGATGTCCTATGTCTACAAAATATTGTGAGCGCTTGTTTCTGTGAATTTTCGTAAAAATATGGATCAATTGAGACATAAGTCATTGTAATTATAGGTCAAAGCTGTCAAATAAATGTCCAAATGACTTTTATTTGTTTGCTCTGTTTTATTTATATTTTCATTAAATGTAATTAGATTTAATGTCTAAAGCAACGAACTTGCAGGTAATTTTATAATTCTATAATTTGTATTTTATTCTGTATCACGAAACTAGGATGAAAAAATGTATCTTTACTTTTGACGAAATTCGTATGTTCAAACAAGTGACGAAAGTAATTTTCTCAATTTGACGAAATATTTGCTCGGAGTATTTCCCTGAAAACGGTTTCGTGAAAATTAAAGAAAATTTCGTGGAATTTGAGTATCCGTTTCTGAGAGTGAACTATGAAGTGTTGATCAGCTGGTCAACGTGTTCACATTCTCTCTGTTTTTCTATGTCTCCAATGGTGGAAAATGTGACAAACCAGGATCTTTTGTCATTTCTATAAACTAAACAATTGCCAAAGTTTGAAATCCTAAAATTCACATGTCACATTCAGTTTGTTGAAAGGATCGTGAAACTGGTTAATGAATCTGCAGAAAAGGTATTTAGGGAGGACTCAAGAGATAGATTTATAATAACAACTTTATACTTGCCATCATCAATGCCAAAAACTGAGTAATATATCTAGCTTCTAACCTTAATCCAAAAATAGAAACTTGTTTAAAATTATATAATAAATGTAAATGTAAATGCACTAATATAAATATGTAAATATTGTAAATAATTGTCCATCATGGCTAGTCGGATGATAAGGGCAGGATAAAACTCGAAGTGCAGCCACCTCACCGTGGTGAGTTCTGGATTGTTAATGTAATAAATTATAATTGCTTAATAAACGAAGAGCTGCACAGTGCGCATTTATTCTAAAAAGGATAAAACTGGACTACAAAAGATAAAATACTGCAATTTGTAAAAAATGCTAAAAAATTCACATTTTAGTTCATTTCACGAAACTTTATGAAAACTGTAAAGTAATATAAATATTTTTTAAAGATACATGGAAAGAGTGTCAAAAGGAAGCATTTGAATGGTGTAAGAATAAAAATTAATAATTTTTGTATTCCAATAAAAAATTTTGAAATTTGAACTTTTTTTTAATCTTTTTTTTTCTTTTAATTTGAAGGTCGTGAGCGAACTAAAGACATAAATATTTATTTATTTTATTATTTTTCAAAATTGAGGACGCCAAAAAACAACTTTTTTTTTTTTTTTTTTTTTTTTTTTTTTGGGGGGGGGGGGGGGGTAGTGTTTCACTATCTATTAGAAATCGCTTATCTAAAATATCCATTTTTCTGCCCACCCAATTGTATATCCGTCACAATTTACCAATTTACCAGCTTTTTCATCTATTTAATAAAATATTTGCTTTTTATTTATTTTCAGGCATCCATCACGTTTTCCGTTCCAAAAGGAGCTCCTAAGCAGTTTCTAAATATACAAAGGATTTCTGCAAAGATTGGCAAATGTCATTAAAAACAAATATTGATTCTCATTTTAAATTATCTACAGTCATTACTCAATTATGTGAAAAAATGAAAACTAGCTTCCCTGAAACAACAATAATGTTTTGAATAAGAATAAAAATATCAATATTTCGATGACAGCACTCAACGACGTGAGAAAATGAAATCTAAAATCCCTAAAACAATAATATTTGAAAAAAGGAAAAAAAAAAGTTAATCTATGAATATAATTTAAATACAGAGGATAGATGTTTGGAGAAAAATTTATTTATTTTAATTCTATCTAAAAAGACGACAAGTTATTTTTAAATTATTATTCTATTTCTTTTTTTCTATTTTTCGGAAACCAGGCAATATCATTTGCCGTTTAAGATTTTCCTGTTTATTTTTATATAAGTTCAACTACATCAAAATAAGTGATTAATGCACCGAGAAAAGATTCTGTAACTGACATCTAGAATCTAAATTGTGGCTCTAGAAAAAATAGTTCCATGTCATCCTGATAAATTCTAGTCCCCTTTGAAAGCGAGTTCTAGAAACCCCTATTAGAATTCTAGAGAGTTTGCCTATATTATCGAGGTCAAACCTATTTGAAAATATCTCCGAATAAATGCGAACACATGAGGCGGATTTCAGCAACTATAATCTCTAGGTAATCAAGCGAGAATTTCTCGTCATATGAAAGATTCAGAATATTGTTTCACCATCTAGAAATGTGTAGACTAGAAATTCTCGATCATTTCATCTATTCAGTTTATTGGCGTGCCTTATGCGCATAGCTCGGAAATCTATATTTCTAGTTAAGGGATTTAGAAAATGGCCACTTATTCGTTCTAGATGAAGGCGGTATATTTTCTCTCTCAGTGCGATTAAATCTTTCAGAAGACTTTTATGAATAGGTTAAATGTTATTTAAATTCTATCAACATTTGAAATGCAAATTTTACATGAACCAAAACAAACTTCTGAAAGTTAAAAAAAAAAAAAAAAAAAAAAAACTTTTCTACCAAGAATGTTTAGTATTATTCATCACATTATTTTTATAAATTATTTTCTCATCTGTGATATAAAGAATAAAATTATAGTTTGAAATGAAGAAAGGTTACATAATAACATATTAAAATATTTTTAAATGTAATTAAGAACACGGTTAAAAAATGAAAGAAAAGATTAGAAAAATGATATGTAATTTAAAACAAATATGCTGAACATGTTTGATAACACAAACATTATATTTCTATATATATTAGACTGGGGTTGAGATTAATTTTGAATATTTATGAATCTTTGAAGAACAACTTTGCAAAAATTCTGAAATCTCCAGTCTAAGCAGTTTTCTCATGCACATCTTGTTTCATAAAGTGAGATTCAGCAGAATATATACAGAATTAGAACGCAAAAGAAATTTTATGATAAATTGAAGAAGGAAAAGATATGACTAAATATTATTTAAGCCTGCAGCCACAAAAACGCATTCAAAGAAGCTAGGAATCTCGTGTCCCATGGGGCAAATTTCAAATCTCCCTAAACATTTGTAAAAAGAAACTATTTTATTAATTTTTTAATATTATTTTTTCACATTTAAAAAAATATAAAAGAAAATGTTATATTTTGAAATGATTATGTTAAAAGCCAAATTTTGAGCTTTTCTTAGAAGATTTAACACCAATATTTTCAAACAGTTGTTTTTTCCTTATTTAATCGAAAAAGAATAGTATAAAACATCTCTGTTCGAAAAATTTGGTGACAAATTATTATTTTTTCTTTGATTTAATCAAATAAAAATAATATGACGTATTTCTGTTTGAAAACTTGGTGATAAAACTATTTTCTTTACCTTATTATTATTTGAAGAAAAATAATATAAAATATTTCTGTTTAAAAATTTTTGTGGTAAATCTTTATTTTTACCTATTTAATTAAAATAAATAATAATATAAAATATTTATTTTCAAAAATTTAGCTAACAAATCTTTTTTTTTTCTTTTCTTTTTTTTTTTAAACCTTATTTAATGAAAGAAATATTAATATAAG
The DNA here is from genome assembly GCA_963930645.1 of Salticus scenicus. Taxonomy (NCBI): domain Eukaryota; kingdom Metazoa; phylum Arthropoda; class Arachnida; order Araneae; family Salticidae; genus Salticus; species Salticus scenicus. The sequence goes on along the minus strand of OZ005650.1, from coordinate 106,866,836 downwards.
ATGTTTCTGACAAAAAATTTTGGTTGTAAATCATCTAAAAAAGGAACAAAAATTGGCAGCTATGAATTATTATGATGTAAACATTTCTGTTGAATAAATATTCATGATATTAATAAACATTTTATCAACACATTTAAAAGGCGGATGATTGAACAGTGCAATAATAATAATAATAATATAAATAAAAATGAAGTGTTATTTTTTAAAATTTATATGTATTACTTTTTGAAAGAAAATTTTGGCAATTTTACAAATTGCAACTTAACGAAATCTTATTTAAATGATTATTTGATGAAAAATAAAGCAAAATTGATAACTTACTAGTATCGCATCGTTAACTTTCATAAATAACAGAATAAAATGCAACTGAATTATAAGAACCTAAAATATTTTTAGAAATGGAAGTCAAGAAAAATTATACATTTTGTATTAAAACTGTAATAAAATACATTTAATTATGACAATTTGTTTTTGTACTATTTTCTCTGAGTTTACACGTAGCAAGGAACATATTTATATATCTTTGCTATTTGAGCAAATAGATTAGCAATTAACAGATTGCAAGTAAACTGTATTATTTATTCTTTATTATATATTTAAACACATTTTTTTCTTTAAGTTTACATAGAAAAGAAAGCATTTATATATATATATTTTTTTTTTAATTTGGGTGCAGTGGCGGCTCGTGGACTGAAAATAGGTGAAGAGGTACTTCACCTAATATTTACACTGCATACATATATTGAGTACAAATTTACATTTAATTAAAAGGAATATTTTTAGTTAATTTTTAGTTAAAATTATACTTACTAAAAATTACGCATTAAAACTATTTAACTGTTATTTATTAGCTTTTCAGCTATTTTCGGTTCACGAGTCGCCGTTAGTAAATAATTGAAAGGTTCCACGTAAACAATTGAAAGCTTGTGTGTAAACTGTGAGGTGCAAATCATTTTTTCGAGAATAATTCTTTAAACATAAACTAAAGACAACCAGTCATAAAACTATTGCATAATATGAAACAAAAATTGTAATTTTTAAATTTTTAACTAAGACGCTTGATAAACTAGTGGATCTGCAGATTAGGAGCCTCAACGTTTTATATGTATCGCACATTACTCAACAGATCATTTATATATGTATATAGTAATATGAAATATATAAACAAATGAATGAAATTAAATGTAGAAATATATAAACAAATGAATGAAATTATACCCCAAAAAACGCTGAGATCTTCATCAGGGAGGCCCCTCAGTGTAGGGGTGAACGAGAAGTTTCTATATATAAATAGTTTCTATATATAAGTAGTTTCTAAATATATATATATTGATTCGATTGACTTCCTACATAAACAGAAACGTTTCTGAGGGGGGCTGCCGCCCTCCCCAACCGTCCTCCACCGTAAAAACAAAAATTGTAATTTTTAAATTTTTAACTAAGACGCTTGATAAACTAGTGGATCTGCAGATTAGGAGCCTCAACGTTTTATATGTATCACACATTACTCAACAGATCATTTATATATATATATATATATATATATATATTGATTCGATTGACTTCCTACATAAACAGAAACGTTTCTGAGGGGGCTGCCGCCCTACCCAACCGTCCCCAACCTTAAAAACAAAAATTGTAATTTTTAAATTTTTAACTAAGACGCTTGATAAACTAGTGGATCTGCAGATTAGGAGCCTCAACGTTTTATATGTATCACACATTACTCAACAGATCATTTATATATATATATCTATTTTTTTTTATGCAAGATTGGAACTAGTATTGTATATTTGCTGAACTAGCTATACAATATTCGAAATCTTGCATCTCATGTTGACAGTACAGCTAGTTTCCTGATGAGAACTGTACTGGGTTTCAACATTTTTAACTCTATTTTTCCTTCATGCATTCCTTTTTATTTCAATAGTATTTTGGTTTATTTATTGCAATTCTTATCTTGTGTTGCTGAATTTACTCGATAAATGGATTAAAAAAACTATCATTGTTTTAGGCATTAGTGACATCTACGTCATTTCTCTTCTGTGTAAGTATTTTAACATGATTTTACTAATCGGTGAATTTTACTTAAATGGTATTTGTGACAATAACTTTATAAGTAATCCTTCTAAATATTAATATCATTGTTGGTATTTTCATCTTTCTCTTATTTGCTGAGTATTGTAAAGGAATTAAATTATTTATTATATATATATATATATATATATTGATTCGATTCACTTCCTACATAAACAGAAACGTTTCTGAGGGGGCTGCCGCCCTCCCCAACCGTCCGCAGTATCTCTCTTCCTTCCACATATTATTCAATGGAACTTTTGTTGCTTAGTTTGATGAGAATATCTCATTCAAAAATGAAGCATTTCGCATTCTGTTTAATATTCAATAATTATTGAATTGAGTAATATTCATAACTAACAAATATTACTCTTTGAACATAATCAATGAGCATTTTTTTTTTTAAATCAATTTTTTTTTAGCTGATTAAGCTAAAAAAAAAGTTCAAAGAATAACTTTCAAAAAACTTCATTTTTCAATGACAGATCGTTATAAAACTAAGCAACAAAAATCCCATAGGGTAACATAGGAAGGAAGAAACAGGGAATTTGATGTGCAACCTTAACAGCCCTCTTCACTCGTCGGAAGCCCGAGGCAATGTTATTCTATGGGAAATTTTCTTTACTTATAACTAATTAACTAACATATATTTTAAATTCTGTTTCTACATTCAGAAAATTCCCAACTGTTGACGCTCCATTTTTAAAAACGAATTTTTTTTCATTTTTAATATTTTATTTTGAAATTGCAAAATAAAAAATTTCCCATATTAAAAATTCGTATTTTACAGCTTCGAAATACGTTTTTAAAGAAGGAGCTTCAATTTAACAGTTCGGAATTTTCTGAATGTGAAAACAGAATTTAAAAATATGTATTAGCTAATTAGTTATAAAGAAAATTTCCCATAAAATATTAATATTAGCTTCTGCTTATATGGTGATGGCGAGTGAAGTGGTCCTTTAATGAGCCACTTTTTGTTTCTAGAATATATATTAGCATTGTAATCATGAAAAAAACTGAAGTTAGATTTTGCTGTATCAATACCTTTCGATGACTTCTTAATTCCTCATTATTTGCTATTTATACACAATAGCATAAGATTAATTCTGAATAAAACAAAATTTTATGAACTATGCATAAAATTTTTTGAAGCTATTTCATAGATACATACATTTTTATTTAGAAATTTTATACATCAACCTTGAAAATTCATTTCTAGTAGATTGGAATGAAAGGCTGATTTTTTATACCAATCATGTGAAAAATACCAAAGCCGGTAATCGAACCTAGCCTTCTGCTTAAATAAACTAATGTATATAACCAAAAAAGCAGAAGGCCTGGGTTCAGTTTCCGGCTCTGGTATTTTTCACTCAGATAGTATAAATAATCAGCCTTCCACTCCAATCTATCAGAAATGAATTTTCAAGGTTGATGTATAAAATATCTAAATTAAAATTTTATGGCCTATTGGAGTTGTGCCATGATCAATTTGTCACTTGAAATAGCTGCGTGTTTGCAGACTCGGTGACCTTGCCAATGTATATTATGTGAGAAATGCCGAGCTGGTTATCAACCAGGGTAGCTCAATGGTTAGAGCACCCGCACGTTAAGCGGAAGGCCCAGGTTCGATTAACGGGTCTGGTATTTTTCCCCACAGGTTTTTCCTTTCCACTCCAATTTATCAGAAATACACATATATACTGTATATATGTTTAGTCTATTTTGAAAACAAGCTATAAATTAAAATGTATAAAAGTAAATGAAAATTAAGAATTAAATAAAGAAAACCTATTAAATGAAAAAGGATGATATGGACTGGACAATTGTCCAGTCCATATCAGATATCATGTTTGGTACGTTTATACACTACAGAAGTTGCGATATAGCCTTGACTTAAATTGGGTGAACCACAACATAGCAGCACCATTTTAAATCAAGGTCTAATCAAATATCAATCATGCTTAAATTCCTCCCACTGGTTCATGATATACTATAAAATTTCTCTAACACATCATACACACATAGAAAAATAGTCATTTTCTAAAAAAGTGAGCGAATCATGTTTAGGACATCTCAAAACATATAAATTCATCAAAAACCGGAAGCCAAAGATATTCATGAATCCACTACTTTCATCTATATCATTTTATATGACAGCACCACCTACCGATTAACATGAAAAAATAAATAAATAAATAAATATAATCAATATTCAATCGTGTTCAAGAAATCTCAAAGCGTGTAAATTCATCAAAAACCAGAAACTGAAAAAAATTTCCTAATCGTATACTTTCTTCATATATATGCAGAAGACATAGTAATAAATTCACTTGTTTAAAAATAAGTAGTCAATTGCAGTTAGTTGAAATGCATCATGTTTTAGCAAAAAAATGTGTCTTAAATTTAGAGCTTACGTAAATCACAAAAGAAAAAAAGAAAAGAAAAGAAAAAGAAAAAGAAAGAAAGAAAGAAAAGAAAAGAAATTATTTCATAAATAAATAAATAAATAAAAAAGAGGATTTTCATAAATCAAATCCTTTTTTAATTTGCGCATATGTTCAATAGTATAAAACCTCAATATACCACTCATTCACTCATAATCATTTTTACCACTGTAATGGCCGTTACCTCTTAGAATGAAAAATCTGTAGTCGGGAGTTTAAGAATGCTACATCTATACAAATTACTGTGTCCATGGTTTTATTTGAATTTTAGGTAATTGCCAGATTCAACAACTTTCTTATTTAGAAATTTTTTAATACAAAAGAATACGTGTATAAAATGAAAAAGTGCATAAAAAATAGAAGTATTTTAAATTACTTTTTTGACATCGTAAGAAAATAATTTTTGTATTCGGCAAATCTGGCTAATCATACCTTTCTAATGATACCACTTTCTACCCTCAAATCCCATAAAATATGTTAAAAGTGTACGAGAATTTCCATGTTTGCCTATTAATATGTATATAGACTTGGTTTATAGAAATATATCTGACAGAACGCAACGCTTTGGAATATTTTCGGGTATTTCTATACACAAATCGATCATGGCATTAACTCCATCTTCAATAGGGACCATCCGATATAGTAAACTTGAACAACATATTTCAATTTCATTAAGATTTTTGAAAAGTTAAGGTATTAAATTATGATCAGTAGAAATACCTCTCATAAACGGGATGCTTTGGAATAATTTCGGGTGTCCCTGTGTCTATACACAAAGCAATAGTAGTTACTTCATTTCTAATAGAAAACATCCAACGGTGAAATCAATTAAAAACAAATTATTATTGTGCAAATCCGTGATTCGTACAGTCATAACTTATGGTTGTATCGTACGCACTCCAGATCTGCTGCAAAGACACATTTAGAAAAAAAAAATCAAAGCTTCCAAAAGCAAATAATTACATAGATATTGTTAAAGCAACCAGTAGCGGTTCGTGAATGGCACTTTTGGGGGTGTCTCCTCGAAACCTCTAGAAAAAGTACATAAAATGGAATTTTTAATCTGTTTATTTCGAGAATCCATGAGAATTTGTTGAAATTTCAACTGTCAACAGAAGGATAAGCTTCCAATGCAAAAGGGCTCTTTTTAATCACTAGCTTACAGCACTCCCAAAACGTCACTCGCGAGTCGCCACTGAAAGCTATTCGATATCTTCGTAGTAATATTATTCACAAGGATCTCCGAATCAAGCCAATTTAAGCTGAAATTCAGAAATTATCGTTGAAGTGTCACAGATCAATTTCAAATGTTGGAAATCCAATGTTAGACTCAATAGGACATTACGATCTTACTGTCAGTCGTGGAAAGAAGCAAATTCTAGTTATTTTAACTAGAACCGATGACTTTATACCCGTCTAGAACTATGTAGGAGTTTTACTTCTGAAATTACTTAACACAGAATTTTTTTATAACAATATTTTTTCCCTAGATCGAACAAAATGAACATCTAGAGTTGATTAACATTAGTATCTTGCGATCCTCTGAAAATTTATTTTAGTCGCGTATGTTCAGTCTTGCTACTTGTGAATTCCTTTTTTTAAGAGGGGGGGGGGGGAGGCAGCGGAATTATATATATATATATTTATTTATTTATTTATTTTTTCAAAACTTTTGAACTGCCGGGTTAATATTTTTATTATTTTCTAATGCTAAAGTTAAGTTAAAAATTTGCACAGATGTATAACTTTAATTACAATACGTCCTCAAACACTAGCAATCTTATAGAAGATGGGGCATTTGGGGCCCTAAGCCCTTAATCAATGAAAGACTTGTTTAAAATTTTGTAGAGTTTCCTATCATTTAACTGGATCAAAATTTTGTATAGCTGTATAACTTTGATTATTTTCTGCTTTGCCCCTTCTGCTTGAACAATATGTGCTCAAGCAGAAACGAATTTAGGAAAAGGGGCCTCGGGCCCTTAATCCATTAAATGTTTGATTTAAAATTTTAATAAATTTCCTATTTTAAAACTGGTCAAAAATTTTGCATAGATGTATAACTGATTACAATACATGCTCAAGCAGATACAAATTTAATAAAAGGGCCTTGGGGCCACTGGGACCTTAATCCATGAAAAATTTGATTTAAAATTTACGCAATTTTTTATCATCAAACTGGGTTAGAAATTTGCATAGATGTATAACTTTCATTAAAATAAGTCGTCAAACACAAACAAACTTACGAGATGGGAGTTTTGGGGGGCCCTGAGCCCTTAATCCTTGAAGAATTTGCTTAAAATTTTGTACAACTTCCTGTCATTTAACTGAAATAAAATTTTGCATTGCCGTATAACTGATTACTTTCTGCTTTGTCCTTTCTGCTTCAGCACATCTGCTTGAGCAACATGAGCTCAAGTAGAAACGGATTTAGGAAAAGGGGCTTGAAGGCCCTGGACCCTTAATCCAAAAAATATTTGATTTAAAATTTTAATAAATTTCCTATTATAAAACTGGCCTAAAATTTTCCATAGATGTATAACTTGGATTACAATACGACTTTTAAACACAAACAATCTTAGGAGATGCGGCCTTGGGGTCTCCAGACCCTTAATCCATGAAAATATTATTTAAAATTTTGTACAATTTCTTATCATTTAACTGGACTAAAATTTCGTATAGCTGTATAACTTTGATTATTTTCTTTTTTGCCCATTCTGCTTGAAGAATATGTGCTCAAGCACAAACGAATTTTGGAAAAAGGGGTCTTGGGCCATTAATCCATTAAATATTTGATTTAAAATTTTAATAAATTTCCTATTATAAAACGGAGCTAAAATTTTGCATAAATGTATAACTGTGATTACAATTCATTCTCAAGCAGATGCAAATTTAAGAAGAGGCACCTTGGGGCTACTGGACCCATAATCCATGAAAAAATTAATTTAAAATTGAAACAATTTTTTACCATCTAACTGGGCTAAAATTTTACATAGATGTATAACCTTGATTACAATACGAACCCAAAGACAAAAGATTTTAGGAGATGGGGCCGTGGGAGCCCTGAGCTTTTAATCCATAAAAAATTTGTTTAAAACTTAGTAGAATTCCCTATCGTTTAACTTGACTAAAATTTTGCATAGCTGTATAACTTTGATTACTTTCTGCTTTGCCACTTCTGCTTGAACAATATGTGCTCAAGCAGAAACGAATTTAGAAAAAGGGGCCTCGGTCCCTTAATCCATTAAATGTTTGATTTAAAATTTTAATAATTTCCTATTATAAAACTGGTCAAAAATTTTACATAGATGTAGGAAATTGATTACAATACAGGCTTAAGCAGATACAAGTTTAAGAAAAGGGGCCTTGGGGCCACTGAGCCCTTAACCCATGAAAAATTTGATTTAAAATTTAAACAATTTTTTATCATCTAACAGGGCTAAAAAATCGCGTAGATGTATATTTTTAATTACAATACGTCCTCAAACGCAAACAATCTTAGGAGATGGGACCTTGGGGCTAATCCCTATGCGCTTAATCCCTCAAAAATTATTTAAAATTTTGTAGAACTTCGTATCATTTAACTGGATTAAAATTTGGTATAGCTGCATAACTTTGATTACTTTCTGCTTTGCCACTTCTGCTTAAACATGTGCTCAACCAGAAACGAATTTAGGAAAAGAGGGGCCTTGGAACCTTAATCCATTAAATACTCGATTGAAAATTTTAATAAATTTCCTATTATAAAAGTGAGCTAAAATTTTGCATACATGTATAACTTTGATTATAATACATTCTCAAGCAGATATAAATTTAAGAAAAGGGGCCTTGGGGTCAATTGGCCTTTAATTCATGAAAAAATTGATTCAAAATTTAAACAATTTTTACTTTCTCTTACCCATACGGTAGAGAAAGTATTGTTTTTAGGTCAAATTTTCGAAAGTGAGATTTTGTTATATTTACAGTACACGTTATGAGGTCTCCTGAATACGAAAATCATGTTTTTAGCGGTTGGTCTGTGTATGTGTCTGTCTGTTATCAGTGTACCTCACAAACAAATTATGGCAGAAAGTTCAAATTTGGTATTCTAAATGTGTATCATATAAGGATGCTACACTAAACTTTTCGTTAAGATCAAGCAAATAGTTCGTGTACAGGGACATTCAAAAGTATTAAAATACATTACGTCTATGGGGGAAATTGCAGGTATGTAGAGTTTAACATCTATAGAGTGCACTAAACCAAATAAAACGAATATGTATTTTTTGTAATAGTACATTTTTTGTAATAGTAATATAGTCAACTGGGAAATTTTTTTTTTGTGTATGCAGGAGGCTCGGCTCCCCCCCCCCCTGGGGGGAAGTCCCCCCTCGAGAGGAGTAAATTTTCATGATGGGTATCTTTCAAAAGAGCTCGCCAATACCTTTAAAACGAATGGTTGAACCATCTATCTGCGATAATTTAAAATAAAGTTATCGATTTTTTTCATTTTTAACAAAATATAAATATAAATATATATATATATATATATATATATATTTATATGTAATATTGAGAATAAATTCAAGTTTTTTTTTGGATATTTAGTATTATACTACTTCTCTAATACGGAAATCGTCGAAATTTTTTTTAAATAATAATTTTAATAAATTATTATTTAAAAACAGATTTATTTTTTATAACCTAATTAAATTCGATATAAATGCAGGTGCATTAATGAAACGGGTGGTTGAGGGGGGCGGTAGCCCCCCTCACACAGAACTAATACTAATTATCATATAAAACTCTTCCGAAGTCTAATTTGAATTGTTTAGCATAGTTTACATAACAGTACTCGTTATCTTACCTCTTAATCTCCAACCTGTATTTATAGTATTAAATTCCAGGGTAAGAGAAAGTCGTGTAAGTGACACACCAGATTATTTATTATCTAACTGGGCTAAAATGTTGCATAGATGTATGACTTTGATTGCAATGCGACCTCAAACACAAAAAAACTTCAGGAGTTGGAACCTTGGGGACTGTACGTCCTTAATCAATGAAAAAAAAAATTAATTTTGTATAATTTCCTCTCATTTAACTGGACTAAAATTTTGCATAACTTTGATTACTTTCTGCTTCAGCACATCTGCTTGATCAATATGTGCTGAAGTAGAAACGGATTTAGAAAAAGGGGCCTTGGGAGCCCTGGGCCCTTAATCCATTAAATATTTGATTTAAAATTTTAATAAATTTCCTTATATAAAACTTGTCAAAAATTTTGCATCGATGTATAACTTTGATTACAATACATGCTCAAGCAGATACAAATTTAAGAAAAGTGCCTTAGATCCATAAGCCTAAGGCCCCTTGCGAACTTTTAAATCCAGGAAAATTTTGATTTAAAAGTTAAACAATTTTTTACCATTTAACTGGTCAAAAATTTTGCATAGATGAATATCTTTGATTACAATACGTCCTCAAACCCAAACAATCTTATAAGATGAGGCTTTGAGGTTCTTAGGTCTTTAATCCATGAAAAATTTATTTAAAATTGTTTACAATTTCCTATCATTTAACTGGCAAAAATTTTGCATAGCTGTATAACTTTTATTACTTTCTGCTTTCCCCCTTCTGCTTCTGCACATCTGCTTGAGCAATATGTGCTTAAGCAGAAACAGATTTATTTTGGCTATTTGGTTTTTGGGTTCTTTACGTCGCACTAGTGCTGCGCAATGGGCAACTGGCAACTGGCGAGCAGATTTAGGAAAAAAGGTCTTGGGGGCTCTGTGCTCTATTTCCAGTTCAGAATTTGAAATTTGAATTTTATCAATTTATTATCAGTCAATTGATTTACATTTTTGCATTATACATCTATGCATTGTACTTTTTACTATACATCTATGCATCTTAATCATAATTTTAATCACATCTTAAGTAGGGAGCGCTTGGTACATGCGTCATGCGTGTAGTAGAGATATTAGAAAGAGACTGTACATTGACTGAATGTCAGCTCAGCCAAATCGGAGTGATCCCTATAGAACATAATGCTTTTGTCTTCGCGTTTGACACTTTATTAAAGAATATAAATAGAAGAAAATCGTATTAAATTTGCTCAGAAAGCAATGAAGAATATAAATGTGTAATTTTTTCCGTCTTAGAAAAAAGAATTTGAAGAGAAACGAATTTTGTTTTAACCTTCGATAAGATAGGGTTACTTTTTCAACTCCAATCGGAAAGCAAAGGAAATTTTTGTTATTAATCCGCGATTTCTTTTTAATCAAAATACTTTGATTGTGAAAATAATTCTACCTATTTTTTTCTGAAAACATACATTTTATATTTAATAAGTTAGAAAATTTTTAACAAAAATATGGTATTGAAATTTAATTTTTCCGACTGAGTGAAAATAATGCCTGGACCGGGACTCGAATCACGGATCTTTGACTTACAAGGTCAAGGCTCTACCAACTGAGCTATCCAGGCCGACATCCCGGTTAGCATTACACACTCAGACAACCTTATAGGCTGAAACAATCTGGTCTATCATTTAGATAGCTCAACAGAAATAAGCCGCAGGAAATGGAAAACACCATTAAACAATGGGAGAAAGAAATACAATTTTTTATAAAATCACACAATAAACTGTGGAAGGAAATCATATTTATTGAAATTTAATTTTTCCGACTGTCGGAAAAATTAAATTTCAATAAATATGATTTCCTTCCACAGTTTATTGTGTGATTTTATAAAAAATATGGTAGTCTTAGTTTTTGTCAAGTAATTTATAAATGAACGTTAAACTACGGCAGAAGCGCAGAGGAAAGGAAATTATTTTTTATTATATTTTAAAATTTTTTATGTAATATTTTTACAAGCTGAAAATGCATATATTTTTTTTTTTTTTTTCAGTTACGCATCAATATTAATAATGACGTAATTTTTTATTTTTGTAAAAATACTAACCAATAATTAAAAATTCAATTAATAATAATTTGTAAAAATATTAACTAATATTTTTAGAAATATAGAAATTAAATAATCTAGTGTGTCACTCACGCGACTTTCTCTTACCCTGAAATTTAATACTATAAATACAGGTTACAGATTAAGAGGTAAGATAACGAGTACTGTTATGTAAACCTGTGTTAAACAATTCAAATTAGGCTTTGAAAGAGTATTATATGATAATTAGTTCTGTGTGAGGGGGGCGGTAGCCCCCCCCCTCAACCCAACGTTTCATTAATTCACCTACATTTATATAGAATTTAATTCGGTTATTAAAAAATAATTCTGTTTTTAAAAAATAATTTATTAAAATAATTTAAACAAATTATCTTTTATGATAATGCAGCCGATTTCCATATTAGAGAAGTAGTATAACACTAAATATACTAAAAAAAGTGAATTTATTCTCAATATTACATTAATATATATATATATATATATTGTTAAAAATGAAAAAAATCAATAACTTTATTTTAAATTATCGCATATCGATGATTCAACCATTCGTTTTAAAGGTATTGACGAGCTCTTTTGAAAGATACCTATCATGAAAATTTACTCTCCAGGAGGGGGGACTTCCCCCCCCCAGGTGTGGAGGCGTGGCTCCTACACACACAAATTTTTTTTACCAATTGACAATCTCTATTAAAAAAATTATATATTCGTTTCATTTGGTTTAGTGCAGTCTATAGATGTTGAACTCTAATTACTTGGAATTTCCAGACGTAATGTATTTGAATACTTTTGAGTGTGTGTCCCTGTACAAGAAAAATTTGCTTCATCTCAACGAAAAGCTTACTGTAGCATCCCTATATGATACACATTTAGAATACCGAGTTTGGAATTTCTGCTACTATTTGTTCTTGAGATATGCTGATAACAGACAGACACACGGACCATTTGCTAAAAACATGATTTTCGTATTCAGGGGACCTCAGAACATGTAAATATAACAAAAACTCACGTTCGAAAATTTGACCCTAAAACAATACTTTCTCGACCCTATGGGTAAGAAAAAGTAAAAATATGTGTTTAATTATTTTATTTACATCTGCTTATTTAATCTATTTTTTTTTAAGTATTTAAAAAATTTTAAGTATTTAAAAAAGTTTAAATTTAAAAAAGTTTAAATTTTTAAGTTTAAGAAAAATAATAATTTATTTAAATATTATTTATAAAATTTATTATGGCAAATATTATTTAAAAGAAGTTTATATTTCATATGCTAATACGTATTGTATACATTATTTTCTTTATTTTTATTATTTTATTTTAAGAAAACCGATGCATTTTCTGTACTAACAAATAATCGAAAAATATTTTTTTTAATATAATTATTTTAAATATGTATTTTAAAATATATTAGAAAAATACATGCAGATATAACATATTAAATATGTCGCAAAACAGAACTTAAAAACTAATTGCTAGCAAATAAATAATATAATTATCTCATATGTTGGAAAATAAATACATAAAACAGCAGGCAGTAAGAGAATTCAAAGTATTTAAAACATGATATAAAATAAATAATAATTTATTTTTACCTTCTCAAAATATTTCAAAATTAAAGTAATTTATTCACCAACAAAGTAAAAATATAATAAATAAGTTCTTCTCCAGTTATGACGTAAAATAATCGAAATTTCTTCGCAGCGTAATGGTAAGCAATGGAGCAACTGGCACTAAAATAGAGGATTTCGTCAAAAAGTCGGCATGCCAACGTCCAATCTCTTTTTAATATAGGGTCTCTAGCGTGTAGTAGTCGGACAATATGTGTTTCAACTGTTTCAACTATGCGAATGCTCTGTTGGTTGTTTTATAACCAAATATATAAAGTTTCTTGTTAAGATTACTCTGATTCAACCTAATACTAGTATTTAATTAAATTTTAGAGCTGCATAAAATATCTGAAAAAATTTATCATTACACAGTTTAGTACCTACGGTGCTACCTGCATGATGCTGTATAACATAGGTATAGTAATAAGACATAGTTTGATCATCGAGGGGAAAAGTGTGATTTATTTTCATTCGGGGAAAGTGGCCATTTTACCGTCTAACGACCGACTTTCCCTGGTTGAATACACACGGATAGTTTAGCAAGTAAAATTTATGAATAATTTATGTATTAAAGGGGAATGAAAAACTCTAGTTCTAGATACTCATTTTTCTTTCTTTTTCTATTAACCCTTTAACGTTGATTGGTTTCGCAGCGAAATCAAACATTTGACATCATTTAACAATTTTGTATGTTGTAGTTTTTTAACATTTCCCACTTGTTTTAATCAGTTTTTAAACTTTTGTTCCTTTTCTGTTCGGTAGATAGCAGCACTATTCCAAAATTAAACAAAGAATACTTCAACAGAAGCTAAATGCGTAAGTCACTTTAAGTTTCTTAGCGGGCGCGAGTGCGAATTGCTGGTATGAGGACGCACACATGTTTAGTTTTTTTCATTTAATGAAGAGCTGGACTATTATTTTCACCTGAAACAACTTTTACGAGTTTTTGTAGTCAATAATGTTTCCTTACAAAAAGTTTTATTTATTAAATTAAATATTATATGAATTTAATAAGGTTAATTTATAGATGTTTCAAACCAAAAAATTCTCGAAAAGGGACAATGCTATTTTTTTTTTTTTTAAATATTTATGGGCCTGTTTCCAGCCGTCACCCGCGTTAACGCGCGCGCGCGCGTTGGGCGATAGAGACTTTTCACTCGGGGGATGGTTGGGTTATTGGGCTGAGCGCTCGTTCCGGACGGCTCTGAACGGCTTGGGTGATGTGTGGGTGAATGAAACGTAAACAAACATGGCTGCTCATCTTCAGCACGATTGGATATGATGCTGGCAGTGAAATAACTATCAATAAAACTGAAAACAAAGAAATAATTTCATTTTTTTTTCCCTCAATAAATCTTCTACACAGCAAAACAAAAAAAAAAAAAAAAAAAAAAAAAAGGATTTCGAAATGTCTGAAACGATATTTGTAAACTCTTACAAGTATAATCGAACAAACAACTGATATTATTTTCAGAAATATAGAAATAGAATGTTTATTTTTTTTTACTCATGTTTTACTAACGGAATAATCTAGTTGCGTCCATAGATTTTTATTGCTGACACAAGTTTTATTGAACAGTATTAAGTTTGAAATTAACGATAACGTTTGGTTTGATTTTATAAATTTTTTGTAAACATTTGACTAGGTTATTTTGAAATTATATTAAGCATGTTAATAATGAAATTTACCCAGAAATACATTAGATTACTGAAATAATCTAACGCATTATGTATTCAACGCTTCAATCTGATAGTCTTGTTTGAATTAAAGAATTGCTATAATCACTAATTTAACATATATATTTCAGATGTTATACACCAAATGTAATTTTACTAGGGTCATTAAAAAAAAAAATTATTGACCATGTAGTTTTAATGAAAGTGAAATGGTACATGAACTAATTTATTGAAAAAGTTTTTAAGACAAAAAATAAATAAATAAAACTTTGGGAGGAAACTTACTAATTTATCAATATATTTACTTTTAAAGTCTTCATTTCCTTATGGTAATGAAGATTTAATTTAAAAACTGCACATATACAAGTTTTATACATTTGTTTTAAATATCTGATGTAATTTATTGTCATATTGGGATAAATTATAAATTCTTTCTTGACACACAAGATGTATGAGTAAAATAATTACTAAAGTTTTCATAGAATCATGTACATATTTTTATCGTTTCTGCCACTAAAAGATATAAAATCTTGGGGAGAAAATACAAATGCTCAGATTTTGATACCCAGATATTTAATACCAAATATTGGGAAGAAAGGAGTTTTCAAGATTTATAAAATCTCCTGTATTAACCATGATGCAGTGTTTCTGATCACAGGTACTAATTTATATAAGAGTTTTTAGACTAATCAATTTATATGATAATTTTTTAATATTTTGATAAATTTTTTGCGCTTGTTTTCCTTAATCTAAAAGAAAATTTAAGCCAAAATTTTCATAATTAACATCTGTACCTTTACAAGTAAAAATTTGTGTTTACATGATAAAGCGGTACCTCGCCAAATTAGTTAACCTGTTATTCAATGCGCACTATACTCTGTCAAATAAACTTCTTTATGGCACTGGGATCACAGACTCTGACAAATAGGCTTTGTACCTAAGAAAACAATCTTCAAAAATAAACTAAACTGACAGGTTTTTTTTTTTATATATTTATTTTATATTACTATATGTTTATACTATTATGTATCATACTATTTAAAAGAACAGAGACTTCAATTTTTTTTTTTTTTCCAGTCATTTAAAATGAAATGTATTTTTCAAACTTTGCTACCTGCTTCATCTAATGAATGAATCAGCATTCATTTTCTTTCTTTTTTTTCCCTAAGAATGGTGTGGGGTTTATTTATAGGCGAATTGGATATTGACTGCCAGAATATAACGCATTTCAGCAATATGACACAGAAAAGCAGAAATTTTGTTAATTTTTAGTAAAATGATAAAAAATTTGGGAATCAACTTTGAAAAATTGTTTGCTAAATTATTACTTAATTGAGCAGTTAGTTCAAAAATATCGCGTAATCTGCTTGAAAAAAAATTTACATTTCATACTCATTAACCAATCACATCAGAGCGTCCATCTTTGGAATATCGATAATAAGGATCGGAGCAATAAAAGCCTATTGTAAAATGTATTATTTACATTAAAAGGAGCTGTGTGATGTACTTGCTTTAGTAAATCTGAGCAATGTTCGAAATGTACTGGGTTTTCTCAACATAAAATCTCAACAGCGCGATCGCATTACTTGAGACTCAAACGGTTAATTCATTTTCAATTCTTCAGTGCTAGACATATTGGCTGACTATTTTACCATGTTTTTATTAACTTCGATTCTTGTTTGTTTGTGTGTTTGTCAGGTACAAATCTTGCAATCGATTTTTAACTAACTTCCCGACTAGCTAGATATTTGAAATTTTCAGGACAGCTCACAACACGGTGACAATACATTTTTCTAATAATTTTAGTCAACTATTTCAAGTCCCGCTGCCTTCGGCAGCACTTATATGATTCGACAGAAAATTCATTTAACTAACTTCCCGACTAGCTAGACATTTGAAACTTTCAAAATAGTTCAGAACACGGTGAAAATGCATTTTCTTAAAACCTTTAGCAAACTGTTTCGGGTTCCTGCCGCCTTCGGCAGCGTTATCAGTACAAAGCTTGCAATCGATTTTTCACTAACTTTCCGACTATCTGGACATTTGAAACTTTCAGGACAGTTCATAACACAGTGACAATACATTTTTTTAATAATTTTTGTCAACTATTTCAGGTCCCGCTGCCTTTGGCAGCGCTTATGTTATTCGACAGAAAATTTATTTAGCTAACTTCCCGACTAGCTAGACATTTGAAACTTTCAGAATAGTTCAAAACACGGTGAAAATGCATTTTTTTAAATACCTTTAGCCAACTGTTTCGGGCTCCTGCTGCCTTCGGCAGCGTTACCAGTACAAAGCTTGCAATCGATTTTTCACTAACGTCCCGACTAGCTAGATATTTGAAACTTACAGGATAGCTCAGAACACGGTGGCAATACATTTTTTTAATACTTTTAGTCAACTGTTTCAGGTCCCTACTGTCTTCGGCAGCGTTCATATGATTCAACATAAAATTTATTTAACTAACTTCCCGAGTAGCTAGACATTTGAAACTTTCGGAATAGTTCAGAATGCGGTGAAAATGCTTTTAAAAAATATTTTTATCCAATTGCTTCGGGACCCTGCTGCCTTCGGCAGCGTTTCCAGTACAAAGCTTGCAATCAACTTTTAACTAACTTCCCAGCTAGATAGCCATTTGAAACTTTTATAATAGCTCATAAGACGATAGCAAGGAATTTTTTTAATACTTTTATCCAACTGCTGGGGTTCCGGCTGCCTTCGGTAGCGTTTATATGATTCAACAGAAAATTAAAAAACATGGTTTATAAAAAATTTTTTATCTTATAATTATTTATTTCTGTTTGAGAATGATTGCTTTTCAACCATGTGAAAAGGTAATGGAAATAAAAAAAAGAAGTTTGATTTTTTTTTTTTTTTTTCAAATTTAAATCGATTTAAACAGAAATTGATATTCACGTGTTTTTACTGTTCACCTGTCTTTTATAAAAATGTTTATATTACCTTTGTATCTCAGCTTTTAATTAATATAATTTCATAAGTAATATATCATTTTAAAAGTTATTTGAATTAGAATTGAAGAGTATATGTTTCAAATCTCTATCGCCAGAGGATGCTTTGATGTTTTAATAATTTAATATCTAGAATTCTAATTATGATTAAATTACTTATAATACATAATATGAAATATTGCAGACTTTTAAACTGATATAAGTCGTTAAATTTCATATGGGAGTTTCAGAGAAAACCACAGAAAACCCACAACACCTTTATTCCAATATATCCAATTCTAATTATGATGCAGGCTTTTGAATTCGGATATTCTGCTCACATTTTGTATTAAGGATTTTTAACACTCTTTAGCCTGCAGTTATGCAAGTTTCAGAGAAAGCCACGGAAAAATTACACAATTTTTTTTTATAACAATGTTTATATTACCTTTGTGCCTCAGCTTTTAATTAACATAATTTCATAGGTAATATATCACTTTAAAAGTCATTGAAATTGAAGAGTATATATTGCAAATCTCTTTTACCAGAAGGTGCTTTGATATTTTAATAATTCAATATCTGCAATTCTGATTAAATTACTTATCGGGAGAAGATTAGGAGACCGTAGGCCCCACTGGATTGGAGGTTTGTCACTATCAGAATTTTCAAAATTGCTTTATATGGTGAGCGAACAGGCCGTTTTAAATCATGAAATGTAAAACGGCACCTTAGTCACCACAAAGCAAAATTTTTCTACAGTTAAAATTTTCAAAGCTATTTGCACTATAAATGAGCAAGATGTTGAAAGTTTTAAAACGGTGATAAGGTGACACAAGGTGCTATGCCATGGGAATGTGCTAAAGTCAGAATTTTCAAAGATCATAACACTGGGAATGAACAGGTTGTTTCAAATACTGAAATGGGAATAGGGTGCCAGAGACACTACCGAGCAGGTATTTACTGCAGCTAAATTTTTCCATAAAGCTATTTGCACTATATGTCAATAAAGCTGTTGTAGGACCTGAAACGGGAAAGAGGCACTGCAGGTTCTACCGAGTGGGAGTTTCAGAAAGTTGGATTTTTCAAAGATCGTGAACCAGCTGGTCGCCGAAGGTGGCTAATATATAATAAAATCAACTGTTCTTAAGAAAAACTTTGAAAAGAAACTACAGCCACATTAAAAAAGATTTAGTAAATTTTATAACTTAAATTTTAATAATGTATCAAGAAACAAAAATAAAAAATTCAATGAGAATCTTACTTACAGTGTCTTGTTTTAGAAAGCTTCCTTTTTGGCTATGTCAGTCGAAATTTCCTTTCTCAGCTTCACCAAGACATTCTTATGTATATTCATTTTTTTCTTCACGTATTCTTCATTCTTCTAACTATTATATCAAGAAAACTACTTTACAGTATCTATGGTCTTCTATGAAATTACCATATACACTGTAAAGAAATTCACTTAATTTTCTGTTTTCTTTTTTATATGCCAGCACATCTCGTTAACCTGTAAATAGACACTTTCTTTCTTTCTTTCTTTTTTTTTTTTAGATAATGAACTCCAACGCAAAAAATACTTCAAAGTAATAAGAGAGAAGATAACGTACTTATTATCAATGAAACTTTTCTGACAAATTCTGCATAATCAGAATATAACATAAACAATGTAGATCATTTTACTAATTGTTATTGATATTTGGTACTTTTCCATTTGCGGAAACAATAAAAAATAAATAACTGAGTAAAACCAAAAAATATTTAAATGAGTATAATTAAACCAGAAAACATTGTTAATTAATATTTATTGCTATGATATAAATGTTTAAATGTTGTTAAAATGCACTACAATGTAAACATCACCCGAGTTGAGGGATTCAGTATATACTATAGTACATAGGTAATAACTGTTGTACCATAACTATAACAAATATTAACAATAATATAAAAATTGCAATGTAAAAATATTATACTAAAACGATTTAAAGTAAAAAATATTTCCAATAAAATAAATACATAACAGTAGGTAAATTATAAAGCGCTTGTTGTTAAGTATAAGAAAACTTTCTCCACAGCATAATGCTTAATTAAATTACACTATATTGCAGACAAATTCACTTGATTCATTTTGTGATTTTTACAATCCTCGAAAATAGGTTTATCCTTTTCAATATATTATTATAGATATATTTTCCTAATAAAATTATATCTAACACTATTATGTTATCCTATGTAATAAATTTACATATGTAAATGGTATGCAATTCAATAGGAAATAAAAATAATTTCATTATCAAACGAAATGGACAAACATATACAGAATCTAACTTATTTTATTCTTTGTATAAACAGAATTGAAAACATATATATAAAATAAAAAGAAAATACCCATGCACTAAATAACTTTAACGATTAATATGACAATAATAACATGTTAATTATTATCATTATTCAATAACGTAAATAAGTTGTCTGAAAATTTTTGCATTATAAAGAACTTCCCAAGCGATAAAACTTGCAAGAAAAAACTAAATAAAATAATTTTTTTCTATAAGAAATAAAATATATAAATCTTTACCATCAATTAATTACAAGTTTCTTTAGATTATGATTTTCATACTAGAAATTTATCTTCTGATGTCGAATTTTCGTAGTTTATACTGATTTAAATATACATATTGGTATTGGATGGGTTTCACAAACGTCAATTACGAAAATTAATCTTGCTTAGCACTATAAAAGATTTATTTTATCATCTAATTTAACAAACATTCCATTTCCATCAATTTCATAATCATAATTCGCTCTGTTTTGTTTTGTTTTGCTCGAAAAACCCATCACGTGATCTGAAAACCCAAAGAAATTTTCTGGGTTTTGTGAGTTAAGCCCGAGTGAAAAAAATGCCGTCTCTGAACGCTGGGCTTGGGTAACCCAAACCACGTGATACCATCTCTGAACGCTTCTGGGCTTGCTCTGCGTAACTCGCGTTAACCCGCGTGACGATCGAAAACAGGCCCCAAAGATCAGCTATGTGAAAAGCCATTTTTAAAATTAGTTTAGTAATTTTTTAAATAAATTAAGTAGTGGACGTTAAAGGGTTAAATATGAAAACAGTAATAAAAATTATATATTTCATAAATTAGTCAAATGTAGGTATATATTTCATTCATCCACCTAATGTAGGCTGACCATTCGTCCTCGAATCTTAAGGACAGTCCTCAAAAACTGCTTTCGTCCCCAAAAAATTACAACACATTTTGAGGACACCGGTTATAAAGTTATTAATTCTTTATTATAATAATTTATTATATGTATAAAAAATAAGCTGAAATAAGTTCTTTTAGGTGCTTTATACATAAAAATTACTAAAATTTTACAATTTAAGGTGATGATTTAATTAATTATTTATTTTTTGTCCTCGAAATTCGAGGACACCGCCAAATTTGTCTCCAAATTCAATGAAAGAAATATGATCATTCTAACCTAGGCTGACCTAAGACTGTCTTAGGCAGACCAGATCAAAATACGTTTATAATAAAGAAGAGTTAAGAATTGCTGCAATTATGGATGTATTTTCTTCTTTCTAATAAATAAGGACTAAAAATAAAGTATTATTGATTAATAATTTACTTTCTACAATTTTAAAAACTTAGAAAAATGCTTAAAAAAAAAAAAAAAAAAGTTCCCGTTTGTCCCCATAAAACGGAGACATTTGGTCGCATACCCAGAAAATAACATGGAACAACCATGGATAAGATCATTGAACTCTGTGAGCCTTTTACAAAAAATTGTTGATTTTCTGTAACCGTAGAGAAATAGCTTAACTGTTGAAAATTAATGGCAGTTTATTATTTACAATTACAAGCCTTTTAAATATCGATAATAGTCTTTTTTTTTTCTCTGTTGCAGAATTATGATCGCGAAAGTGATATGAAGTTTGAAACCTGTAGAATATATTATAGAAATAAGTAATGCTTTTAATGTCTCCTACTGTGCCGATTGTTATGTCATCTGATTGTATGCGTTTTTGAATTTGTACTTTTAAACTTTCTTGAGACGAATGTTTGTGATTAATCCTGTAAGAATTTTAAATTATGCGAATATTTTCATATTGCTATTTTGTGTAATTGGTTGTGTGGATATCTAGTGAGTCTAGGTAAAATTCTCTTTGTTCAATGATTATTTTGCCGGCTAAGCATTGTTTACAATCGACGATAATTTTGTTGTTTGAGAATAAACATATCATGTTTTGAACTTCTTATATTGTTTTTAATCAATTGTCCTGGTATCTTCCCCTGTTTCTTTTTATCAAGATTCTAGACTTGAGGAGCGATTATTGCAATTCACACCAAGGGTTTATTTTCACTATACCCTGTTTGTAGTCAATTAAAAAATGCACAGTTCCAACTTTTTTTTTTTTTTTTTTTTTTTTTTTTTTTTAAATATTGTTATAAGTTTTAAAATTATGTCTTGATTTTGAAAGTTTATCTCTGAACTTTTCTCATTTCACCTTTTATTAAGTGTTATTTTATGTTTAATAAGATTGCATTGTATTGTTCCCTTAAATGAAATTAATAAAATAGTGAATGAAAGGAGTGCTATGTACTTTTTGAGTTTGCAGTCTCATTTTTACAATTTTATCTGCATTAGTTTTAAATAGTTTGCAAGAAAAAATAATTATAAATTCAGTAATTTGTTTTTATGCTTAATTTTTCTAATAAGAAATGAACCATAATTGAAAATAACATTGTATTATATTTTATTATGAAATATTAATTAATTAATTTACTGTGAATAACAACATAATAATAATGAATAATAAAAACAAGAAAATAATAAGATAAAATCACGTCTAATCTTGATATGCAAATTTGTTTCTTTCTCGAGAACTAATTGGCTAATTTCAATGGATGTTTTTCTATGTTGTTCAGTTATAAAATGGTTCATTTAAATGTAGTGATCACGACCAGCAAAGTGTGCAATAGTCGTTTGTGAATGAGAAAAATACCTGTTCGTTTAATCGTCTCTGAACTTTGTTTTCTTTTTGCACGAGCTGCTCGTGTGTGTTTATCGTAATGTGGCCCAACTAAATGTTTTTTTTTTTTTTTTTAAATGCATTTTTGAGATTTAAAAATTATTTTTTCAAGTATTATTATTACTTTTTGAATAAATAGAATTATTTAGGGAAAAAATAGTGCATGGTAGTAATTGATGCAGTGCAGATTTTCATGCATTTTCTGATTTTGGTCTTAATATCTGGATACTAACCACAGCAGTACAGATTATTATACAATTTCTGATTCATGCTCTACGAATTAGGGGTACCCAGTGATGTTTTTTTGGTTTTAATATTGAGATACTGACCACAGCAGTACAGTTTTTTATGCATTTTTTGATAGATGTGCCTCGAATTAGGGTTATCCATTGATGCTTTTTTGGTTTTAATATCAGGATCAGAGATATTTTTAACTCCTCCACAAGCGTATTTTACGCATTAAAATCTAAAAGTACTCCTTAAAATTTCAACCATGAGTATTTTCACGCTATGTATTTTTAGGTTAAATTTAGTGTACTTTATTAAGTGTGTCTGAAAAAGTTTATCTTCTTTTACAATGGATAAAAAGTTTTTATAATTAAAATTATTTTGAGTAAAACTGTAAATATTTGTATCAATAATAGAATTTCTCAGATTCACATATGGGCTTATCTTTCATTGTTCATTGTAATTATAAACTGAGTCACAATGATCATATTCTGAGCTCTGATATTATATTGTACAAATTATGCTGAAAGGAATATTATTACAATTGGCCAGTCCATATAATATAACTTGAACTCATAATTGAAACTTATAACATTAGTTCATATATACATATATTTTATTTTTGAACTTATTAAGAAAGAAGTAAAATTTAGCATGATTTCACAAAAGATCAACTTTTTTCTCTTCCACTCTTTTTTTACTCTTAATGCCAAATTCACTTCTTCAAAAAAGATTAAGGAGTATTTTCACTCCTAGGAAAAAATACTAGCAATATCTCTGATCAGGATACTTACTACTGCTGTACAGTTTTTTTATGTATTTTCTGATTAATGCACCTCAAATTAGGGGTATCCAGTGATTTTTTTTTTGTTGTTGTTGTTTTAATACTGACTGCTGCACAGGGTTAGAAATAAGCGGTCGTTAGTCGTATTTTGCGATCAGTTTTTTCATTTTGACGCCTAGAATTCCTATCATAGGTGTCATATTTGACGCCTGGATTTTTTCCTCATCATATCTAATAATTTTCCCAATCCCATCAAACAGTAAACAAGTCTATTTCATCTAACCTAATACAGTGCCTGCAGCAGTCCTATATTCTTACGTTCATTTTATTATTTTCCCACCACTCTAATCAATCAGTATACTTTTACCTATAGCTTTAGCTTTAAAATCTTGATAGAAAATGTATAAAAAAATAGTGGTATAAAAATAATAAAACAGTTGTGAAAATATAGGACCGCTGCGGGCACTGCTAATAAAAACCTAATTTGAATCTAATAAAAACTGATTTAAAAAATCATATCTCCATGAAAGTAGTTGACGATTTGTTAATGATTAAATTAAACAGCCCTAAATTTGAAGATTTCTGCCCAGAAAATGCTATTAAATTGTAATGGAATGGTATCTTCTGGGCAAAGAATGATTTTGTGATTTTAAATATGTACGTTTAATATTGTCAATGTAATTACATTCATTACATAAATATTTTTTATATAATCTTGAATATATTTACAAGTTGATGCTTAATTATTATTATTATTTAAATATACATATTTAATTATAGATGGCACCTAGATTTTTAATTTGGACGCCCAAAAAAATTAATCCAGGCGTTATTTTGACGCCTAGTTTCAGAATTCTTATTTCTAACACTGCTGCTGCAGTGCTTAAAATTTTATCTAATGAAGGCATAATTGTAAGGAAGAACTCACGTAAATTCTTAGAACAATAAATTTGTGTTACAAAACAAGAACTGATGACTATTTACAATAGACAAAAAAAAAAAAAAAAAAAAAAGCCCTCAATGATGCATATTTAAATACAGTTTAAAACAAAATTTCATGTGAACGCATTTAAAAATGAATATTTATTGTTTTTGCTATATAAATTGTTAATGTTCAGTGTTATTCTTATGTACCTAATAATTTAATAGTCTAGTGAAATTGTGTTATTTATTAGTAGTATATTTAATTTGAATGATATTCTGCTTTTATTAAAGTGAAAATAATCTTTTATGGGCCCCAAAATCTGCCAAATCTTAAATTTCGCACAACCTCTGCTGTATTTTCAACTAGAATGTTTATTGAAATTATATTATTGAAAAAATCGTAGCAGTTAAATATCAACCTGGGTTATTTTAGTGATTTAAGTACTAATGCATTAAAGTGAAAGATTGTTTTTATTATTGATGTAGCTACTTTCCATATGTTGCTGTTTTATATTAGTTTTTTTTTGCTAGAGTATTTATTTTATTTCTATGTAGTAATATTTTAAAAGATTGAAAAAAATGTAATTCTCTAAAGATTTTGCAAATCCAGGGAATTTTCTGCAAACAAACAAAAAAAGTATAAAAGTACTGTAGCAAAACTTCAATAAAATAATGTATTTTTAATAATTTTAAGTTTAATCTCAAGTTGAAAAAAAATTAAGTTAAAAAAAAAAGTATGTTTGTGATTATTTTTTGTTTCTGGATTAAAAATAACCATTTATGTAAAATTATATGCTATTCCTAAAACATAAAGAAATTCCTTGTCTAGTACTTAATTAAAAAATCATCAAATGATCAGTTAAGTTTTCTCATTCTGAGGAGATCTCAGGAAAATAAAATGTTATACCATATTACATATATTTTTGTTCGTTGTTTATTTACAGCATATTTAACAAATTTATCAAGTATTTAAAAAAATTGAGCTGTTTATTTGTTTATTTTATGTTAAAGAACATTTATTAATATAGATTTTTCACTTTTATTTAGGTTTGACAACAACATGAGTTTCAGTAGTGATGAGGTTAATTTTCTGGTTTACCGTTATTTACAAGAATCGGGTAAGTTTTTACATAATTTTTGGTTATAAGAAGTCATTTACTAATTATGCCACTACTTTCTGTCATTCTTTCTTTTTTTTTTTTTTTTTTAAATCATGTTTGAACAATTTTCTCTTATAGGAAGCGATCACATTTTTAGAACTTTTATTATAGAACTAATTTTGATTAGAAATAACATTGTAATTGTTGTTTTTATTTTAAAAAATGATTTGTAACAAGCTAAAATGATATTTAAAAAAAAAAAAAAAAAAAATATATATATATATATATATGTGGGGTCGAACTTATGTGGGCATTAAAAATTAACTAATACTTGATTACCATTAATCATTTAAAATTTAATGAAAGGTTAAACTATAATATACACTATTTACAAGATGATAATATGAATTAAAATTAAACAGTCGCTTGTAAACATCAAATCAACAGTTTATACTTATATGTTAGTTCACTCCACATCACTAGACGATATGATGTTCCATACAACTTTCATCAAAATAAAAGAATAAAGTTTAATTGCCGATTTCGGCCGTCGAAAGATCTGCATCCCAATTACCGTCTACCAATATTGAAATCAGAACAGTTCTCTCCGTCAAAATGCTAACAACCATCTCCATCAAAAGCTAACAGTCGTCTCATCTCAGCGCATTTGCTTAAGACTCCACACACAGAAGTATGCGCATGCAGGGAATGCCGATGTCACAGTTACGTGTTAGCTGCATCCTCTCGTCAAAGATATTAGTTCGTGGCTGCAGTAAAGGAACTGAGCTAGTTTCGGAATCAAATGTTAGGGAAATCAAGGTGTCTCCACTACATATATGTATATATATATATATAAATTTTTGTTAGTGTGTCGTATACATTCAAATTCCAAAAGACCTAGGACATCTTCTAATACTATGTTAGATCTCTTTTAATCTAGCAAAATATGGCATTTCAATGAGACATTGACTCAAAGGGTCATCTAAACAATGACTAAAAAGATCATCTGAAAAACCCAATGAAAATTTTCCATTTTCGTTCAGCCATGCTTCCACTTATGTTACAGTGCAATGTTATTCATTCATATCCATAATTGTGAATGCATCATGGAATTTTGTACATGAATTGATCTTTTGATCCTGTCCTTTGCCCTGTGTATATATGTTCAATAGGCTTATATGTGGAGACCTAGGTGACCTAATTATTTGCTGAAATTGTTCAGAATGTTCCTCAAATTAATTGTGAATGGTTTACACATGGTGCATTTTCATTCTGAAAAGTTCAATTAGTATTTGACAAAGTCCATGAATAGCTGCAAGTGGTCCCCAAGTAATTGAATACAACTGTTTTCAGTCAATGAATTAGTTCTGTTTGATCAGAGTACCCAGTGCATGCCCTTAAAAACAACCCATACCATTATTGAAAAACTACCAAAACTTTATTTAATGTATCATTGTAATGTAGATGCTGGCAGGTATGGGCAAGGGGAGAGGGGAAGCATGGTCCTCCCCTAGATTTTCAAAATTTATTTTAATTGTGTATCTTTGATAGTCTTGAAAAAAAAAATATATATGTATATATATATATATATTAAATAATTAGGTACTTATTACAAGTAAAATATTAGGTTTTATGAAAGTATAGTGCTCTGTCTTCCCATCTCCTTAAAGCAAAAC
Organism: Salticus scenicus; assembly: GCA_963930645.1. Classification (NCBI taxonomy): domain Eukaryota; kingdom Metazoa; phylum Arthropoda; class Arachnida; order Araneae; family Salticidae; genus Salticus; species Salticus scenicus. Next base: position 106,839,401 of record OZ005650.1, on the reverse strand, counting down.
TGTTTAGAGACTCAATACTATAAAAGATGTCTCGCCCCTCTAAAAATTTTTCCTGTTGATACCTATGTGTTTAAAACTTGAATTTAGGATTTATGAAGTCTATGTCATACTTGAAGCTTTCAGGCAGCTCTTACCAGCACCAGCAGGAATTAACTTGAATGGCCAAGTAAGGTTTTTCCAATTACCTTAGGTTCAAACAAAATATTCACCAGCCCAGCATATGTATTGCAGCCTATGGCGTGTTAATAAAAGTACTTGAGGTCTAATCAGTCTTCTGGTGCCATATCCATCCAAACATGACTGCATTTTGCTGAACTGTTCACACTGTAGATCAAAACATGCTAAATTCTCGAATGCTTTTCATAATGAAATCTTTCATACGTCTAGCTACAACTAACATACCATTTTCAAAAGTCTGTTAATTCATATTGTGCGGCCCAAATTACATCAAAATTTTTTTTACATGTCACTCTTGTACATTATGTTGTGCAATGCTACTGCCATCTGCATATTTGCATAATTTTGATCCCATGACTTTTGGCTCTTCAGCATGCGTCCATAGTTTTTGTATCAGTCTTTGTTATTTTTTGCATTTATATATGCCATGCCCTCTATTTTTCTTTTTTGGATTATGTATCAGGAAGATGATTACTGTAGTGTCTTCATTTTCTTTGACTACAGAAAGTAATTTTTGTTATTTTTTAATCATTGTATTTTAGCTTTGGTACATTGTTTCTTTCGATTAGGCAGTCTCTAATCAGACCAAATTAATGCTTTTAGTTTTATCAGAGAAAAAAAAAATAAATAAATAAAATAAATACATTTCTTTAAATACACATTCTTTTCATTTTCATCTAAAATAAATGCCCACCAGCGGCCGAGCGGTTTTTCGCTCAAAGCTGATAGATCTGAGGTGCCGGGTTTGATCCCAGGTCGTACTCGTCTGCCTATCCATTTGGAGTTTTCTGTGATTTTCTCTGAAACTTGTGTAAATACAGGCTAGGACCCCTCAGAAAGAACCCTATGGAGGGCACTTCCTCTCAGGCCTAGGACTGTAGTGTAGTCAATCGGCCTTAATCACCGCAATCCATCTATAATAAATACTGTCCAATATTGTTCTTTTTGTGATTTTATTTGAAGCTGTTATTATTCAAATAAACATGAAAATTTATTTAATACTATCCAAATATTTTTTTCTTTTTTTGGTGGTATTTTTAAAAAATATAGCTACTTAATTATTTTTGAAGTTAACCACAAGTGAGCTAGACTGAAACTAAAGTTATTTACATATGTACAGTTACAGAAGAAAAGAATGAACACACAGCGCCAGCTGTTGGTGTATTATAAAACATTTTGAACATCATCATTACTTATATTATACCAACTTTCTCCCTTCAGAAAGGGTTTTATATTTAAGCAAAAACAATAATTAATAGTCAAATATATACTTTTAAATCAAACATATTTTTTCCAACGTTCATGATAATTTTTCCTTTTTAACAGCCTTTGTTAGGAAATCTGAAATCATTTCATTAGTACAATTATACATAATTTTTACAGTCTTTTGTTCAATTAAGTTTCTAACGAAATGAAATTTAAGATTTACATGTCTAGTTTTATTTGATGACTTTGCAGTATTTAGCCAATCTATGGCGGCTTGACTCTCAGAATAAATCGACATGGGTCTTTCAACAAATTGTTCACATTTAAGTTCTTGTAACATATTTAAATTCCATGTTAATTCTCTTGCAGTATCTGCAGTTGCTAACAGCTCTGCTTCACATGTCGATAGTCCTACACATCTTTGTTTTTTACTTTTCCATACAATAAGAGAATTTCCTAGCATAATTACACAACCTGAAAATGATCTGTTTTTGCAAAAATGAAGTTCAAGAAAAATCTGTCAAACCTTAAATATTGATGGTTTGAGAGAATATTTTTCAGAAATTATTAAGTATTCATAGCTGTTTTTCTTTTTTTAAATTTATCTACAAACAATAATTATTTAAAATAATAATAATACACTTTTTCTTGGTAATCAGTAAAGCATTTTAATAAGTATAAAATTATATAGAGACATGTTATCTCACGTGTATTTGTAGAAAACCACAATTTATAAAAGAATCCACTGTAAAACACGTATATAAAATATTTAATAAAAATCATTAAAAGATACACATCGTGTCAAGGCCTTTCGCCCTGAGCATCAGGGCATCATCAGGACATAGCCATTTTTTAACAAAAAAGTACAGCAACACTATATATACATAAAAAACCAATTTCAGTTACAGTTACTAAATATGAAATAGATGCAACAGATGAATTAAAATGATAACATTTCATAGGTGATGAGTCGAGCTTCATCTGGTTCACCATGGAGACACATTTTTGTACAGCAGTTGAAGCCATGCATTAATCTGTGTTGAGAAGCATGCCGAGGAACTTGCATTAATTTAAATCTTTACAGGAAAAGTTGGCTGATTGGATTCCACGTCACACCAGTGCTGCGTAGATGGGAAATTAGCAACACAAGTAGAAAAGCTTGTTTCAGAATCGCCACTTTTAAGTGGTTTAAGTTAAAAGTGGCGATTCTGAAACAAGCTTTTCTACTTGTGTCGCTAATTTCCCATCTACGCAGCACTGGCAGGGGCGCGCCGACCCAGTGTGCAATGTGTGCGGCACACACAGGCGCCAGGCAACTAAAGGCGCCTACCAAGAACTAATTACAAAAAAAAAAAAAAACTTTTATAATGTCAATGCTAGACAATGTGAATGATGTTTCGCAGCTAGGTGGTGGTGAGAGTCGGAGCCCCCCCCCCATAAAAAAAGGCTGTTTTGGCTAAAAAAATTTTGAGCTAATCGTCATTTTTCTTGAAATTCGTATCGAAGCGAATGAATAACATTTTCAAAGAAATGATTTTAAGTAATTATCTAACATAGTTAATAAATAACCGCAATAAAAGTATTTCCTGTTTTCTCTTTCTTTCCTCCCATCTTTTCTGTTATTTCTGAGAAATTACTAAGTCAGCGTTTTGTGTTTAAATTTGCACCTGCAGCCGCAGTGAGCAAAACTTTTACATTTAAAGCTTGTCAGATACAGGTTTGGTATTCTACGATTAACATGTTCTTGTACATTCATTAATGTCATTCTTTTGCTTAGATTTTAACTATTTTAATGTTTTAAATATTTTAATATGTCATAAAAAAAAAAGAAACAAATCATATTTTCATAAAAATGAACAGGGAGAAGATTTATCTTATTCCAAGATTGGTAAGATATTATTTTTACATTTATTTTGATATATCGTTATTTAATGTAATCTTGGTTATCTTTGATAGATCTGTTTTTATAAAATCCCCCCCCCCCCTTCTTTAAATTAAAAAAAGTATTTCCAACTTAGTCGAAAGAATAGAATGATTTTGTTACCTTTTCAAGCAGGCGCCAGTGTTATTTTGAAACAATGTAGCGGATCGAATTGATTTAATACACTTAATTTAGACCTTGATACGAGCTATGTATTTATCGAGTTTCAAGAATATCTGCTCATAAATACACGGTTCAAATTTTCGAAATTCCTGCCATTTTGAAACAAAGATGGCAGTTCAGTCTAGCTAAAGAACTCGTCTGAGATATTTCTAACGTAAGTCCATTGTTCATGTCTAATTATGGATTGAATTATTTCAGTATTTCGAAAGCTATCTTGATGCAAATTTTACATTATATATAGAGATAAATTAAATGATTATAATCGACCAATTTCTACATAAATGAACCCAGAACTAAGAAGCATATCCTTTTCAATTTTTTGCCAAATGTGTTTCTTTATTTCTTTCTTTTCTTTTTCTTTTTTTTTTTTGTTTAAATTAGTATTAGTAAAAGGCATTGTACATACATATACATTAGCTTGATTGTTTTGATTTCCTGATATAATAATATATTACCACACTATATTTTGATTGTTATCCCTTTCCTTGTACTACATTAAAAAAAAAAGAAAGAAAAAGCGCATAGATACAATGGAATATTTCATTTGTAGGTAATGTAAGAGTATTTACATAACTATACCTTCTGAATATATATATATATATATATATATACATATATGATCGGGCCACAGCATGGAATAAATGTATCAAAACATTGTAATATTAAAAGCGTACAACTTAAAACTATTACATTAAGTAATTACTATTCTGAATTTTATAACTGGTATTATATTTGGCCAAAAATTTCGATATCGAGTTTTCACCTGTTTTAAGGTCTCCTGAGTGAAGAAAAAAAAAGTTGATTTTGGCAAATTGGCCGTTGTGTAAGTGCGTATGTGCGTGTGTATGTGTGGAATATTTTGACTATCACTTCTCTAAATATAATAAAGATAGAACAATTCACTTATTGAAATACATTTAATTATTCTCTGCCTGTTTATCCGTTTGATGAATTGCCTTTTAAATTTCATAAATAAACAATGGAAAATGTTACAAAATGACAAAAATAATTTGTATTATTAGGATTCATTATGGGTTAGTGAAATATCATATTCGTATCAGTTCTCATTCGTTAACAGCGTCCGTCACAGGAAAAAAAAAAAAAAAAAATCAGATACTTCAAAATCAATGAATATAAAAAAATTAAATTTAGTTTAATAATGTAAAAACATTTCAGATTAAGGGAAATTTACATAAGCTATCAAATTAAGGCATATTTTGCATAAAATATTTATATTTGCCAATTATTGTTTACTAGCCGCCTTTGGCTACCAGCTGGTTCGCGATTCTTGAAAAATCCGACCTTATGAAACTCCCGCTCGGTGGCACCTTTTTCCCGTTTCAGGACCTACAACAGCTTATTGACATATAGTGCAAACAGTTTTATTGAAAATTTTAACTGTAATAAATTCCCGCTCGGTAGCGCCTGCGGCGTCCTCTTCCTGTTTCAGTGTCTGAAACAACCTGTCCGCTCACCATGTTAAGATATTTGGAAATTCTAACCGTAGCTCGGTGGCGCCTCTATATTAGAGCTTACAACAGCTTGCTTGCTCAAAATAGCTTTGAAAATTTTAACTGCAGCAAATTTCCGCTCTGTGGCGACTATGGCGCCCCGTTACGTTTCATCATTTGAAACAGCTTGTTCGCTCACCGTGTAGAGGAACATTGAAAATTCTGATCGCAGCAAATCCCCAATCCGATGTGGCTTACGGACTCTTAATCTACTCCTAAATATTTTAATTGTAATTGGAGATATTGAATTATTAAAATATCAAAACGCCATCTGGCGACAGAGATTTGCAACACGTACTCTTCAATTTCAATTTAAAAAACTTTTAAAATGATATATTACTTAAGAAATTATGTTAATTAGAAGCTGAGATACAAAAGTAATATATATATTGTTATAAAATGATTTGTGTCTGAGGTTTCCGTGATTTTCATCGAAACTTGCGTAATTAAAGGCTGAATAATGTTAAAAATCCGTAATAAGAAATGTGAACGGAGTACTGGAATTTGAAAGAATGGCTTATATCAGTTTAAAAGTCCGCAATAAAATATATTGAAAATTATGCATTATAAGTAACTTAATCATAATTATAATTTGAGATATTGAAATTTTAACATATTAAAGTGTCATCTGACGGCATAGATTTGCAATCCTTACTCTTTAATTCCAATTCAAATAAGATTTAAAATAATATATTACTTATGAAATTATACTAATTAGACTAATATTTCAGCTGAAACACAAAGATAATACAAACTTTTTTTTTTTTTTTAAGATTAGTGTCTGACTTATCTGTGGTTTTCTCCAAAACTTGCTTAACTCCGGGCTATATACCGTTAAAAATTATTAGTATGAAATGTGAGAGAAAATCTGAATTTGAAACTCTGTAAAATATAAACAAATAAAAATTTTCTGTTTTTTCCGTAGTTTTCTCCGAAAGTTTCGTACAGAATTTGAACGGCTTATATCATTTTAATAGCTTGCAATAAAAATACTTTAAAATATCTTTTGAATGATGTATTATGTATTACATTAATGAATATCTTTGATATATTTTAGACTCAGAATGGTAATATATGAAGGACGATTAACGATTTCTATTGAAATGCGTCTAAAATTTAAGGATTCCAAAACTGCTTTTTTACAACCGAATTCATAAAAAAAGAAACAAATCAATATTATTCCCTTAAAAGTAACTTTTGGTGTCATTAACAGATGAAATAAAAATGAATTTAAATAAATATAATATGTCTATTTATTTTATTTTTAAAGCTATACTTTAGATTTTTTAACTGCATACAGGTGAGCCATAAGGATGGGCGATTTCGAAGTTCTGCTTAAATCAATTTTAAATTGAAAAAAAAATTCAAAAACTGCTTTTTTTATTTCCAGTACTTTGTCACGTGGACGAAAAACGAAAAGCAATTTTTCCCGACCCAAAGAATAGTCAGCCAGCATGTCTGGCACCTGGCACTGAAGAATCTTTGATAAATGAAATAATTAAGTGTTGGCATCTAAATTTCATACTTTAGTTGATTTTAAAAAATCTATGTGTCGTGTTGAAATGCTGTTTGCACCCATAGATTCAGAAAAATCGCCCCTTTCATTTGATACCATATTTGTAACGATTGAACAGTTATTTCTAATTTATTTAGCCATTTAACTCTCCTTAAACCATCTTAAGCTCAAAATTGAGTCGTTTATTAATTGATATGGGTTGACGTTTTAATTAATATCTCTGCAAGTAATTTAAATTTTTAAATTCTGTTTTCACTATCTCCTCGGGAAGGCTTCTGAGCACCCGTATGTCAAATTTTGTACTTCTACGTTCAGTAGGGGCTGAACGTATAGATGCTCAGACAGACAGACAGACAGACAGACATACATCTTCTTTTATTATTATAGATTTACCAGGTAATATAAAAAAATAAAAATATAGCTATAATTTTATTTTTTAATCACATTTAATCCTATTACGAATTATTAACGACTAGCAGGCTACGCCCGCTTCGCTGGTCACTATTTTTAAAGGAATTACAATAATTAATGAATTCTCAAAATTGCATTAATTGTTTATCATGTTGTTAAAAAGAGAAAAAAAAATTCTGATCGGGAAAAATGTCGCACCGGGACCCCACTTCCTTCGACAGCGTAGACCCGTGCGCTGCGAGCGCGTATCCCTTCACCATCCTTTGACTTCTCAAACTTCCATGGTATTACTCAAACTTTCATTCTTAAGAAAGGGAATTAAAAAAATATATCATTTAGCATCTTTTAAAAACTCACACCGGGACACCCTGTACTCTATTGTTCCATTCCAGATCAACAAAGCTTTCAAATGGTGTATTACTTATGAAATTATTTTAATTAGTAGCTGAGATACAAAAGAAAACCTAATCAGGAAACCTCAAAACGTGTAAATCGGGTGAAACCTCGAATTTCACTTTCGATAATATAAAAGTACTTTAAAATATCTTTCGAATGATGTATTAAAAATAATTAAATTAGAATTTGAAATATTGAAATTTTAAAATATTACAGAGCGCATGTGGCGGTAGAAATTTCTGTAATCTATTGTTCCATTCCAGATCAACAAAGCTTTCAAATGATGTATTACTTATGAAATTATTTTAATTAGTAGCTGAGATACAAAAGATAACTGATTCAGGAAACCTCAAAACGTGTAAATCATGTGAAATCTCGAATTTCACTTTCGATAATATAAAAGTACTTTAAAATATCTTTCGAAAGATGTATTAAAATACTTTAATCATAATTAGAATTTGAAATATTGAAATTTTAAAATATTACAACGCCATCTGGCTCTAGAAATTTCTGTAATCTACTGTTCGATTCCAAATCAACAACGCTTTCAAATGATGTATTACTTATGAAATTATTTTAATTAGTAGCTGAGATCAAAAGAAAACCGATTCAGGAGACCTCAAAACGTGTAAATCAGGTGAAATCTCGAATCCCACTTTCGATAATATAAAAGTACTTTAAAATATCTTTCGAATGATGTATTAAAAATAATTTAATCATATTCAGAATTCGGAATATTGAAATTTAAAATATCACAGCGCCGTCTGGCGGTAGAAAATTCTGTAATCTACTGTTCAATTCTAAATTAACAAAGCTTTCAAATAATGTATTACTTATAAAATTATTTTAATTAGTAGCTGAAATACAAGAGAAAACCTAATCAGGGGACCTTAAAACGTGTAAATCACGTATCTTGAATTCCATTACTCACGGTAGTCGGTTAATGGAAGGTGACAGAAATTTGTGGCGTCTACTTTTGAAAAAAATCTACTCTGAAGTTTCAAAATGACATATTACTTTTGAAATTATGCTAATTAGAAGCTGAGATACAAAAATGATATAAACACCATTATAAAACGATTTATGTCTGACTTTTTCGTGGTTTTCTCCGAAACTTGCGTAATTCCCGACTAAATACTGTTAAAAATCCATAGTATGAAATGTGAAAGGAGTATCAGAATTCGAAACTCTGCAAAATATAAAAGAATAAAGGCGTTCTGTGTTTTTCGCTGTTTTCTCCGAAACAACCGTTCCTTTTCTACGTTTTCGCCTCATCGCCCCCTTTCCGTCCCTTCTAATAATTTTACACTTGAAAATATCTGCAATCGATTTATCTTTCCTTAAAACCTAATAATAACAATTTCAAACGCTGTAACTCTTTTTTTTTTTTTTTTTTTACCCCTTCGCCCCCCCCCTCCCCCTCAAGCCCTTCCTAATAATTCTACACTTTCAAAAATATTCAGAATCGAAATTTCGGGCGTTAAAACCAAATATTACGAAATTTCAACGGCATATCTCAATTTAAAATAGTGCAAAATGTAATACAAAATTTAATCTAATTTTTTTGTTTATCCACATATATTCATGAAAATTGAACAGTAGCTTTATAATATGTCTAGGCCGAATATTAATTCAAATGTAACGTGAATTAAAATTTGAAAATTGCAATTTTCCTCCCCACCATAAAACACGTGACATCTTGATCAGTTACAATCATTTCCTTTTTCATGGCAGGCGATCGTCTGGCATTTGAAATGATGTTGCCACAAAAAATTCATACTTTAGTTAATTTTAAAAAATCTAATTGTTGTACCGATAAGCCACTTGCACACTTAGATTCAGAAAAAATGCCCCTTTCATTTGGTATCGAAATCGTAACGATCGGTCAAATATTTCTAATTTATTTTCCACTTTTTTTGCTTTTAACTCCGTTAAAATATCCTTTTTATGCAATGGCGGTGAATTCTCAGTCATTGAGATCGCTTTTAGATTAGACATGAGTGGACATTTTAATTAATATCTCCACAACTAATTAAAATTTTTAAATTCTGTTTTCAGGAGCCCCTCGGGAAGGCTTCTGAGCATCTGTATGTCAATTTTTGTACTTCTGCGTTCAATAGGGGCTGAACGTATAAAAGAACAGACAGACAGACAAACCTTTTCTTTTATTATTATAGATGGAAATTTATAATATGTTTAATGTGTGGCAAAGACATTTGAAACATAATAAAAGTGATTGATTTATGTAATTGAATTTTTTTATTACATACTTTTAAAAATAAAAGTTGCAGGGAATAATTATACATCTTTTAAATAAACTTATAAAAGAGATTTTAAACATTTTTGATTGTGGAATAATTTTTGGAATTTTTTTAAGTAAGCATTTTAATTATGTAACTCCAAGCTGATCTAAATTTTAGTATATTACGTTACTTTGTATAAAGTCTGCAAAGTACATATATCTGTAGAATATAAATTGGTATATTGCAGGTTATGGGGGAAAGATCAAAGTGCGCTGGCTCTGTTTGTGTTCGGGTATTCTACATGAATAAGTTTTGTATATTATTTAGTGCGTATAAAACTTTAACTCATACACTGGGATGCACAAAAGATGAATATTTATTAATTATGCTGTTTATTTTCATGTCGGAGTTATATCCATGCATCAAGTCTGTATCAAATTTGATTTTATCAGTATAGTAATGAAAGGAGAAAAAGAATCTTTATTATTTTCAGCTGCAATCCTTCAGTGCCAGCTTAGATTCAGAGGTTACCCCTTTTTTTGGAGTAGTCGTCTCCTTTTTTATGACTGTCATCCGTGAAGGAACAGCACATATAATAATTACTAATAAAATATTATAACATTTTAATAAGGCAGTCTAATGTGTCCATACGGAATACACACTGAAGTTACGGTTGTAAATTTGCCTTTTGCACACTCCTTTAAATAGCTATGAATATTATAACACCATATTCTTGGAGGTAGGTGCTGAAGTAAATATCAGTAATGTGTACCAATAACATCACTATTAAAATTTACTTTAAACTATTACTCCCATAAACCATAATGCATCCAGTTTTTTAGAATGCTCCTATGAAAGAAGTATAAAAGCAATGCACACAATTTTCATGCGATCATATTACAATAAATTTCAATAAACTTAATTTCTTTTATCAGATACTATTTACGAGTGCTGGAGCACGGGCAGTTACATAAACCAACATCAGTCTTATGCATTTTTGAAGTATACTGAGAAATGTTAAAAAATATTTATCATTTACTATGACAAACAATAGTAAAATTGTAAATAATAATAAAACATTAGTATTATTATTAATAATAGTATTTTTACAAATTAAGCTAAATACATATTACAACTTACTATAGCTGTTAGGAAAAATTCATTTTTTGTACTTTTGCTCTTTCTAAAGTTTGGATTAATTTATCGAATTAAGATTAATCTGAATTCTTACCTATTAAATATGCATTTATATTAATTGAAAATCAGTTCAGATTGTTCTTAATACTAAATTCTCCATTTTCTGATAAATTCACAATGTTATTTTTAATAGTGAATATGTAACTATGTGAAATTTACTTGTATTTTTATTCATGCTGATATTTATTGTAATTTATTAATGTTTTATTTTCTATGTCGAATGATTTTTTGGAAAATTTAATGAAAATTAAAACATATTAAGCAGTTATTTCGGATTAAATGGCATTGGGGAAAAAAAGCACAAGAGGAACTAGCTGTGTCGCAATAATATATTCTGCATTTATTAAAAAAAAAAAGGAAGGAAGAATGAAAGAAATAGAAATCACAACTTGATTATTTCATTTGAACAGAAATATTTAAATTTTTTATAAATATATCATGCAATGTAAAGTAGCTTTTGAACGGGCCATGAAGCTTTGCGTTGATGAAAAAAAAAAAAAAAAAAATACCGTTAAAATAAAATTCTTTTAAACGAGCCTATTGATACTAGCGGAAGTCATCGTTAGCATTTTGTAGCAATAATAAAATTATGTTCGTATTAAATAATAATATCTTTGAGAAGCCGTGGTAGATAGATAGTAAAACATTGAGCTGGGAACTGGAAGATTTCACGTTCGATACCCAGAAAAGGCAAAAACCGCCTTGTATATTTAATTCACTATAATTTATGCATATAAAATCTGTCGTGTCTTCAATATCATCCATGTTCCGTACAGTCAATACTTCCCCGAAATATCAAATTTTGAGAGCTATCTTCCAGCAAAAGGGTGTGTGTGTGTGTGGGGGGGGATTTTAGTAGACACCTTGTCTAACATAGGGCGCTGACTGACTTTCTGCACACAGGCGCCTGACACTGCTGGCGCGCCCCTGAGCACTGGTGTGACGTGGAATCCAATCAGCCAACTTTTCTTGTAAAGATTTAAATTAATGCAAGTTCCTTGGCATGCTTCTCAACACAGATTAATGCATGGCCTCAACTGCTGTACAAAAATGTGTCTCCATGGTGAACCAGATGAAGCTCGACTCATCACCTATGAAATGTTATCATTTTAATTCATCTGTTGCATCTATTTCATATTTAGTAACTGTAACTGAAATTGGTTTTTTATGTATATATAGTGTTGCTGTACTTTTTTGTTAAAAAATGGCTATGTCCTGATGATGCCCTGATGCTCAGGGCGAAAGGCCTTGACACAATGTGTATCTTTTAATGATTTTAATTAAATATTTTATATATGTGTTTTACAGTGGATTATTTTATAAATTGTCATTTTAAGAAGTGTTTTTTATTGATTTTATTTTAATAAAGTACAAAACTTTAAAAACATATAGAAATCTACTTGAGGTCACAGACTCATATATAGCAGATGGATATGAATAGGCACTGGAATTTTAAATATTTACTTAAATTAGTCGCATCATTCATTAATAAAGAAAATACATGGAAAGCAAGTATTTAACTAATTTAAACATCCCACAGCACTCTACAATTTTTAATGCATTGAATTAAAACATTTCCTTGCTAAAAATTCCATTTTAACAGAGAGATGCTCTTTTTTAAGGCATAGAAAAAAAAAGTTGTTCAAATTCAGAATCGCTATCACACTTGGTGTTGAAGCAATTTCACCCAGAAAATTGGCACAAATTAAGTGTTGGTCAAAAATTGCCCAAAAAGTTTGTGAATCTGATACGGCCTTAAACGAGCAATAAAAGTAATGTCTTTCATTGTAAACATGTCCAAAAGTTCAAGGATCACTTTCTGACAATGGATAATTTATGACTTTCTCCGTTCTACTTCGGTCGACAGTGTTTGTACGTGCCTTAATATTCTTTGATAATAAACTTTGAACTCATTTCTATATTTTCTTTAAACAGTATTAAATATACAAACTCATGTTGAGTAATACTGTTAACAAGTGAAATAGATTACATATTCCATGGTACATTTCATGCCCTATTTCTGTTTCATTTTCTGAAGAAATTCTGCTAACGGTTAAATTTGTATATTATAAAATTGATCTAGGTATGAACTGTGGATTACTTTAATTATGTTTAATAACTCACATTTTTGTTATCTGTTTACTTAAAAATAATTATGATACACTTTGTTAAGGAAAGAATATATACTTTCTTTTTTTCAGGATTTTCTCACTCAGCTTATACCTTTGGTATAGAAAGTCACATCAGTCAATCAAACATTAATGGGGCTTTAGTTCCTCCTGCTGCACTGTTATCAATTATTCAAAAAGGTTTACAATACACTGAAGCTGAAATCAGCATTGGTGAAGTAAGTAATTATTAAGTTTGTATTACAAAATGTGATTTTTTTTTAAATATAATTTAATAATAATAATAAATTGTGGTTATTTACATATTATTTTAAATAATTAACCTTTTTTTTTTTTTAAATTGTAAAACACATATTCTTATTTTATTATAAAAATATATGTATAATTTACACATGAAATTTCAATTTAAAAAACTCTTGCTATAATCAGTTCATTATTTTTCTTACTTAGATACATTGTTGTTTTACCTTTTTTAAAAAAATAAATATATAAATGTATTCCACTTAATTACACATTTTGGAATAACCGTTTGTGCATCTTACATGCAGAATAATTTCCGAGATTTTAATTTTACTAAGAAAGCTGTATTATGCATTTATTAATATTTTGGAAATAAATTAATAATTTACTTATAGTTTATCTATCTGAATTTTTTAATGCCTTCAGTTATTGCATACTTTTTTCTAGTCTCCTAATTCATTTAATGCAATGAGTGCAGTGGCATCGTCAGAAAAAATTTCAGAGGGGGGGGGGGGAGGCACAACCTGAAAAAAAAAAAAAATATTTTTTTTAATAAAATTCTGATAGCATAGTTTTTAATTTAAAGAAAAAATGCTTAGTAGAATTTTCTGGGGGGGGGGGGGGGGGGTCCCTTTGCCCCATTCTGCCAACGCCCATGAATGAGTGGCTACTTTATATACATTTTTAATGACTGATTTATTGGTGATTTATTATTATTATTATTATTATTTAAATGTTAAATATAAGCAATGTATTCAAATTTTGCAAAATTTAAATCCTTTTACATAAACTGTGAATGATAAGGCATTGCATTTTTGTGGGTATGACTGCAGGAGGAAAAAACCCGTTTATTTTTTAAACTGGCTAAGAGAAACTTACTGAAATTTTATGGAATAGACCCATTTTTATGCATGTTAGAGCTTAAAAAGACAGATATACTATTTATGGATTCCAGTTATAAATTTACAAGGGAACAGCCATGTAAGTGAATTCTTCAAAAAAAAAAGTAGGAAATATGGAGCATTTAATTAAAAAATCACAAGAATACATACATTTTAAAACAGAAATATCATTTAATTTATATATTCACTTTTCATTGATGAAGTCAGTTAAAAATAACAATTTGTACACTTATTATGTGGTTAAAAGCTTCTATAGAAATATACTGTATTTCCAAATTTCATGTTTTTAGATTCAAATTATTACATAAATAAAAGAAAAATTGTTCTTACTGAATGGAAATTTGCAAAGGAACAATAAAGACATTTTGATTATTATCATACAAAATGATCCAAGAATCCCCCTCCCCCCCCCCCTTTTTTTTTTAAACTCTTTGTCAACATTCTCTATACAGAGTTAAAATAAGAATGCACAGTCATATCTCCCCCCCCCCTTCCTGCTTCCCGACTAATTTCTTTGCAAATCAATGTATAAATATGCATTTAGTGTTGATTGATTACTAATAACGGCTAGTTTATAATGATATTCTTAAATTTTGCTTATTAAATTCTATATTTGAAACTTGCATCAACTTCATTTTTATAAATGGCAACACCCATTTTTGACAATTTTTTTGGGGTTGTTATTTGTATAAAATAAACCTGAAAAAATAGTATAGTTTATATATTTCTCTCAATTTTTCATAGAGTTAGTTATAAGCTGTAAAAATATGGGGCTGCTAATGTTAAATGAATGTGACAAACATTAATTCATATTTTTTCAAAAAATGATTATATTCAAATTTTATTTTATTTATTATTTTTTGTGCATTAGAATGAAGTTGCAAAAACATATTCCATGCATATTTTTAAATATAAAAAGCATTTTTTTTTTTAAATTCTGAAAATTATTGATCATATTGAATGTAATTACAAATTATGACTATATTCATTTTTGCTCGAATAAAACAGGCATCATCAGAAATATCGATTTTCAAATTTATAGCTTATTCCTATTAAAATTTTTTAAGTTACAGTGACATTTCATTTTTTATTGATGTTGCCATTATATAGAAATTTAAATAAAAATTCAAATAATTTTAGATTCACATATAGTTTTTTAATTAGCATTACTTAAGTTTATTTCATATTTTAAATTCTCTATCATTATCCGAATTGATATAATACTTTTCTGTGTGAGATCTAAATTTCATTTTTTTAAATGTAGAGATAAACCCCTGAATATGTTTTCTTTTGTTAACTCTATCAGTAATTAATTGTTATATAAACTATACCTTTTTCTGAACTACCTTGCTTGATCTTGGGAATTAACAGTCAAAAATGGCTGTCAACATTCGAGAAAATGGGACTTATTGCAAACTTTAATATGTAGACGATCCCCGAAGCAAAGTTTAACTATTGCATTAATAACCAGATATTATTACCAATCGATAGGCACCAGCCGCATGTTTCTACAATAATTTGCGGCAAAATTACTCTGAGGATAGTTTATTTTTTATTTATTTTTTTTCTGACTGTGCATACATTTTGTCTTAGCATCATGAACTGAATGAAAAAATAAATAAATAAGAAGTCTTAAAGTGTTTGAGCAAAGCAATGTTAAAAATTTACTCAATACCAATATTTGACTGAAATAGTTTTTTTTATTATTTTAGGATGGTTCAGAAACTCTCATAGAATCTTTATCTCTTATTGATGCTGTAATGCCAGACGTAGTACTCTCCAGGCAGCAACAGGCTCATAATAGTAAAAATGCTACTGTAAAAACTGAAAATCCTAATGCAAATGGTGAAGATGGAGGTAAATGTTTTATTTTTCATTTTGTAGTGAAAAATGCAGTTTTCGATTTGTTTTCTCATGTATTAACCTTTCAGTTATTAGTAAGTTTAATCATTGTGAGTGTTTCAGAGTGGTAATAGGTAATTGCATCCACTACTTACTTCCTTAAGGAAATGGAAAAAAAAAAAAAAAAGATTTGAGTAAAAATGTTTCTAAAAATAATTTATAATTTTAAATGTGGTAAAAAATTCCATTAAATTAGAATTCGATAAAGGATAAAATTTCCTCTTAGGAAAAAATATGAGTATATTAAAGTTACAATTATGGCTCCCCATGCGCTTCATCCCCCTTCCAAAATTCAAAAACCTGTTTTCCCCTTGTGTTTGGCTCCAAAGCTAGTTGTGTACATATTCAAAATTTTTTGCATCCAGGAGCGTGTCTGTGCGTCTCCGCCTTGTGCAATCTGGAGGTGTGGTGTGCCAGTCGAGTATTTATGTCCAAGAAGCAGAAGTAGCAACCCTGCCATTCCTGACCCGTGCCATAGATGTCACCTTGTTGCTGTTGATGAAGGAGCCTGCAGGATGATGATAGAAGTCTGAACGAGCCATTGGACACAGCTTATTCTATGTAGCGACTAGACAACTATCTGGTTGTAGACAGCTACCATGCAGTGATCTGGCGATTTTTCGCTCCGGAGGACAAGCATCCAACACCAACCCGTAAAGCTTGGCCGTGCCCAGGCAGGCAGGGGCTGTCCAAAGGTTTCTGAGTATATTAGAGTTACAAAAAAATCAGATGCTGCATTGATTAAACTAAATGGTCTGAGTAAAAAATCTCAATAACCAGACAAATACAAGGTCATCAGAAAAGATTGAATACATTTTGAAAGCTCATATTCTAAAAGAAGTTAAACCAATACAATAATATTCTTTACAAGCAACTTGGCAAATGTTCTAGATTTTTAAATGTAACTGGCACACAAACTGGACTTTGAATATTGCGCAACAATGATGCATGGTGGAAGAGGTCTTCTTATCGCCATCAGTGCTTTTCATCATTGGTAGAGCTGTTCCTCTGAGAAGCCCTGATTTTAATACCTCTCAACTTCTTTTTCTTGGGTTATGCTTATTTACAATGTAAAGGTACAGCACTTGATACTTTTATGGGAGCAAATTGTCGATGCATTTGATAATGAACATGCTTTGTAACACCTGATTAGAGATTGATTATCAACTTGATATGTGCAGAGCAACCAATAGTACTCATTGAAATTTATTAAGGTAAAGTTTTGTTAAATTTTGTACATTAGAACACAAGAATTGTTTATGTTAACTATTTCATTAAATATGATTATATGAAATGTGTACAACCTTTTTCGATGACCCTGTACTAATTTAGAATCCTCATTAAAAAAGGGGGGAAATTACTAATTAGGGTCGTACAATTTCTAAAAGCATGGGTATTTTGGGAAGCTTCAAGCAGACGATACAAGTGAGATTAAATAGAACAATCCAAACAGAGAAGAGCAAAGATAGAAATAGTTATGGCAAGTTATAGATTTCGAAAGGAGAAATAATAAATACTAGTTAATTAAGGGAAACAAGGAAAATGTCTCTAAAAAATAAAAAAATATCGACATTAAATAAAATGTTGAGAAAATTTTAAAAATATGAAATAATAAAGTTGTATGAAAGCTAATAACAATCCTTACAGATTGCAAGATTTTTTTTTTTTTTTTGGGGGGGGGAGGATAATTTAAGATATGTTAAATCTGAAAGTTACAAAAGCAATGTGGTATCACTCTGCCAGGGTGGCTACATTACCTGAAATTTAGGAAAAACCTGGAAAACTCGGAGATTTTTTAAAAACTATTTAAAAATAGAGAAAACTCAGGGAATTTCAAGGTTTATTGCAAAGAACAGTAAAAATTCAGATAACTCTGAAATTGTTTGGAAAAACATTGGAAGTTTTATTTTTCATATCTTTTTTCAGTATTAGTGCTTTATAATAAATAAATAAAAGTCAATAATATAATTTTCCCTCAACTATAGTAAGTTAATAATTTTAATATACTCTAGATATGTTCAATTAATTATAAACATTGTCACATTCTAATACTGCATGATTGCATGTCATATATTTTACTTTTAAAAGAGACAGGGGAAACTTGGGGAATTTTAACTCCTGATTTGTGTAGCAACTCTATAATTGCACAGTTTATTATTCTGTGTAGACATTTTTTGAAAAATAGATAATTCTAAAGAAGTCAGACGTGTTTTAAAATATCTTTATGATATTGACCAGATTCCTATTGAATAAAAAAAAATCTACTTTAAGAACTTTGCAAGTTATTGAAATTTTAATATTTTCTAACACAGCAGAATAAAGCAAAATTTGGCATAAATATGCATTATGCGGATTATTTTTATTATAATGATGTTTCAAAATATCCCCAGTAGCAGAATTTTCTGTATTTATCTGCAGCAAAACAAAATTTGCAATCTAAAAATACCAGATCAAATCTGGTATTGCAAGAAGTATTCATAGAAGCAATTCATAAAATATGTAAAATTTGCATCTACAATGAAAATAAATCAAGAATATATAATAAGAACAGTAATCCAGAGACATAATATAAATTACATTTGTATTTTCAAGACTGGCATTTCTTTTAAACTGTTAAATTAATCTGCAGCACTGTAAACAATCTGCAGTGCTCGCTGCCATGCTGCATTGTTTCTGCTATTGGAAAAATATCATTTATGATACTGGCTTGAATATTTTGAATACCGATACTCTGTAATTGAAAAACTTCGTAAGTTATTCTAAATCAGATCTATCTGACTAAAAAGACTTCAAGTACCGCTTTGGAAATGCATTATACACATGTAATATAAAGTTCAAATAGTACAGTGAAACTTGAATAATTCGAACTTGTTTAATTCGAAATTCTAGATAATTTGGATTTCTTACTCGGTCCCTTGAATTTTGTATTAAAATAATGTTAAAAAATCATGGATAATTCGAATTTTTCATACGATTAACTTTAAAATATTACATTAAAATTTGTTCCCGAAATTTTTCTTAGCTAAATTGCATTATTTTTACTTTCTTCTATATTCAATAGAAGAAAGTATTGGATTCATAAAAATTTTCGACATCGGATTTTTGATGGATTTACACGTTTTGAGAGCTGTAGAACACGATTTGACCATTTTTAGAAAACGTCTGTCTGTCTGTCTGTGTGTGTGTGTGACAAAATTTTGTGACAACTGTATCTCTGAAACTACTGCACAGAATTTCATACAAATTGGTATGTAGTTGCACCTTGACATAAATTAGTGCCTATCAACTTTTGGTAAAAATTGTTTTACAGGTTGCGTTGCCATCCACCTTTTTCTAAATTTTTAACATGGTGATATAGGACAAAATTTTGTATAAATGTGCATAAAGAGAATTATTTTTTAGTAATCATTATGAAATTTACAAGAATTATTTATAATAGAGATAATCAACTGGGAAAAAAAACTTTGTATGTGCAGGAGCCTCGCCCCCCCCCCCCTTCCTGGGGGGGGGGAAGTCCCCCCTTGAGGGGAGTAAATTTTCAAGATGGGTATCTTTCGAAAGGTCTCATCAATACCTTTAAAACGAATGGTTGAATTATAAATCTGTGATAATTTAAAACAAAGTTATCGATTTATTTTTACTTTTAACCAAAAAAAACTTAGAAAAAAAATCTTTTTTTTTTTTTTTTTTAACAGTCTTTCAAAAGAAGGATAAGGAAATGCAAGAGTATTTCCTATGTAGTGCATTAGAAGATATGGTCCATATACATGAACCAGGTTTTTTTTAATTGAAAGTCATGTCTACACTGTAAAAAAATATGTCCTATTTGCTGCCAGAAATTCTTTGTAATTTGAGAAAATATGCGTAATTTACGAAACAATTACGTTGTCAGCAGAACGTATTTTCTCAAATGACAAATAACTTCTGGTAGCAAATAGGAAATATATATTACAGTGTAATGTAGAAAATTCTATTTGTGAATCAATTGATAGATTGAAGTCATATGCTATGACACAAAGATTGTACTTAAAGAGGCAATCAAAAATATCTGACTATTTTTTAAAAAGTGTTGAATAATTAAGCTTGTAAATAAATATTGATTTAATGGGGGTGGGGGGGGGGTGAATGTAGCAGTATTCTTAGATATAAAATTTATTTGTAAAATCTTTGATCATAGAGTCTTATTTTATTTTATTTTTTAGCTCTTCTTTTGGAGAAAATAGTATATGTAATTCGAATTTTTGGATATTTCGAATTTTTCTCTGTTCCCTTCAACTTCGAATTATCCAAGCTGTACTGTAGTATGCTTTAGAGATAAAGATTTTTAAATATACCTAATACACACATGCACAGATAAAGATATTTATGTTAATGTTTGATTCTAATTTATTAGTAATTTTAAAGCAACAGCAAGCCAAAATGGATTTCTGAACCTTTTGTTTCATTAACAGAATATATAATTTTTTAAAATTCTGCTGTGGGTTATCCACCCCTGTTCTAAATTTTAAAGATTTGTATAACATGGCACAATAAGGCAATATTTTGCATAAAGATGGATTTATGGTTATTAGTGCATGGTAGATAATGTGGAATTGCATAAAAAATAAGACACAGAACTAATACTGATAATTTTTCACAGCAAATTAAGATAAAGTAAATATCTCAAAGCAGGTGAAGGGTAGCCTAGACGGTAAGTTAGTTGAATCTTCGACCAGGCCTGGTCATAGTCAAGTTCATTGATCTTATCTTCAATGGTAGTATGGCTGTAATAAAAAGTTCATAGCTCTTTTCATCAATGATAGTATGACTGTAATGAAAAGTTCATTTCTCTCATCTTCAATGTGTATGGCCTATAATAGAAAGTTCATTGCTCTTATAACCAATGTAATATCACCTATAATAAAAATTAGTGAGACTTTATCATTTAAAAAATATGTTGAGGAGTGAACTAACCAGTTTTTATTACATTTTTGAAAGAATTAAATAAACAAATGCAAACCTGTTGAAATTATTATTTAATATGCTAGTTATTTTACTTCTGGTAATTTGCTTTACAGCCAATCACTCTGAAAGCATGGATGTTGATGCAAGCATAGAAATTCCTAGTAGTCGAGCTACTATTTTAAGAGGTCATGAATCTGAAGTATTTATTTGTGCATGGAACCCTACATCTGATCTTTTAGCTTCTGGGTATGTTTAATTTTTGTTTTTATCATTATATAATTATTTTTTTAAACCTAGCAACCTTGAAAATCTTGAACCCAGGATTTAAGCTGAGTAAAAATTTTCTTTAGCAAAAAACTAAAATCAGAAGAAAAGGCCAGAAATAGTAGAAAAAGATGAATATCAGTTTACACATTATTCTAAACGCCTCGATAAGTTTGATTTTCATTTGTCATTTAAACTTGAAAGTTTTTAATCAGGTCTTTAAAGAGTTATACACAGGAGGTTATTTTTTTTTATTTGAAATGAAAAACAAAAGAGTAAGAATGTAACCAGATCAATTTGAATATTGTACAAGCATATATTTTAACTCATTAAACTTTTTAGATTATTACTTTATATTGTAAACTTTTTTAAAGCAATATGAACATCTTAGATACGACTTATATTCTTTTTCTGGAGATATAATTATCACTATAGCATGTAAAACTACATTAAGCTTATACTGTATCTGAAAATATAAACATAACTTACCAAAATAAAAAAAGAAGGTAAGTAATATAAGTGAAATTTGTTTATTATTATTCAAAGCTTTTTGGTTTACAATTTATAATTTTTCTTTCATTCATATTAGACCACTTTACAAAATGCCTCATGCTTATTTACAAATTGATTTCCTGTATGCGATTCTTATGCGTAGTTCAGTGTTTGATTTTCCTTATATGCATGAAGGAATGCATTTTACTTGATCAATGTTGCGATTTTTTTTTCCATGAAAGATTCGTTATAATATTTTCGCTGAAGATTTTTTTTTTTTTTTTTTTTTTTTTTCAATTTGTGTTTAGTAAGATGCTTTAGCAAAAAAGCGAAAACATGTTATTTCATTTGAGCATTTTGGATAAGTCTTTTAGCATTTTGCGAAAAATTCTACCGTAGCAGAAACACTGCTTGAACTTAGATTCCAGATTAGAATATTTGAACTAATACTTTGTATTTTAAGTTAATAAATAAATAATAATTAAAATGGATTTAGTACCGGGATGATCATGCTCAATGATTACCCCTGATTTCAAGAGTTTTAATCTAATCCATCTGTCTTTCTGTATTTCCTAAAAAATTATCTTTTGTTTTCATTGATTGTTCATTTGCTATCCAGGTGATGTGTGATCAAATTATACATCTGTTGATTAGCTGGTTCAAGATACAAAAAAGATTGAGAGCTTCTCGTCTAAATCATTTGATATTCCAGGTTTTTTTTTTTTTTTTTTTTTTTTAGAGAGACTAATTTTCAAGGTTTTTTTTCCCTTTGAATCGCAACCAGCCCTGTTAGCCAAAAAATGAATTCAGTTAAGAATAAGACTGAACATTCTTTTTGACAATATTATATTTATTAATATATTATAACAACAACTTTTTTTTAAAAATCAGTATTCTTCTTCTTCTTTGTTATATCTGGTTTTGGGTTAGAAGAAATTATTTTCTCTAATCTTATGAAATGTTAAAATCTCAAGCTCACATGTCTATGTGGTAGCCAAATGCTTAGTGCTGCAGGCGCCGTTGCCAGATGCTGGGTTCAAATCCTAGTTTAGGTATGGTGTGTTTGTAATTGTTCAAAATTCATTTAAAACTGTATGTCCTGGTTTCATGAGACATAATGTGCAAAAACTTTATCTTACAATGACAACCCAAACTTTAAGACATGTTTTTATGCTCTTAGCCTAAAATTACTGTACTGCAAAAGCCTCCCCCCCCCGCCTTGATTAAATAGTACCCTCTACTTTTCACCTAAATTTTACTTCTGAAAATACTGAATAAGCACGTCCTTATGCTCAGCGGTAGAATCTGTCCGAAAAGGAGATAGTTTTTATGATAATAATATTATTTCTTTAATATTCGCCTTTATAAATATGAGCATTGATTTGTTTTATACAAAAACAAGACTGATTATTTGAAAATGGAAAACGTAAGTTTCCTAAAATAGCAGCAGATTAAAACATCTGCTGCAAACAATTTATTAGAAGTGGGGGAAAAGGGTTACCTTAATATTTCCGGTTAGTTCTATGCGAGTTAACGAAGAATGAACTAATTTTAGCAGACAATTTTTATATTTTTGTAGATTTTTACTGCTTATCTGCCACCTCTCCAAATATATCCCTATTTTCCTTGAAGATGAGGAGGTGCTTGGATGGTATTATTTCATGGTATATGATACCTCTATTTACATCTGTTCTTTATCAAATAAGTTTTTTTTTTTCCCCCACATATTTCTTTAGTTTCTTAGTTTATTTTTCAAAGTGTGCTAAAAGTTTCACCCACAAGAAAAGTTTTAAACATTGCAATAATTCAGGAAAAAAAAAAAAAAAAAAAGATTACTAGAAATACCCGATTGTAATAATGTAATGGAATTGAAATAAGGCGAGAATGATTAATTGCATGTGAATTTTTGTGAGTATAATTCATTATCATAAACTATATCATCTTACCTATTTTCACATAACCAAATTAAACTTAATATTTTGGATAAATTATCTACGTATACAATATTTATGATACATAACAATTCACTGAAAGAAACTGCACATCAGAAAAGCATTCTTGTTTTAAAACTTCCCTTTAGAGATAAGGGAAAGTTATGTGCTTATTTGCTTCCTCCCACATTAATTTTAAACTATTTCCTTTTTTAGTGGTTAAAATTGATTGCAAACAATTAGAAAAATCATGCCTAATTTAAATTTGTTAATAATACATTTTTTAGATATGCCTAAGAAAAATCCAAAATTTCATAAAGGCAGTAAATCTTGTACTCAGCTTTTAAATTAATAAAAATTAATTTATTTCAGACATACATATGTATTAGAAAGTTTTGTATTGTTGAATGAAGAAAAGAAAATTTTGAATATATTTTTAAATAGAAAAAAAGGTAAACTAAAAAAAAAATTTACAATTTACTTAGTGAAGTATGTATGAGAAGTATATAAGTTCTCGTACGTACATCACCAAATTCAATCATAGATTACACTCATTGGTCTAGCCATTTGGAGTTTTTCATGGTTTTCTTCAAAACTTACATACATCCAACTTAAAACTGTTAAAAAGACTCCCATGGAGGGTATTTTCCCCAGGCTTTGTGCCCTTGTGTTGTCAATCAGCTTTAACACCTACACCACAACCCTGTGGCAGAATTTAGGCGACCCAGCGACATTGTCACAGAAAAGAAATTGTCACTTGCAGAAAGATTTGCCCATAAAAATGAAAGCTATTTCTAAATTTCAGTAGAAAATAGAAACTCATGTCTTGTGTTTAAGAATTCTTCAACAGTCATCTAATAATATTGATCTTTATAGTTACATGTACATACACTGATGGAAAAAAAAAATCCCAACACCAGGAAGGAGCTGTGCTAGATAAACGAAATTTGGTAGGCGTGTTTATACATCTGAAAGATGACGTCGATTCAAATTTCAAGCTACGTGCATAAGTGTGGTGCTAGTAGCGACACTATGAACATGCAGATGAGGTTTGGTTTAAATAAGCGCTGTAAGGTTCGTGATCGTTATTTACAGTTGAGATTTGACGTAGTGGGTTAATGTTAGTCAAGGATGCCGCTAAGAAGACGAAGAAACCATTATCAACAGCTCACTGAGTTTGAACGAGGTCGTTTAGTAGGGCTACGAGAAGGTGGGTTTTCTTTCCACGATATTGCAGAAAGACTTGGCAGGAATGTATCCACTGTGCATGAGTGTTGGCAGCAGTGGTCAAGGGAAGGTACTGCCTCAAGAAGACCGGGTTCCGGGCGGCCACGTGGCACTACTGAGAGGGAAGTTCGGCGTATGGCTGTGGCTAATCGTACTGCGTCTGCAGCTGAAATTCGAGCTGCAGTTGGCACCACAGTGACACAACGAACTGTTACAAATCGGTTACTTCAAGGACAGCTCCGAGCCAGACGCCCTGTAGTGTGCATTCCACTGACCCCAAACCACTGCCGTTTGCGACGTGAGTGGTGTCAAGCTAGAGCTCATTGGAGGACGGAGTGGAGATCTGTTGTGTTTTCTGATGAAAGCCGGTTCTGCCTTGGTCGCAGTGATAGCCGTGTGTTGGTTAGAAGGAGGCCAGGTGAACGCCTGCTAGCGACCTGTCTGCGGCCAAGACACACACGGCCTATTAATGGAGTTATGGTTTGGGGAGCAATTTCGTATGACAGCAGGAGCACTCTCGTGGTTATCCCACGCACCCTGACTGCAAATTTGTACGTCAGTCTAGTGATATAACATGTTGTGCTGCCATTCATGAACAGCATTCAAGGGGGTGTTTTGCAACAGGATAACGCTCGCCCTCATACCGCCCTCATACCCCAACATGCTCTACAGAGTGTCGACATGTTGCCTTGGCCTGCTAGATCACCAGTATTTTCTCCAATTGAGCACGTATGGGACATCATTGGACGACAACTCCAGCGTCATCCACAATCAGCATTAACCGTCCCTGCATTGACCGCCCAAGTGCAACAGGCATGGAACTCCATCCCACAAACTGATATCCGACACCTGTACGACACAATGCATGCACGTTTGCATGCTTGCATTCAAAATTCTGGCGGTTACACCGGTTACTAATGTACCAACATTTCACATTTGAAATGGCTCTTCTCGCCAATGGCTCTACCTGTGATCTTGAAATTTTAATCAATTAAATATGTTACCTAGACAAATGTATGGCTGAAATTTCATTACTGTACAATAATTTTTTCTTGGTGTTGGGATTTTTTTTCCATCAGTGTATTTATGTGTAAGAAAGAAAATATGTCAGTATTGTCTTGCAGTAAAGGTTTGCACGAATAAGACTTGTCGGAGGAAGCATAAAATATTTCTGTCATAGGGCACCACACATCATCACACCTCATTAATACTTCTTGAAAACTTTTATGCTGTGCATTTGACTTTTCTTAAAATTATTTTTATATTATTATAATTTTATAATATTAGAGTTTGAACTTTCTTATTGTCAAGAAACAGAAAAATATTTTTCTAACAATATAAAACTCTAATTTTAGGTCTGGAGATTCAACTGCTAGAATATGGAACATGAATGACAATGCAGTTATGAATAGTGGAAATCAGCTGGTTCTGAGACATTGTATTCAGAAAGGAGGTACAGAAGTTCCTAGTAACAAAGATGTAACATCTTTAGATTGGAATGTGAGTGTTTCTCCTTTTTTCCTTTCTTTGTTTGTTTCTTTGTTATTTTTATTTGCATAACTTAATTAAAAATTTTATTTTACATTTTTTATATTTTATAGTTTAATCACAAATTTTATTTTTTATACCCAATTAACAGTTTTATAGTTTTACTTATACAGGGTTGCTACTGTATCAAATTCAGAATAAAATTCTGGGAATTTAGAAATTTTTTAGAAAAACATGGCAAAATTTTTTTATAAAGAAAGTTTCAATTTCAATTTTTGATTCTAGATTATCTAATTTTATAATTTTGAGAAAATATTTTTTTAAATCTTAGTGCTTTTGTAATGAAGGAGAAAAAGTCAGTTGTATGATTTTCTCTATACTAAGTTAATAAAAAGTAATGTACCTGAGGTATGTTTAATTCACCTGCAAATGTGTTAGATTCTAATGATGCATGATTGTATGGCATATATTTTACTTTTAAAATAAATTGAAAGCTCAGGGGAATTTAATTTTTTTTTAGATTTATGTAGCAACTCTGTTATAGTTTTAAATTTATTTGTTTAATATTCTAGTTTCATTCTAATAAATTATTGGTTCTTTACCATCAGCACAGAACCAGGTGTCACTACACTAAAGTATTGGCACCAGTTGTTACTAAACAATATTTATATTGTCATTGTTATTTAAAAATAAAATGATCATTTTAGAAATATTATTCATAAATTCATCAACCATGAAAATTCGTTTACTGAGCATCCGCACGTTAAGCGGAGGGCCAAGTTCGATTCCCAGCTTTGGCATTTTTCATGTAGTTGGTATAAAAATCAACCTTACACATTCTAACCTATCTAAAAATTTTTGATCAGTTATGTGATAAATAATCATAATATGATTTCTAATGTAGTAAAGTCAAATAAATAAAGTAATTACATTATTATTATCAAATAATATAATGTTATAAAATAATTAAAATTAACAAAACAACTTTTAAGTTAATAACATAAATTTAAAATTCATACTATGAGTCTAATGATGTGAACTTTAAAAACAGATACAAGTTGGTTGACTTTGGTATGTTAATGTTGGTTTTAGACTAATGGAAAATTATCTAATTATTTTTTTAAAAAAGTATAACTTTATTTGTTTATTTGATCAAGTTTTGAATGAATAATATAAAAATTCAACGCATTACAAGCTTTTCATTTTATGATGCGAGCTGTTTATTTATATTATAGTGTCATATACATATAATATTTATTTATTTAATAGGCTGATGGTACTTTACTTGCTACTGGGTCATATGATGGATTTGCCAGGATATGGACAACAGATGGTAATAATTTATTTTTAAATTTTTAAGCAAGATTTTCACCTTTGCTGAAAAAAAAAAAAAAAAAAAAAAAATCCTGTGTCTCAATAGATAGCATTATTTTTAATTAATAATTACCGGAATTTGACTTATATTAAGTAAATTTAACTTATAGATTTTTGACAATTTAATTCATGGATTAAATCATTAACCCTTTCATTCCCCATGAGACCAATTGGGGATCATAACATTTAATCTTTTCTTTCTTATCAACTAAAACTTCCACTGACTCAAAATGAAAATTATTATAATCTATATTCATTTTCCTACCTTTAGATGGTTTCACTCCTTCTGTTGATGAATTAAAGGAGTTTTACCCCATTCTGATGATAATATAGGAATCAGTTTCCTTTTTTGTGTAATTTAAGTGAATTATCTGTTTCAAATATTTTTCATTTTATTGTTTTATTCTTTATAAAGTGTATTTTAATTAATTGTATCATGTATTTATTTAAAAAATTCATATTTTTATTTATTGAAAAGTTATGATTTCAGATGGCATCAGTGGTTATATTAAGTACCGGGTGATCCAAAAGTCACAGAAAAAAATAAATAAAAGAAAAATACTATTTAAAAAGTACTGACTGTAACTCTATGCACTTTTCACTGAAATGTACACAAAAGCTTGTTTCTTTTTAATATATATATATATACAGTACACTCCCGATTATCCGCGGTATTGGGTGGCGCGGCTACCGCGGATAACGAAAATCGCGGATAATCTGCAAAAATGTTGAAAATGGAAGAGAATAAAAGAGAAAACAATTATAACATGAAAAATCAGTTTATGTAATGCAGTATTACCATACTGTAAGACGTAAAATAATCTTACCTCTTAAAAAAGTCAGTCTTACACCCTCTTAAAAAAGTCAGTCACTTGTTTTTGTTTCTTGCTTTGGAAAAAATTTTTCTTGATCCACGATTGAATTTTGCGTAGCATAAGTTATTCAGCCAACTGCGCGTCTTTGTCTTCTTCCTCTAAATAATGGAGCAGTCCGTCGACGTGTTGTAAAGCCTCTTCGTGTGTCATCTGCGCCTGTGCATTAGCATCTTCTTCTTCGCTCTCGTTTTGCCGCTCTTCTTCACTCTGAACCTCACCCATTGCTTTTTGAACGATTTCCTCATCCGACAACCTTTCAAAGCCGGGATCGTTGGCGTCACACTCCAACCACTCTTTAATGTTCTCATCGTTGACGTTCTCACCACCAGGAACAGTTTTTACTAACTCGGCCAGCGTTGCAGTAGGCATGTCCACATCCTCCTCACCCTTGTCATTGTTGTCTTCATTTAGTTCGACTTTTTCTTCAATTTTGGGGAAGATTTTCCTCCATGACTTAATGAGGGTTGGTTGTTTTACTGATTCCCATGCAGACGCAATATCGTTGATGCTATCCAAGATTGTGTATTCTTTCCAAAACTGTTTAAAATCACAACCTTCTTCAATTTTGGTCATTAGAAGTTTGGTGCGGTATTGTCTCTTCATTGACGCAATCACTCCTTGGTCCATCGGTTGAATTAGAGCAGTAACATTAGGGGGGAGAAACATTGCAAAAAAATTGCCATCAGAAGACTTAAGCACACTTGCACTGGGATGAGAAGGTGCGTTGTCGATCAACAGCACCGCCTTTTCTGGCAATTTTTTTGCTTCGAGGTGTTTTCGCACTTCAACAATAAAGATCTTATCGAACCAACTTATATCCGCAACGCGGATAATCCGCTCGCAGATAATCGGGAGTGTACTGTATAAGCAAAAATATTAGTTATATTAATTTTCATTAACATAACTGTATCTGCAGTATCCTCTCATATCTTGATCAGATTTGCGTGATCAAATGATACCATACTTCAAATACTGAAGCTTTTCTTTTAGAAGAATTTCTAATGTTTAATGTTTGCAATGTTTAGAATGATGAGCATTTACAGTCTTAGTTACACTGTTGAATGCGCCACTGTACAAAAGTAATTTTACAATTGAAGTGCCACCTAGTGAAGAAAATTTAAAGTAATTTTCTCATAAATCTTTTGTTACCTAAAAAAAAAAATAAAAAAAAAATATCCCATGTCTTTCTGTGCATTTTAGTGAAAACTGCATAGTGCTGGTCAATACTGTTTGAATAATATACCTTTTAAATTTTCTGTGACTTTTGGATCATCCGGTACAAATAAACACCCCTTAGTTGCTTTAAATGTATAAATTCAAACTCTGCTATTATTCCTATTTAATTTAATTAATTTTTTTTTTTTTTTTTTACTTTCGAGATTTATTTATGACTAAATATAAGATTTGTTGTTTTATGGATTGAAAAAAATTGGGAATGAAGGGGTTAAAAACTGCATATTCAGAAACCTGTCAGTGTTGCTTAGACCTGAAAATGTTGCTTATAGAAACTCCCATTCATCAATGTTGGCAAGTATGTAATTAACCCTCTAAGTGTTTGAAACAGTTTTTTGTAACTCAAATAGACGCCCTTCAAATGGTTTGAGACTGATTTTTAAAAAGCAAGAAATCTCTCTCCAAAACGTGCAAGACATAAAATTGTAACTTAAAATCATGAAGCTAGAGTAGTCAATAAGATTATTTTTTTAAACAATAAAATTATTTTTTAAGTAGAAATGTTGTTTGAGGCTACATGCTGAGAGGGTTAAAAAACAGAATTAAATTCTGCCTCCTACAGATTTTAGTAGTTTGCCTACAATGGCTATTATTTTCCCTACAAATATGGGAAAATGTTTCATAATTCCTAAACATCTCTGTGAAGCTCTCCATATTACGCATGGCATATTATAAGATTAATGTTGACAGTTCCAGAACCCAGACCTCTACCCTTCCTGCTCTATGTCTTTATTATTGACTGTTTTTCATGTTCTAAGCAGTGTGATTTGATTTTCTTGGTGGTTTTTTTTTTTTTTTTTTTTTTTTTTTTTTTCCTGTTTGTTATACATTTATGATTTTACGTTTTTCTGCATTTTTTGACTTTTCCCCCATTTTTTTTTTTTTTTTTGCCATGCATAGCTGCAGTGATATAGCAAGAGTAATAAGTTTTTTAAATAACATTTCTTCTTGTTTAGTTTTAATTGTATAAAAGATAATTTTTACTGAAAAGTTTTTAGTGTTTTTATGATCCTTGTTAAAATGACTACTTTTCTTTTTCATATTATATTTTTCCACCACAGGTCGTTTAGTCAGTACACTTGGTCAGCACAAAGGTCCAATATTTGCTCTCAAATGGAACAAAAAAGGAAACTACATTTTAAGTGCTGGAGTTGATAAGGTATAAAAAGATACAGATTTTAATATTTAGAGATGAAATTTTAACATTTTGTATTGAAATTAATTTAGGATATATATACAATGTAAAATAAATGATATTTTTTATACTTATAAAGTTATGAATATTCTTAATTGGAATTATTTGTTGTTTAGACTACAATTATATGGGATGCAAGTACAGGTCAGTGTACACAGCAATTTCCATTTCATTCAGGTGAGTTTTAATTCATTGGTAATAATGTAAAAATAAAATCAACTATAATGTTGTTTTGAATATCAAAATATATATTTGATTACAAATTTAAAATAAATTATCTACATAATGTTTGTTTTTAAATATATTTCAGCTCCTGCTCTTGATGTTGATTGGCAGACAAATACAAGTTTTGCATCTTGTTCAACTGATCAATGCATACATGTATGCAAACTCGGAGTAGATAAAGCAATAAAGACCTTTACTGGCCATACAGTAAGGTTTTTTTTTTTTTTTGTGTGTGTGTAATTTATAGCATGATTTTGCCATTTTTGTTTCTTAATTACTCATTAATTTCTTGTTATTTAACTTGTTTTATCAATTATAACTATTAATACTTTCATAAAATTAAATCTAAATTTATTTTGTGAATTATTTACTTTATCTCAGACGACTGTGATTAAAATGCATTTTTTTCCCTCTCAAATTATAAAAATCAATCTTAATTGTGTGGTAATTTATTAATAGGATTACTTAATGTATTTCTCAAAATTTCATTTCTAACATAAAAATGTGTAACAACTACACAACTTGTGTTCTGATATCCACTACTATACATATTATAAAGCCTTTTTGGAGATAGTGTGGTTAGAAGGCATAAGATTGACCTAACAAATCAGATACCTAAACAGTTTTCTTCTAAGAGAAAACTAATGCATGTATCATAAAGACTGTGGAAAAAAATTTATATAGCGAGCTTCGAAATCGGTAAAGACATTTTA
Organism: Salticus scenicus; assembly: GCA_963930645.1. Taxonomy (NCBI): domain Eukaryota; kingdom Metazoa; phylum Arthropoda; class Arachnida; order Araneae; family Salticidae; genus Salticus; species Salticus scenicus. The sequence continues at coordinate 106,807,506 of OZ005650.1, read as the reverse complement.
TTTAAAAAAACAACTTCTGCAATCTAAAATTGACCTACTTCAGACATGCCAAGTCTCCTGCTTTTTGCTTGTTTTTCTATGCTCCTGATTTTCCACTCATTTCTCCTGCTTTTCTGATGTAATTTTTATGTATCCCTCTTAGCATAATTTATGCTTAAAATTTGTGGGATTGGGTAAAAAATTTGAAAGACAATTGAAATTTATCTTGCCCTGCAATTTATCAAGTTCAGTTTGAATGTGAATTACTATACAATGCTTTTAAACTAATTTTTGCTAAGAATAAATTTTTAACTTTCATTTTTGCATAATAAAAAATGTCTTATTATCAAAAGATTTTTTTTTTTTTTCAAAAAACCATAGCTATTGAAAACTGGAAGAATTCAAATTTCATTAGAATATAGCTAATATTTTCATTTCTTTATTACCTTTTCTTTTACAAATATAATTAAGATTCTTATTGTTTTATATTAGGAGCAGAATGATCAAATCTGTCTATTTTCACTTAAATTTTAAACAACTGTATGTCTTACGTTTTTTTTTTTTTTTTTTTTTTTTTGATAGTTTGTTTTACTGCAAGAAACATATTATTCATTTAATTTTAATACTGATGCTTTGTAAATACCTCCTAAGCTTATAAAGCTTTACTTAAAATTAAATTTGCATTATTTTACTCATTTTTCTTACAAACTTTCTTGTTGGAAAAAGTCTCGTGATTTCTGTTGAAAAATCTCCTGCTTTTTTGTCATTAGAAGTTGGCATCTCTGCTACTTGTTCAGGACTTCTATCAATTTTCCTGTATTTTGCAAGTAATACATGCAAAAGAACATCTAAAATGTGGTTTATGTAACAAATTTGAAGAAAATCATTCAAGCAATTTTTGAGGTATCAACTTTTGGTCCCAATTCTGGTTTACCAAAACTTGGCACTCATCTATTCATCAGAAACCAAAAATTACATATGAAAGAACATTTAAAAGGGAATTAATATGGGGAGTTTGAAAAAAATCCATTTGTAAGATTTAAAACCAAGCCACTTTTTTAAAGGATGACTATCAATTTTATTGAAGTGAGCAACTAATACATATGAAAAGACATATAAATTAGGATTTATATAGCAACTTTAAAGAAAATTGTTAGTCATTTTTGAGATATGGACTTATGGTTCCACTCCCAGTTTTCAATGTCAGACTTCTGTTTTTCCAATTTTCACAAGAAGTTGTCAAAATCATCTAGAGACTTGATCAATCTTAATTCTGAAGTTCTGCCATTCTATCTTTGTTTTGGAGATATGATAATCAGATATTTCCTTACATACTGACCAATTTCCCAGAACCACTTTTTTAGACTTGAAAAAATGTAAAATAGGTGAAAACTCTGTATCAAAATTTTTGCCTGAATACAATACTTCCATCATCTGTGGTAGTCTGGTAATGGAACTAAAAAAAAAAAAGGTTACATTAAATACATATATATTGTGATTTTTAATGTTATTTTTCAATGTTATAAGTACTTTGTTCTGAATGTTAAATTCTAAAATTATAATAATAATAATGTTATTTTGTTTTTATTTAGAATGAAGTAAATGCCATAAAGTGGGATCCTCAGGGTATTTTACTTGCTTCTTGTTCTGATGATATGTCTTTAAAGGTAAGACAATTTCTGTTATTATTTATTTTGGTATAAAATTACTAAATGTGGGGAAAAAAGTTGAAATTTATTTTCAGCTTAAATTCTCCGAAAGTAAGAACCTATATATTGTTTATAAAATTATGTTTCAGGAAACTTACCCTATATGGCATGAAAGACTTTCAGAATCACATATATGTTAAAATGAATGTTTATTAATAAAGTGGAACTGTAGTTATTATATTGTATATATAGGTTTTTTGTTTTATAATTGTAATAGTTCTCATTGATACTAAGGTTTCCTGGCAAAAAGCTTTGTATTTTTAATATAGGGTAGGTGCTCCAGTGATTGACATGCTCCAGTAATTGACATCTTTCTCGAAATAATTAATAAATAAGAAAAATAATAAAAGCACATGTTTTTTACATATAAGTATTTTAACATTGTATGTCAAACACTAAAGCATAGGGTGCCAATAACTGGTAAAATGAAAAAAATTGCAATATCAAACACTGGAGCATAGGATGCTAATTACTAGTAAAATAAAAAACTGACAGTTTCAATTACTGGAACATTGAGTGGGTGTAAAATAAAAATTCATAAATAATAATAATAATAATAATTATCAAATGCATATATTTTAACATATGTGGTTCTGAAAGTCTTTCATGCCATATATATTAACTTAAGATTTCTAAAAATAGTTTCTGATGACAAAAACATCAGAAATTGCTCTAAAAGTGTCAATCACTGGAGCACTTACCCTATATGGCATAATTTCAGAACCACATATATGTTAAAATATGTACATTTGATAATCATTGTTTTTTTATGTGAATTTTTATTTTACACCCACTCAATGTTCCAGTAATTGACACTGCCAGTTTTTCATTTTACCAGTAATTACCATCCTATGCTCCAGTGTTTGACACTGCTAGTTTTTCATTTTACCAGTTATTGGCACCCTGTGCTCTAGTGTTTGACATACAATGTTAAAATTCTAAAATGTAAAACATGTGCTTTTATTTTTTTCTTATTTATTAATTATTTCGAGAAAGATGTCAATTACTGGAGCATGTCAATCACTGGAGCACCTACCCTATATGATTTGACTTTTTTTTCATTTTTGGTTTGATTTGGGTAGTCTTTGATACTGATCATATTAATTGTTGAAATTGCTGATAATATTTATTAATCTTTTAAATTACAACTATAAACTCTGATTATCAATATATATATTATATATATGTATATTTTATTTTGTACTACTTTTAAAATTTCTGTATATATTAAAATGTCCTTTCTCTTAATTTTTAATCTTGTAATATGTTTTTTACCATTTATCGATTGAGAAGTGAACTTAATTACGGAAAAAAAAAAAAAAAAGTTGTAATAAAATCCTAATTTTGTAAATTTTTTAGATATGGAATATGAAGCAAGATACTTGTGTACATGATCTTCAAGCACACAGTAAAGAAATTTATACTATAAAGTGGAGTCCTACTGGCCCTGGGACAAACAATCCTAACATGAATCTAATTTTAGCTAGGTGATGCCTTGATTTTTTATTGATCTTGTATTCTCATTGAAGTTTTACTTGAGTAACTGTGATGCTGTATTAAGAAGAGTCTCTACTTGTCGTCGCTGAAAGCCAAGGCCAATAATGTTATTAAATTTGCCCCGTTATAATAATTCATTAACTAACACATATTTTTAAATCCTGTTTTCACATTCAGAAATTTTACAACTGTTAAACTGGTTATCGCTTTCAAAATAATATACAGTCAAATCTGTCTAAAACGGAACAGAATGGGACTGTTAAAACTTTCCGTTTTAGACAGATTTCCGTTTTATACAGATTTTCCATGTAACTGCCGTAAATTTGCCGTGTCTAACAGAAAATCAACTTTCTGAAGAAATTATTAACTTTTAAATCATCAAATTACTACCAAATTAAATTCTAATTATACAAAAAATAAAATTGATAAGTCTTTATCTCGTATACTATTTTATCATTTATATATGTTTTAGCAAAGGTTCCCATAGACTTTTGAAGGGACTGAAAATTTTTTCCGTTTTACGCAGGTTTCCGTTTTACACAGATTCCGGTTTAGGCAGATTTGACTGTATTAAAAGTTTTAAAAATCCATTTTTTGAAAGTGACAACGAATTAAACATTTGCAAACTTTTTGAATGTGAAATCAGAATTAAAAAATATGTATTAGTTCATGAGTTATAATGGGGCAAAAATCTCCGTAAAATAACTTTGGCTTTCAGCGACAATAAGTAGAGAGTCCTATTATGTGAGGTAATGCTTTTTTATCACATACGACATTATCAATACACTGACATATCTAGTTTGCATAAAGGAAATTGTTACTGTTGCACAGAATTTACTTATTTCATATTTGGTGGAGATTTGTATTTAAAAAAATTATAATTTGATGTATCTATTTAGTTAATTCCATTTGCATTATTAAAAAAATATATTTCATATATAAACCAGTTTCAGTTCTTCCAAGAAAGCACCGAAATTCTCTTTACAACTTCTTTAGATACTTTACCTCTGTTAAACCTTTTAAAGGCCTATGGATTTTTCAGAAATAGCCATCAGGTACTTAAATGTTTTTTAAAAGAGCCACCAGATACTAAAACCTGTTAAAAACTAAAAGGTTGCTGGCTGCTGTGCCCTGCCAAATCAGTCTGGAGTCAGCCAGAGATGCAGAAAATATTCAGAGATCTGAAATTTCCCCCAAATACATTCTGAATTTCCTCAATATTGCGAAAATCTATTTTATTGAAATCTATTCTAAGCCATATCGTCTATAAGTGTTTTTAAGAGAGTAAGTATATAGTATAACTTAAAAATACAGCTGTTAGTTACAGTTTTAAGTATTACAAAGATTTTTTTTTTTTTTTTTTTTTTTTTTTTAGAACATTGTTATTTAGACTTGTTTTTGTTTTCTCCTAAGAAAATCAAAATTTCATCAGGCAGTTGAAATTTTCCTCGAACCTCGTTCGGGCATTCTGATATATTCTGCACCCCTGGAGCAGCAAAACTTGCAAAACTTTTTCACATTCATTGGCTTTATAAACAGCAACAGGAGTTCTTGTACAAATTTTCTTTGAAATTTTAGCGAAAAAATAATTATTAAAATAATTTGTTCTAGCATTTTTATTGTTATAATAGTAATAAAATTTGAATTTTTTTTTTTTTTTTCCTATTTTATAGTGCATCATTTGATTCAACTGTTCGTTTATGGGAAGTGGAGAGAGGTACTTGTTTGTATACTCTTACAAGACATACTGAACCAGTTTATAGTGTAGCATTTAGTCCTGATGGAAAATATTTAGCGAGCGGATCGTTTGACAAATGTGTGCACATTTGGTCTACTCAGGTCTGTCATTCATTTAAAATTACATATAGGTTTTTATTTTTTAACTTCAGTTTGTATTAGTTATTTCTATTTAAAAAAAAATCATACATTATTTTTGAGACTGTGTTTTTGAATTTGAATTGCTCATGTTTTATTGCTAGTCCCCCCCCCCCTCTTCCTTATTCTTTTATTGTGAGAATTGCAGTAATTTTAACACATTAACTGCCAACTATATATTATTTGTAGCTGCTTTAATTGACTTGTTTGTGCAACTATGAGAAAACTCGTAATATATCAGTGTAAATATGAATAGATGGCCTCAAGGAAGAAAACAAAAAATCAGATTTGACTTACATAAAAAGAAAATTTATTGATTACAAAGGTCGACATATAAAATTTTGATTTGATAATTTTGGCTCATCTTTGTTTTTGTGGTGGGCTGAAACCAAAGCTGAATCCATTTTTTTTTTCTCTATTACATATAGATTTTTGTCAATACAAAGTGTCTACCAATACAATTTCTTCCATGGCTGTACAATTAATTATATGGTAACTTTTATAGTATGTTTCTGTGCTTAATTATAATTAATCGCAGAAACATACTAGAAATTACCAAAAATAAAGAAATTATTTCGGTAGACATCCTGTATTGATGACAATACAGGGTGTAAACACCGTACTTGCCAAATTTTCCGGTTTTTTAACCTATCTTCCGGTCTTCCGGACAGATCATGAAATCTTCCGTTTTTAAAAAAGTCGCAGATATCATTCGTTTAAAAAAAAAAAATAAACACCATGGAGCGATCGGTGATCACGAAAGCTCCCAATTCCTAATCTTTCTCCATCCATAACATAAATGTCAATATTCATTTCAAACTTGCTTTATGAGATCCTAGAACATGTAAAGAAATAGAATTGTTAAATATTTCTTCTCATGTAATTATTTTTTGCCCCCCCCCCCTCCTCCTCCTTCATCTATCTCCAACTAGTGATCGGCAATCAAATGTTCTGCAGAAGTCTTTTATTTCTTAATCTTTATCCATCTGCAACATAAATGATAATATTCTTTTTAAACTTGCTTAATTAGATTCTAAAAGTATAATTTAAAGAATTTAATATTTCTTACTCTGTAATTATTTTTGTATTCCCCCCCCCCCTTCTCCTTCTCTGGATAGTGATCAATTCTAGAAACAATAAAGCTATAGAAGTGCTTAATATTTCTAACGTATGTAATTATTTTTAGTCCTTATTGCTGAATTTAATGAATCTGTTTATTTTTCCTCTATTAAATTAAATATTTGTTTGTCATATTTATACCAAATGTCTAAATATGGGAAAAAACAAAGAATAGATTTTTCAGGTAGGAAAATTTTTCGAAAACAATTTAAGAAAATTAATACTTAGTTGGTTTTATGCATGTTTGAAACTGATTATTAACTACTGCTACTTTTTTTTATATGTATGATTTATGTACATACACAAAAATCGTATTCAACATTTGTTTAAAAAATTTGTTTTTCCGTTGGCATGGAATTTTAATGAGGTTTTATGTGGATATAAAAGTTATTGCAGTTGTAATAACAGGAGGCTTGGCGTTGGAATATTAAAACCCGAATAAACTACTACGTCAGAAACGTCAATATTTTTCTTTGGCGTTTCTGACGTAGTAGTTTATTCGGGTTTTATTATAGCAGTTGTATTAAAGATTTTTTTTTAATGTTAATGAAAAAATTCTGAAAATGCTTAATGTAGTTAAAAACTATATATATATATATAAATGTTTTTGTCATCAATTTATTGAAAATGACTTTATCAATGTCCAACTAATCAACCAACCAGTCACGTTAGCGAAAAATTTTCAACTAATTTCTAATTTTAGAAATCCCATGTCTAATTTGGGGAGGGGGGTAGGGAAAGCTTGAAACAGTTAATGGAAACTAAAAATGTTCAGTAGAAAATATTTGACAGCAGCTTAGTGACTGCATTTCTTTCTACACTATAAGGTATCAGTTCTCTTTCTTATTTTATTTACTTTTTTATTATATACTTCACTAAGTTTTTAGTCCATTGTTAAATACATTTCTTACAGATTCTGTTTTGTAGTTATTTATATGTTGAATAGGTATAATTTCATTTCATACTTTTATGTATTTAGTATAATCAGTCTATAGTAAATCATTTTTGTAGATTGCTTCAAAATATTAAAAGTATAAAACTGTACTGTTTAACACATCGAAGATTTTTTTTTTTTTATATATATAAAGAGAGAAGACAAATCTTCCCTTTTTTTATGAAATCTTCTGGTTTTTCAACAAAAATCTTCCCTTTTTTTATTAAAATTGGTTGGCAAGTATGAAACACCTTGATTACTTTTGTGCATTTTATTTCTAGCAGTGCTGTTAGTTATAAATTGTCTTATTTTACGTTAGCTACTTTGAACTACCAGCTGCTTCCTAAGACTTATGGAAATTCTGACTATAACAAATTTCCAGTGAATCATGCCTGTAACAATCTAATTTTAGTATGTTGCTTTAAACTATTTTGACCACAAGAAACACTACCAGGCATAATAATAAAATATTCATTCAATAAATGCTTGTTTTACTGTGTAAGACAAAACATGACAAATGTATTGGCATATTTTATCAAGAAGCACTTGACACATCACACATTTATATTTATTTTAAATCAGATTGTTGCCAGAACAGCACTGTTGAAGTGCAGCCATTCAATTTTTGAAAGAAATAATGATGAAATAAAGCAAAAATAAATTTGCAAATGGTGAGATCATATCAGTTTGATTTTAGATCAAATGATGCATGATTTTGAGACAAAAAATAATGCACAATTTTCATTGAAATAGATAGATATGGTTTGAAAATAGTTGAAAATAAACTTTTCCAACTTAAAACCCCCTTAATATGAATATATGATTGAAACCTTTTCAGGTAACGAATGTCACAAGTCTCCAGGCTAGCTATCAATTTTGACATATGTATCATCAGTTATTTATATCTGCTGAAAGTAAAACAGTTAATTAACACGTTGAGCGCCATGCCAGCCATTCTAGATTCTAGACATTTTGTCATATATCTCTAAGTACTTAAATAGAATCACCTTGAAACTTTAGGAGTGTGCAGAAAATGTTATACTCCAAACATTTCATTAAAAGTTTTATCCCAAAAGTAAAAGCAGTACCAATAAAAAATTAAAACATTGAGCACCCTGTCAGCCATCGGTGGTGGACACTATATGATATAAAGCCGCGTCAACCATCAGTGGCGGATATAACTAAAAATATTACATTTAATGATTGAAAATTTATTAAAAATTTGCTTTTACAGGAGGAATCATTATGGAATTTTAATGGATTTTAAGAATTTGCATCAACGTGTTAATACTTACTACCAAAACAATAATTTAATGTTCTGGCCAGACCTTACAGATGGCACATTACAGACCATTATTTAAAATAGTGGTATAGGGTAGCTCATTATTAAAAAAAATACAACAGTTCGCTAGAAAAAGTACTTTTCATGCCGAAAGATGGCACAAAAATTTTTAGGGTAGTTTTTTTTTATTATTATTTTGGGGTTTTTTATCTGATTGGTGTACAACAATAGATGAGAAGCAAAATCTGAGCAACAATTAGTGAATAGAATTACACAAAAGTTGAATCATCATCACACTATTCCATGATGAAATACACTTAGAAAACCCTTCAAAAGATCAAAGATAATAGACTGTTAAAGGCTATATAAATGTATTTATCTAAAATTAATGGAATAAACTAAAGATTTTGCTAAGTAATCAGTTTATTCATTTTTTTTTTTTTTTAATTTTTTTTTTTATTCATTTGTATAATCATTGGTTCTTTGAATTTGTCTCAAGACTTTTGTAACACCTGTTATTTTAAAAATACCTGAGAATAAAATGTCTTAAAAATGAGAGGCTGGCAGGTTGAAAGACCTTAAACTGTTCTAATTTTTGATTTTTGTAGAAAGTTATTAGAAAATTTTCAGTGTGTCTGAAAACTATACACCTAAAACTAAAATACCTAATAGTTTTTTTTTTTCCCCTCATCAAAATTAATAAAATGTAGTGAGTTTTTTTTTAATCCCAAGTTTCCCCTATGGTTTTCATGGAAATCTTGCGAGTTTGTTTTTGAGACTGTAAACTTAAACTGCTTATTGCATAACATAAAATATTTAGTATACATATTTCTTTCTTAAATATGTGTTTATGAAATTTGCTAAATCTAGCTTACTTTTTTTCCATTTGCATAACTAATTATGTTTATTTTTTATTTTCTTAAATTACAGACTGGTAAATTAATTCACAGTTATAGAGGCACTGGTGGTATATTTGAAGTTTGTTGGAATTCTAGGGGTGATAAAGTTGGAGCTAGCGCATCTGATGGAAGTGTAAGCTATTTAATTTCAATTAATATGAAATATTTCAAACAAATATTTGCCTTAAATGCTTTAAAATGCTTTATGCATTTTAAATTTAATTTAAAATGTGTACAATTCAAAAAAAGAAAAGAAAAGAAAAATCATATTCTGCTATATATAAAACTGAATTGTTTAAAACCTTAATTATTAGTCAAAAAAAAATTCACTAGTAAAAGTTATCAAGTCAGGTATGCATTGAGCATGAACGTGTGCACATTCACACTCACTTAGATTCTTTTATAGGCTGAAATAATAATTTTAGCAAATAACTTAATTTTTTTAGTGCAAACATAAGAATTTGAGAAGTGTTATTTATATTTTTCCTGTTGTGCCCATGTAATCCTATATATATAATAATATCTAATAAAAAAAATATATAGTTAAAGTAGACAGTAAGGTAATTCTTCAGTGTTTGTCACCAGCAGCCAGGTCCCCTGTTATTCAATTCCTACTATTAGTTCATACTCTCCCATGTATATATCTTGTACATATATTGCAATCGATTTTTAACTAACTTCTCTACTAGCTAGAAATTTGAAACTTTTAGGATTGCTCAGAACACAGTGACAATACTTCGAAGTCCGATTTTCGAATTTTTTTATTAGTTTTCTTATAATTAATTAAAATATGAAAATAATAACATCCTAATAGCGTTAAAAGAGCCATTAAAATATTAGCTATAATTGTTGCCAAAAAAAAATTACGAGTTCATTTTCTTTTGACATAAAAATAAATACATTTAATTAAACGTGAACATTAAAAAATTTAAAAAAGTTAAATTATGCATCTCGCAAAAATTGACGTCATTGTCAATTAAAAAAATTTATGCACATTGATAAGAGCTCTATGATTCATCATAAAATTTAAAACATTTTACATAAAAGGTTTTTTTTTTATCTTATAATTATTTTATTTCATTTTGCAAGCACGCTTTTTATTTCCTAATTCAAAATTATTAAAAAAAAAAAAAACTTTTTCGATAGTGTTTGTAAGTAGGAATTGACTTTAAAAATTTTCTTTTATATTACTTGTTCTAAGGAGGAATTCGGTACTCAAGTTACTTATTACCTAATGTATTTTATTTCATTTTTATATTCAGAAAATTCACAGCCATTCAATTTGCTTTTGTTTTTCAAAAATTGAAATTTTTAACGTTTTGTTTTAAAATTATAAAATGCAAATCTGAACAAAATGCATTTTACTCATTCTCTGACTTTTAAATGAAATAATAAAAGTTTAAACTATCATTGAAATTTTTAAAAATGCAAAAACTGAACTAAATGATTTTTTTTTTTTCTTTTCTATAATTTTTAAATGAAATATTAAAAAGTTAAAATATCAGTTTTGGAAAACAAAAGCAAATTGAATGGCTGTGAATTTTCTGAATTTAAAAATTAAACTTGAAAAATACATTAGGTAATGAGTAATTTCAGTGCTAAATTTTCCCATAGAATATCATGAGATTTGGCCGCTGGCAACAATCAGTGATGACAGGGTTGGGGTTTAGGACTTCTGAAACTGGTTTTGGACAGGACAGGTGGTTTTTACCGTCCAAAAGTGTCCTAAACTGTCTAAAACTGTACAAAACTGTCCGAAAGTGTCCAAAACCAAAAATTATAAGAAATTCTATTCCCTACATTCTCAGTAGCAATTATAATTAGTAATTAAAAGTATTTTATACTGAAAATTTAAACCTTTTTAAGTTAAAAGAAATTTACAATTTATAAATAGCTATAAAAAAATTTAATTTTAATGACCCAAAAAATTTTCTTACAATAAAAAATGCATGATAGGATATTCAAAATGAATAATTTGTCTTTTATTTTTAATTGCAAAATACTTATATATCCAATATTTTACAGAAATTATTTTTAAAAGTTCTTTCATAAATTACATGTATTAAGATATACCAAAAATAAAATATAAAAGTTATAATTAGGCAATGAAGTATATGCATTTTCAAAAACAGCAGATATGCCCCCCCCCCCCCCCCCCACCAAAAAAAAAAAAAAAAAATTAAGTGTGTATCATTTAATATTTTTTACATATATATTTTTTCACTTGTTCAAAAATAAAATAAAATATGTTTGTGTAGCAGCACATTTTTAATATTTATTTCAAGATAATTTATTGTAAATCTTATATATATAATAATAATTATTATATATTAATTTGTTCTCTTGATATATCTATTCACGTTGCATATATACACTGTGTATGTGTGTGTAAATATTATAAATATCAATATTTGAGGTACAATTATCCATATTTTTCCATTAAAGCTTCAGTAATAAATTTTTGCTTTTGAATATTATAATAGTTAATATATGTATCTTTCACTAAACATTATGAAATATACTGGAAAATGTTACAAAACAACAATAATTATAATAATTTTGTAAATTTTTCAAATATTTGCATAATTTGAATAAAATATAATTCTACTAAAAAATATAGTTTTGGACAGTACGGTAAAAACCATGGTTTATACCGTGGTTTTTACCATAGTGTCCGAAACCTTGCCAACCCTGGTGATGAAGTTCCCTTAACAGCCTCTTCTAGTACCGTCGCCGGAAGCCCGAGCCAATGTTATGGGGAAATTTTCTTTACAAATAACTTATTAACTAATACATATTTTTAAATTCTGTTTTCACATTCAGAAAATCCAATTGTTAAATTAACGGACCTTTTTTAAAAATGTATTTTTTTTTTATTTTTAATATTTTATTTTGAAATTGCAAAATGAAAAAGTTTCACGTATTGAAAATTCGTATTTTGCAGCTTCAAAATAAAATATAAGAAATTAAAAAAATAATTTTAAAAAAAAAGTTCCGTCAATTTAACAGCTGGGAATTTTCAGAATGTGAAAACAGAATTTAAAAATATGTATTAGTTAATAAGTTATTTGTAAAGAAAAATTTCCCATTGAATAACATTAACTTCGGCTTCCGGCGGCGGCGAGTGAAGCGGGGCCCTTAATTAGAAAAACATCAGGATTAAGTTATCAGTAGTGATATTTCAGTTTTTTAAAGATTTTTTTGCTAAACTTTTAAATTAAATTCATGTTTGTTATTTAGTTTGGTCATATTAATGCACTGAGTGCTGCACAAATTTATAAGGAAATCCCAGCCAGGATACATACGCTGCTTAGAAATAAATTTTAATTAACTATGCATAATTAACAGAATGTAATTTAAAATAATGTAACATTTATATTTTTATATTGTATTGTCACTGAGCATCGATGGGGCATTTAATCTGTTATTGTTTTATGTTTTGCATTGAACATTAATAATGGGCATAGATTGGTTCAATTTCTTTCTTTCTTTCTTTTTTTTTTTTTGTAAAATTGAAATATTTTGGTATTATAATGAATGAAGCATTTTGTTTTAACATCTATTCTGTTTTTTTTTTTTTTTTTTTTTTTTTTCCTGACAATTTTTATAACTGATCCATTCAAAACAGTTTTTAAAAGATTTAATCACATTTCTAAAGTAATAAATAAATCAATAAATAAAAATATTTAAGAAAAGTACTATAAAGGGGATAATACTCTAAAAGTACTAGTGGCCTCATGAAACTGCTGTAAAAATAAGTACAATATATAGAGGGTGACAAGAAATAACTTGGTCACACATGATACATTATAACTTTAATGCTAATGAAAATATTACGACCAGACTTCAATAAATATGAATACATTATTTTGTCTATTATATTTAAAATTTTCAAAGTGGCTACCTTTAGCCTTCATACAGAGCTTTAAACGTGTCACAAAATTTTCGGCTATGAGCTGCAACTCACTTACTGCTATTTTATCTCATTCTTTGCATAAGAATTCCTTTAGGGATGATAAAGTTTTATGAGGTTTAGCACACACCCTTGTCTCCAAGATGTACCAAATAGAATAATCTATTGGGTTCAAATCTGGGGAATACGGGGGCCATTCTTGAGCTCCAATGAAGTCAGGAAAATTTGTCTTGCAGCAATCTTCAGTGCCTTTAGCTCTGTGTGCAGGTGTGGAATCCTGCTGGGAGGTCCATCTTTTAATTCCAAAGAACTTTTGCGAGCAAAGTAAGACAACATCTTCCAAAATGAGTTTGCGATAGTGATAGTTACAGATATTTGGTTTGAAACCAAGTTATTTCTTGTCACCCTGTATATATAGTGTTTCAGTGATCTTGTATCTGTTGCTTGGCTTCTACTATGCTTAATAAATCATCATTATTATGTACATATATATATATATAAATATAATAAAGATGATCTATTAAGCATAGTAGAAACTAATTTTTATATCAGTATACATTAATTAACATTTTTCTTTCTTATTCCCCCTTTTTTGCTAATTGATTTTGTCTATTTGAAATTATGTATGTTGACAAACTTTGAAACTAGAAATGAAAACAATGTTTTCTATTGCTGATTCAGTCAGCATGCATGTAATGATTTTACAGGTTTCTAGAAATAAGTGTGAGCCATTGAACTTAAGGGGCCTATCTATTTACCATTGCTGGAAACTTATTCTATGGAGAATTTTACCTCATTGTAACTCATTAACTAGCGCATATTTTTAAATTCCGTTTTTACATTTAGAAAATTCACAACTGTTAAATGGGCTCTTCCCACCTGACATCAGAGGTCACATGATAGAGGAAAAACAAATAGCAGACAAAGTCTTTTTTTATCTAGAGCGATTGCTGAAATAACATATTTTCTATTCTTATTTTTGATCAATCGTATTTAATCTGTGTTATTTTTTATACATCATTTTTAATCCATTTTATATCATTATTCATCATCTTTTGTTTGCCGTATACATTTACAATCATCATTTAATTTACATTTGTTATTGATGTTCATGAAGAACATGTTAAATACTCTGATTTTTGGTACTTAAATCAATGACAGTGCAATATTGTACTACGTAAATCCATTTAGACCAGTAACTAAGTTAATTAACTTGTTGTAACACCTTTATGCAATTAAATTAAATGAAAACATTTTAAAATTTCAAATTATAATCCATAAACATTACACAAAAACATACAAAAATCGATTCTTACAGGTGAAAATAAATAAACACATAAAATGTTTTTTAAAAATTATTAAATTTACAAATACAATTATTCTACTGTTTACAAATGCACAATATTACTTATATTTTATTTTATATTAAATATTAACACTTTTGTTCTTAAGAACAATATTTAATTGAATTCGATTATTCGTTTTCCTCTATCACGTGATTGAGCAGAGGCCGGGGGAAGAGCCCATTGTTTTTCGTTTCTTAAGTAACATTTTAAAAATATAGTTTAGGAAGTCATAATTATTTATTGTTTCAGCATGTTACAGAAATAATAATTTAAAAATAAAGAAATTAAAAATATATCTGTAGTTTTATGTTTATATGTAACTGTGATTAATTTTATGTTTTTACAATAGTCATTTTTTAAATATTTTTTCTAGGTATTTGTTTTGGATCTGAGAAAGCTATAACATTGCATGTCATTTTATATTATACAATCATCATTTCATCATTTTTATGAGAGAGCTTATTCAATCATTTTTAATATTGGAGGACAAAAAGGACATTTCATCATGGAAATGCACTTGTGGTGATAGATTTTTTTAATGTGTGCCTAGGAATTGTACAGTAAACTTTGCTTTTCAGTATTGGAGTAATGGATTTTGTCATTTATTATCTGTAATAAAGTATATGCTAATGTATTTTAACTATAATCTGGTCTTTTCTGTTATTTCATTTTATTTTTTTGTAAATAATTCCCAGCGAAAGGCTAAAAAAGAAATGTCTGCAGACAAAGTTTCAGAATTATGTTAACTTTAAGACAGAGGCTGTGACAACAACTGTCACATTTCATCATAGGATTTTAAAAGAGCCCCTTTCAAAAGTAGGAAGGTAATATATAAAGAGAAACAGACATCATGTAAAATATTATTTTTAATAAGAAAGAATGGATCTGTACTTTATACTAACAAATATATATATATATATATATTATTTTTAAATAATTATTTGCAAAATAGAATTTCATATATATTATAGAGCCGCAGTTATCTGAGCCCCGATTAAACCGAGTTCCGGGTTAACAGAGGTAGTTCTAAAAAGGCCACACACCAGAGGAGGTGTGGCTTTTGACAAATGACGTAAATAACTTTGACAAATTTTACTATACATCACTGTATTTCCTAATTTATATATGTATGCATTGTATTGCATATTTAACTGACTGCATTTAAATGTGTAATATATGTATTATTTTACTTCATTGACTACGTTTTCATCCATTTAAAACTTTGCCATATGTTTCCTCTCCAATTCATAACAGAGTCCATGTTATCCAAGTTTTCGATTATCTGAGGTACTCTCGATCCACATTACCTCGGATAAGCAAAGCTCTATTGTAGTTTTATTATTTAGAAAATTGGTTATATATTTCCACTGATTTCAAACAAATGCATTATCAATGAAACTAAAAATTCGCTATAATCAAAGCTATTATTTGCCTTTTTGTTAGTAATAATATTGTTGAATGGATTTTTAATAGAATGAAGCTTAATGCACAATTTACTACTTTAAAAGAAATGTCACAATTAAAAAAAAAAAAAAGAATTTGGGTGAATTTCTCCTGAATTATTTTGTTACCTTTCAAACAAACAATGTATTATATCATCAAAGGACAATTAAAACTGTTTGGTGGTAATCAATTTCGAGAAAAGAAATCGTTTAACATTTCAGCGGAAGCATAATCACTATTTTGTTTGATAATTAGCTGATTGTTGAAAGTTGCAACAAGTAGCTTGCATTCAATTCTTGCTTTAAATTGTTAACTTTTTTTTTTTTTTTATTTTTAGTGTTACTCAAACTCTTTTTTAGTTTTAAAAAATTATAATTATGCATTGAAAAATAACTAGATGAGACATTTATTTATTCTTCAAAGTAATTAAATAATTATTATTTATTAAAGTTTCAAAATTTTTTATACATTTATTAAAGTGAATTAAATGCAACCCCCCCCCCCCCCAAAAAAAAAAAAAAAAAAAAAAAAAAAAAAAAATGGGAAAACAAAAAAAAAAATTTGACATCTCACGCAACAAATGAATTATAATTGCTCAACATGTACAAAATGCATAACAAATTATAGAAAAAACATTTTAGTCACTAATAATAAAGTTTTTCTTTTCTCTTGTTCAATACATAGCTTAAATTTTAACAAATGATGGTATGAAAATGTTAAAAGAAATTGCCAATTTTTTTAACCTCCAAAAAGTTTGTACTTCATTTTCACTGTTGACGTGTTTGCTATTTAAATAAAAGAACATAGGAGGAATTTATCTATTTACTTTTGCCTAGAGTGAATGAACATGTAATTTATGAAGTCAACAATGCAGTATATTACTCCATTATTGATTGTACATCTAATATCAGCTATTGTGAACAAATGGCAATGGTAGCAACAATTGCTCATATAGAGACAGGTCAAGAAGTGAAAGAACACTGTCTTAGATTCTTTGAAATAACAGATAAAACTGGTGAGGGTGCTCTTCTCAAGATATTTTACTTTTAATGAACATACATCTTATATATTTATGTAAACAAACAGTACATGAAATGAAAAATTAATTCATTGAAACTGCATTATAATTTACAATATATATCTGGTTTTTACCCCAAACAATCCTGCCCTGATGAGATAAGATTCCTAAAAGTACTGTCATATTGTGTTGTTATTGACTATGGATTCATGGGCAAAATTTGAACAGAATTGATCAGATTTTTGTTCAGGGAACCTTCCCTTGATAAGATAAATCCCTGAAATGCCGGGTAAGAAAAAGTCATGAGACTGCAATACCATATTATTTTAAAAAGTACTCTTCTCATGATATTTTACTTTTAATGAACATACATCTTATATATCTATGTAAACAGTATATGAAATGCAAAATTAATTCATTGAAACTGCATTATAATTTGCAATATAATATATGTCTGGTTTTTACCCCCGAACAATCCTGCCCTGGTGAGATAAGATTCCTAGTTATTGACTATGGATTCATGGGCAAAATTTAAACAGAATCGATCAGATTTTTGTTCAGGGAACCTTCCCTTGATAAGATAAATCTCTGAAAATGCTTGCATATTGTATTATCAACTGTAAACTCGTCTCAAACGTAACTGGTACGGTAGAAGCAGGTTAAAATATGTGTGTGAAATATGACCCAAAGAAACAGAACAATCAGTTTAAATAAAAGTGTGTAAAAATTATTAAGGTCATCTATCCATAAAGTTACATCATTTTCACCAAACAAATGAAATTTTTGAAATTTCAGGTGAGAGAAGAATGTCAAAAAGAAGTCAATTGGGGTAACTCTGTGGTTAGCCATCAGTATATTATATCAAGAATCCAGGTTGTATTCCTGGAATGGGTGAAAGTAAAAAAAAAATTTTGGACTGAAGTATAAAACTTTTTCCATAATATCAGATAAATATAATAACTTATACATAATGTATGTAGATATTGAAAGCATACATTTCCGAGAATTACATTATTTTGCATAAGTATGAAAAATTAAGAAAATAATTTATTAAATTAAATTAATGAACATTAACAAGAGCGGATTCAGAAAAAAAATTGGAGCCCTTTTATTTTTTCTTCACGAAATTCAAATCTATAAAATTGGCCCTTTATTTAATACAAAGAAATGACTCTTTCACAAAATTTTCTTATATATTTTTAAAATATTTTATAAGAAAGATTATTTTATAATTTTTCCCCCATGTTTTCAGTATTATTTCAAATGCCCATCTGTATTTGATTCAACAAAACATTATTATTATTAACTTGATATTAAACATTATACAGAGTGTATTAAATATATTAAAAGCATTTAAAACCGTTTAAAATTACCTTACGAGCGCTTTCGACTGCTTCAGCAGTCTTCCTCAGGTATGTGCTCCGGTGAACCACGTTCGTCGGGCGTATCCTTTGTTCTTTCATCTCTCCTCTCCAGTACAGGACCCTGTACTGGAGAGGAGAGATGAAAGAACAAACCTGAGGAACACATACCTGAGGAGCACATACCTGAGGAAGACTGCTGAAGCAGTCGAAAGCGCTCGTAAGGTAATTTTAAACGGTTTTTAATGCTTTTAATATATTTTATACTTTACCTTTTATTGATTTTAAATGATTATACAGAGTGACTATTAAAGTGGAATTTCTGTAGGTCACTAAGAAAATATGTTGATTTTATAGAAAAGTTTCTTCAATATATATATATATAATAAAGATGATCTATTAAGCATAGTAGAAGCCAAGCAACAGATACAAGATCACTGAAACACCAATGACCAACAAGACAAAAAAAAAAAAATCACCAGTGGACGAAATACACCAATGCAAAGAAACCAGATTCACCAATTAACAGCCTGCAAAACAAACGAATCAATAAAGTAAAACAACAATTCTTAACTTAAAACCATAAACTTATCAAAATTAATGGAAAAACAACCCAAGAAACACAAGATAGGAAGAAGGAGGCAGGCGGCAAGACTTGTGACTTGCCTGTGGGGTTACACTAGTTTTATGCCGGCAACACTCCCCCAGCCTGCCACAACCAGAACAGGAACCATATGGATTTAAAAATGCAAATTTCAAAGCAGATGAACAACAATGAAACCACGAAGCCACAATGAAATTCACCGATTGATCACATTGGTTTTTAACAGTAAAATTAGAACATTAAATATAGTTGATAACTCAAAAAGGAAAAAACTGAAATTTTAATGGAAAATGAAAGTATGCATAGTAATACATAGCAAATGCAACAACCCTTCTACTTTTTTTTCTTTTTTTCTTATAATTTAATTTCACAAACCCACCCAACCATCCAGCCTTACAACACCACCCCACCTCCGTAATCAAACATCTGCCCACCCTACCGCCACCTTTTTTATTGTCTTTTATTATTTTATAATTTTTTTGTTGATATATATATAAGTGTGTGTGTGTGTACACTTTATGAAAAATAAATTCCTAAAATGAGGAGAAAAAGATATGTAATGAGTTGTATATAAAGTAAGTGTGATCAAATTATTTGAAAAAGTTTTTTGACATTTTTTTGATTTTCTAAATAAGAACTTGATGAAATGGCCTGGAACTTCAGACATGCAAAGAGCATTTAAAAACTCACATTTTGCACTATCGATTTAGTCCAGATTGCAATTAGGGGACCAACCACAAATTGAAGAAAAGTGCAAGTGCTTTGGTTTACCTTAAGTTCACCAGTTCATCTTAAAAAGCTATAAATGACTTGTAACTTGAACACATTGTTGCACACACTAAGTACAATACTTGTATATGTACTATGTACATTTTTTAGTTCCCCATCATACTATAGGTATGGGGAACTTAGGTAATCGTGAAAATTTTCGACCTCGGTTTTTTGACTTTTTTACACGTTTTCATGTGTGAGGAATCCGAAAATGACAAAATTTGTATGGTGTCTGTCTGTAGGGTGTCTGTTAGTGTGTCAGTGTGTTAGTCCGTTAGTTTGTTAGTCTGTTAACACGATATCTCACGAACAAATGATCGCAGAGAGGTCAGATCAGTTTTAAAATATTACTTTTGATACTGGCAAGAACCCTATTCTTTTGCAACATTCGAATTAAAAATCTTCGTAAGTTATGAGAAATTTACGATTTTCTTAACATGGGAGAATAGGACAAAAATTCACTTAAACGTGCATTAAATGGAAACTTTTTACTGTAAAAATGTCAGACCAGTTTTAAAATATCAGATTTGATGCCGGAATGAACATCAGTAACTATAAATGTGCTACTTTGAAAATTTCGCAAGTTATTGGAAATTTACGAATTTCTTAACATGGCAGTATAGGGCAAAATTTCACATAAACGTCAATTTTGAGAGATATTTTCATCGTAAAGATGTCAGACTACTTTTGAAATATTATTTAGTACACTGGCATGAATATTAATGACTATGAATTTTCCAATATAAAAATTTCGTAAGTTATTGGAAAATTACGAATTTCTTAACATGGCAGCATAGAGCCAAATTTCACATAAACGTCAATCTTGAGGGATAGTTTCATCGTAAAGATGTCAAACCACTTTCGAAATATTGTATAGGATACTGGCATGAATATCATAGACTATGAATTTTTCCAATTTAAAAAATTTGTATGTTATTTGGAATTTACGATTTACTTAACATGTCAGAATAAGGCAAAATTGAGCATAAATTTCCATTTTGAGGATCATAAATACATTAGACAACTTCAAAATTACATTTATGATATTTGTTTGAACATGATTGAATACAAATATTCTAATAGGAAAATTTTGTAAATCTGAAAAAATATTAAAAAGAAAATAATATTTATAATTAATTAATTTTTATTTGGGTAAATGCAAGGCCATGTGGTGATGAATGAGAGAGTAGTATAGTGGTTCAAGGCCGAATGATGACTCATTAAGAACATGCATTGCGTTGTTTACATAACAGCGGACATAAAAAATGCGGCGATTTTTCTAAGTACCGTTTTATCGGCAAATAATACTAATTCATTGCTTGATTCTCTTGCTTGATTTTTTATCTAAAAGAAAATATGGTCATCAAATATAAAGAATTAAATATAAATAACAGCTTACCTTCATAAATGATAGACAGAGATGAAATAAAATAATGACACATGAAAATTGAGTTAACTCTAGATTTATTGCATGCTTTTCAAAAACTTATATGCATGTGCCGGCACTTACAAACCATAATTAATGATTACTAATAACAAGATCGTTAGGAATTATAACTGTAGTATCTTTCATCACATTTAAAACATCTTCATGAATTATTACGGGGTTTCAATTATATCACTGATATTTTATTAAACGTTCAAAAATGTTCATAGTTTTTATGAATGGAATTAATTTATCATAGATCATAGTTTATTGTTTGATTTCAAATGTAATTACTTTCATTATATTAAACATTCAAAAATATTCGTAATTTCTTCAATGGAAGTAATATATTATTTTTTTCCACTTGAAAATTGGTTTTTCACAAATTATGGAATTTTTTACGCACACATTTATCATCGTTGATATAAACACATTTGATGAAATTTTTGAATATCGTAGAACCACATAGTAATGATGCTGTTCGATTCTGGATGCCGATGTATATTTTTAATTAATCTATGATGAATTCTCTGCCAGATATCTTAGTGAAGGACATTTTCCCGTAAATCTAAACTACCAGAGCGTGCACACTTGCTGCATCTTAGAATTCTTCTGAAGCCAGATTGCTGGGGAATGTAGATCACGATAAGTTGGCAGCATTTTAATGACATCGGGAGCATACTTAACGTACAGGCAGGATTGATTTTTTCAGCTTGATGCTTGATGACTCCTCATTTAAAAAAAATAATCAATTCTGGATAGTATAATAAAAATTACTGAGCTACCGTACAATCTCTCGTCGCGCTAACGATTTACTCTAACGGCGAAATCGCCAGACGCGGCCGAGAGGATCGACGAAGCTGTTAACAGCTGAAGATGTTTTCTCCAAGTGTCTGCATGTAAGCCTAAAATATATTTTAGCTAAAAGTTGTTGCTGTTCAGTCCACAATATTAAATAAGGAATCTTACTACCTTACAGCAACTAAACTAATACATGTTATAGCAAATGGCAATGGAAGCCAACTGGAAACTAAGGTAGTGAAAAACATGTTGACAGTGAGAGGCAATAAAGACAAGATATTTATATAAAACAACTAACGTTTATTAAATATTAATAACAAGTAAAAATAAAGTAACATCATTAATATATCACAGATTTTATGCTCAACTAGAAAAAACTTTAAACATATGAGAGAAAAATAAACTGCTATTTAAATTTAATGTATAAATATATGTAGAGAGAAACTGACTATTTTTCTGAAACGATGTCACGTCCGTTTAATTTATCTTCCGGTGAACCAGTAGAGCCGAGAAAATAAACGTCCACATCTTCTGGACAAACACCAGGCTATCTTAAAAGAATAACCTTTCAAAAACTATTTACTATTTCAAAAAAACTATTGATCCATATTACTATTTCAAAGGTCAATTTAAGAAAACGAAAAACATCATGGCCAATAATTAGGCTTTACCACCAGCAGTAAAACATAACAAAAAGAGAAAGAGAGCGATATTCTATTAAACTACTTCATATTTATACTTATCGTCTGCCATAAAATATCTGTGCGGTTCACCGTAAACATGAAACGCCCACAGAACTAACCAATCAGAAAATAGGTGGTTGAACGATTGATTGTGAGCGTTCAAAACTTAGACAGGCGCCACCAAATGGTGAAAACTAAAAGTTTAGTAGCGAAGGGTTAATGCCGCAACGGACTAAACCAAGATGGCGACGTAAACAAACCCGAAGTAACTGCAACGCGGTACTTCGGAAAAATTACACATTAAAGTTAATAACGTAAGTAATGCAATTATTTTACACTTTAATAAAGATTTAATGAATTTAAAAGACAATAACTTATATTTATAATAGATTAAGTATATTAAAGACTTGAAATAAAAACGATGTCAAGTACAATTCTATATTTAAAGTGGGCCAAAAGCCAACACTGCGGCGTCTCTCCCAAATTGCCCGCGTTCGGTTGCCGATTCACTGGCAAATTAATGAGCAATAAAATAGCTCTCTCCAAATATTTTTAATTGGAGTTGATTTTATGAATAAAAGTTAATTAAAGTTGATGAAAGTGAATTGTCTTTATTCACAATTTATCTATTTTTGATTTATTGAAAGATTGATTTATTTTTTCTATTTTTTATTGAAAATTTTGTAATGACGCTATCTTTTGAAAATGCACATGGATACTTCCGGAGAGCATTGAACTCAGGCAGGAATTCTTGTAATGTGTGACGTCATAGCGTCGGCTAAGAGAGGGAAGCGATGCATTTTTGAAAGTACAAAATATCAGAGATATCTTTTTTGAAATAAATATAAGGAATCCAGAACATATTTAACTAATTTTTCAGATGCTTATTCACCAAATATTTTGGGAAATATTTATTAATTATTTTCTGGGTTTATTAAATAATTTTTCAGAGCATATTAACTGAAAAAATAGATTTTTTTGGATTTTTAAATAAATTATTTCTTGAGTTTAAATAATTATTTCCGATTTCAGTTTTTGAAATAAATCATCTCCGTTTTTATTATTTTTTATTAAAAATTCATGATATCTGAATTTTGGAAGGAAGTTTTAAAATAATAATTTTTTAAATAAAAATGTTAAAAGTTTTTACCTTTTAACAAAATCATTTGTAATTTATGATTTTATCAACATAGCGAAATTGTAAATTTTTCATATAAATATGAATTTTGAGGATTATTGCATTGGAAATAGTAGCATGAAAACTAAACAACAGAATTGACCCTGATAAAATAAATTAATAGATTAGAATAAGAAAAAGTGTATAGCCTGTTAGGCGGGGATTTCATTCTGTCACTATATCAAGCTTTGGTCAAATTCATTTCTTTTAACATGATTATAATATGTCTCGCACTAGAAATTTATGAGAACATAAATATGATGGGGAACTGAGCAGAGTCCACCTATGCCAACTAGTTTTTTTTTTCTTTTTTGTGGGAATTGCATGATTATGGCAGATATAAATTTTTTCAAAAATTATTAATTTCTTGGCAGGTTTTTTGCTTATAACTAGAACGGATGTCCTTAAAATTTTACAAAACTTGCAGGAAAATTAACAAAATATTAGAGGAACATTTTTCGGATACATAAAATTCACATATATGTAATATTTGCTGAGATGTGAGCATTTACAGTAAATACCTTTTTTTTCCGTGCACATACAAAGGATAGAAATTTTTTTATTACATAGGTTGAAAGCTGGATATATTGGGCAATTTTTGTCAAAAGTTAATTTGAATTGAGTAAAAATTAAATAAATTGTCGGCAAAAGTGCAAGCTAGTTTTTAGGTATTTTCCAAAGTTGAAATTTCATAAGGAGTTTTTCACATGCTACATATTTAATTTGAAGATCCACTTATTTCAACCACGTTGCAAAAGTTCTTGTGAAAAACCCCTTATGTATTCACAAATCTTCGTAAATAAATAGAAATATGTTAGAGTTACAAGACTATAAGGCGTTTCTCACAAAAAATATCTTTTGCAGTGTGGTTGAAATAACTGGATATTCAAGCTAAATACGCAGCATGTGAAAAACCTTTTATAAAATTTCATTTCTGTAAAATACTTAAAATCTAGCTTGTTCTTCTGCTGACAGTTTGCTTAATTTTTACTCTAATCAAATGAACTTTTGAAAAAAGTTGCCCCAAACCTTTCAAACTATGTAATAAAAATGTTTTGATCTTTTCATGCACAGTAAAGGAATATGTACTAATAATGCTCATATCTCAGTGAATATTACCAGGAGTCAGTCCAGACTTTTCAGACAGGGTCCTGTTTTTGTGAAATTGTGAAAAATTCTACACATAATTTTTCAAATCTAAATTCAATGTGAAAATAAAGTTCTTCCAAAATTTTTAGCTAGGGTCCATCATTTGTGAAATTGTGAAAAATTTAATTTTGCAAAATAAAATTACAATTAAGGTTTCATTTTAGACAATGACGGTTCATTTTTATATAGAGCTAAACTGACACATATGCATAGAAACCTTTTATGAATTAGAAATTGAATATCAGCTTCTCAGGGGGAAATATTGCAAAGCACGTCTGATTATTCAGGCGGCCTGTTCGTTCCATGGAAGATTAGTTTTCGAAAGGAAAAAGATTTATCAAAGGTCTATTTTTAATGGGAAAAATTGTGTGAACGGTGATTCATTTTTACATGGTTTTATTTAGTTTGGAATATTGGAATGAATATGCCATATTTAATTTGGACATCCAATTATTTCAGCAACATTAGGAAAAATCATTTTCATGAAAAACCCTTATGAGCTCATAAATCATAATAAGTAAATAAATTTATGTAAAAATTAGAAACCCATAATGTGTTTTTTACATATTTAATTTAGGAGTCTAATTATTTCACCTATACATTAAAAAATTTATTTTTTTTTGAAAATCTGCTATAAGGTGCTTTTCTATAATTTGGAATATTGTTTTACATGTATGACTGAAATCTGAGGATTGAATTTTTACTCACTTGCTGCTGTTCGATTGAGGTAAAATTTAGCATACAAATATGATTCCAATGACACTCGAGCAATAACACACTTAAGGGAGGCTGGAACGCATCCCCCCCCCCCCCCACAACTCCAGTTAAAAATTTGTTTTTGAAATTTAACCCTCTCCAACCATCCCATTGAGCTGAAATTTATCATACATGTATAGTATCCACATCTTCTGAATTGGAGCTTTCTAAATACATCAAGAAATAAATGCATGTTTTTAAAATTTATGTCTGATAAATAATATTGGCATTTTAAATGTTAATTGAATCTTATGTATATACATTGATATAAAGTTGAAAAATGTAAATGATTTTGGTTTGTCTTATAATTTTTGTAAATATTTTTAAAATACAACTTTGAAACTGATTATATTATTCATGTTCACTATGACATGTTCTTTATTTAAAAGGGTATAAATAGTACTATTTGATTTCAATCCAAATTAAAATACCTTATTTACATCCTTTGGAGAAAGAGAATATATTTCAGCATGCTAACTTCACAGCCCTCATCAGCGCTAATACGATGACTTCACTTGCCGGCACATTCAAAATAAACATTCATTTCTTCGTAGCTGGTCCGCCTTCATTTCACTTCGTAAGGTTTAAGAACTGTTGCCATTCGTAGCGACGAAGAAATGAATGTTTACTTTGAATGTGCCGGCAAGTGAAGTCATCGTATTAGCGCTGATGAGGGCTGCGAAGTTAGCATGCCGAAATATATTCGCTTTGTCTAAAGGATGTAATTAAAGTATTTTAATTTGAATTGAAATAAAGCAATAATCCTTTATGATTATACTATTTAGTACTATTTGTTTGTAAACAGGGCTCAGAAAAGACTCTGAAACCTATTTCATCTTTATACTGCACATAACAATTGGTTGAATGTGCATTATCCAGATGCACAAAAACACATTTTCTATAGGATATATTATAATTATATTAAAGTTTGGTTTACAGGGCTACACAAAAATATTCATATACATTATCAGATATAAGTGGGAATTGCTCAAACTGCATTTTTAGTTATGTGATCATATATGATTTTCTTCCACAGTTGATTGTGTGATTTTAATAAAAAATTGTATTTCTTTCTCCCATTATCTAATGGTGTTTTCCATTTCCTGCGGTTTATTTTCTGTTGAGCTATCTGCATGATAGACCAGAGATGTTTCTGCCTAAAGGTTGTCTGAGTGAGTAATGCTGACCGGGGTGTCGGCCTGGATAGCTCAATTGGTAGAGCCTTGACCTTGTAAGTCAAAGATCCGGGGTTCGAGTCCCGGTCCAGGCATTATTTTCACTCAGTCGGAAAAATAAAATTTCAATAAATATGATTTTCTTCCACAGTTGATTGTGTGATTTTAATAAAAAATTGTATTTCTTTCTCCCATTATCTAATGGTGTTTTCCATTTCCTGCGGCTTATTTTCTGTTGAGCTATCTACATGATAGACCAGAGATGTTTCTGCCTAAAGGTTGTCTGAGTGAGTAATGCTGACTGGGGTGTCGGCCTGGATAGCTCAATTGGTAGATCCTTGACCTTGTAAGTCAAAGATCCGGGGTTCGAGTCCCGGTGCAGGCATTATTTTCACTCAGTCGGAAAAATAAAATTTCAATAAATATGATTTTCTTCCACAGTTGATTGTGTGATTTTAATAAAAGATTGTATCAAACAATTCTTATTATTTTTAGTTTAACAGTCAGGTCATGTTAGAGAACTTTGTTTATTTGTCAGTAGAATATTTTTCACCAATAGCCTTCATCAGTTCTCTTAAACCATCAGAGAACAGTAAGCTACAGATGGTTCAGAACAGAAGTAGTCAACCATTTTACAAATACCGCCCACTTTCGACTTTTGTATTTCTATTAGTAATAAATTTTCTAATTGCCCATGTGTTCCATAGTAATGGTGATTTATAAAGTATATAAGCAGGCCTCGCAGAGTTCCTAAAATTTTACTTGCAATTAATTTTATTGTCACCACTATTTATCAAAAGGAATTTTGTCTTGAATCTTGTAATCTAAAATATTATGTAAAAATTGTTATAACTGTTTTAAAATATTGGTGGCAATATAATAAAATAAACGTAAAATTTTAGGAACGCTGCGAGGCCTCATATAACTAGCAACTTTAATTTATAAAATCTGTAAAGCAGTGTTACAGCATATAATAATAATTACTTACCAAGTACTCTATATGTCAGATTTTTGTTACATTTGACAGAGTATATCTTTATAAAAAACTTACTGTAGTTAAGTATTTTTATTTACTAGTGGTCGCCCAGTGGTCGAAATTCGACCATAATTAATTAAAATTATAAGTTTAAACATTATTAAGGTTCTATTGTCAAAGACTATACTTCTATAATCACAGATTTTGCCAAGGCTACACTCCTGCATTCCAAATCCATTAATCCACAATCATAACTATAAAAAACTTTTGGAATGACATTTCGTGCACATTTAAATTTATCTGTCAAATTCACTTCTTCATTCTGTATAATATTAACACTATTTGTATTTTCATTACTATTATTATTATGTGTCCGCAAATATAGATTCCTTCTTCTTTGTCTCTCACTCCGACCCGTTAATGTTCTATGTCGAGGCATAATAAAAGTAGAAAAAAACTTTCATCGTCAGTAGAAAAAATCGTTATTTTTTTTTATTTTAGGTTGATTTCTTTAGAAACTGATCTATACAAATTGAATGAGTTGAGTTGAGTTGAGTTGATTAATTAGTATATATATAATGCAAAACTTGTGTGTTTTTAAAAAATATTAGCATTCTGCGATAACTCTTTCAGATGAAACTGGCTATTTAAAAAATAACTCATTGTTATTAACTTTTATTATTGTTATTAACATATTAACTTTTTATTATTAATTGAAATTTCAAAATTTTGGCAACAGTATAAAAAAATGAAAATGCTAATTTTAATCTGGAAATAAAACCCGATAATATAGGCTTTGAATTGCACCTTTGTCGTTTCACAAATGTTCCAATTTCTCATCTTTGTCGTTGTATTTTTAAAAAATATTAGCATTCTGCACTTCTTCTCTATATAAACTATAAGTGTGCGAAATTTCATAATCCTCCGTCCGCGCAATTTTCGTAAAAAGGGGTACAAAGTTTTTGCTTCACGTATTAATATATAGAGATACTTTGCATTAGAAGCATGAAGACGAGTGCAATTACATTTTGTTACATAAATTATTAATGTGATCCTTCAGGCTGATGCTGAAAATTTTAAATATTACATAAAAAAATTCCATTTTAATATTTTTAAAAAGTCAATTAAATAGGGATGAGAAATTTTCTGCTTTGTTTGCCACCACTATTTCTATACCTTTCCTATTTAATCAGAAGAAATTGCTTAAAAATATGATAAATATTACTGTATAAAAATAATGGTTGGGGGGGGGGGGAAAGAAAATTCTCATCCTTGATTTAAAAAAAAAAAAAAGGAAAAATGCTTCAGTATCTCACAAAACACTTACCACCCACCAAGAAAACTGGAGTGCCCACTAGTGGGTGGTACAGACTAAGTTCACCACAAGTGGTTTAGAAGATGTATGATGGAGGCTAAGTACTGGCTAAAAATATTCTATCAACAAATAAACCTTCCTTATAAACTATTAAACAATTGATTTTATTGCCTTGATTCACCTCATTTCCAGAATATGAAATATTCAACTAAAATCTATTATTCTACCCCGTGACAGAATATTTTTATGCTTTCTGCGATAAGCTTTGTTTGTGAAGACTTTTTCTGGAAGACAATAATGACATATTTTCTAATTTACACATAATATATAAATATAATTATAAAGACATAATCATGAATATTATTAATAGACTGTTGAAGAATTCCTAAATATAAGACATGAGTTTCTACTTTCTTCTAAAATTTAGGAATATCTAATTTTTATGAGCAAATCTTTCTGTAAGTGACAATTTCTTTTCTGCGGCAATTTCGCTGTTACTCCTAAATTCTGCCACAGGGTTATTCTAACACTATGAAAATAGAATGAAATCCTGTGATTCAATTATCAAACATTTAACCAGGGGTGTAGAATATGTCAGAACGCCCGAATAAGGTTCGGGGGGAAATTTTGAATATTTTCTTATAAGAAAATAAAAAAGTCTAAATAACAATCTGTTAAAAGAACAAACTTTGCAATATTTAAAACATAAACTAACAGCATTATATTTATGTTATAATTTATACTTATTCTCTTAAAATAAACTTATTGTATAAAAGATATGGCTTAGTATAACAAAATAGATTCTTGCGATATTGAAAGAAATTCAGAATGTGTTTTGGGGAAAATTTCGGAGGTCTGAACATTTTCTACACCTTTGCATTAAGCCATAATTAATTTTTTTTAAATGCTTAGTACAGGGTTTGTACATATTTAAAAAAAAAAAAAATGTATATAATAAATTTCTTATCCAGTAGTTTAAATTTGAGCATATTTTAAACCACAATTAGCTGCATATATGAGCAGCAAACATTTAAACCATGTTTTCTCCTTCAGCTACAAATTTTCAGAGAACACAAAAAACTAATTAAAACCCAAGCCCTAATTATCTTTTGTTTAAACTTAATAGTTACTAAAAAGATATGTAGATATATCTAGGAAGCTGTATAAACATGCTATTTAATGTTGTATTCAAAGAAAAATAACTAACTTAATATATTTATTTTTGGAGAAAGCACAATTTGAATGTCTGCTCCTCATATAATTCTGTAATTAATATTTGTCAGGAAAATAGCACGTTGACAACAGTTAAAATATCTATTTTAGTTGATTAATTTACTTTTCAGAACTTTTCATTAGATATTGTATAATACTAATACTAATGTCATATTTTGTATACAAACTTAAATCCTGCAATTCTTTTTTTTTTTTAATCATAAAATTACTCATAAAATACAACTGTAAGTAATCTTCAAAAATATATAAAATTATCAATGTCAAGTGAGTTTTTCCATTTAATTTTTTTAATGAAATATATTTTATCGAATATGAGAATATAATTAGAGCAATTGCTCAAAAATTCCTATTATATCAAGCACACAGTTTTATACATTTTTGTATCTTTAGGTGTAAAATTTTAATTGACACTAACAAATAAATAGGCTGCTAATATTTATTATTTTAAAATTAGGAATATAATTGATAACAAAACTAAGAAAAAATGTGAAGACAACTTTTTAAACAGAAAGAAAAATGTTACAATATTTCAGGAAATTTTGAGACATAAAATAATATAGCATTTTACAATATTTCATCAAACTGATGGTAGTTTCAGAGACACTATCTTATAAAGAGCATTAACATTTGATAATTCTTCAGGGAATGATGAGGAATCATCTTCATAAAGAATGCAGTAAATACAATACTTTGCATTACAATCCGGGTGTTTGTCCACAAACTCTTTCTCTTTAGAAGATAATGAATCGATCGGATTACGTAAATCGTTGTTTAGTTGGTTAATTGATATAACTTCAATATATTGTTTTATTTCTTCATTTTTCTTCAACAACAAATCATAACCTAATCCTTTATCTTCATTATCATTAAGCCAAATTATTTCTGTAGTGTCATGGGATTCACATTGGAGAATAAAACGTGCGTGTTCTGAATTAATCTGTGAATCAGGGTATTTATTTTTGTAATAATTTTGCAAAAAAATAAAGACATATTTTTCACCTAACCTCTTCCAAGAAGATTCATCATGTGTAACATCATATAACAATCTTTGTGGTTCATCGTGAAAAGTTATTGGCAAATGATAATTTGTGGATGTACTTGATTTTTTTGCTTTCTTTTTGCAATATACTGGAACTGGACGAATGACATCTTTATCTGAGCAATCAAAAGTGGAATTATAGTGTTCAACAATTCTAGTGCTTTCCGAAAAAGAAATGAGCACTTTCCTATTAGTAAACTTAACTGAATAGTAGGGTCTCGATGAAAAAGGTTTATGATTGAAACTTTGCTTCTTGTTTTCTTCAGAAGCTGCTTCGGTAACGAAATCTTTATTTTCCAATTCTTCATTAGTAACTTGCAATTCATTATTGCATGGTTCTTCAGCTGATGCAAATGGTTTAATATCTTCTTTACTGCATAATATTTTGGGATTGTCTTTCTCTTGATGGCTATTTTTTCTTTCTACTATTTGAGATATAATTAGATAATACGGATTTGATAAAGGAAATGTGGAATTGGAATTATAATTTGAATTTCCATCTGGAAAAGCATCAGCAGTAAATTTTTTACTTTCCAGCAATTCAATATCTTTTGAAAATTCTTCATTAGTAACTTGCAATTCATTATTGCAAGGTTCTTCAGCTGATGCAAATGGTTTAATATCTTCTTTACTGCATAATATTTTGGGATTGTCTTTCTCTTGATGGCTATTTTTTCTTTCTACTATTTGAGATATAATTCGATAATACAAATTTGATAAGGGAAATGTGGAACTGGAATTATAATTTGAATTTCCATCTGGAAAAGCATCAGCAGTAATTTTTTTACTTTCCAGCAATTCAATATCTTTTGAAAATTCTTCATTAATAACTTGCAATTCATTATTGCAAATTCCTTTAGCAGATGCAAGTTGTTTTACATTTTCTTTACTGCACAATATTTTATGTTCATTTTTTTCTTGTTCGATATTTTCCTTTTCTACTATTTGAGATATAATTTGATAATACGGATTTGATAAGAGATATCTGGAACTGGAATTATAATTTGAATTTCCATCTGGAAAAGCTCCTGTAGTAAATTTTTTACTTTCTTTTAATTCAAGCGGCTTTGAGCATTCTTTATTATTTGAAAACTCTGGTTCTTTAGTAGATCTCTCTTCAACAGGTATAAGCATTTTTATTGCTTCCTCTATTTTATACAAATTTTGAGATTCATCATCTTCAGGACAGATTTTTTCTCTCTCTAAGATTCGAGAAATAGGTTCTGCATTGACAACATCTCTTACATCAATAAGAAGGTCAAGTTTTTCTTTGATATACTGAAGAATTTTATTTTTTCGATCAGACCATTTCCCAACTACATAAATTTTTAAGTCATCAAAGAAACAGTTTGTTTCAGCAACCGAAGTATCAGGATATTGTATATCAATATCGCTGCATTCATATAATTCTATAGAAGAGATTTTGTCATACAAGCTTTTTAAAATCTTTTTTGGTGCTTGCTTTCGTTTCTTTGATTCCCAGTGAACAATGAAAGGTAACCTTTGAAAATAAAATTCTTTTATAGTATTATCATAAGTTAGTTTTTTGAATCCAACATCAACATCTTTTAACAATGGTGTGGTATCTTGAGTATCTTTTAATGATGGTGTGGTATCTTGAGTATCTTTTAATGATGATGTGGTATCTTGAGTATCTTTTAAAAATGATGTGGTATCTTGAGTATCTTTTAAAAATGATGTGGTATCTTGAGTATCTTTTAATGATGATGCGGTATCTTGAGTATCTTTTAACAATGATATGGTATCTTGAGTATCTTTTAACAATGATGTGGTATCTTGATCATATTTAATATTGTCTAATTGATTATGGAGTACAGTTTTTATTTGTTCAGAATCAATATCTTGTTTGATAGACCTTTTCTCAGAATCTGCAGATGATCTGACTTTTGAAATTTTTGCTTTCCCAAAACTAATACTCTTATTAACTGAATCTTTCTTGCTAAGGTTTTCATCAACAGAATCAACAGATTCCGAAACTGTTGTAGCTTTTACTTGCGTAAAATTAATATTTTGTTTGAGTGATAAATCCCAGTTAGCATCTTCATCTCCAAAAATATCATTATCTGTTGTTATATAATCTATCTCTTGACCTGAAAGTAACTTCTCTAGTGCTTCTTCTATCACAGAAAGTTTTGATGGATTTTCTTTTACGTTATATTGAAGCCAGTCCATTTTATCTTCGGCAACAGACTCCAGATCCAAAATTTTACTTATATCACTATTTAGTTTTAGTTCTTCTTTGATGTGCATATGAATAATTGTTCTCAAATTTTTCCAGTTTTTAACAACATAAATTTTTAAATGATCAAAATATTGCTGTATTTTAACTTCAACTGGTTTGTTAAATGGATATCTGATCAAAATATTTTGGCATTTATATAGTTCAATAGCATTGACTTTAAGAAATAAATTTTTTAGAACAATATATGGTGATTCATTTAACTGTTTTGAAACTTGAAGCGCAATAAGAGGCAATCGTTCAAGATAAAATTCTTTTAAACTTTTATCATAACTTGGTATCTGATCTCCATAATGAACATCTTGTTTAAAAGGTAATAAATGCACTCCACATAATTCTGCTAGCTCTAAAGTTTCATCGTGTGACATTCCTTGAATTCTCTTTAAATAACAATCATCGGCATAACATACTGCATCTTCTTCTTTGAAATAATAAAGGTTTGTTGCCAAAGTTAATTTATTTTCATTTGAAAATAATTTAAATGAAAACTTTCTAATTTCGTTTTTGTCTTTTAGACGAAGCTGTTCCAAAATTATTTTGAAAAATGTCAAAGTAGATTTTTCTCCCAAATTTTCTTTTTTATCGACAGCCTCCAATAATTTTATTATGCATTGCAATTCAAGTTTTTGTTTAATGCCTAATAATTCTTCTAATTCTTTCGGTAATTTTTCAAAAGCTAAAAGAGGTACAACGTTTTTATCTATGTTGTACAAATCTGAAAATTTTGAAGAATATAATTCTGTGATAAGATATGTTTTACCATTTTTTGCTAATAAAGGAGAATGTGAAAGCTTATCTTTCAAATCATTTAAAAAGTTTTTACTGTTTATCCGTGATTTGTTTACGCTCCAATATTCAATTAAATTGGAAAAAAACCATTTCATGGTAGTAGAATCTGTTAAATGATCACAGTACCTATCATAAATATCAACAAATTTTAGATGACGGACACCTAAACTATTCAAAAGATTTACAATTTTTGATGGTCTTTCTTTCCTATAATATACAGAAGAAACTAGTTCGTTGGAAGAAATAATATATTCCAATTTAGGAATATTTTCTTCAGAACCATAAACATCCGTAGTCTGCCAATAACAGGCACAGGCTTCTCTAAAATTATTACTTTTAGTTAAAACAGGAAGTTTTCTTAACATTTGTCTTTCATTTAAAAAATCCCAAGACTCAGCAATATAGTGCAGAATTTCCTGATGATTGTTTACATTTATTTTAGTTTGTATGGTTCCATCTTTAATCCACTTAAGAACACTGTTTCTAATAACACATGATGGAGG
Organism: Salticus scenicus; assembly: GCA_963930645.1. Taxonomy (NCBI): domain Eukaryota; kingdom Metazoa; phylum Arthropoda; class Arachnida; order Araneae; family Salticidae; genus Salticus; species Salticus scenicus. The sequence goes on along the minus strand of OZ005650.1, from coordinate 106,772,474 downwards.
CACTTTTTCATTAACACCAATGTCTGAAAGGAATTTTTTAACAACATTATTTAGATTTTGAGTCGATACTAAAAATTCTTTTTCAATCACATCTTCAAAATCTTTAATACTAGGAATAGCAGTATCAAAATAACAATATTTTGCCTCTTGAAACAATACCTCTTGAGCGCATGTTAAAATAGGCAATTTTGTAAGTAGTTGTTTTTCTTCTGGATGTAGATCATGTTTACACTTTTGATATTGCAAAGAAAGAAATTCTATGATTGGTTTAAAATTGTTTATCGTTAACTTAAATTTCATGCTCCCATTCTTAATCCACATAAGAATACATTTACGAAATACCTGAATGGGACTTAAACTGTCAGAGATCCCAAGATAAGAAAAGAAACCCTTTAAAGTATGAATGTCATAACAAGAAGAGATAATTTTATCAGCAGGCATGATTTTTCCAAATTCTTCCACAGTAACTGCATTTGGAAGAGAACATAAAGTAGCAATTTCAAATTTATTGCTCATTGTGAGAATGAGTAAATTTCTTTTCAGGGTCTCAGTTTCCTCATAAGTAAATTGTTTAAAATTTTGAGCAAGATAGTTCATGATAGCTTTATGATTATTCATATTTATTTTATTCAGTAGAATACCTGATTTCGCCCACTTAAAAATACTTTCTTTAAGAATTTCAACAGGTGTTCTCAATCGTTTAGCACCAAAACGAACTAACCAGTCATTAAATGAATTTCTGTTTCTCTCAGGTAAATATTCATTATCTACGGGATCTAAGCCTGCAAAATCAGGAATAGGGTTTGTTACTTCTTCTAGCAAAGCTTGGTTAGGTGAAACTAATGTTCTATTTTTGGTTTTAAGAAATCTCATATTCTTTAAAACAGACACACTTTGACCTAAAGGAATTATTTGCGAGATTTCATAGATATAACTGAGAAATCTTTTGTATGAACTTTCAGTTAATTGTGGATAATAAATCTGAGTAAATCGATTAAACAATGAATTATAATCAAAAATATTTGCTTCTTTTGCTTGCAAAAGATGTTGACTTTTGACATCATGATCAATCACAAACGAGCATTGCCTATCCTGAATATTTTCAAAGTTTTGTTTAAAAAAGTATATTTTGTCAACACACGCCTCTCCAAGTTTCAACAAATGACCTTTATAAGCTGGTAACCATGCAATTTGTTTTTTAGCCTCTTCGAAGCCTTTAGAAAAAGCACTATTGAAAACACTGTAAGGATGACTAATTTTACGAACGAGAAGCTCTATAACAAAATTTTTCAAATGATGCAGTTCTGCTAGGTCTTTTAAAAAGCATAACTGCAAATATCCAATTTGATAAACTAGATTTTCATTCCATTCATTTTCATGAAACTGTGTTCTGTCAAGATTCAGTATAAAAAGACTGTTAACATGATAGGGGAGTGATAGTTGTAATTGAGTTGGTAAAGTGCTGTAACAAAAACCACGTATTTTTGAAACTTCTTCAAATGATTGACTGGTGCGTAAAGTAAACGTACATTCGATTTTTCTTGCAGTTTTAATTTTTTCAGGGTAGATAAACTGACTAACCTCACGAATGCATTTTTGTAGTTGAGAAGATATATCTCGCTCATAAGTTCTTGAAATCCAAGTGCTCTCTGCACGCTGATTTTTAAATAAAATGACTTTCTGAAATAATCCAAAATTTTCTACTTTTCTTTTTAAAGTATTCTCTGTTCCATCCTGATTTAAATAAACACTATTAACACGATGCAGATATAATAGAACTTCGAGGTGATTAGTAAGCTCTTTTAATTGAGTATTCAATTGCATCTTATCATTAATTTTCATAATAATATTGACAGGTTGATCATAAATGTACCTTTCACTTAAAGGCAAGTTGTCACACCAAACTGGAATAACCTGCCAAGGTTTCTTTTCCGGATATTGCCAATAACTTTTGTCAAAGCGAAATGAATAACCGTTTGAATATATATAGATACAATCTGACAAATTGAACAAAGATTTAAACCCTAGCCCTTTATAACCGGTTTTACTTAAATCATTTGCTTTGACTTCTTCAATTTGTGAAGCATAGTCACAAATTCTTTCGACATCATAATAATCAAACATTTTCCCATTATGCTGAATAATAAAATAATCATTCGATAAAATAAGTTGCAATTCAATATCTTTGTACTTACTTTCATTATCGAAAGCATCATCAGCGTTTTGCAAAATTTCAAACAGAAATTTACATTGACCACTTAGAGCTGTTTCTATAACAGTGTTCGAAAGATTCGTTAAAGTTTGAAGTATTCGAGCAGAAGCTTCATAATCTTCAAAAATTGCAGTTATGTGCTTTTTTGGCGAATTCTTTACACTACTTGACCGATCCATTTCACTTTATTCATGTATCGTGACGAATTTTCATGAAATACATGTCATTCCGTGTGAAGAACAAAATCCGTAAAACTTTTCCACTTATGAAACGAAACCGAACGAAACTAAAACCCGAACCGAAACTAAAACTTTTCGATAGGTGATGCCAGATATCATTCACTAATCTGACTCTCAGTAAAAAGCAGAGCTGAGCTGAATTAAAGAAGCTCATTAATCACATAATTTTTTTTTATTTTTTTTTATTTTCAGCGATTACCAAAAACAGATGGGACTTTCTTCTCTGCTAGTTTTCTTAAATTGTAGAAGTGTTCTGATTTTGCATTGAAATGGTCAGCTGTCAGATGATCTTCTGATCACAAACTAATAATAACTATTAATGAGAAAATAATTAATAAATATAAATTATTAGCTTGAATATATATCAAAGGTTCTAATGGAAGGCGATTCTTTGTCTTACACGTTTCTCCACCAGATATTGTTCCTTATTTTTAATAGCTACTTTTTAATACGGCAGGATTATTGCGTGTTGTTACATTTGCCGTGTTTCACTATCAATAAGCAGGGGCGCGCCAGCATTGTCAGGCGCCTGTGTGCAGAATTTCAGTTGGCGCCCTATATTACCTTGTTTTTTTTTTTTTTTTAAATATTTTAAAAATAGTTATCATTCAGCAAGTGAAATGAATCTCGAACCTTAATAATGATAAGTTTATTGAATAGCTAAGAAAAAAAGAAATGTATCAAATAAAATGAAATTTTAAAAGAAGCAAATAAAAAGAGCATCTTGCAGAAAGGGAAAAATATTTTACATAGTCTCAAAAACACGTGGTACAATTATGAAGACACTGCTTATGAAACGAAAATAGGCAGATTTAGTGTTAATTTGAGGATAGAAATGCCGCATTGAGACATTAGGTGGCATAAATGAAAGCTGTAAGTGTAAACGTTTCCATTTGTTTGAGTTTAATTTTTAAGTAATGTTAAATAAGTATTTAAAACATAGAAAATATTCTTAGTAAACTAAACTTTCTCTCGCTTCATTACAAATTTTGCGAATATTACACATATCAGATTGATCCAAAATATCCATCTGTCTCTATCCATATTCTTACCAAAATGTCGACTTTCTTCACTGAGAAAAAAATATATATATACCGCCTTCCTCTAGAATGAATAAGTGGCCATTTTCTAAATTCCTTAACTAGAATTATAAATTTCCGAGCTATGCGCGTAAGGCACGCCAATAAACTGAATAGACGAAATTATCGAGAATTTCTAGTGTACACATTTCTAGATGGTGAAACAATATTCTGAATACTTTAAATATTCTGAATCATTTGTATTGCGAGAAAATCTCGTTGATTTTCTAGAATTTAGTAATGAACCAAGATTATAGTTGCTGAAACTCGCCTCTTGTAGTCTCATTTATTGCAGAGATTTTTAAATAACTTTGCCCTCGAGAACGCTCTAATAGGGGCTTCTAGAACTCGCTTTCCAAGGGGACTAGAATTTATAAGGATGACATGGAACTATTTTTTCTTGAGCCACAACTTAGATTCTAGGTGTCAGTTACAGAATTTTTTCTCCGTGTTAAGTGGGAAAAGTATGCAATTCGTAAAGAAACAGACAGTTTCTTGTCTACTAATGCACTCTATTTCAAGGATTATTCTCGAAACAACCCAGTAAAACATCGTACTGATATTCATACCACAAAATCTCATTAAACAGAATTAAATACACCATAGAGCAGGAATTTCATTGATTTAGGAATAAGTATAAACCGTTTAAACTGAAATCTCTCAGAGACGACCGTTCAGAACAAATGTCTGAACACAACTGAACTCTTTGGGAGTGTATCTTAACTTTTTATAAACTCTGTCCGGATTTGGCGAACTTTGAAGTTATTCTGCGCCAGAAACCAATTGATATATCCAGGAAATTCCAGAACTCGGCATCTATTGAAGTTAGAGCTTCTAAACTTTGGAAACACTAAATTATTACTTCTCGTCAAGTTTCGTCACCATGTCATCAAATCTGTCTCAAAGGCTGACTATCACCTCCCACCCAGGGTCGCAGCGTTCCTATATTTTTAAGATCGTTTTATTATACTTTCACCACATTTTATGTAATTTGTATGTAAAATTGACTAAAATTATACTATATGTTTTTATTATAGTAAATTATATTTATGGTATTATTTAGTAAAATGTATTTTATTTGCTTGAGTTTTTGCAAATTCTGGAATAATACATATCTATTTGACCCAAAATATCTTATACTATCGATATAATTGCAAGATTTAAAAATATGTCTGGTGTCATTGTGGAGCATAAGTATTTTTTGATTATTTTAAGTTTAGAAAAAGATTGTTCCACTGATGCTACTGTTGGTTATGACATGACAAAATAATCTCGAAAACAATTAAATAGTTTGGACATATACTGCTAAGTTGATAAAATAAAAATTCTGAATTATGTGATTAGATGTGCATTTATCTTTAAAAATTAAAGATTGATGGTGGACAATATAAATTTTCCTTACATTCTTGTGAGTTAATTTTTATTGTAAATTTTATAATAAAACTAGCTGACCCGGCAGACTTCGTACTGCCTCAATCGATAAATAAAAGACCTAAACTTTTGTATAAATTAATTTCAAAACAAACAAAACGTATTGAATAAAAAAGCATTTTTTTAATGAAGCATGAAGTTTTATTATTATTTTCGACACATCATGTTGCTTACTTAAAAAAACAGAGTTTTCCTGAAATACTGGCTATTTATAAGGTTTAAATTTTTATTAACAGACACACACTGTTATGATACAGTTTGTTAATCAATTTAAAGCTTTCTCATAAACTATATTTTTTGTTTTGTTTAGTGGTGCGTAAATAAACAAAGAAGACGGTTTTCCAACGCGCGAACACGCGACGTATAATTGTCCATGCGCGAAACAGGGAAACTCCAAGTTGATTCCGCAAACTTCTAAAGACTGTCCTTGCGATTTATTTATTGTCATCGCAAAGACCAGACGTACTGGAAATTGTAAGCGTTTAAAATCGAATGGTAAATCCGTTGGAATCATCGGTATTCGCGGGATCAAGACATCCTCTCCTTTGTATTTTCCTTTTATGATTGTTGCCTCAATGACGTTATTCATCAGCTTTTTCACAGCCAGTTTTGTTCCATTGCATAGTCGAGGTTGATTAATGTTACGCAGCATGATGACAACTGATCCTACTTTTAACTGCAAATTGTGAGGTGGTAATCCAGGCAATTCCAGTGAATTTAAAAACTCCGTGGGATAGTTGACTATGTCATCCTGGTTCATAACGGTGTCGACTGATTTGAAGGAAACCAACTGTCCTGGAAGAAAATTCTGAATGGTCGCATTGAGATCCTCGACATCTTTATTTTTCGCTGCCAATATTGCTCGTTCACCCAGCCAATTATGGTTATTGAACTTTTGCGCTATATCTGGGAAAACACGCTGAATAAGCTCCTCTTTTGAATCTGTGATGTGACAGAAATCTGTGGGTAATGTGATGAATCCGGTCGAGGTGTCCATTGCAACTTTATTATTTCCAATATCTAACAACTGCTTCGCAAACACATTTGCAGTTTCATCATGTTGCAAAAATACTCGCATGTTAGTTGTTAATTGGAGTGTCTTTACGTACTGCCACAAATTCGATGATTTTAGGCATGCATTTAGTTCATCAGCAACAGTTGATCGGGGAATAACTGGAAGAGTGACGAAAATCACCTGACAACAGAATCATGGCCCCACCAAAAATATTTTGGTTGTCACGAAGATCTTTCAATGTTCTGTCCAGCGCCTCCAGTGACCTCTTATGGGCCATTGTGCATTCATCCCAAAAAATTAATTTGCATACCTGTAGGATCTTGGCCATTGCGCTATTTTTGGCAATGTTGCAAATTGGTGTTTCGGTGATTTGCATGTTTAATGGTAATTTCAAGGCAGAATGCGCAGTTCGTCCGCCTTCTAGCAGAGTCGCAGCTATTCCAGATGAAGCCAACGCTAGAGCAACATCATTTCGCGATCTGATCATCGCTAAAAGCAATGAAATTAAGAACGTTTTTCCGGTTCCTCCGGGAGCATCAAGGAAATAAATTCCACCAGATCCACTGTTCACAGCTTCTATCAAAGTGTCGTACGCAATTCTTTGTTGTTGATTTAATTGAGGAACATTTGTACGAACTGTTTCGGCCAATGCTTCAATGTCGTACTGTTGTTCCCTTTGCAACTCGTGGTTTAATGCATCGTGCATATGACGATTGGGTGCTGTCATTCCCAAACACGACAATACTTTATTTGCTATCAATAAACACATATCTTCTATCATGATCAATGTCTCACTGTAAATTTCTTCAGTCATTTGTAGTGTAGGATTCAAAGTTTCACGGCGAACACGATGCAAAACATCTTCAGACATGTCATCTCTATACTTAACCCACAAATCTTTTGGATTCGAGGGGAAACATGTCGATATGATAATCGCAAACAATGTACGAATTTGATGCGGCGATGAAGATATTACGGAATCCTTGAGCGTATCATCCCAGTGCGAATCGTTCTCAAGTAAATGTAATAGTTGGCATGCCTCACGGTAAGTCGCACACAGCTGTCCATTAACTGTTCTCAGTTGTTTGAACGATGTCGGACCACGAACATTCACCAACAACAATCGCAAATAATAACATTCATCGTTATTTGGATGTACTGTGTAGATGCGACCCAGAGCGTCTGAAGCAAATACATTTGGATGTCCTTCAACTGGTGTTCCTTGTTTTCGACGCTGAAACGATTTCGATGATGCATTCCATATGTAATAGCGTGGCATGTCAGCATACAGCAAAGTGCGAGCAAAATCATCAGTTTGACAGACTGTGAAGAAACTTGTTAATGTTGTCGATGGTGGACGTGCCGCTCTGTCTGCCGCGTTCGATTCATTAAAATAAACTCGTTGACCATTTTCTAAATGGACCGCCAAATGGACTACTGTAGGGTATCTTTCATGGATCGCAAATGAAAATATACGCCAAATTGCTTCGTTGCTACTTACATAGCGCCCCATCTGGTACTGTGATACTCGTATTTCATCATTTGCATTGGTTACAGCGAAAACAGCCATATCGCTGCCTTTGTTAACATATTTACATATGTACTTTATCGACTTTACAGAGTTACAATATTCCACATTGATGTGAGTCTCAAAAGCTTTGGACAATATTGGCGAGTATGGCACAATCCAACGATTGTCTACATCAACATTTTGTCCTCTTACCTTCACAACTACCGATTGCCCATTGTCCGCAACTGATCGCCGACGATACAATGGATATCCATCATTTCCCGTTATGGTTTCAGCAAGCAGGTCTCTTGGGTATCGCTTGGAACACTTGCCGTCGACCATACAGGGTGAATTGTAGTTGAAAAGTCCGCAAGGTCCATGTATCATGTGTTTGGTAACTACTGCATGCAATTTTGGGTCAACTGTTTCATCTGGAATTTCAGCTGAAATTATGGAATCAATCTCATCTGGCCTTATTTTGTCCACTAACCAGAGTAAAATGTGCGCATGTGGCAATCCACGCTTTTGCCATTCTACAGAGTACATCCAACAACGGACTCGGCCATACACACAATGCTTTATTAAGAAATTCATCAGAGATTTTAATTTTTGTTTAAAAACTCTGGCAATTATGTCATGTCTAACAACTGGTGTTTGGCTATGTAGCAATTCCCTCTTGATTTCGGACCAATTTGGGTTACATGTGAATGTAACAAATAAGTCTGGGCGGCCATAATGCCTAACATATGACATAGCATCCTGAGCATATTCGTGCATGTGGCGTGGGCTTCCTATATAAGTGGCTGGCAAAATTGTCATTCTTCCTACATTATTCACATTGCCATCGGCATTTATAGCATCGCGGAGATGAATGTATTCCTCTGATCGTAGCTGTCGTTGGTTCAAACGGATGTATGTTAATCGTTCAGTCTCAATTTTGACATACATGTCAACTGCAAACTGATGAAAAAGTCGTTGACACATCAAAATATGATTTATTTCACCTTGACGGATCATGAGTCTGTATGAATAGAAATTCATAGCACTAACTTTTTTGTTGGTTTCAGCACCTGCAATCAAAAATGATAAATGTTACTTAGATGAATTGAATTTAAAACTATTATTTAATCCTGCTCAATTTATTTACCTGTTACTTGATTTACCATTTTGATATTAAAATGGTATCCATCTTCCCCCTGCCAGAAGATCAAAGGATATTGTAATCCATCATAGCTCCTGTGTGTTTCAGATACACGTTTTAAATCACTATTCCGACGATGAAGCACAATATCTCTAGATTGTAAATTTTCTCCCACGATGACAACAGCCACTTCATCAATGGTAGGTGAATTAAACCTCCTTGTGTGTTCACCGGCAGGTGTTTTGTCAGCTCGAATGATAATATTATGGCTATCAGATGGCATCCGATCCAATGCTATTTTGAACATGTTTACTAAATTGTTATTCCGATGAAGAAACATTTGTAATTCTTGGACAATGGTTCTCTTCACTGTTGGATTGTGAGCACAACGATTATCAACTTCCGCATCTGAATTGCCCATAAAATAAATTTGTAAAAATTGATGATCTGCATCAGGTAGTGGTAACAGTGCCCCCAGTAAGTGATAAATTTGTCCTTGTATCTGTAATATTTTAAATTTTGTCCATTAATTATTTCATATATACAGCGTGTAACGGAAGGGGGATATCAACCCTGAAGGAGGTGAATGTGCTCATGAAACTCAACAACTTTCCCCAAAGAAAATAGGTCGAAATAGAACGTGACATTAGATCCTCCAAAGCGCACGCGAAGACTATTATAATTTAATATGAACTTTATTGAATAGCAATAAAGTTCAAATTGACTCTAGAAAACGTTTGTATGGGAAATAGAAAAGGGCTGTTTTTAGAGTTTTCCCGGAAATTATTCGATTTTTTCTCGCCTTTTAAACCTTCCCTAGACCTCCACGAACATTTCAAGACTAAGATAAGATAAATCCGTTCAGCCGTTCTCGAGTTTTAGTGAGACTAACGAACAGCAATTCATTTTTATATATATAGATAATAAATATTTTTTAAAATTATTATTTAGTTAGTTAATTTAATTTATTTTATTTTATAATGTGTTAACTAGTACGTTGTGGGTATTAACTAGTACGTTGTGTATTTTCCTATAGAAATTCACACAGTACAAGTTGCTTATTAAAATTTTTTCCATGATGAATGTACACAGTTTTCATCTCAGTAACGTTAAAAAAATATATATTAAAAAAAGTCAATTTTGTGCCCTAAGATATCTTAGAAAATTCATTTTTTCAGGAATTTTTGTTTGCTTGTTTCATAAAAATGAAAGGAAATGTTAACTTTGTTTTAAATTATGACAGCTTTATTTTTTAGACATTCATTTTAAAGGTATTGACTTTTTTTTTTTTTTTTTTTTTTTTTTTTTAATACTCAAACTGAAACTTTACTCTTCCTTGGGAGGGATCGGGATACTTCCATTCTTCCAGGGAGGGTAATGTTCTACATTAAATAAATAAATAAATAATAATAAAAATAGTCTACTATTACAATTATTAATAAATCTTTTAAATTTTAAAAAGATTTGTCAAAAATAACTCTTGTTGATCACATTTATAAGAAATTTTGTCCTAATTGCCATATTAAAAATTATGACAAATGAGAATGACAATACTTTTGGACGATTTTCACCAAGAGTTCGCAGACACTCAAGGTGCAACTATACATATATTTCTATGAAATTCTGTACATTAGTTCTTGAGCTAGAGCTGCCACAGAATTTTTCTCACGCGCACACATTTAGACATTTTATAAAACTGAAGAAACCATGTTCTAGAACTCTGAAAACGTGTAAATTCTTCAAAAACCGGAATTTGGAAATTTTTAGAAATCCAATGCTTTATTCTATTGAATGTAGAAGAAAGTAAAAACATACTATTTTTATAAAGAAAACCTTTCCTAAATAGAACCTAATGTTACATCGATGTTGCAAAGAGGAAAGAACTACTCTAAATAAAACCTTACGGGGCTTCGGTCACCCGGTCGGTAGAGCGCCAAGCTCGTAACTGGAAGATTGCGGGTTCGAACTCGAACCGGCCAAAGACCATCGTGTACACTAATGGTGGCTGGTACACTTAAAACCCGTCGTGACCGCAATGTCCTTCATGTCCCGATCCAAATTATACCTATGGAGGTTACCGAAGAGGGAGGAGTCATCCCCTCCGTACAGGATCAAAGTTGTGATGGCATGTCTCAGGACAATCCTTTGAGGTGCGTCCCAGAACGTTGCCAATTGCCCATTGCGCAGCACTAGTGTGACGCTAAACCCATCTAACCAACCAACTAAATAAAATCCCTGGATCTATTAATTTTTCCTTTTTGAAATCGAATTACGTTGTCTTTTTACTCGTCCCAATGGTCTTTTTTCGGCAGAAGAGGGGGAGGGAAGAGATCAAGGTGCACTTTTAAGTTTCAAAGGGATCCTCTGATATATTAAAAACGACAAAGAAAATTTTGCTGAGGGTAGGCGCATCCTCACCAAGTTAATCCATTTTTAACACGCCCTTTCGCCATAAACCTCCAAAACTGTTTCCGAACTCAAGTTTTGCCAATGCAGTTTTCAAGGCGCCTCATTTCCATACTTGCCACATGGCTTCAGACCAGGATTATGAAAACAAATTTAATATATATATATATATATATTATATATTCAAATAATATATATATATATATTCAAATAATTTATCCTCGGCTGGCGCCTTTTTCTACCTGGCGCCTGTGTGCGCCGCACACTTTGCACACCGGGTCGGCGCGCCCCTGTCAATAAGTCAAGTTTTAATTCACTACTAGCGAGCTTCGCCAGCTAGCGGGTCAGTATTTTCAAATGAATTACTAAAATTAATGAATCACTAACAGTAACTTTTAGTGTTAAGAAAAGAAATTAAAAAAAATAATAATAATTTCTGATTGAGTAAAAAGTCGGCCCGGGTCCCGACTGCCTTCGGCAGCGCAGTCCCGTGCGCGCTGCGCGCGCACAACTTAAGGGATACACGGGCTGCGCGCGCGTATTCCTTCCCTGACCCTTCGTTCCCCCTAAAAAAAAAAAAAAAAATCATATCTGATCGTGTTGTAAAATTTGTACCCTTTCCGTGTTGATTCTCAAATTTAAATTTAAATTCATTCACTACTTAAATATAATTTAAATGATTTACTTTATAATCTTTAAAGTTTAAATTATTAATTAAATGAATTATAGCGTTTAGTGCTATTATCTTTTTTGATACTGCCATTGAGTTAAAGATATATTAAAATTAAAAATAAAAAGCTTAATGATAATTACTTTTAGTTAAAAGTTATATTCCTTATTAGTATAATTATGTTTAAGTCATTTGAAATAACTTAATTTACTTGCCTCGTATTTAAAAACATATTTTGTTAAAATTAACTTAAAGAAAATATGTTTAAATCCTTTTACGGATTGTTCATTTCGCTACTTAGCAAGGAGATGTATTTTTCAACTGCTGAGTCTTTTTGCTTAGCTCATAGATGGCGGTAGACTCGTAGCGTCATGTTGCTATAGTTATGGGAGGCGTTGTCAATTGTACAGCATCAAGTAGCTGTTACTTTGAATCCGTTCGGGGCTATAAAAGGAGGTAAGGAATATGAAATCGTGCTCTTAATCTCTTAGTTTCTTAAGCTCTTATGCTTTTATGTTTTTTTCAGTTTAGCTCAAAGTCATGAGCTGGTATTTAATTTAATTGTAAAATGTTTAGTTTTATAATGATTGTAAATTACGTTTTCGTGACTTGATATTTTCAACAATACGTTTAGTGTATCTAGTTATGTCACAATGTAAAAGTCGTTTTCTATTTGAACTCTATATGGCAGTATTTTTAAAGGTATTTAACCTTTCGTCAGCAAGGTATTTATTCAGCTATTGTTCTCTGCTTATTTAATGTTACTCATCATTTTGTTTCAAGTTTAATAAACTGTTTTAATTAAACTTTTGGTCTTCAATGAGTGCCACACATATTTATCATTTTTATAGTTTATTAGAGCTGAGCAACTATCGTATATTTCACTGCTAACTCTGCTAACTTAACATATGTGAAAATTGATTTTTTCACATTAGATCGAGTAAAAACTCACAACGGGTCACCACTGCCTTCGGCAGCGCAGAAATATGCGCGCGCACGTGTGTAGGTATACGTGCGCTGCGCGCACAGATTCCTTTTCAAGTCAAATTTTATTCTTAAGAAAAGAAAATTTAAAAAATCATTTCTCATCGGGTACAAAGTCGGACCGGGTTCCCACTGCCTTCGGCAGCGCAGTCACGCGCGCACAAGTTAAGGGATACACGCGCTGCGCGCGCGTATTCCTTCCCTGACCCTTCGTTCCCCTTAAAAAAAATCATTTCTGATCGGGTAAAAACTCACACCGGGTCCCCACTGCTTTCAGCAGCGCTAAACCATACGCGCGCACGTGTGAAGGTATACGCGCGCTGCGCATACACATTCCTTCTCAAATCAAATTTTTATTCTTAAGAAAAGAAAAAAAAGTCATTTCTCATCGGTTAAAAAGTCGTACCGGGTCCCCACTGCCTTCGGCCGCGCAGTTACGTGCGCGCACAAGTTGGGGGATACGCGCGCGGTGCACGCCTATTTCTTCCCCACCTTTTCAGCCCCACCTAATTAACCTACGTATACCAATTTTGAACGGTCTAACTCAATTAGCTGAGATGCAAAAGAAAACCTAATCAGGGCAACTCAAAACGTGTAAATCTGGTGAAAACTTTCGATAATATAAAAGAACTTTAAAATATTTTCGAATGATGTATTAAAAATCATTTAATCATAAATTAGAAATTGAAATTTGAAAATATTACAGCGCCATCCGGCGGTAGAAATTTCTGTAATGTACTATTCGATTCCAAATCAACAAAGCTTTCTAATGATGTATTACTTATGAAATTATTTTAATTAGTAGCTGAGATAGAAAAGAAAACTGATTCAGGAGATCTCAAAACATGTAAATCTGGTAATAACTTTCGATAATATAAAAGAACATTAAAATATCTTTCGAATGATATATTAAAAATAATTTAATCATAATTAGAATTTAAAATACGCGTATTAGAATAAAATTTAATTTCCAATTAAAATGTAAATTTTTTCCAAAATCGATGAAATATGAACTGCAAGGCTGTCTTGTGATGTTAGGTCTGTATACCAAGTTTAGTGTGTGACATTGAAAAACTGAATCCTTTTCAAAGTTGCAATCTTTAATCGAAATACCAAAACACGTGACCACATTAAATACCAGATGTGTTTCTTTCCGTTCAAGACTGTAGACGATCGTCTGCGATATTAAAATTGTTTTGATTTGTTGCCACCATTTTTTTTAGTTTAGTTAATTTAAAAAAATCTAATTGTCTGGTGGATAAGCCGTTTAAACCATCGGATTGAGAAAAATCGACCCTTTTATTTGATACCAGATTTGTAACTATACGACTGATATTTCTAATTTATTTTCCACTTTTTCCGTAAGAATGTCTCTTTTTAAGCAAATAGCCGTGAATTCTCAGACATTTTTCGATCGACATAGCTCAACGTTTTAATTAATATCTCCGCTAATTAGGGTCGCAACGCTTAGCGAATTATCGCGATATCGAGATGAAGAAATTCTGCGTCTGTCGACACCGGTTTCGAGGCGATGCGACCATTAGCGCCGGAGCTTTAGCGCGCACAAGACATTTCTCACAGACAGACAAACAGATGCGTACAGATTTTAATAATATAAGGAGATTCAAAGCTACATCGTTCACCCTATCGCTACGAAAATTGGTACACTTATTAACCAGGACGAAATCTGGCTAATGCCGTATTTTTTAGTTCAATCGGATAATTGGTTTTAAAAGGTATTACATAAAACTCCATGCTAATTTTAAAATTATTAAAAAATAAAAAATAAGTTGCGCCAATATGTATATGTTACCTGTCACCGTTAAAGCTCGAAAGCTGTTAATGTGCAGATTACTGTGCTAATCTGCTGCAGATTAACTAGGGTGATCCGTTAAAGTGCGGAATCAAGATTTTTCCGCATTTTAGCTATAAAATATAGGTAATAATTATATAACTATAGGTAATCTGCACATTACCAACTTCCGTATCATTTAAGTTCAAAAGTTTGTTTCTCTCATTTTCTTTCCCTACACCTTCTCCCCCCACTTTCAGTTTGATGTCACCGGTTAATTTTATTTCTCACTAGCTGCCTTCAAAGACCAGCTGGTTAGCGATCCTTGAAAAATCCGACCTTACGAAACTCCCGTTCGGTGGCGTCTCAGGACCTACAGCAGCTTATTGACATGACATATATAATCATAATACAGATAGCTTTACTGAAAATTTTAACTGTAGTAAATTTCTGCACGGTAGCGCCTGCGGCACCCACTTCCCGTGAAGTAATTTGGAGCTGAGTTATGCTCGCCAACGTGTGTTTAACCCCTGCCCCCTCAGGGGGGTAACCGTTCGACTTTTTTTATTTTTTTCTTTTCATAACACATCTACAGACCAAGACCTTTTTTTAGACACCTCAACCAAATTTTTACACCTAGCCGTTCTCTCAATTTAGTGGAAACAGACAAAAACATGTTTCAAATTAATATATAGATAAACGTATTCAAGGTTTTATGTGCTTTTCTCTGAAACTCCCGCACTGAATTTAACGGCTTACGTCAGTTTAAAAGTTCGCAAAAAAATTACATTAAAATATATTTCGAATCATGTATTAAAAGTAATTGTATTATAATTAGAATTACAGATATTGGAATAAAGATGTTCTGGGTTTTACGTGGTTTTCTCTGAATCTCCCGTACGGAATTTAATTGCTATGCAATTCAAAGTGACACCAATCTTTAGATTGCACTAATAAGTAAGCATAATTTTATCATATAATTCGCAAATTCCTTTCCTTAATTGTAATAATATGTTAAACCGTTTGTTTCTTTGTATTATAGTTTTTCAATTGATTAATGATTAATTCTATCAACTAATTTGTTGTTCGCTTGATTATGTATTAACGCGATTCCTTAGATATCAAAAAATGAATAAATAACACTAGCAAACCCATGCGAAATTTTCGTACTTAACTTCTTTTCTTATTTAACTTTAAAATTTGAAACTCATAAATATTATACCAATTTCCCCACCTAATTAAAATTTTAATATTCTTAAAAATTTTCGACCTCGGGTTTTTGATGGATTTACACGTTTTGAGAGCTGTAGAACACGATTTGACCACTTTTAGAAAATGTCTGGCTGTCTGTTTGTGTGTGTGTGTGTGACAAAATTTTGTGGCAACTGTATCTCAGAAACTACTGCACAGAATTTCATACAAATTGGTATGTAGGTGCATCCTGACATAAATTAGTGCCTATCAACTTTTGGTAAAAATTGTCTTACAGGTTGCGTTGCCATCACGCTTTTTCTAAATTTTTAACATGGTGATATAGGACAAAATTTTGTGTAAATGTGCATAAAGAGAATTATTTTTTAGTAATCATTATGAAATTTACAAGAATTATTTATAATAGAAATAGTCAACTGGGAAATTTTTTTTTGTATGTGTAGGAGCCTCGTCAATACCCCTGGGGGGGGAGGTCCCCCCTCGATGGGAGTAAATTTTCAAGATGGGTATCTTTCGAAAGGTCTCGTCAATACCTTTAAAACGAATGGTTGAACTATAAATCTGTGATAATTTAAAACAGAGTTATCGTTTTTTTTTTTACTTTTTACGAAAAAAAACTTAGAAAAGTTTTTTTTTCTTTTAATTTTTTTTTTAAACGAAATTTAACCAAACTTGGTATTTAGTTGGTCCCTGACATAAACTTGTGTTGATTAGATTTGGGGATCAATCGCACAACAGGAGGTTCAGTGATCGTATTTTTTCTAAATTTTTAACATGGCAGTATAGGACAAAATTTCGTATAAATGTACATAATGAGAATTATTCTTAACCTGTGATTCTAAAATTAATATAAATTATTGATAATAGTAGTAGTTAATTAGGAAAAAAAATTGTGCATGTGGGGGGCCCCCCTGGGGGGAAGTACCCCCGGGGGGGGGGGTAAATTTTCAAGATGGGTATCTTTCGAAAGGTCCCATCAATACCTTTAAAACGAATGGTTGAACTGTAAATATGCGATAATTTAAAACAAAGTTATCGATTTTTTTTACTTTTATAACAACAACAACAACAACAACAACAACAAAAAAACTTGTTTTTTTTTTTTTTTTTTTTTTTTTTTTTTTTAATTGTTATTGAGTGAATTTGTATAGGAAAATATAGAAGAAAGTCTTGTGGTGGCCACAACATACTAGTTTATTTTGGTACAATTTTTTGTTTTAAAAAAAAAAAAAAAAGAAAAACTAATTCCTATTTTGATTTTATTTTTTATGATTGCGTTTTTTAGTCAATTTTTTACACTGGCATGAATATTATTGACTATGAATTTTACAATATAAAAATTTCGTATATTATTGGAAATTTAAGAATTTCTTAACATGGCAGAATAGAGCAAAATTTCACATAAACGTCAATTTTGAGGGATATTTTCATCGTAAAGATGCCAAACTGCTTTTGCAATATTATTTAGGATACTAGCATAAATATTATAGACTATGATTTTTCCAATTAAATAAATTCGTAAGTTATTTGGAATTTACGATTTACTTAACGTGGCAGAATAGGGCAAAATTGAGCATAAACATCCCTTTTGAGGATCATAAATATATCAGACAACTTCAAAATAACATCTATGATACTTTAGAAATTCTTTATTCTCAATTCATTTTAGATAATTTGGAGTGGAAGGCTGATTTTTTTACACCAACTATGTGAAAAATACCAGAGCCGAGAATCGAACCCGGGCCTTCCGCTTAACGCGCGGATGCTCTTCCACTGAGCTACCCTGGGTGATAAACAGCTAGGCATTTCCCACATAATATTCATTGGCAAGATCACTGAGTCTGCAAACGCAGCTGTATCAAGTGACAATCTAAAATGAATTAAGGTTGATTAATAAAGGATTTCTAAATTAGAATTTCGTGGTCTATTGAGTTGTGCCACGATTAATTTTGTCACTTGATACATCTGCGTTTGCAGACTCGGTGATCTTGCCAATGAATATTATGTGGGAAATGCCTAGCTGGTTATCACTCAAGGTAGCTCAGTGGTAGAGCATCCGCGCGTTAAGCGGAAGGCCCGGGTTCGATTCCGATTCTGACATTTTTCACATAGTTGGTATAAAAAAAATCAGCCTTCCACTCCAAATTATCTAAAATCTATGACACTTATTTAAACATGATTGTCTACAAATATTCTAATAGGAAAATTTCGTAATTTAAGATTATATCAACATAGTGAAATTGAAAATTTTTCATATAAATAGGAATTTTGACGATTATTGCATTGGAAACAGTAGCATGAAAATTAAACAACGGAATTGACCCTGATAAAATAAATTAATAGATTAGAATAAGATAAATGTATCGAAGTGAACGGTGGATAGCCTATACGGAGTGGCTTACAGAATTAAAGATAGAGAATTTTCAACAGCTAAAAGATCTAATAGTGACTGAGCAGTTGAAGTTTCGAGTGCCTGCTGATGTGAGATAACATTTTATTGAAAGTTGGCTTACCTTTACAACACCTTTAGACTTAGCTGAAAAATTAGATGAATTTGAAAGTATAAGAGAAAGTTTCAAAAAGAGGGATTTGCCCAAAAGGAACTTTTCCAGCTTTCGTAACCAAAGTGGAAACTTTTGTGATAAGTCTGGGGAAAATAGTAAAGATGTCAAGCCGAAATTTCATGCAAAACCCGAAACATCCCAAGAAAATCAAAGAAATAAAGAGTTTGATAAAAGAAACAAGTCCTTCCGGCTTATTCGGAAGGGTAGGTTGATTTCTTTTTCCTTATCAAGTAGCCGTTATTTTGTTTCAAAATGACGACAACAAATTATTAACGAATTAGTACAAATATTGATGTAGGCTATCTACATATGGAGTTTTAAGCAAATCGGTTCATAAATACCTTTTTATGTGAATTTGAAATTTTCAAGTGGCCGGGCGCTTGGAAACAAGATAGTGGGCCAAGTTGACAAATATATCAGATGCATTTGTGAGATAAGACTACTGTACAAATATAGTTGGAATTAATTCAGAAACTCAAAAGTCATCGTGTTGAAAAATTAAGTGGCTGCCACTTGGATCAAAATGGCAGAGAATGTTCCTCAGTGAACTAATTACTCGTAATCTAAGATATTGTTGCAAATTTGAAAATAATTTTTTTTTTTTTTTTTTTTTTTTTTGTAGAAATTCTTTCAAAGAGGTTTTGTAAGTTGATTAAATGCTAATTTTCTGCATTTTTAGTTTGTTTACCGCTAAAATAGCCTAATTTTCCCTTAAAAACGCATTAAAAAGCTCCAATATGGCAGGTAATGGATTTGGCGCCAAATTTGGCGACTTTTCCACTTGACGATTTTTTTGGCGAGAAAATCCATAGTTCAATAATAAACTTCATTGAGACACTTATATAATCTATGTATACATCAAAATTCAAACAAATTCGGAATACGCTTTTTACAATTTGAATTTGAAATTTTCAAGTGGTCTCCAATTGAAAACAAAATGGTGGAGCAACTTGGTTAAGAAACTCATCCAAGATATTCATAACACAAGTTAAGACAATGTCCAAATTTGGTTCGATTTGGAGTATTATTTCGGAAGTTATCGTGATTTTAAAATTTCAAGTGGTAGCCTGATTTCAAGTGGCCCCACTTAATCCGCCACTTCATTAAAAATGGCAGATAAATTTCATTAATAAAGTTCATTGAGACCCTTATGTAGTCTAAATTTACGTAAAAATTCAAGCAAATCTTGCTTTAAATACGGTTTTTGCAATGTGGGTTAGAAATATTCAAGTGGCTGCCACTTGAAAACAAAAAGTCGGAGCAACTTAGTTAACGAACTCATCCAAGATATTCATAACACAAGTTAAGACACTGTGCAAATTTGGTTCGATTTGGAGTATTATTTCGGGAGTTATCGTGATTTTAAATTTTCAAGTGGTAGCCTGATTTCAAGTGGCCCCGCTTAACTTAAGATATCCGCCACTTTATTAAAAATGGCGGATACGTACATTAATAAACTTTATTGAGACACTTATATAGTCTATGTATACATCAAAATTCAAACAAATTCGGAATACGCTTTTTACAATTTGAATTTGAAAATTTCAAGTGGTCTCCACTTGAAAACAAAATGGTGGAGCAACTTGGTTAAGAAACTCATCTAAGATATTCATAACACAAGTTAAGACACTGTCCAAATTTGGTTCGATTTGGTGTATTATTTCGGAACTTATTGTGATTTTAAAATTTCAAGTGGTAGACTGATTTCAAGTGGCCCCATTTAACTTAAGATATCCGCCACTCTTTTAAAAATGGCAGATAAATTTCATTAATAAATTTCATTGAGACCCTTATGTAGTCTCATTGAGACCCTTATGTAGTCTCATTGAACTCATTGTATTATGATTTATGTAAAAATTCGTAGTACTCATTGTACTCGTAGTATGATTTACGTAAAAATTCAAGGAAATCTTGCTTTAAATACGGTTTTTGGAATGTGGGTTAGAAATATTCAAGTGGCTGCCACTTGAAAAGAAAAAGTCGGAGCAACTTAGTTAACGAACTCATCCAAGATATTCATAACACAAGTTAAGACACTGTCCAAATTTGGTTCGATTTGGAGTATTATTTCGGGAGTTATCGTGATTTTAAATTTTCAAGTGGTAGCCTGATTTCAAATGGCCCCGCTTAACTTAAGATATCCGCCACTTTATTAAAAATGGCGGATACGTTCATTAATAAACTTCATTGCGACACTTATATAGTCTATGTATACATCAAAATTCAAACAAATTCGGAATACGCTTTTTGCAATTTGAATTTGAAAATTTCAAGTGGTCTCCACTTGAAAACAAAATGGTGGAGCAACTTGATTAAGAAACTCATCCAAGATATTCATGACACAAGTTAAGACGCTGTCCAAATTTGGTTCGATTTGGAGTATTATTTCGGAAGTTATCGTGATTTTAAATTTTCAAGTGGTAGCCTGATTTCAAGTGGCCCCATTTAACTTAAGATATCCGCCACTCTTATAAAAATGGCAGATAAATTTCATTAATAAAGTTCATTGAGACCCTTATGTAGTCTAGATTTACATAAAAATTCAATCAAATCTTGCGTTAAATACGCTTTTTACAATGTGGGTTAGAAATATTCAAGTGGCTGCCACTTGAAAACAAAAAGTCGGAGCAACTTAGTTAACGAACTCATCCAATATATTCATAACACAAGTTAAGACACTGTGCAAATTTGGTTCGATTTGGAGTATTATTTCGGGAGTTATCGTGATTTTAAATTTTAAAGTGGTAGCCTGATTTCAAGTGGCCCCGCTTAACTTAAGATATCCGCCACTTTATTAAAAATGGCGGATACGTTCATTAATAAACTTCATTGAGACACTTATATAGTCTATGTATACATCAAAATTCAAACAAATTCGGAATACGCTTTTTACAATTTGAATTTGAAAATTTCAAGTGGTCTCCACTTGAAAACAAAATGGTGGAGCAACTTGGTTAAGAAACTCATCCAAGATATTCATGATACAAGTTAAGACGCTGTCCAAATTTGGTTCGATTTGGAGTGTTATTTCGGAAGTTATCGTGATTTTAAATTTTCAAGTGGTAGCCTGATTTCAAGTGGCCCCATTTAACTTAAGATATCCGCCACTTTATTAAAAATGGCAGATAAATTTCATTAATAAAGTTCATTTAGACCCTTATGTAGTCTAGATTTACATAAAAATTCAATCAAAGCTTGATTTAAATACGCTTTTTACAATGTGGGTTAGAAATAATCAAGTGGCTGCCACTTGAAAACAAAAAGTCTGAGCAACTTGGTTAACGAACTCATCCAAGATATTTATAAGATCAGTTCACTGTCCAAATTTGGTTCGATTTGGAGTATTATTTCGGGAGTTATCGTGATGACAAACTTTTCGTTATATATATATATATATAGATAGATAGATAGATAGATAAACGAAGTGATTGCAATAGGTCGATTTCTAAAGAAATCAACCTAAAATTACTCGTTGCTATGAATGTGGTTCTACTAATCATCTTAGACCTCAGTGTGATAAATTAAAGAAAAATGAAGAATTTATCTGACATATTATAACTGAGGCTAATTCTGATGAATCAGTGACACCTTATACTAGTTTAGGTAAAGTGAATGGTGTTGAGATGAAAATAATTCGAGACACGGGTGCTTCATGTGATCTGATAAGCAGCAAGTACGTGAAACCACATATGTACACAAATGAGAAAGTGTATATTAGAAATCCATTAGAAGTGGATCCAATCTGTTTACCACTTGCAGAAATTGAATTGGATTGTAAAATGGGACACTTAAAAACTAAAGCAGCTGTCCTACAAAATTCTTTTTATGGTGACAAGTATTTGTTAGGAAATAAAACTGCTGTAATGTTCAAAGATTGGAAATCAAAAGAAAATGTACAAGAGCATAAGCTAAAATCAGTACAAACAAGAAATCCTAAGAAATTTTATGAATGAAGAAAAATATTCAAAATAAAGATGTTGCTCATTTTGACCAAAAGTTGATTGAGAGCAAATCTGAAGATGAAAAGAAAACTGAAGAGGTAGAAGAAATCCTGCCCGAATTTTCATGGCCAGAACTCAATAAAACCTCTCCAAAAGTGTTTGTTGAAGAACTGCAGGATATAAAAGAAAATAAAAATAAAATAGAAAATGAAGTTGTTCTTAAAGATAAAATAAATTTTGACTATCTCAAAACTGAAAATTTCAGATTGTTAAATGAAATCATATGTTTAAAAGGGGAGATGGAAGAAAAGAAAATTAAAGAACAAGAACTGTCTCTTGAAAATAAAAAACTTACTGAAGAGTTGGAACATACGACGAAAAATTATTCAGAACTAAATAATGCCTTAAAAGACCTTAAAAAGAAAAATAAAGACTCTAATTTTGTGATGGAAAAACTAAAAGCGGAAATAGAGGCTTATCTGAATAAAAAATGCTTAGAATATGAAAGGCAGATAAATGAAGAAATTCAAGAGAAAGAAAAGTTTGAAAATCAGTTAAAAACTCTTCGTCTTGATTCACAAAGTGAAAAGAAGAATTATCTAAATCAGTTGGAAGTTCTGAATGTTGAAAAGAATAATTACAAACAAGAACTGGAAAATACGAAAATTGAAAATCTTAGCTGTCTAATGAAATCAACATAATGAAAGAAGAACTCTTAAGAATGAAAAGTAAAGAAAAAGAAATTTGTCTTAAAAATGAAAAGCTTGTTGAAGAAAGAAATGAAATTAATACAATTAATTTCAAATGAGATTACCTGTTTAATATTCTTGAAGAGAAAGAAAAAATTTCTAATGCTAAATTGGATCAGTTGACAGCTGAATTACAAAAAAATAAATTAGAACCTATGCAATTATCTGAAAAATGCTTAATTTATGAAAAACAATTGAAGGAACAAAATTACTTGAAGGAAGAACTTTCTGCGACTACTTTGGTCCCTTGAAAAATCTACCTAAAGATTCTAGTCAACTAATGGCAAATTTATTGAAACACAATGAAAAGTGTCCAGTGCCATATAGTGAGAAAGTCCTCAATTTCCCTAAAACAAGGAAAAATCATGTAAAACAACTAAAAGACATTTCCTTCAAGATAAGTACTACTAAGTTGCACATTAAACCTAAATGCCAACCTACTGGAGCTCATGTGAAAATTTCTAGACATTTATTGGGCCAGAGATTGAGAACTTCAAGTGAAAAGAAGGTTCGAGTCAAAAAAGATTCTTCGTCTCATACTACCATGACTCATGTGACAGACTACTGGAAATTAGCTGAATACTATCGAAAATGCATTCCTGAATTTTCCGAAAATGCAACTTTATTGTCAGACTTACTAAAGGATTGGACTCTAAAATCCACTGACTTGAATAGCTCTTGCCAAACGGCATTTGAAAAACTAAAGAATTTATCTCAAAATCCTGATTTATTTAGTCGTAATTGTACAAAGCTATTCATGTTCCTGAGAAAAAGAAAGAAAAAAAAAAAAAAAAAAAAAAAAAAGAAGACCAAATCCCAGACTTTTACTTTGGGAACTCCATGCAGTATTATTTAATTATGAGGTTTAGTGTATAGAATTACAATCTCAGAATGCTGATAGATTAAGTCTTATCCCTTAGTAAAAAAAAAAAAAAAAAAAAAAAAAAAAAGAAGAAGAAGAAGTGTTTATGTATTTGTTTAATTATTGATATACAATTCGTATTTGTTTAATTATTGCTATATATATCGTATTTGTTTAATTGTTTCTATATATATATATGGTATAAAAGTATTCGCAAATATATGTTTTTGCTATCTATATCTTTGCATATCTATTTAGTGTCTCTGGTATATTGTGTAATAATATTTAATTTTCTATTTGGTATATGTTTTTTGTATATTTTAAAATAAGTTAAATAGTGTATTTAATCTAAAATAGGGATAAGTCTGGTGCATTTAAACATAACCAGGTACTGTTTCTGCATAGAATTGGTGCTTGCTCGTATTTTTTTTATCTCTTGTTTTAAACTGATTACGATATTTAGAAAATGAATCAATATGTTGAACATTGTGACTATTGATTTTGAATATAGACTTATCCTAATCAAGTATTATTTAACCAAACTTTTCCCTCTACAATAGTGAAAAGTTTCTCCCCTGAAGGGAGGAGGACTGTAATGACTTTTAGACTGACTAGAGGGCGCTGTCTGTCCAGCGCAGACGAGAAAGACTTTCGAATTGAAGAAAGTTTAGTTTGGTTTTAGATAGAAGTGAATGATGCAACGCCGAGAATAGTGGATGCCTGGCTTGAGTGCCGTTTATTTTGTATTATTTGGTGGACTGGAAAGTTACGGTTCAAATTTAAATTATGTTAAATGTTTACGTGTTTATTTGTGTTAAATGTGTTTGTATTGTATCGTGTGTGTAATTCGAAAAGTAAATAAATTTCTCGAAAGGAAAAAGCTAGTCTTCATGATTTGCACCGTTCGATGCATCACAAGGTTTTCTTTTGTATCGCAGCTACTAATTAACATAATTTCATAAGTAACACATTATTTGAAAGCTTTGTTGATTTGGAATTGAACAGTAGATTACAGAAATTTCTACCGCCAGATATTTTAAAATTTCCATATTTCAAATTCCAATTAAATTATTTTTAATACATCATTCGAAAGATATTTTAAAGCTCTTTTAAATTATCGAAAGTTTTCACAAGATTTACATGTTTTGAGGTCTCCTGAATTAGTTTTCTTTTGTATCTCAGCTACCAATTAAAATAATTTCATAAGTAATACATCATTAGAAAGCTTTTTTGATTTGGAATCGAACAGTGGAATATAGAAATTTGTACCGCCAGATGGCGCTGTAATATTTTAAAATTTCAAAATTTCAATTTCTAATTATGATTAAATTATTTTTAATACATCATTCGACAGATATTTTAAAGTTCTTTTAAATTATAGAAAGTTTTCACCAGATTTACACGTTTTGAGGTGTCCTGAATCAGTTTTCTTTTAAATCTCAGTTATTAATAAAAAAAATTTCATAAGTAATACATCATTTGAAAGCTTTGTTGACTTGATACACATTTTAAAGTACTTTTACATTATCGAAAATGGAATTCGAGATTTCACCCGATTTACACGTTTTGAGGTGTCCTGATTAGGTTTTCTTTTGTATCTCAGCTACTAATTAAAATAATTTTATAAGTAATACATCATTAGAAAACTTTTTTGATTTGGAATCGAACAGTGGATTACAGAAATTTCTACCGCCAGATGGCGCTGTAATATTTTCAAATCTCAGTATTTCAATTTCTAATTATGATTAAATTATTTTTAATGCATCATTCGAAAGATATTTTAAAGTTCTTTTATATTATCGACAGTTTTCACCAGATTTACACGTTTTGAGGTCTCCTTAATTAGTTTTCTTTTGTATCTCAGCTACTAATTAAAATAATTTCGTAAGTAATGCATCATTAGAAAGCTTTTTTGATTTGGAATCGAACAGTGGATTACAGAAATTTCTACCGCCAGATGGCGCTGTAATATTTTCAAATCTCAGTATTTCAATTTCTAATTATGATTAAATTATTTTTAATGCATCATTCGAAAGATATTTTAAAGTTCTTTTATATTATCGACAGTTTTCACCAGATTTACACGTTTTGAGGTCTCCTTAATTAGTTTTCTTTAGTATCTCAGCTACTAATTAAAATAATTTCGTAAGTAATACATCATTAGAAAGCTTTTTTGATTTGGAATCGAACATTGGATTACAGAAATTTCTACCGCCAGATGGCGCTGTAATATTTTCAAATTTCAATATTTCAATTTCTAATTATGATTAAATTATTTTTAATACATCATTCGAAAGATATTTTAAAGTTCTTTTAAATTATCGAAAGTTTTCACCAGATTTACACGTTTTGAGGTGTCCTGAATTAGTTTTTTTTTGTATTTCAGTTATTAATAAAAAAAAGTTCATAAGTAATACATCATTTGAAAGCTTTGTTGATCTGGAATGGAACAATAGATTACAGAAATTTCTACCGCCAGATGGCGCTGTAATATTTTTAAATTTCAATATTTCATATTCTAATTATGATTAAATTATTTCTAATACATCATTCGAAAGATATTTTAAAGTTCTTTTACATTATCGAAAGTGGAATTCGAGATTTCACCTGATTTACAATTTAAAGTGTCCTGATCAGGTTTTCTTTTGCATCTCAGCTAATTGAGTAAGACCGTTCAAAATTGGTATATGCAAGTTAATTAGGAGGGGCTGGAACGGTGGGGAAGGAATAGGCGCGCAGCGCGCATGGGTTTGGGACTCGGTGCGAGTTTTTACCCGATGATAAAAGATTTTTTTTAAATTTTATTTTCTTAATAATAAAAGTTTGAGTTGAGAAGGAATATGCGTGTACAGCGCGCGTATATTCTCAAACGTGCGCGCGCAGCGCGCATGGGTCTGCGCTGCCGAAGGCAGTGGCGTCCCGGTGTGAGTTTTTACCCGATATGCTAAATGATATTTTTTAATTCCTTATCTTGAGAATGAAAGTTTATGAGTATTAACATGGAATTTTGAGAAGTCATAAGGATGGTGAAGGAATACGTGCGCGCAGCGCAAGGGTCTACGCTGCCGGAGGCAGTGGTGACCCGGTGCGACGTTTTTCCCGATCAGATTTTTTTTTTTCTCTTTTTTTATCACATGATAAAAATTAATGCAATTTCGAGAATTCATTAATTATTGTGATTCATTTAAAAATAGTGACCAGTGAAGCGGGCGTAGCCTGCTAGTTTTAAAATAAAAACTAGTATGTTGTGGCCACCACATGACTTTCTTCTATATTTTCCTATACAAATTCACTCAGTAAAAATAGTTTATTAAAATTATTATTTATAAAAATTATATTCCATGGCAAAGCAGACGATTTCTATATTAGAGAAGTAGTACTCGTATAACACTAAATATCCAAAAAAAGTCAATTTTATTCTCAATATTACATTTTTGTTGTTGTTGTTGTTAAAAAGGAAAAAAAAATCGACAACTTTATTTTAAATTGTCGCAGATCGATGGTTCACCACTCGTTTTGAAGGTATTGGCGAACTCTTTTGAAAGTTACCTATCATGAAAATTTACTCCCCTCGAGGGGTCCCCCCCCCAAGGGAGGGAGGCGAGGCTCCTACGTACACATTTTTTCTTTTTCCCCAGTTGACTCTCTCCATTACAAATAATTCTTTTAAATTTCATAATGATTATTAAAAAATAATTCTCTTTATGCACATTTTCTTCAAAATTTTGTCCTATACCACCATGTTAGAAATTTAGAAAAAGCGGGGATGGCAATGCAAGCTGTAGGACAATTTTTACCAAAAGTTGGTAGGCACTCATTTATGTCAATGTGTAACTACATACCAACCTGTATGAAATTCTGTGCAGTAGTACCTGAGATACAGTCGCCACAAAATTTTGTCACACACACACAGACAGACATTTTCTAAAAATGGTCAAATCGTGCTCTACAGCTTTTAAAATGTGTAAATCCGTCAAACACCCGAGGTCGAAAATTTTTACGAATCCATTATTTTCTTCTATTGGATATAGAAGAAAGTAACAAAGGACAGTTTAAATACATAAAAATTTTAGATTACGTGGTTTGATCGCGAATCAATCCAACATACTCAAGAATAGTTTTAATGCAAATGCTATGATACATTTTATCTTTTTATAATATGTCACAAATTTACATTTCTATTTTGATATATGGTCCCTGTAATCACAGTTCAGTTTTCAATTAACCCCTTAACGCGCGCTGTCCTCGCTGCGAGGACGCAAAATTTAAGATCCAGCTGCAAAAATTCATCCCGGAAATTTTTTAGCTAAAATTTACGTTTATAACATACCAGAGAAGGCCGGTTTTTTAAACCTTAAAATTTGAAATTTCTTTTAGTTTTAATTAGTTCATGAATTCCGGTGGCAGTATAATTTAAATGATCCGAATTTCTTTGCGCCGCAAAGGGTTAAGTATAATTCATTCAGTTTTAAAGATACAAGAATGCGGTTTTTTGCAATGATGTTTTCGCCCTCTGTTTTTTTCTTTGAAAATAAAAACTTTCTTTGAAGTACTACTGGGTTAAAATAAGGATTGTAATGATGCAACATCTATATATATAAAAATGAATTGCTGTTCGTTAGTCTCACTAAAACTCGACAACGGCTGAACGGATTTATCTTATCTTAGTCTTGAAATCTTCGTGGAGGTCTAGGGAAGGTTTAAAAGGCGAGAAAAAATCGAATAATTTCCGGGAAAACCCTAAAAACAGCCCTTTTCTATTTCCCATACAAACGTTTTCTAGAGTCAATTTGAACTTTATTGCTATTCAATAAAGTTCATATTAAATTATAATAGTCTTCGCGTGCGTTTTGGAGGATCTAATGTCACGTTCTATTTCGACCTATTTTCTTTGGGGAAAGTTGTTGAGTTTCATGAGCACATTCACCTCCTTCAGGGTTGATATCCCCCTTCCGTTACACGCTGTATATATGAAATAATTAATGGACAAAATTTAAAATATTACAGATACAAGGACAAATTTATCACTTACTGGGGGCACTGTTACCACTACCTGATGCAGATCATCAATTTTTACAAATTTATTTTATGGGCAATTCAGATGCGGAAGTTGATAATCGTTGTGCTCACAATCCAACAGTGAAGAGAACCATTGTCCAAGAATTACAAATGTTTCTTCATCGGAATAACAATTTAGTAAACATGTTCAAAATAGCATTGGATCGGATGCCATCTGATAGCCATAATATTATCATTCGAGCTGACAAAACACCTGCCGGTGAACACACAAGGAGGTTTAATTCACCTACCATTGATGAAGTGGCTGTTGTCATTGTGGGAGAAAATTTACAATCTAGAGATATTGTGCTTCATCGTCGGAATAGTGATTTAAAACGTGTATCTGAAACACACAGGAGCTATGATGGATTACAATATCCTTTGATCTTCTGGCAGGGGGAAGATGGATACCATTTTAATATCAAAATGGTAAATCAAGTAACAGGTAAATAAATTGAGCAGGATTAAATAATAGTTTTAAATTCAATTCATCTAAGTAACATTTATCATTTTTGATTGCAGGTGCTGAAACCAACAAAAAAGTTAGTGCTATGAATTTCTATTCATACAGACTCATGATCCGTCAAGGTGAAATAAATCATATTTTGATGTGTCAACGACTTTTTCATCAGTTTGCAGTTGACATGTATGTCAAAATTGAGACTGAACGATTAACATACATCCGTTTGAACCAACGACAGCTACGATCAGAGGAATACATTCATCTCCGCGATGCTATAAATGCCGATGGCAATGTGAATAATGTAGGAAGAATGACAATTTTGCCAGCCACTTATATAGGAAGCCCACGCCACATGCACGAATATGCTCAGGATGCTATGTCATATGTTAGGCATTATGGCCGCCCAGACTTATTTGTTACATTCACATGTAACCCAAATTGGTCCGAAATCAAGAGGTAATTGCTACATAGCCAAACACCAGTTGTTAGACATGACATAATTGCCAGAGTTTTTAAACAAAAATTAAAATCTCTGATGAATTTCTTAATAAAGCATTGTGTGTATGGCCGAGTCCGTTGTTGGATGTACTCTGTAGAATGGCAAAAGCGTGGATTGCCACATGCGCACATTTTACTCTGGTTAGTGGACAAAATAAGGCCAGATGAGATTGATTCCATAATTTCAGCTGAAATTCCAGATGAAACAGTTGACCCAAAATTGCATGCAGTAGTTACCAAACACATGATACATGGACCTTGCGGACTTTTCAACTACAATTCACCCTGTATGGTCGACGGCAAGTGTTCCAAGCGATACCCAAGAGACCTGCTTGCTGAAACCATAACGGGAAATGATGGATATCCATTGTATCGTCGGCGATCAGTTGCGGACAATGGGCAATCGGTAGTTGTGAAGGTAAGAGGACAAAATGTTGATGTAGACAATCGTTGGATTGTGCCATACTCGCCAATATTGTCCAAAGCTTTTGAGACTCACATCAATGTGAAATATTGTAACTCTGTAAAGTCGATAAAGTACATAGTATGTAAATATGTTAACAAAGGCAGCGATATGGCTGTTTTCGCTGTAACCAATGCAAATGATGAAATACGAGTATCACAGTACCAGATGGGGCGCTATGTAAGTAGCAACGAAGCAATTTGGCGTATATTTTCATTTGCGATCCATGAAAGATACCCTACAGTAGTCCATTTGGCGGTCCATTTAGAAAATGGTCAACGAGTTTATTTTAATGAATCGAACGCGGCAGACAGAGCGGCACGTCCACCATCGACAACATTAACAAGTTTCTTCACAGTCTGTCAAACTGATGATTTTGCTCGCACTTTGCTGTATGCTGACATGCCACGCTATTACATATGGAATGCATCATCGAAATCGTTTCAGCGTCGAAAACAAGGAACACCAGTTGAAGGACATCCAAATGTATTTGCTTCAGACGCTCTGGGTCGCATCTACACAGTACATCCAAATAACGATGAATGTTATTATTTGCGATTGTTGTTGGTGAATGTTCGTGGTCCGACATCGTTCAAACATCTGAGAACAGTTAATGGACAGCTGTGTGCGACTTACCGTGAGGCATGCCAACTATTACATTTACTTGAGAACGATTCGCACTGGGATGATACGCTCAAGGATTCCGTAATATCTTCATCGCCGCATCAAATTCGTACATTGTTTGCGATTATCATATCGACATGTTTCCCCTCGAATCCAAAAGATTTGTGGGTTAAGTATAGAGATGACATGTCTGAAGATGTTTTGCATCGTGTTCGCCGTGAAACTTTGAATCCTACACTACAAATGACTGAAGAAATTTACAGTGAGACATTGATCATGATAGAAGATATGTGTTTATTGATAGCAAATAAAGTATTGTCGTGTTTGGGAATGACAGCACCCAATCGTCATATGCACGATGCATTAAACCACGAGTTGCAAAGGGAACAACAGTACGACATTGAAGCATTGGCCGAAACAGTTCGTACAAATGTTCCACAATTAAATCAACAACAAAGAATTGCGTACGACACTTTGATAGAAGCTGTGAACAGTGGATCTGGTGGAATTTATTTCCTTGATGCTCCCGGAGGAACCGGAAAAACGTTCTTAATTTCATTGCTTTTAGCGAGGATCAGATCACGAAATGATGTTGCTCTAGCGTTGGCTTCATCTGGAATAGCTGCGACTCTGCTAGAAGGCGGACGAACTGCGCATTCTGCCTTGAAATTACCATTAAACATGCAAATCACTGAAACACCAATTTGCAACATTGCCAAAAATAGCGCAATGGCCAAGATCCTACAGGTATGCAAATTAATTTTTTGGGATGAATGCACAATGGCCCATAAGAGGTCACTGGAGGCGCTGGACAGAACATTGAAAGATCTTCGTGACAACCAAAATATTTTTGGTGGGGCCATGATTCTGTTGTCAGGTGATTTTCGTCAGACTCTTCCAGTTATTCCCCGATCAACTGTTGCTGATGAACTAAATGCATGCCTAAAATCATCGAATTTGTGGCAGTACGTAAAGACACTCCAATTAACAACTAACATGCGAGTATTTTTGCAACATGATGAAACTGCAAATGTGTTTGCGAAGCAGTTGTTAGATATTGGAAATAATAAAGTTGCAATGGACACCTCGACCGGATTCATCACATTACCCACAGATTTCTGTCACATCACAGATTCAAAAGAGGAGCTTATTCAGCGTGTTTTCCCAGATATAGCGCAAAAGTTCAATAACCATAATTGGCTGGGTGAACGAGCAATATTGGCAGCGAAAAATAAAGATGTCGAGGATCTCAATGCGACCATTCAGAATTTTCTTCCAGGACAGTTGGTTTCCTTCAAATCAGTCGACACCGTTATGAACCAGGATGACATAGTCAACTATCCCACGGAGTTTTTAAATTCACTGGAATTGCCTGGATTACCACCTCACAATTTGCAGTTAAAAGTAGGATCAGTTGTCATCATGCTGCGTAACATTAATCAACCTCGACTATGCAATGGAACAAAACTGGCTGTGAAAAAGCTGATGAATAACGTCATTGAGGCAACAATCATAAAAGGAAAATACAAAGGAGAGGATGTCTTGATCCCGCGAATACCGATGATTCCAACGGATTTACCATTCGATTTTAAACGCTTACAATTTCCAGTACGTCTGGTCTTTGCGATGACAATAAATAAATCGCAAGGACAGTCTTTAGAAGTTTGCGGAATCAACTTGGAGTTTCCCTGTTTCGCGCATGGACAATTATACGTCGCGTGTTCGCGCGTCGGAAAACCGTCTTCTTTGTTTATTTACGCACCACAAAACAAAACAAAAAATATAGTTTATGAGAAAGCTTTAAATTGATTAACAAACTGTATCATAACAGTGTGTGTCTGTTAATAAAAATTTAAACCTTATAAATAGCCAGTATTTCAGGAAAACTCTGTTTTTTTAAGTAAGCAACATGATGTGTCG
The DNA here is from genome assembly GCA_963930645.1 of Salticus scenicus. Classification (NCBI taxonomy): domain Eukaryota; kingdom Metazoa; phylum Arthropoda; class Arachnida; order Araneae; family Salticidae; genus Salticus; species Salticus scenicus. The sequence goes on along the minus strand of OZ005650.1, from coordinate 106,739,641 downwards.
AAAATAATAATAAAACTTCATGCTTCATTAAAAAAATGCTTTTTTATTCAATACGTTTTGTTTGTTTTGAAATTAATTTATACAAAAGTTTAGGTCTTTTATTTATCGATTGAGGCAGTACGAAGTCTGCCGGGTCAGCTAGTTTAAAAATAATTATAAGATAAAAAAAAAACTTTTTATATACCATGTTTAAATTTTCTGATGAATCATAGAGCTCTTATCAATGCGCATAAAATTTTTAAAGTGATAATGACGTCAATTTTTGTGAGATGCATATTTTAACTTTTTATAATTTTTTAAGTTCCACGTTTAATTAAATGTATTTATTTTTTATGTCGAAAGAAAATAAACTCGTGAATTTTTTTTTGGCAACAGTTAAATTATAGCTAATATTTTAATGGCTATTTTAACGCTATTAGTATGTTATTATTTTCATATTTTAATTAATTATAAGAAAACTAATCAAAAATTCAAAAATCGGACTTCAAAGTATTGTGTTGTCACCGGGTTCTTAGCTACCGTGAAAGTTTCAAATGTTTAGCTAGTAGGAAAGTTACTTAAAATTTGATTGCAAGATTTGTACCGGACAAACAAAGAAACAAATAATAATAGAAGTTAATAAAAACATGGTAAAATAAATTTGTATAAAATGATCTAATTAGACAAATGTCGTTATTTATTTTATTTTATCACTGAACTGAATCCGCGTGCTTAAATATTACTTTTATATTATTTCTTTTTTCTCGCGTATTTTTTTGTCACTATCATATCATTTCTACAAAATATAACCGTAACTGGTCCACGTTAGTGAAATATTATACAGATTATGTCAATATCCTTAATTGAAATAATATTTTAAAACGTTTGATTCTTTGTATTGTAATTTTTCAATTGATTGACAATTGATTCTATTAATTAATGTGTTGATTGTTCGATTGTATTAACTTGATTCTTTAGATATCAAAAAATAAATAAACAACATTTAATTTAAGCGTACCTACAGAAACGTTACTATTGTTTCGCCAAAGGATCTTATTTTCACTTTAACGAATGTCTAGTAGGTAATGTGCAGATTAACGAGTTTTAGTCGGTAATGTGCAGATTATCTAGGTAATTCACAGATTACCTAGGTAATTTGAGAAATGAAACAATTTTCCTAGCTAATCCGCAGATTAACTGATTTCTGCACTTTAGACGTAACATATATATGAACGTGTATTTTTTTTTTTTTTAACTTTTTCTTTCTTCCTTTTTTTTTTTTTCGTATATTTAGATCAATTAAAAAGTTTTTATTTTTTTTTACACTTTCCAACAAGGTTGAAAATTGTTAATGACTTCGGTTTACATGTCCAAGGCCGTATCCAGAAAAAAATTTCGGAGGGGGCCCAACTTTCACTCAGGTGTTTGTTGTGCACCTGCACATATGCACACCAACAGCGTGCGCGTTAAATTTTGTCCCCCCCCCCCTCAATCACCTTAACTTTAAAACAAATATAAGTTATTGCCTTAAACTTCGTATATAAGCATAAGCATAATAAAATGATTATGCGCTATAATTAAGATCGGTTACAACGCCGCATTGCGGCAAACAATGGAATTAATGTTGCTAAAATCGGAAATGCCAAGAAAACATTTAATAATAATAATAATTTTAAAAAGTGCCTTGGGCCTAAAACTGATGGAACTAGTCCTTTAAAATGCACAAGTCTCTGCTAGAGAGTTTTTTAATCCGTGATGTTATAAACCGCTGACAAACGGAGAAAATCACCGAAAAGCTGGACTCACGGTAAACCGGTTAATAAGGAGTCGAGCTCGTAATTGAAGGATTGAGCGATCGATACTGGAGCGTGGAGCCCTCCAAAGACTGTAATGTAGATTAATGGTATCTGGTGCACTTAAAATTCATTGTGTCCTCCATGTTTTGTAAATATAGCTCGGGAATACTGAAGTTGGGGAAACATCTCCTCCGTAGAGGTTTTAAATTGTGATGGCACGATTTCGGATTACCCTAGAAATGATATCTAGACCGTTGCTGTGATGTCTCTTTAGCTTTAGTGCAATGTTAAGTCCATTCAAATTCAACATACCGAAAACTGGCTGACGTCCTAATTCAGTAGTACGATGCATGATTTATATTCGAAACAACCATGTTTCAAATACTTTTCGTTTTTTGAGATATGGCTTCTTTCTAATACAACCGAGAAGTATCTTTCCCTTGAAAAGGGAAATATAGTGCAGCTACGCTATCTACTGGGCGATATACCCCAAAATCTAATCAACAAAAAATATATCTAAATTTCCAAAAATAGTCTAATGGTGTTCAATGCATCTAAAAACATGTAAATACATTGAAAACGGAAGTCTAAAAGTTTCCGAATCCAATACTTTTTTTCTCTTGTTATATGTGTACAAGAAAATAATATATATATATATATATATATATATATATGGTTTTGTAATTAGATAATATTGCTTGCTTTAGATCATATTACCGGAAACATGAGGACCTGTGTGCTGGCGTCCACTAAACCTAGACATATTACATGTCTAGATTTAGTGAACACATTAAGGTCTTCTCATATAGCTTACTGTTTAGCGTGGGTAGGCGTGTCTTCTACAGACCCTGGAGCTATGCTTATACGCATTGAAGTTCCTGAAAATATTTTGGCATGGCGTACGTATCGATCTATCGTAGCGTTTCTATCTGTACCCAGGGTATGTATCATCCAGGTGTCTCATGTAACACAGCATATATTCAACTGTGACTGCACATCATTATTGATTATCGTTTGGAAAGTGAACGGTGAAGCGATGGCCCATCATCACGTTCTACATCAGACTCAGATATGTTTGTTTTGTGACGATCTTAACAAATATGTTTACATAACTTGTTGGTTTTTTAAGGTATGTCAGGGCAGTAGATAGCAGAATCACTTATTCTACTTGCATCGCAGCTCACATCTACTTTTGTTTTAGGACCGTCTTAGATCTCTTCAGAGGTTTGTCGAACTCAGGGAGCCTTAGCTCCAACATTATGTATATATATTTTTTTTCTCTCCCTCTACCCTTTCACTTGGCCTAGGATGCGACCTGTGGTTCATACCAATGTAGGTACAATACTTTACTTCTTTCGAACGCCGGGAGCTACAGCTACTTTTCTGACTTTGTAATGGCCAATAATTGTTGTATTGCTTGGGGCTATACAATCGCATGCGATTGATTTTTTCCCCTGAAAGATTCGTTGTGGTAATCCTTCCGATTCCTTATGCAAATGTTATTTAGTTATAGGTGCATGGCGACGGATGACGGTAGTGGTATGATAGTTTGAACGATGCTGATGACGCATAGCCACAGATGGTGGCTTTTTCCACAAGTGGGTTTAACACTTCGGTTTCCTTTTGGAAAACAAGGAAAATTGATACTGAATTTCTTTCACAGAACCTGTGGACTGCATGTACCCACTAGAGTCTGGTCCAGTCAAAGCTCAGTCTGGTTTGGGAATCTGGACATTCGTCTGAAATTCTGCCTCGCTGCAAATATGAATATTGAATGCTGTACTCTATGATGTGATTACTGGTATTTTTGCTTTCAGTAGGATTAGATAGTACCATCTTTCATCGCATGTCTTTCTGTCGGACTTTATACTGGCTGTTTTTTGTTAGAAAGGAAGGAAGGTATACTACGGAATGGAAGGTATACTACGTGCATAACTGTCAAAACTATATAAGTTCCATATGCAACTGTGATCTTTGTTAATGATGAATCTTTTGTCTCACAAGGAATTAAAACGCTATTTCTGGCAAGAGAAGTGTTTAAAAGAAAGCAAACACATTACAATGTTTAACAATAAGTACCATACAGTTCTCTTTTTAGTGTTTTTTACAAAAAGCTAATATGCATTTTGATAATTTGGACTTTACAAGACAGAAAATTGCTAATAAATAAGGTTTCACAAGCAAACTAACAATAAAAACAAGATAGTGTGGAGAAAAAATTCATTTTTAAAATTTTTTTTTGTGGTTAGTAGAACATGAAAAATATTGTCTCAGAAAATTTCGGGGGGGGGGGGGGGGCTCGAGTCCCCGGAGCCCCCCCTCTGGATACGTCCCTGTACATGTCTGTCCTATTCGTCTATCTGTCTGTCCGCGCTCTAACATTCTAAATGGATTTTGTACTTCACATTGCTCGAAAACGAATGATCACTGAATGTTCCCAATTTATACCTGTGACTGTCATGATGTCTAGTTGTACACCTGCAAGTGTCGTCTTAAAACGAGCTCTCGTTTTAGAGATATAAGCGACTTTACACGATTTTTCGTGACGTCTGTATGCGAGTGTGTATGTCGCATAACTCATAAATGGTTGGACGTAGAAAGTTGCGAATTGGTACACATGCTTGTTATAACATCTAGTTGTGCACCTCTTTTTTTGGACTTTGTATGATTTTCCGTTTTGGAGATATTTAGGAAAATCAGGTTCCTAATGACAAAAAATACAAAGGTTTTGGGCTATAATGTATCAAAAAAAAAAAAAAAATGTAATAATTCAAAAATGGTTTGGACAAATCTTGCAATCGATTTTTAACTGACTTCCCGACTAGTTAGGCATTTGAAACTTTCAGAAAAGCTTAGAACATGGTGACAATGCATTTTTTAAATATCTTTAGCAAATTGTTTCGGGTCACTGCTGCCTTTGGCGGCGTTTATATGTTTCAACAGAAAATTTATTTAACTAACTTCCCGACTAGCTAGAGATTTGAAACTTTTAGAATAGTTCAGAACACGATGAAAATGCATTTTTAAAATACCTTTAAAGAACTGTTTCGGGTCCCTGCTGCCTTCGGCAGCGTTACCAGTACAAATCTTGCAATCGATTTTTAACTGACTTCCCGACTAGCTATAGACATTTGAAACTTTCAGAAAAGCTCAGAACACGTTGACAATGCATTTTTTAAAAATATTTTTAGCCAACTGTTTCGGATACCTACTGCCTTCAGCATTGTTTATATGATTCAACAGAAAATTTATTTAATTAACTTCCAGACTAGCTAGACATTTGAAACTTTCAGAATAGTTCAGAACACGATGAAAATTAATTTTTTAATACTTTTAGCCAGCTGTTTTGGATCCCTGCTGCCTTCAACAGCATTACCTATACAAATCTTGCAATCGATTTTTAACTAACTTCCCGACTAGCTAGACGTTTGAAACTTGAAACTTTCAGAAAAGCTCAGAACACGGTGATAATGCATTTTTTAAATATTTTTAGACATCTGTCTTGGTTCCAATGACAATGCTTTTTAACATTATGTATATATTTCTAAAGGTGAATAAGGAAGTCATGTGGTGCCCACATCAGATTTTTATATTTTTAAAAAATGTACAAAATTTTTCCTTCCTGTTTTTGAAACGCCCTGTAAAAAAAAACTAAAGTTCAATATCTTAAAGATAAGTGCTTTACCAAGGTCATTTAATGCTCTTTCAAACCATATAAAACTTTTTTTAAAATAGGGATTAGCGATCTATGTTTTCAAAATTTACGAAACATCGATTTTTACATCGAATTTTTCACTAAACATTTTATAACTCAAAAAAATTTTCGATGTAAATCAATTCCTTTTTTACTTCCATTACCTGACTACTGTAGGTAATGGAAGTATTGTATTCATTCCAAAAATTCGATACCGAATTTTCATCTGATTTACTCATTTTAAGGACTCCCGAGTACAAAAATGTAGTTTTTGGCAATTGGTCAGTGTGTGTGTGTGTGTGTGTATGTATGTGGGGAATCTTCCTGCTATCATATTTCCGAAACTAATAATGATAGAACTACGAAACCTCAAAATTGAGACAGGTCTAGTGTACAAATGAATTTTTTCAAATTTTGGTAAAATTGGAAAACCGGAAGTGGGACATCGTAAACCGGAAGTGGGACTGGAAGTCCGTATCTCAAAAACGGCTCTAACGATTTTCTTCAAAGTTACAATATCAACACTCTATCAGATTCTTTTCGAATGATATAGATAGTTTGTTCAGGAAAATCGTTAGGCGTCCTTATAAATAAGCTCAATTTCAGGTCTCGCAAGTGCGTTACTTTAAAAGCAGCTGTACGATTTTTTTTCAAACTCGCCATATTAACTCCTTTTTAAATATCCTTTTGTATGCAATTATTGTTTTCCGGTCAATAATCGAGTATGCCAAGTTTTAATAGCAGGAGACTTGGCGTTGGAATATTAAAACAGGAATAAACTACTACGTCAGAAACGCCAAAGAAAAATTATTGAGGTGCATACAGCTGTTTCGGTAGCCTAAAGCGTACCGTCTTCAGTGCAAAAAGAATTCTGAATCTGGAGAAGTGCTCGTATATATAGGAGAGGGACCGGATTCAGTTCAACCAATAGGATTACGGAAGAGGTGGGGAGTGTGGCCAATAGGAATTAAGGAATGTGTAGCTGTGTAAACAGTAGAAAATTTAAGGAAATGTGGACTGAATGTAAAATTTCCAACAATCAGACAAATAGGGAACAGCGAAATCACAATTTACAAGGTGATTTTTTCCAAAAGTCAATATTCTGTTCTCAAACTCAATTCAAATTTTGCCATTTCTAAACCTCCTTCTTTTCCTCAGTTAATTGCACCGGTTGAAAAAGCTTTCAAAAATTCTCGTCTGACTGACCAAGAGAAAGAAAATCTTCGTCATTTAATCCTTAATAATGCTAATTTCAACTCTAAAAATTTTAAATCAAATCTCAGCCCTGCAGAAAAAAACGCCTTCGAGGAATTAAAATCTAATGAAAATATCATCATTACTAAAGCTGATAAAGGTGGTCAGATTGTTATTTTGGATAAAAAACAATACATCGAAAGTGTTACCGAACTAATTAATGATGGCCCATACATTCCTCTGCCCCGTGACCCCTCTCCTCAAGAATTAAATATTAAATCTGCTATAAAATCTTGCCCCTTGTTATTGAACTCGACTAATTCCCATCTTATCCCTTCTATTGCTAATTGTGCCAGATTTTATGCTTTACCAAAAGTTCACAAACCCAATATTCCATTTCGTCCAATAGTCTCTAATATCGGTACTGCTTCCTATAATTTAGCTAAATTTCTCACCACAATTTTTGCTCCACTTCTTGCTGCTAATAGTTATACTGTTAAGAATTCCATAAATTTTGCAAAAAATATTCAAAACTGCCCTCACACTAATCTCACTATGGTTTCTTTTGATGTAAAATCTCTTTTCACTAATGTTCCAATAAGTGGCGCCCTCTGCTGTCTCGAAAATAGATTAAAAGAGTTTCATTTCACCTCTTTTGAAATACAAGAATTAATTTCTCTTACCCGCATTTGTTTATCACAAACCACTTTTTCTTTCCAAAATAAATTCTACCGTCAGTCTAAAGGTTTAGCCATGGGTTCCCCTCTCTCCCCAATTCTCGCAGACATTTACATGCACTATTTCGAAAGCAAGCTTTTTAAGAAAATATCTTTTCCTTTTTGGACCCGTTACGTTGACGACACCTTCACGCTTATCGACATATCTCATCACAATATTGACCATGTCTTAGAAACCTTAAATTCAATTGACAGTAATATCCAGTTTACATATGAAATAGAAAATAATGGCTCCCTTCCATTTCTTGATACCCTCGTCTCTCGCACTGTAAATGGATTTTCAACCAGTCTATCGTAAAAATTTTTCAGTCTCCCTTCCTCCCCATGCGCGTTCATGTCACCCACCTAACCAAAAAAATGGCTGCTTTCTATACTTTTGTAAACCGTGCCCTTAATATTTGTTCAACTCCTATTTTATTGAAATCTGAAATTAAATACCTGAAAGCCATCGCAATTGACAGAGGTTATGACCCTTCCATTATAGACAAAGCTATCCAAAAATTACAACTCCCTCGTATTTCGTCTACTAAATCAGTCACATCTAATATCAGTATTGTTTTACCCTATTTTTCTAAAACCAGTCAAACCATAGCTAAAATTCTCAAACAATATGATTTTAAAATAATATTTTCGCCTTCCAATAAACTCACCTTTTCTCAGTTAAAAGATCCTATTGATGTGCATAATTCTTGGGGCATTTATAGTATTTCCTGTCAGTGTGGTTTATCATATATTGGCCATACTAAACGCAGTCTTAAATTTCGTCTAAAAGAACATATGAATTACGTCCGCAAACAAGAAACCAATAAATCGGCTATTTCTAAACATTGCTGGGAGGAAAATCATAATTTTAAATTTAATTCAGCTAAAATAATTTGCAGACCTAAATCCATTCATGAACTCGATTTCTTTGAAGCTTTTCATATTTATAAAAATTTTAAAAACCTTGTAAATTGTGATTTCGCTGTTCCCTATTTGTCTGATTGTTGGAAATTTTACATTCAGTCCACATTTCCTTAAATTTTCTACTGTTTACACAGCTACACATTCCTTAATTCCTATTGGCCACACTCCCCACCTCTTCCGTAATCCTATTGGTTGAACTAAATCCGGTGCCTCTCCTATATATACGAGCACTTCTCCAGATTCAGAATTCTTTTTGCACTGAAGACGGTACGCTTTAGGCTACCGAAACAGCTGTATGTACCTCAATAATTTTTCTTTGGCGTTTCTGGCGTAGTAGTTTATTCCTGTTTTAATATGCCAAGTTTTGGTAAAAATTGGTATCTCAAAAACAGCTCTAAAGATTTTCTTGAAAATTGTTACATAAATCCGTTATAGATATACTTTTTAATCTGTTACGTAATTATTACAGGAAAATTAACTGTCTTCCTGATTAGGTAGGTCAGTATCAGATTTCGGTAATTGGTGATTCCAAAAATAACTCTACATTTTTTTTTTCTTCTTTTTAAACTCGCTATGTAAACTTTGTTTTATATGTCTTTGCAACTGTATCAGTTTTCTCTTACCAAAAAATTTTTTGGTGTCTACTTCCTTAAGTCAATTTTATGTCTTTTGATCACACTATCTCCAAAAAATGCGTACAAGTGTAATAGTGGGTAATCGAAAGCCTGTGGTTGTTTCACACCAGATTTTTTTTTTTTTTTTTACTTTCCGAACACTATAGTGAGGAAAGTATTGTAATCATGTCAAAAATCCGAATTCGAGATTTTGATGTTTCTATACGTTTTGAGGTCCCCTGAGTCCGTTTTCACTATTTTTACGATGATGTATGTATGTGTGTGTGTATGTGTGTATGTGTGTATGTCTGTGAACACGCTAGCGTCTAAACGCTTCGTTCGATTAACCTGAAAGTTGGTACGCATATTGTAAGTCACCATAGTACGAACCCTATAGATTTTGGTGAATCTAGCACTTATAGTTTTTTTACAGGGACACAAAGAAAAATTCTTTATCATTATGGCCTATGGGAGCAAAATCTTAAAAGTGCGATAGCATCTAAACGCCTTATTCAATTGAGCAAAAATTTTATACACATATTATAGATCACAAATACTCAATCTGTATAGATTTTGGAGAATCTAGCACTTATAGTTTTTTTACAGGGACACAAAGAAAAATTCTTTATCATTATGCCTATGGGGCCAAATTTTTAAAAATGTGATAGTGTCTAAACGCCTTATTAATCCGAGCAAAAAAATTGTACACATGTTATAGATCACAGTTGAACTAACTGTATAGATTTTGGTGAATCTAGCACTTACAGTTTTTTTTACATGGACACAAGGAAAAATTCTTTATCATTATGGCCTATGGGACTAAATTTTTAAAAGTACGATAGCATCTAAACGCCTTATTGAATTCAGCTGAAAATTTATATGAGTATTATAAATCACTGTTGCACTAACTATAAGCATTTTGGTGAATCTAACATTTATAGGTTTTTACAGGGACACAACGAAAATTTCTTTGTCATTATGATCTATGGGCTCAAAGTTCAGTAGCGTTAAATAAAACAACGTGTAATAGATGGAGAAAAATACTCAAACACTCTATTATGGTTTTCTCTCTTTTGTTTGTTTAACAACTACTCTTTCTTTACTTTATCTACAAAACTGTTAATTACTCAATGTTCGGAAAGTCGAGTGGAGTCACTCCAGATTTTTTTTTTTTTTTTTTAATATAGCTCTAAAAGGAACAAACCATAAAAAGATGGGAAACTGATTGCAAAAAATTTAGTGAGCTATAATTTTTAGTTCCCCATCATACTATAGTATGGGGAACTTAGGTAATCGTGAAAAATTCCGACCTCGATTTTTTGATTTGTTTTCAGGTGTGAGGAATCCGAAAATGACAAAATTTGTATGGTGTCTGTCTGTAGGGTGTCTGTTAGTGGGTCAGTGTGTTAGTCCGTTAATTTGTTAGTCTGTTAACACGATATCTCACGAACAAATGATCGCAGAGGTCAGATCAGTTTTAAAATATTACTTTCGATACTGGCAAGAACCCTATTCTTTTGCAACATTCGAATTAAAAAACTTCGTAAGTTATGAGAAATTTACGATTTTCTTAACATGGGAGAATAGGACAAAAATTCCCTTAAACGTGCATTAAATGGAAATTTTTTACTGTGAAAATGTCAAACCAGTTTGAAAATATCGGTTTTGATGCCGGAATGAACATCAGTAACTATAAATATGCTACTTTGAAAATTTCGCAAGTTATTTGAAATTTACGAATTTCTTAACATGGCAGTATAGGGCAAAATTTCACATAAAAGTCAATTTTTAGAGATATTTTCATCGTAAAGATGTCAGACTACTTTTGAAATATTATTTAGGACACTGGCATGAATATTAATGACTATGCATTTTCCAATATTAAAATTTCGTAAGTTATTGGAAATTTACGAATTTCTTAACATGGCAGAATAGAGCAAAATCTCACATAAACGTCAATCTTGAGGGATATTTTCATCGTAAAGATGTCAAACCACTTTCGAAATATTATTTAGGATACTGGCATGAATATCATAGACTATGATTTTTTCAGTTTAAAAAATTCGTAATTTATTTGGAATTTACGCGTTACTTATCATGTCAGAATATGGCAAAATTGAGCATAAATTTCCATTTTGAGGATCATAAATACATTAGACAACTTCAAAATTACATTTATGATATTTGTTTGAACATGATTGAATACAAATATTCTAATAGGAAATTTTCGTAAATTATTCGTAATTTACGATTTTATCAACATATCGAAATTGTAAATTTTTCATATAAATATGAATTTTGAGGATTATTGCATTGGAAACAGTAGCATGAAAACTAAACAACGGAATCGACTCTCATAAAATAAATTAATAGATTAGAATGAGGTAAATATATCGAAGTGAACGTATTAGGCGGAGATTTCATTTTGTCACTGTATCAAGCTTTGGTCATTCATTTCTTTTAACATGATTATAATATGTCTCGCACTAGAAATTTATGAGAACATAAATATGATGGGGAACTGAGCAGAGTTCACCTATGCCAACTAGTTTTTTTCTGAATCGCGTGCATGGATTTTATGAAACTCTCAATTCGCAATCTTTCTTTAATAGCTTGCCTTTCTAACTCCGATCCCGCGTAAACTAATAAAAAAACATTAAATACACTGGTAGCAATTAAAAGCACATTTTCCCACGATTCAGAGGATATATATTAAATACAGATATTTTATTTTTTTTTAACATTAAAAAAAAAAAAAAAAAAAAAAAAAATCAAAAATTCTGATTTTTTTTGGCTAACGGCTTAATTTTTTAACTATAGGTATCATCAAAAAAGCTGATATTATAGAGTAAATAAACCCACGTTAAACATTTTAAGCTTCTTTTTTATACCGTATGTTTGAAGATTGATGATTCTTAGTCTATAACAACCTGACATTGGGCGATTTTAAATTAAAACTCTTCTCATAAGACCAGTCTCCGCTTTTTTAATAAACTTCACAGGGAAAAAAAAAAAAAACAGCAAAATAAATAGCAATGCAATATTAAATATGTTAAAAAAAAAAAAATACTTACGCACACAGAAAACTTGAGGAATTACATAATTTTTTTTTTTTTTAATCTTGTTGAAAGAAAAGTTTTAATATAAAGAACAACTAAAGTGAAAAATATACAATTTCACAGCATACACTTTTATGATCAGCTAAAATAATGAAAAATTTCGGCATCTACAGTGTTACTAATGTATTCATCATTTTCATTCCTTTTATTTTTACCATTTGTTTGAATTGAAAAATTTTCAATTTCTTTTTCAGAAATTTCATTAGCAAGTTCTGGATTTTGATTCAGAAACTGGGTCCAGTCCTCGATTAATGTTCCAAATCCAGCTGACTGAACGTAATGAATCGCTGTATCTTTTAAATTTTGATCGCTGTGAAGGTCTGCTAGATTTAAAATGTCGAATACATTTTCGTTCGAAATAATTTCTTGTAAGTGCTCAACGCATAATTCTTTTACTCGCAAGAGGCCGTATTTGTCAGCAATTTCATAAAGTGAAATAAATTCCTCAACATGTTCGATATGACGGAGAGTACCCGTTGGAAAAAATCTTCCAAGCTTGCAAAATGCTGGGTATTCTTCAGAACAAATTAACATGCGTTTAGTTGTAGATTCCACCATAGGCAATTCAGCAATACGTTTGAAATATGGTGATTCAGAGTACAAATGAAGGAAAAGTGGTGTATTAAAGGGCAATTCATATTTGATATTTCCATCTGGTGATTCAATTTCTTTGATATCATTATCACAACTCATTGCTCTGAAAATGTTAACACCGTGGAGTGAATCTAATTTAAAATGCTCTGTAACTGAAACGTTTAAAAATATAGTGAGTTTATCATCAGAAACCAATTCATCAAAATTATTTATTATCGTAGCACAATTTAAAAACCTTTCAAAACCGAAAGGTGCAAACTTGTTCTTAAAATTTCCTTCTTCTATTCCTCCACACCGGCTAATCACGTAAGACTGGGGAAATCTTGATATTCCATTATTGTCAATTAGGCCCACGATGCAAGAGAAATCGTAAGCCACGGAATCACTGTTTAAATGGCAATTCTTGTTCTCTAGGAACAGAACGGAAAAGAAGCCACTATTTTTCAAATTGCATCCATTTCCATACAAAAAGATTTCGAATCGTTCTATAAATGTTTCGATTTCGTCATTTATTATAAAATTTGCTGGGATTCCACTTTCTTCCTTTATACATCTGCTGAAATCGGTCACTACTAAAAACATTTGCCAATTGCTAAAGTCAGGGTTTGGATACCCTATAGCTTCAAATGATGAATTATCGTTCATGATGAATATATTTGCGACACACGATCTTCCTTTTAAAATGGGAGACTGATAAATTTGTATAATAACACTTAAAAAAGCAAACAATATTTGATTATCATAAAATGAAACCTTTACAATACAATAATTTGGTGATAACCGACCATGCACTGATAAAATTAGAAATGAGATAAATGCTACATCAACATTATCACAGTGATGCCAGATGGTCGAAAATTATTTCCCCAAACAGGTCTTCAAATTTCCCCAAATCAGGGGGGTTTTTCGAAAAAGTCCCCAACTTGATTTCTACTAAAAAGAGAAAATAAAAATTTTTTCAAAAGAAAATATCAAGCAGATTTAAGTTGATAAAAGCTCAGATTTTTCCCCAAATGAAGGCAATTTTTGGAAAAAACTCCCCAAATAACAATAAAGCTATTGAAAATCCCTGGTCGTAGGGATAAATCATTATGTTGCCAACATTGACAGAAAGTTGAACTCCCCAGATTTATCCCCAAAAATTTTAGAATTCCCCAAAAAAATCCCCACAAACATTTGGTCCCCAAAATTGTCCCCAGAAGCCTCAAAATTCCCCCAAAATGGGGACAAAATCCCCAATCTGGCATCACTGCATTATCATTTTCTCTTTCACTTGATCTCCCTTTCCGTCATTATTTATTTATTTATCTATTTAATTTCTATTTTTTTTCTATTTGATTTCATTACTGTGTTTGTGAGTTGTTAATACCTTTTAAAAAGATTAATAAGTCGCATAGAAAAATAAACATATTTTCTGCTATTGATAAACAAAGTTATAACTGCTTAATTCAAAAACGGAAATAAAAGTATTTACAAAAAAAAAAAAAAAAAAAAATCTGATGTGGGCACCACATGACTTCCTTATACACTTTTAGAAATATACATAATGTTTTAAAAAACATTCACATTGGACCCGAAACAGTTGGCTAAAAATATTTAAAAAAAAAATGAATTATCACCGTGTTCTGAGCTTTTCTGAAAGTTAGCTAAAAACCGATTGCAAGATTTGTACTGGTAACGCTGACGAAGGCAGCAGGGACCCGAAAAAATTGGCTAAAAGTATTAAAAAAAGGAATTTTACCATGTTCTGAACTATTCTGAAAGTTTCAAATGTCTACCTAGTCGGGAAGTTAGTTAAATAATTTTTTTGTTGGACCATATAAACGCTGCCGAAGGCAGCAGGGACCTGAAACAGTTGGCTAAAAGTATTAAAAAAATGCATATTCACCGTGTTCTGAACTATTCTGAATGTTTCAAATGTCTAGCTAGTCGGGAAGTTAGTTAAATAAATTTTCTGTTGAACCATGTAAACGCTGCCGAAGGCAGCAGTGACCCGAAACAATTGGCCAAAAATATTTTAAAAATGCATTGTCACCGTATTTTGAGCTTTTCCGGAAGTTTTAAATGTCTAGCTAGTCGGGAAGTTAGTTACAAATCGATTCCAAGATTTGAACTGGTAACGCTGCCGAAGGCAGCAGGGACCCTATACAGTTGGCTAAAAGTATTTAAAAAATGCATTTTCACCGTGTTCTGATCTAATCTGAAAGTTTCAAATGTCTAGCTAGTCGGGAAGTTAGTTAAATAAATTTTCTGTTGAATCGCATAAACGCTGCTGAAGGCAGCAGGTATCGGAAACAGTTGGCTAAAAATATTAAAAAAATGCATTGTCAACGTGTTCTGAGCTTTTCTGAAAGTTTCAAATGTCTAGCTAATCGGAAAGTCAGTTAAATTGCAAGATTTGTCTAAACCGTTTTTGAGTTATTACCGTTTTTTGATACATTATGGCCAAATTTTTGTCATTATGAACCTAATTTTCCTAAATATCTCCAAAACGGAAAATCATAGAAAGTCCAAAAAGGGAGGTGCACAACTAGATGTTATAACAAACCTATTTACCAATTCGCAACTTTCTACGTCCAACCGTTTTTGAGTTATGCGACATACCCACACACAGACACACACACACATACAGACGTCACGAAAAATCGTGTAAAATCCCTTATATCTCTAAAACGAGAGCTCGTGTTAAGATGACACTTGCAGGTGTGCAACTAGACATCATGAAAGTCACACGTATAAATTAGCAACATTCAGCGATCATTCGTTTTTGAGCAATGTGAAATACAAAATCCATTTCGCAAATCGGGATTACTATACTTCCTTATACTTTGTATAAGGAAGTAAAAAGAACTAATTATGTGAAAATATTTTATTACCAGGTTTCTCTTTAACCCTTTCATTCCCAATTTTTTCCATCTATAAAACAATAAATCTTATATTTAGTCATAAATTTATTTCGAAGGTAATATATATAAATATATTTTTAGAAATAGGAGTAATATCAGAGTGCGAATTAATATAGCTAACAAAGCAACTGAGAGATGTTTATTTATGTTTAATATAACCTCTGATGCCATTTAAAATAAAACTTTTCAATAAATAAAAATATCAAAATTTTGGAAGAAATACATATTGCAATTAATTAAAATACAAATTATAAACATTAAAAAATAAAATAAAAAATATTTCAAACAGTTAATTTTCTGAAATTGTCCAAATCAGGAAACTGTCTCCGATATTATTATCAGCATAGAGTAAAATATACTTTCATTTATCAACAAGGATGGTGAAATCATCTAAAATATATATTTTTCGGTGAGAAAATGTTTATAGATTTTAATATTGTTCATTTTGAATAAGCGGAAGTGTTAAAAGTAAGAAAATAAACCTGAAATGTTATGATTCCAATTGGCATCACAGGGAATGAAAAGGGTTAAAAGATAAATTGGCTAAGCCCGAATTAGTCCATCTATGAATTCATTTAAAACAAATTCTAATTGAATGAAATGCTTGTTATAACAAAATATTTAGTTTTTCACCACAACAATTTTCTGAAGGAAACGTTAATTCACTATATGAAATTTCATTACAGTGAACAGGTTTTTAGTTGGTTGGTTAGGTTTAACGTTGCACTAGTACTGCGCTGTGGCAAGACAGTCTGGGACGCATCCCTAAGAATGGTCTGGAGACATGCCATCACAATTTCGATCTTCCAAGGAGGGTATGACTCCTCCGCTTCGATAACCCCTAGAGGTATAAAAATGGTGGCAACTTGGAGGACAATGTGACCATGACCGATTTTACCTGCACCAGCCACCGTTAGTGTACACGACGGTCTTTGGCCGGCTCGAGTGTCGAACCCACGATCTTCCAATTACGAGCTGGGTGCTTTAGAACAGGTTTTTATAATTAGTTCTAACACAATTCGACTATATATATATTTGCTGTACAAGAAACTTGCTATCCATTAATAATAAACATATTATAAAAATTACATAGTTGCCTACTTTTCCGTTTTTCTCTACTGTAATTTGTGAATATTATTGTAAGATCTTTTTAGAGTTTTCCATGCGAAAACTACAGAAACAATAGTTATTCAGGAAAAGTGGCAGAAAAAAACTGGAAGTTGGCAAATACGAAAATATAGTTATTTTCTTATGTATATAGTATTGCTATATACAATTTGTTTCTAATTATGCATGAAAAAAGAAATAAATAAAAAAAATAAATAAAAATAAAGCAATAACGAAAAGTAATACATGTAAATGTATCGCACACCGGGAAGAAAAGTAACACAATTCAAAAAATGCATTTGAGAAAAATCAACATAGTACTAGATAACGATAAAGCATTGACTAGCATTATAATAAAATAGGCGCAACTGCCTCACAGGTGGTTAATTTTCGAGATAGAGATATGACGTTTTTGTGTACGTTAGGGTATTTTATACACATTTTTCATTGATATAAACACAAAATTGCTTTTTTTTGTTTTAGATCTGTTACTTTTTTTGCCGGGGTGCGAATATGAGTGTTTTTTTTTTTTTTTTTTTTACGAAATTAAAGATGGAATATCAAATTTTTATCACATAAAATTCCTGAAAGAGTTATTATAATAAATAGATAAATAAATTGTACATGATATACCATAAATATGCGTACATATATTTTTAAAGATACAAATTATATAACCTTGAAACATTTTCTAAATTCAAAAACAAAAAGACGCAGTAAGTCTTGAGGTCAACAGCAAAAGAGAAGGTAAGAACGAAATTGTTTTTACTGAAAATTGTCCATTACCTGACTACTATAGATAATGGAAGTATTGTATTCGGTTAAAATTTTTGACATGGAGTTTTCCCATGAAGGTCTCCTGAGTCCAAAAAATTGTTTTTCGAAATTCTTCCGCGTGTGTGTGTGTGTGTGCGTGTGTGTGGGTGCGTGTGAGTCGAAAATCTTCTGACTATCATATCTCCGAAACTGATAAATATAGATCGACGAAACTTCAGAATTGAGATAGGTCTAGGGCACAGATGATTTTTTAAACACTTTTAATGAAAATTGGAAAACTAGAGGTGGGATATATTAAACTGGAAATAGGATCGTAGGGCTGTATCTCAAAAACGACTCTAACGATTTTCTTCAAAGTCGCTATATAAACACCCTATTAGATATCCTTTCGTATGTATTAGTTAGTTAGTTCAAGAAAATTGATAGACGTCCTGAGTAAATAGGTCTCGTAAGTTCGTTCCTTTAATAACGACTGTGATGATTTTTTTAAAACCTGCCTTATTAACTCCCTTTATAACCTTTTGTATGTTACTGCTGTTTTCCGATCAACAGATGAGTTTCCCAAGTTTTGATGAAAACCAAAAGTGGGACCGAAAATTGGTACCTCAAAAACGGCTCAAACGATTTTCTTGATAATTGTCACAAAAGCATAATTTTTTATATCCTTTCGCATGTATTACTTGGTTATAACAGAAAAATTTGTAGTTGTTCTGATTAACTAAGTCAGTTTTAAATCTTGAAAATTGGTTCTTCAAAAAATGGCTCTATCGATTTTTTTTTTTTTTTTTAATTCGCTGTGTAAATTTTGTTTTACATGTCTTTACACACGCATCAGTTTGCTTTTACAAGAAAATTGTCAGGTGTTCGATTTGTTACGTCAATTTTATGACTTCTGATCACATCATCTTCCAGACTCTATTCTAAAAATATATAAATAAATAATCTGGTGTATTACTCATACGACTTTGACTTACCCTGCATTTCTACACTATAGAATGCAGATTAAGTCGTAAGATCAACTAGGTAAGAAAATAAAGTTTAAAGGTTTAGGGACAGTTTTATTTAACATACAATTCTCTGTGACTGAGACTACCGCCCCCCCCCCCTCCAATTTCAACCAGCCATTCAATTATTGTGCTTACATTTATATATGTATATATTATATATATACAAGGTTGTAATTAATTTGCCTTCAAACTTGCCAATATTGATCAATTCTTCCAAGTAGCACCCTAATACGAACTTCAAAATGCTAATTTTGAATTTTCTGCAGTTATTTGCTTTTAAGTTATGCTGATAACAGATACACATACAGATCAACAGCTAAAAAATCAGACTTTCATATTCAGAATAACTCAAAACGTGATATTATAAAATAAAAGAATCAGATTAGAAAATATTTATTTGTTTTTAAGTTAAGCTCTTAACAATATACATACGGATCAATTTCTAAAAATTGGACATTTGTATTCAGATGAATTCAAAACGTGATATTACAAGAAAACTGCAGTTGAAAATAGAACTTCAAACATACTGTTTACAGTATGAGTATTAAAACTGAATTTTCCTTCCTGAGTAGTGTTCGTCGACATAGTAAAATGTAGCAAAGCACTTCCATCAATTTCAATAGGAAAGAACGTTTAGCTTAGTTTTGGCTAGCCTGTATATTGTCTTATAAGCTATATGCACATCACATTGTGTGTTTAAATTTAGTCTTATTTGAAAAACACGTAACACAGAATGAAATACACTTCCAGCAATTTCCAAGTATAGCTCCATTAAGGACCCGCTTCACTCACCGCCGCCGGAAGCCGAAGCTAATGTTATTCAATGGGAAATTTTTCTTTACAAATAACTTATCAACTAATACATATTTTTAAATTCTGTTTTCACATTCTGAAAATTCCCAGCTGTTAAATTGACGGACCTTTTTTAAAAAAATATTTTTTAAATTTTTTTATATTTTATTTTGCAGCTGCAAAATACGAATTTTCAATATGTGAAATTTTTTCATTTTGCAATTTCAAAATAAAATATTAAAAATTAAAAAAATACATTTTTAAAAAAGGTCCGTCAATTTAACAGTTGGGAATTTTCTGAATGTGAAAACAGAATTTAAAAATATGTATTAGTTAATAAGTTATTTGTAAAGAAAATTTCCCCATAGAATAACATTGGCTTGGGCTTCAGGCGACGGTAAGTGAAGAGGGCCGTAAATCCAAATACCCTGTAAACGAAATGCTGAATGATTTCCATACTGCAGTCTATTCTTTAATCACATTTCTTTCGACGATGGTAGTCTCTGTAAATGAATGATGAATGACGAATGATTTCCATACCACTGTCTATACAAAACATTCTTTTTGGATTAAAAACAAATAAATAAAATAAAAAATTCTAACTTCTAAACTTTCATTAAATTATTTATTTTAATTTATAATTGTTGCCAAAAAAATTAAACTTTAAATTTTACATCTACTTTTTAAGGTAGCAACGCGATCTTGTTTTATATAAAAATTAAACCATTAAATTCATTTTTTTACTTATTTTTATTTCATATTGCTCGCGCACTTCTTATTTCCTAATTCAATATTATTAAAAAAAAAAAAAACTTTTTCGATATCGCTTGTAACGATACTGATTATTTATTAATTTTCTTTTCTTTTTTTTTCAATAATAATAATAATAATAAAAGATTTCGATGAAATTCTGGCAAAAGCAGAATTTAGTTTAGGACTATTAGTTTTTTTTTTCTTTTTTCTTTTTTCAAATTATAACATCGCTTTCAAATTATTCAATTATATTTTCGATAAATTTTAGATTTCGACAAATGTCCAACTATCGAAAACGACAACGCAAAAATCCCAGATTGAGACTAATAAGCCCTCAGTCCTAATAAATAGATAAGTGTTTATTCCATTTTGCTTAGGGCAGCCTATACATGTTACATTGTACTTATAAGAAGTTCTGCCCTTAGGCGTAAAGTATTTGAATTCTCTTGGATGACTCTGTACATGAGCCTTTTGCTTGAAGTCAATAAAAACTTTAGTGTAGCATTTTTATATGATACAGATGTATAATAACGAGTTTGTTCGTCTTGTTACTATTTGGTCTTGAGATGTGCTAATAACAGACACACAGACCAACCACTAAAAATATGATTTTGGAATTCAGGGGACCACCTCAAAACGTGTAAATATAATAAAATCTCTCTTTCTAAAATTTGACCCCAAAACAGTACTTTCTCTATCATATATACGGGTAAGAGAAAGTAACAAATGATATACATAGCGAGCTTTTTTACATATATATAAAAGAGAAGCTGAGATATAGTCTTTCCGTTAATGAAAATTAACAGCAGCATAGCAGCATCACTTTTTGTCCGATATGCACTTAAATTGAATTAGCATGGTTTTACATATTATTCATCTCACACACCATCTTTGTTGCATTTATACATCATAGAAACTGAAATATTGCCTTCTCGTTAACGGAATTAAATTGCAGCACGGCAGCCCCATGTGTCAGCGAATTTACACCCAGATTGAAACAGCATAGTTTTACATAATACCCATCTCCTATGCAAAGTTTGGTGCGTTTATGCGCAACAAAAGTGGAGATATAGCCTTCGATTAAATGGGTCGAATCACAGCATAGCAGAGCCACCTATTGGATGATATATTCCAAAAGCTAATCAGCACCAATTTAAATCGTGGTCTAACCAAGTATAAATCGTGTTTAAATTCCGTCGCTGAGGTACAATATTTTCCTAACGCATCACACACACGCGCAGAAAAATTTTCTAAAAATAGGCGAATCATATTTGGGACCCATAAAAAGTGTAAATTCATCGAAAACTGGAAGTCGAAACTTTTCGCGAATCCAATACATTCCTTTACATTATTTTATATAACAGCCTTCGGGTTAAAATTATCAAAAATGTAACCAATATATCTCATCAAAATTATTATTTACATATGCAGTTATGTGCAAATTTCACCAATTGATGTTGAGATATAGTGATCTGAGATGCCGCAGAATGTAATACTCGCGCCACTTTTCGGCCTATACACCAAAATTCAATAAGAATAATTTTCCAGAATATATATCACATACAGGGTTTGATGCATTTATAGCTTAAAGATGAGATATAGCTTTTGCGTAAACGTAAAATAATGCAGAATAGCAGCTCCCCTGTCATCCGATATGCATTTAAAGTGAATCAGCATAGTTTTACCTAATATCCATCTCACATGCCAAGTTTTGTACATTTATACACTGTAGAAACTTAGATATATACTTCCTCAAATACGATTAAATTGCAAGATAGTAGCGCCACCTGCTGGCTGATATTAATTCAACCTGAATCAGCAAAATTTTATATAATATATATCTTATACTAAGTTTAGTGCACTGTAGTTGCAGAGCCTTTCCTGAAATGAGAGGAAATCGCAGCGTGGTTGCGTCACCTGTTGGGTGATATAGCCCAAACGCTAATCAGCACCATTTCCAGTCAAGGTCCAACCAAATATCAAGTTCTGTTAAATTAAGTCCATTGGTTCAAAAGGTACAGTATTCACAAAGTTTTGCTAACTTAAAAAGACAGTTTTTTTTTTCTAAAATGGTCGAATCATGTTCAGGAAATCTCAAAACGAGTAAATTCCTCGAAAACCCGAAATCAAATATTTTCCAAAATTACTTTCTATTAATATATTCAGAAGATATAGTAATAAATCCATCTTTTTTTAGAAGTAATTAGTCAATTTCAGTTATTAATTGAAATGCATTTTGTTTTACCTAAAAAATATCTCTTCTATTTAAAGCTGACGTTGACGTAAATGACAAAAAAAAAAAAAAAAAAAAAGAACTTTCATTAATTAAATCCTTTTTTAATTTGCGTATATGTTTAATAGTATAAAATTTCGATTACCGCTCATTTACTCAATAAGCATTTCTACCACTATAATGGCTGTTGCCCTTTAGAATAAAAGATCTGTAGTGTAGGGAGTGTAGGGATCGTAGGGATGTTAAATCTATACAAATTACTATGTCTGTGGTTTTATTTGAAATTTAAGAAATTGCTAGATTTAATAACTTTCTTCTTTAGAAAGTTTCAATACAGAAGAAGGGGCCGTGCCCTTAGCGGAAATCTATAAACCCGTGTCCTTAGCGGAAATGTTATCCCCCCTCGGTGGCGTGCTTTTAGCAAACGTGCCTTTAGCGGAAATGTATAATAAATTTAAAAATAAATTAATAAATAAAAAAACGAACTCTTCAATTTTCCTGCACACTTTATCCACATTTAGCACTGACTATATTTTGCTTCAGAAGTAACCTGTCGCAAAAATAGGTATGCGTAATGTAGAATATCCGTTATTTGTGAGAACGGTTATCTATAACCATATAAAGTTTAATGAATCAAAGTACGCAATGCAAAAACGTACATTATTGCTATTTTATGATTTTATTTAAGTTTTTAAAAATATAATTAAGCATTACACCTTTTAAAACTAAAACAGAAACGAAAAATCATGAGGTACACACTGATTATCAACACTTTTCAACTGTACGAACTCGTTGTGTCGTATAACATTCTATGTTCTTTGTCTATATTATCACACAATGGAGAGACAGAAAGACAGACATATAGACAAATTGAATTCATAATCACTCTGAAACATTGTTGGAAAGTGTTAAAAATGCTTAACACAAACAGAAATGCTGCTCTTAATTTCCTATTTGTACCCCTTAATGTGTCGAAACGTTTTTGCGTAACCCTGTAAATCTGGAGATTAAGCATATTATAGTTTATACAAAACATTTTCTTAGCATGTAAACAATAAATACGAATTTCTTTATGATTTTTGATGAAGTTATTTAAATGTGATTTATAAAAATATCTCCCCTAAAATGCAATGCATTGGCATTTTTTGGATGTTTGTACACAAACCAGTGGAACAGGTTCTATTAGAGCCATTTTAAGTAGGGAATATTCAATAATGAATTTGAATAACACATATCACTAAAAAAAAAAAAAAAAAAAAAAAAAAACTAGTATGTTGTGGCCACCATAAGACTTTCTTCTATATTTTGCTATACAAATTCTCTAAGTGCAAACAATTAATTTTCATCTTAGAGAAAACTAACACTAAATATCCAAAGAAAGACTGTCTATAAATGACACCTTAAAAAATGCATTTTTATAATAGTTATCTCACGTATCAAGTTTCGTACAGTTATATGCCATAGAAGTTGATATATAGCTTTCCCGTTATCGAGGAAATTTGCAGTATAGCAGCGCCACCTATTGGCTGATAAGCATCCAAATTGAATCAGCATAATGTCTCATAATGGCTTTCACATATATCACGTTTTGTTTGATGATAAGCAACAGAACCTGAGATATAGTCTCCCCTTAAATTACTGAAATCGTTGTATAGCAGCGCCATCTGAGGAGCGGTTGACACCAAAAGTTGGCAGACACTCATTTAGGTTAAGGTGCATCAACATATAAATTTGTATGCAATTCTGTGTAGTATTCTGAGAATATTCTGTGCAGTATTGTGCAGTTTCTAAAATATAGCTTTCTGTTAAATTACAGAAATCGTTGTATAGCAGTGCCACCTGTCGGCCCATAAGCATTCAAATTGAATCAGCATAATGTCTCATAATGGCCTTCTTTTATATCAAATTTTGATTGATTACACGCATGAGAACCTGAGATATAGCTTCCCCTTAAATTGTGGAAATCGCTGTATAGCAGCGCCACCTGTTGAGCGGTTGGCACCAAAAGTTGATAGGCACTAATTTAGCTGAAGATGCATCTACATGTAAATTTATATACAATTCTGAGCAGTAGATCCTGTGATACTGTTGCCACAAAATTTTTGTCTCACACACACTCACACACAGAGAGAGAGAGACAGGCGGACAGACAGATATTTTCTAAAAATAGTCAAATCGTGTTATAGAACTCTCAAAACGTATAAATCCATCAAAAACCCAAGGTCGAAAATTTTTACGAATCCAATACTTTCTTCTATTGAATATAATAGAGGAAAGTAAAAATAAAAAATTCTTAAAATACTTACGGACGCTGGAGGCGGACAAACAGACAATACAATAGACAGATACAAATTCAAACCATATTCACATTTAAAAAAATGGTAGAATAAACGCTTAAAGTAAATGTAATTCAGCAAATTTCTAATAATAACCCTCAGTGTAACTGAATATTTTTGCGTGACTCTGTAAATCTAACGCTAATCATACTACATTCTATAGAAAGCACTCTTTTGTGCATTTGAATAACATATTTCAATATGCCACATGCACACCTTATTTCCGCTAAGGGCACGACTTCTTCGATTCCTCTTTCTACCCTTTCACCCCATTCCGCTAAGAGCACGTTTCGCTAAGGGCACGGTCGCTAAGGGCACGTCACCCAGAAGAATGCATGTATAAAATGAAAAAGTGCATGAAAAATAAAAGTATTTTTAAATACTTTCTTCACATCATAAGAGGATTTCTTTTATTTTTTCAAACTCACGTTAATCGCCCTTTTTGAACGATATCACTTTCAATCCTCTACTCCAATAATTAATATGTTAAAAACGTACGACAAATTTCATCGTTTGCATATTAATACATAGAAAAGGCCAAAAATCCGAGGAAAAACAATACTGAAGTCGATTTTTAGTTGTCGATAAATTTACTTAAGAAATGTTCATATGATGTCCACCCTTTTCTGTCACAAATTCAAACGAAAAAAAAAAAAGCATCTCCAAAAAATAGGTCGGAGTATATCTATACTGACTTTATGTTATGAATATGCTGTGCAATGTGTATCTTCAATTCAGCTAGGTTTGCAATCCTATTTCAGATAACCCCAGAGACAGAAATAGCAAGGATTTTAAAGCTAGGTGGTCGTGGCGGTTAATTTGCTGAAAAATGAAGGTTGATAATTTTTCGATAAATAAAAATTGCAATGGGCGAAGGAGTACCATCTTGCATAAGAAAGTTGTGCCACTTTTACATGCCTGTTTTTGAACTGCTGGAATAATGTTGCTCAAAAGATCTTAACACGTTGAGCGCTACGCGAATTCTTAAAATCAATTAAAATTCCATAATGATTCCTCCTGTTATAAATAAAAACTAAGCAAATTTTAAATAAATTTTCAATAATTACTTAAAACAATGTAATATTTTAAGTTGATTTCTTTAGAAATCGACCTATTGCAATCACTTCGTTTATCTATATCTATCTATCTATAATGACAATTTTTTCATCACGATAACTCCCGACATAATCCTCCAAATCGAACCAAATTTGGACAGCCAGCTGATCTTATACATATCTTAGATGAGTTCGTTAACCAAGTTGCTCCGACTTTTTGTTTTCAAGTGGGGACCACTTGAAAATTTCAAATCCACATTGTAAAAAAGCGTACTTAAGGCGGGATTTTCTTTAATTTTGATGTAAATATAGACCACATAAGGGTCTCAATGAAGTTTATTAACGAACTTTATCTGCCATTTTTAACAAAGTGGCGGAAATTTTAAGTTAAGCGGGGCCACTTGAAATCAGGCTACCACTTGAAAACTTAAAATCACAATAACTTCCAAAATAATACTCAAAATCGAACCAAATTTGGACAGTGAACTTATCTTATAAATATCTTAAATAACGGTTGTTAACCAAGATGCTCCGCCATTTTGTTTTCAAGTGGAGACCACTTGAAAATTTCAAATTTACATTGTAGCGTATTCCAAATTTATTTGAATTTTGATGTATACATAGACCATATAAGTGTCTCAATCAAGTTTATTAATGAACTTTATCCGCCATATTTAACAAAGTGCCATATATCTTAAGTTAAGCAAGGCCACTTGAATCCAGGCTACTACTTGAAAATTTAAAATCACGATAACTTCCGAAAAAATACTCCAAATCGAACCAAATTTGGACAGTGAACTTATAAATATTTTGGATGAGTTTGCCAATCACGTTGCTCCGCCATTTTGTTTTCAAGTGGAGACTACTTGAAAATTTCAAATTCACATTGTAAAAAGCGTATTCTGAATTTGTTTGAATTTTGATGTATACATAGACCATATAAGGGTCTCAAACAAGTTTATTAATGAACTTTAACCGCCATTTTTTGGAAAGTACCGGATATCTCATACTATGCGGGCCACTTGAAATCTGGCTCCCACTTGAAAATTTAAAATCACGATAACTTCTGAAATAATACTCCAAATCGAACCAAATTTGGACAGTGATATTATCGTGTAATTATCTTGAACATGTTCACTGGGCAACTTGTTCCGACATCTTGTTTCTAAGTTGCAGCCTCTTGAAATCACACTGCCACTTGAAAATATGCCATCACGATAACTTTTAAAATACTAAACTAATTCAAATAAAAGTTGAATAGTGAACTTATGGTTCACATATCTAAGATAAGTTCATAATGTCTAGAATCTAGAATGACTGACAGGGCGCTCAACGTGTTAATGACATACAACATTGACAACACACGTAAAAGGACTCCCTGGATTTATCTCTTCGAAAAGCATGATCCTACGATAAATGACAACGTAAACTCTCACCCCGCATTAATTTTTTCAGAATGAAGAGGTACTGACTGGTTGTTGTCCGAACGGATTTTCTGTTGCTTGTATTCTGCAATTCTTAGTATTGACATATCCTTGAACATTGATGTGAGCTTCATCTGAATACAAATTGTTCCATGGTCTGTTACGGAAATCTCTCCACCAGGGGTCGCTGTGTGTCAAGACACGGCGATACATGTACTGTTTTTTAGTTAGTGTGTGGCAGGCAATGGTATGGTATGGAAGGATCTAAATAGGAGATCCTAAATATGTTAAACTTTAGTATATGTAAAAAATAGTTGTAAATTACATGTAAATAAGTCATTAAATTTAGTTAAAAAAGATGAATGTTATTTTGCACCTGACATATTTCTACCACTGAATCATCTGTCAAATTTGGTGCATACGGCTCGCGAAAATGGTTTATTGGAAACAAAAAGCTTTTATTCCGTCATAACGCTAATGATAAAAAAAAAAAAAAGAAATCTACTGAAATAAAAGTGAAGACTCAGCTCATATGAAAGATCAACGGAAATGGAAATAAAAATAAAAATGAAATTATGGTGATTAACCGAGTATGTTGTAATGACTTCAGACTAATGACTTTAAGACTCACGAGAGGGCGCTGTTTGTTCAGCTCGGTGAAAGACTTTCGAATTGAAGAGAGACTTGAGTTATGAGTTTTTGGTAAAGAAATGATGCCACGCCGAGAATAGCGGGTGCCTGGATTGAGTGCCGTTCATGTTTATTATTTTTGGTCCAAAGATTATCGACCATTTATGCAATATGTCTTACGTGTTTTCGTTTATTTTTATGTATGAGTGTTTGTGTCGTAGAGTGTTTGTAAATGAGAAATAAAAAAAATATTTCTCTAAATAAAAGCAATCTTCTCTTGATTTCAAGCTTACGATACATCACAGTCTAGTGATAATGACCTCCTCCCTTCAGGGGAGAAACTTTTCACTATTGTAGAGGGAAAAGTTTGGTTAAATAATGCTTGATTTGGATAAGTCTTATATTCAAATAAAATAAAGTCACAATGTTCAACATATTGGTCCATTTTCTAGATATCGTAATCAATTTAAAACAAGTAATAAATTAAAAAAATACGAGCAAGCACCAATTCTATGCAGAAACAGTACCTGGTTATATTTAAATGCACCAGACTTATCCCTATTTCAGATTAAATACACTATTTAACTTATTTTAAAATATACAACAAAAATAAATACCAAATAGAAAATTTAAATATTATTACACACAATATACCAGAGAGACTAAATAGATATGCAAAGTAAAATATAGATAGTGAAAACAATTATATACCACATATGTATATATATATAGCAATTAAACAAATACGATATATGTAGCAATAATTAAACAAATACAATATATATAGCAATAATTAAACAAATACGATTTATAGCAATAATTAAACAAATACATAAACTTTTAAACTAAGGGATAAGACTTAATCATCTATCAGCATTCAGAGATTGTAATTCTATACACTCAACAACCTCCTAATTAAACAATCTGCATAGAGTTCCCAAAGTAAAAGTCTGGGATTTGGTCTTTTTTTTTTCTCAGGAACATGAATAGCTTTATACAATTAGGACTAAGTAAAATAGGATTTTGAGATAAATTCTCCTTTAGTTCTTCAAATGACCTTTGGCAAGAGCTATTCCAGTCAGTGGATTTTAGAGTCCAATCCTTTAGTAAGTCTGACAAAGTTGCATCTTCAGAAAATTCAGGAATGCATTTTCGATAGTATTCAGCTAATTCCAAAAAGGCTCTTACATGAGTCTTGATAGTATGAGACGAAGAATCTTTTTTGACTCGAACCTTCATTTCACTTGGAGTTCTCAATCTCTGGCCCACTAAATGTCCAGAAGTTTTCACATGAGCTCGACTAGGTTGACATTTAGAAGATTTGATGTGCAAATTTGTAGCACTCATTTCGAAGGAAATGTCTTTTACATGTTTTTTTCTTGCTTTGGGAAAATTGACGACTTTCTCACTATATGGCACTGGACACTTTTCACTGTCTTTCAATGAATTTGCCATTAGTTCACTAGAATCTTTTGGTACATTGTTCATGGGCTTGAATGTACTCAAGGTAGTCGCAGAAAGCATTTCTTTCAAATAATTTTGTTCTTTTAATTGTTTCTCATAAGTTAAGCATTTTCCAGATAATTGCATAAGTTCTAATTTATTTTTTTGCAATTCAGCTGTCAATTGATCAAATTTAGCATTAGAAATTTTTTCTTTCTCTTCTAGAATATTAAACAGGTAATCTAATTTCGAATTAATTGTACTAATTTCATTTCTTTCTTCATCAAGTTTTTCATTTTTAAGAGAAATTTCATTTTCTTTACCTTTCATTCTTAAGAGTTCTTCTTTCATTATGTTAATTTCATTAGACAGCTTAAGATTTTCAGTTTTAGTATTTTCTAATTCTTGTTTATAATTATTCTTTTCTACATTCAGAATTTCCAACTGATTTAGATAATTCTTCTTTTCGCTTTGTGAATCAAGTCGAAGAGTTTTTAACTGATTTTCAAACTTTTCTTTTTCTCGAATTTCTTCATTTATCTGCTTTTCATATTCTAAGCACTTTTTATTCAGATAAGCATCTATTTCTGCTTTTAGTTCTTCCCTCACAAAATTAGAGTCTTCATTTTTCTGTTTAAGGTCTTTTAAGGCATTATTTAGTTCCGAAATATTTTTAGTAGTATGTTCCAACTCTTCAGTAAGTTTTTTATTTTCAAGAGACAGTTCTTGTTCTTTAATTTTCTTTTCTTCCATCTCCCCTTTCAAACATATTATTTCATTTAACAATCTGAAATTTTCAGATTTGAGATGGTCAAAATTTATTTTCTCTTTAAGAACAACTTCATTTTCTATTTTATTTTTATTTTCTTTGATATCCTGCATTGCTTTAGCAAACACTTTTGGAGAGGTTTTATTAAGTTCTGGCCATGAAAATTCTGGCAGGATTTCTTCTACCTCTTCAGTTTTCTTTTCATCTTCAGATTTGCTCTCAATCAACTTTTGGTCAAAATGAGCAACATCTTTATTTTGAATATTTTTCTTCATTCTTAACAATTTCTTAGTATTTCTTGTTTGTACTGATTTTAGCTTATGCTCTTGTACATTTTCTTTTGATTTGCAATTTTTGAACATTGCAGCAGTTTTATTTCCTAACAAATACTTGTCACCATAAAAAGAATTTTGTAGGACAGCTGCTTTAGTTTTTAAGTGTCCCATTTTACAATCCAATTCAATTTCTGCAAGTGGTAGACAAACAGGATCCACTTCTAATGGATTTCTAATGTACACTTTCTCATTTGTGTACATATGTGGTTTCACATACTTACTGCTGATCAAATCACATGAAGCACCCGTGTCTCGAATTATCTTCATCTCAACACCATTCACTTTACCTATACTAGTATAAGGTGTCATTGATTCATGAGAACCTGCCTCAGCTATAATATGTGAGATAAATTCTTCCTTTTTCTTTAATTTATCACACTGAGGTCTAAGATGATTAGGAGAACCACATTCATAGCAACGAGCAATTTTTCTTTTATCAAATTCTTTATTTCTCTGATATTCCTGGGATGTTTCTTGTTTTGCATGAAATTTCGGCTTGACATCTTTGTTATTATCGTTAGACTTATCATCACATAAGTTTTCACTTTGGTTTCGAAAGCTGGAAAAGTTCCTTTTGGGCAAATCCCTCTTTTTGAAACTTTCTCTTATACTTTCAAATTCATCTAGTTTTTCAGCTAAGTCCATAGGTGTCATGAATGTAAGCCAGTTTTCTAAGAAATGATCTCTTACATCAGCAGGCACTCGAAACTTCAACTGCTCAGTCACTATTAGGTCTTTCAGCTGTTGGAAATTCTCTATCTTTAATTCTGTGAGCCATTCCGTAAAATAACTAGAGAGCTCTTGGGCATAATTTCTCCAAGATTTTTCGGACGATTTGTGGTGCTTATAAAAACATTGTTTCAGTTTTTCACTATTTAATTTATATTTTCTCATAATGATATTTTTAACAAAATCATAATTTGTCGCATCGGTTGGCGACTCTCTGGCCAACATATTGGAAAGTTCTGGCGGTAAAACTGCTAACAGGTAGGCCACCCAATCCTTTTTTGGAACTCGTGCCATCTCCACTCTTCTTTCAAAATTTATTAAATATAAACCCATTTCATCATGTTTTTCATCAAATCTTGGGGTAATTTGGGTTAACTGTATCTTTGGAACCTATTCAATCACCCTTTCTGGTTCTAATAATCTTTCAGGATTTTCTTTTGAAATTTCCAATTTCTTTAGTTCAAGTTCATATTGTTGAGTTTCTCGGGTCCTTCTTTCCTCTCTTTCTTCTTGTCTTATTCTCTCTTCTTCTTGTAGTTTTTTATCTTCAAGAAGCCTTTCCAATATTAATTTTACTTCTTCCTCATTATAGGACTTGCTAGATAAAATTAATTTCTTGATGTCAATAACTCTACTGGAAGTATCTACTTCGACACCGATTTCTTCACAAATTTGAATTAAGTCATGTTTTCGAGCTTTCGCTAAAAATGCCATGTTTCAAAACCCCAAACAAAACCAGAATGCTCTCAAAACGATAATAAGATATAAATAAATAAAATTATCAGAAAAATTATTCTTTTCTTTTTTTTTTTTTTTTTTTATTACCCCTTTTTTTCCCAAAATCAATCAAACACACAAATAAAATAAGATAATGAGGGTAATTAAGCTTTGTAATTAATTAAAAAATAATAATATCCAACCCAATTAATGGAATCTAAAACTTATTTTTCTCTATTCAAGAGAACACTTTTTTTTTTTTAATATATATATTTCTTTCATAAAAAAACCACGTGTACAGTACTTTTCCTCTTAGAGAACAGAAAATATTAAAATTTTCAGTCACACAAATTTCTTCTATTACATAAATCGTATATTCAAAAATAATATTCAAAATAATATTTTAAACCAAGTATGTTCTCATACTACTTGTTTAACACAATCATTATTTCAATTCAAAACAGAAATAAATCAATTTATTTTCAAAATCATTTAATTCTTTTTGCACACATATTTCTCAGGAAACATAATAATTAAAATTTTTCTTCAAACCAAAAAAATAAACAATAGTTTCGTTTTCAAATCGAAACTCTTTTGCTTTATCAAAAAAAGAGCAATTTCAACCAAATTAGATTTAAATAACATAAATTACCATAGTCATTAATATTAATAACTAAAATGAACATCTAATCGTTAAACACTTCATTTGAAACAGAAACTACTATTTTACTTCAAATCGAATATCGAAACGAAAATATTTTGTTCCAAACACGAACAAATTCATTTTACATGAAATCGAAACCAATTTCTTTTTTATTTTTATTCTTCATTCACTCTTTATTTACCCATTTATTTTTGTATTATTAAGCAAAGAAATACCAAATCAGTAAAAAGAGACAGAAAGAAAAATAAATCTAATAAAATATCAGAAAAAAAAAATGACCTGCAATGCACATTAATATGAATCATTCAACATTTTCCTTTTTAATTCGATAATAAATACATTCTTTTTTTATTTTTTATTTCTCAAAGCCCTAAAAAAGAATATCTATTCTTTTTTTAGCTTTAATTACAGAACAGATACTTTATTTCAACTTGTTCTCAAATTTGCAATTCCGTTAAAACCGAAATTCTTTTCAAATGTACTTATTCTACAGTAAGTTTTTATTATTATTATTATACCATTAAACAAAAGAAAAAACATATATATTCATTTATTTCTCACTGATTCATCAACTTTATTTATTTATTTTTTTTCGAAACACATCGACAAAAAAACGAAAGATTTCCTTCTTTTTTATTTCTTTTAAACAACGGATGAATCAGGTTAATAATACACATTTTTCTCTACAATAATAATTTATCTTTAAATAATACTTTTACTAAATGAATAGGGACAAGCAGTGCTATATAATTCATGATTTAAATACATAATCTAAATTAAAGTACCCTTTTTAAAAAAAGAATATTTTCTCACGTTCTAATACAAGAACTGAGGACTGAGGTATTTATTATATTATTTTTAAATCAAGGCACTGTTTCATACATAAAGGCACTTACCCCTTTAGTAACGTGAATTCTTTGTAGCGTCGGACGTATTCCTTGAGCTGCCACCATATCACTAGACTGTGATGTATCGTAAGCTTGAAATCAAGAGAAGATTGCTTTTATTTAGAGAAATATTTTTTTTTATTTCTCATTTACAAACACTCTACGACACAAACACTCATACATAAAAATAAACGAAAACACGTAAGACATATTGCATAAATGGTCGATAATCTTTGGACCAAAAATAATAAACATGAACGGCACTCAATCCAGGCACCCGCTATTCTCGGCGTGGCATCATTTCTTTACCAAAAACTCATAACTCAAGTCTCTCTTCAATTCGAAAGTCTTTCACCGAGCTGAACAAACAGCGCCCTCTCGTGAGTCTTAAAGTCATTAGTCTGAAGTCATTACAATGTGTTGAAAACAGAAATAAGATGTGGTTTATGAAAACGGAAGTAATTCCCATTTTTTTTGTTATATATAATTTTATTTGGATAACATATTAGGAGGTAAGCTCTTTTAAAATTAATAATGGATAAATTAACTAAATGTATTGAAAAGAGAAGCTCTGTAAGAGCTAGTATTACTAAATTAATTAAAAAAGTCCAAGCATTAGATTTTGAAAACGAAAGTTTTGATTCTTTAAATGAGTTATTAGAAACTTTAGATATGAAATCTAAATTATTTTGGGAAATTGAAAAATTTCCGAATGAAACCATAAATCTATCGGAAAAGGATAATCAGTTAATTAAGGATTTTGAGGATTCTTTAAAATTTAATGGGGAACGGTATGTGTGTAGATTAATGTGGAAAGATAATACAGGAGACCCGTTAGAATTGGACTCTAATTATGAGGTTGCAAGCAAACGTTTCAATTCATTAAAATTTAAATTGGATAAAAATCCTGAAATTTTTTATCAGTATAAGGAAATTGTATCGGATCAATTGAAATGTAATATTGTAGGAAAATGTACTGACGAGGATATGAATGCAGGTTATTATATGCACCACAGAGCAGTAATAAGGGATGATAAGGAAACTACTCGCGTTCGGATGGTTTATGATTGCAGCTCTAAAGCAAATGAAAATAAAAATTCTTTAAACGATTCTCTTGAATCGGGAGTTAATCTATATCCAAATTTATTGGACGTTATACTTAAATTTCGGGAAAATCAAGTTGCATTTTGCGGAGATCTAGAGAAAGCTTTCCTTATGATTGAAATTGCGGAAGAGGATAGGGAATATCTAAAATTTTTGTGGTTTCCGGACAAGCCGGATAATCCGGTACAGACACTTCAACTTAATCGTTTACCCTTTGGGTTAACGATGTCTCCATTTGCGCTAGCTTGCGTTTTGAAATTTCACATAGGGAAATTTTTAGATGATTATCCTAATTGTTATGAAATGTTAAATTCTTTATATGTTGACGACTTGTACAGCGGAGCTAAAACTGCGCAGGAGGCTTATGAGTTAACCTCTTTGGCAATAGAAATTTTACGCGCTGCTGGATTTAAACTCAGGAAATTAAAAACTAATTGTGATGAGTTGAAGCAACTTTGGCGTGAAAACGGGTATGAGAAAAATATGGATTTCGGGCAAGGAGAAGGATTTTTGGGATGAAAGTGGGATCCAAGTGAGGATAAAATTAAATTAGATTTAAGGGATGTTGGGGATTCCTTGGAATTTGAAATCACCAAACGACATGTATAGAGAATAATTTCTAAGATATTCGATCCTTGTGGACTAATTAGTCCATTTATAATAAGAGTGAAAATTCTTATTCAAGACTTGTGGGAAAGAGGTCTACTATGGGATGAAAACTTACCATATGACTTAGAAAAAAAATGGAGATCATGGTGTTCTGAACTTTCTGAATTAGAAAATTTTAGCATCGAACGTAAACTTTTTTCAATGGAAAATGTTAATGAAATATCGCTTCATGTTTTTGTTGATGCCAGTCCTAAAGCATATGGAGCTGTAGCGTATTTTCGATATTTAACAAGTGAAGGAAAAATTAACATAAGTTTTGTGATTTCAAAAAGTAAAGTTGCTCCTCTAAAAAGTTTAACTTTAGCCAGATTAGAATTAATGGCAGCACTTGTAGGTGCTCGTTTAGGAAATTACATTCAGAGCGTTTTTCCAGCCATTACTCAAAAAGTACATTTCTGGAGTGACTCAAAAATTGTTCTTCATTGGGTGAAAAATTCATCCAAAGTTTGGAAACCATTTGTAGCCAACAGAGTTGCTCAAGTGCAATCACTTTCCCTTCCTGAATGCTGGAATTTTTGTAGTGGATAAGAGAACCCTGCAGATCTCCAGGGCCGGCTCTAGGCGGTAGGCAAGGTAGGCAACTGCCTACGGCGGCAAAATTTAGGGGCGGCAAAATCAGTTGAACTACAAAAAATTAATAAATATAATACTTCGATTATTGAATGTAGAAAATAAATAAATAGAAAAATAAATGAGTAAAAAAAAACAAGTAAATAATCATAAGAAGAATTTACAGGCTTCTCTGCTCATTCCTATAATTTGAAATGCAGACAAGAATAGACAAACTTGTAAGCTCTGCACAGTATGTATTGTATGCGCAGCCGCGACGCGAAGGGAGAAATGCACAATGCACACTCGCGGCTGATTTTACCAGGCTCTTTTTGCCCTCTAATTAAAGAAAGTCAAGAGTTTGCCAATTGTAGGGACTTTCAGCAGTGTTCTTCAGCATGTAGGAATTATTTGGAGGTACTCTTTCTCAACAGGACATTATCAGTATATCCTAAGTATGAAAGAACGCCCTAGGACATCCTCAGCCATAAGATAGGGACATTTTGAGTTGTCCGTAAAAACACGGCAAAATTTCAGTTTGAATTGGCAACAGTGATGTCAGATTTTTAAAACAATGCTTTATTTATGCAATAACGTCCATCAGATTCATTGGATGGGGGGAGGGGATAAATTTTTGATGAAGGTATGTTTCCGTTGGCCAATCGGCATTTCAATGCAAATTCAATGAACATTTTTAAGGTTTTCTTCCTGTTGAAAGATCTAGTGGTAAGGAACTACCTAAAGTTTTATTAAAAGAGTTGGAAAAAAGGGTTAAAATTAGGAAATATGAGAGGTCAAGGTTATGAAAAGTGCTCAAATATGAGAGGTGACAAATCCGGATTACAATTTTAAATTCCAGAGCATTTCACGCACATTGCAGCAGCCATTCATTAAACTTAGTTAATTAATTACTGCGAAGTTAGAAAAAATGTATAGATTATCTAATATCTTTTTTTCTTAAATTAGAAAATATTCATTATGCTTTATTAAGCAATTACAAAAATTTAGAGATAGATATAATATGATTCAAGATGAGGCAGTTGTTTATTGATTACAGTCGGCAGCAAAATTACTCAAGCACTAGCAATAATTCCTACTTAAAAGATGGGCACCTTATACTATTTTGTTAAGTAAATATTTGTCGAGTCATGATCTTTGTCTTATACTGTTTATAAGAAAGTAAGTTGAGGATAAAAAGAAGCGACCAAACTATATATATATATATATATATATATATATATATATATATATATATACATACATGAAAAATGTGGATGCGTGCTTCAGTAATTTTTCTGCTGACCGTACAATAAAACAAGTAAAGTTTTTCATGTTTGATAGTCATTTGACACAGAATTTTTAATTATATCAATCCGATTAAGTAAGCTATGTGAAACAAAAGTTTTTGATTTATACCAAGCCATTAATTTATTAAATAGCTCATTATTATTATTATTAATATTTTAAGAATTATGATCAGTTGAATCCTTTGAAAACTTTATCTTAGAAGCTGAAAAATTAGCTAATGTAATAGACGTACAAAAAACTTTGAATTGACTACACCACGCCATCGTGTTCAATCTTAAAAATGAATTTTTTCTTATGAAAGTGTAGACGAATCTATAGAAATTTCAAAAGAGAAATATATAATAGGTTTTTTTTTTTTTCAGCGATCCGGCGATCAGTGCACTGAAGCTGAGATTAAATTTATTGAATAATCATAATCATTCTTTTGAATTTGTATGAAATGTCCACAAACTTAAAGACACATGAAAAATGGAATTACTGAGACTAACACACTCTAAAGATCTGGGAAAAGACTTAACATGGCGACTTAACAGGCGATTCCTCTTTTAAGTCGTTTAAATCTCAACATTTTAAAATTGGCTGGTAAAATATACTTTATTTTCTTCAATTTTGAAAAAAAAAAAATGTCCACTTTTGACGTCTTTAAATTCATTACCTTCCTTAACATTGGGCCGAATTTAAGCACTGCTTTAAAAATTTTCATAACCTTGCCCATAACTTTTGCTAACGGAGAAAGATCTTTTTCTAAACTAATAATCTGGTGTGTCCCTCACACAACTTTCTCTTACCCTGAAATTTAATACCATAAATACAGGTTGGAGGTTAAGAGGTAAGACAACGAGTAGTGTTATGTAAACTTATGTTAAAACAATTCAAATTTGGCTTTGGAAAAGTTTTATGTGTTAATTACTCGTAGTTCTATGTGAGGGGGGTTACCGCCCCCTCAACCCGCCGTTTCATTTCTGCATCTACATTTATATAGAATTGAAATCTGTTATTAAAATTAAAAGTTCGCTTAAAATTATACAGATAATTTTCACGCGTAACATTCCTTGAAACTTTTCCAGCAACAAACTTATATTAACTTCAAAATACAACTTTTGGATCTCCTGAAATTATTCGTTTGTAAGTTACTCTAAGAGACACAGACAAAAATCAAACGTTAAAAAACTTTACTTCGGCAATCAGGAAGCCTTTGTAAATATACAAAAAACAAGAGATGAATATTTAGCTTAAAAACACACATTATTTATCATGTCTGTGAGGAATTAATTTCAATTTCTGAGCAGCTTTGGTGGAAATGGTAAAATATTACAGTAAAAAACTTACACTAACAATAAAAAAGAATGTTATCGCATAATATTTGCAGCCATGTATATCATTTGAAGATTATGTACAGACCACATGGTGCACCAAATTATAATCTTATAATAGTGATACACGGCACAACCTGAAGTACAATTCCATCAATTTTCAGCTACTGCCGCACTATAATCAAGTTTTTTTGTGTAGCCCTGTAAATGAACAGTGAAGGATTTCTTTACCATATTTTACACGAGACATGTTTTTATGCATATAAAAAATATATATTCATTTCATTTTGGTTAAGTGCAGTCTATAGATGTTAAACTCTACTCCCCTGCAATTTCCCCCATAGACGTAATGTATTTGAATTCTCTTGGGTGTCCCTGTACACAAACTATATGCGTCATCTCCACAAAAAGCTTAGTGTAGCATCCCCATACCATACACGTTTAGAATACCAAGTTTGGACTTTCTGCTACAATTTGTTCTTGAGATATGCTGATAACAGACAGGCAGACACACAGACCAACCACTAAAACCATGATTTTCGGTTTCAGGGGCCTTAAAACGTGTAAATATAACAAAAACTCACATTCGAAAAATTGACCCTTAAACAATACTTTCTGTACCTTACGGGTAAGAGAAAGTAAAAATGATAAAAAAATATTTTTAAATCATATCTAGTCAAAATCGACTCAATCGACATTGAATATGAATTGAGTAATAAATTACATAAGTTATTCGAGATTTGCACAAAAAAAGGTTCGAAAGAGATTATTTTGTTCAGGTATTTTGTATACTGTACTAGCATTCTTTATTCTTCGGTGTTTAGAAAATATTGTCTGTACTGTACTAGTATTACTTCCAAAGATTTTGTGTATTTAACTTAAAAAAAAAAAAAAAAAAAAAAAAAAAAAAGAAAGAAAGAAAAACGAAATATATGAGTAAATATATGAGTATTATTTACTTAGCTCAATTCTATTAGACCATTTATATGATTTTTTTTTATTTTTTTTAAATATAAAATGTATTTTTATTTTTTTTAATTTGGAAGTTTTTAAAGCTTGGGGTAGGGGGAAGGGGCGGCACTTTTGAGGTTTGCCTACGGCGGCAAAAACGTTAGAGCCGGCCCTGCAGATCTCACTACTAGAGGAGAATCAGCGAAAAATATTATTTCGAGTTCCTTGTGGTGGACGGGACCTCCTTGGTTGTCTCAACCCGTGCACTTATGGCCTGATCCAATTTACATCCGCCAACCAGATGACAGTAATGTTGAACAATTAATTTCTGAAGAGCTACGAGGTGTAGTAGTAAATACTGTCTGTTCTACTAATCATTATTCTCTCTTAAAGATCATTGAAGTAAATAAATACAGTAACCTTTCTCGACTTTTGCGCGTGACAGCTTGGGTAAAAAGGTTTGCCCACAATGCCAATCCTGGTCACGGCACCAAATGCCGGGGACCTATATGTGCTTCAGAACTTAAGGAAGCCTTTGACTCTTGGATTAAGACAATTCAACAGGAGCATTTTGGGAGTGAAATGCAGCAACTTCTCTCCCAGGGTACTGTAAATAAAAACTCACGAATTTACAATTTGAATTGCGAACTTAACCAAAATAACTTTTTGTGTTTGAAAGGACGCTTGCAATTTTCAAGTAATGATGAGCAGGCCAAACACCCCCTGCTACTTCCTAACAATGATAAATTTGTTGAATTACTCGTCTTTGATGCTCATATAAAAATGGGCCATTTGGGTGTAGATGCTACTTTAACTCACCTAAGAGAACGATTCTGGATTCTTAAATGTAGACAGTTCGTAAAAAGAGTCCTAAAAAACTGTTTGATCTGTAGATCTTTTTCAGTGAAAGCTGGTAATCAGGTGGTAGCTCCTCTACCTCCTGACAGAATTCAGGAACATCCCCCTTTTGATGTTTCTGGTATAGACTTTGCTGGACCCTTTTTTACTACTGACTGTAAAAAATGTTATTTAATTATTTTTACCTGTGCAGTTACAAGAGCTGTACATTTGGAATTGGTTGTTGATATGAGTACAGATTCATTTTTATTAGGTTTAAGACGTTTTATTTCTCGTAGAGGGTTATGTTCAGTTATATATTCTGATAATGATAAAACCTTTAAAAGGGCAAAAGGTGAACTGAAAAAATTATGGAATCAAATTGATAACCCTGAGGTAAAAAACTTGTTTGCCTCTAAAGGTATAGAATGGAAATTTATCGTTGAAAGGAGTCCTTGGTGGGGAGGCTTCTGGGAAAGGCAGATACGTACAATTAAAACTTGTTTAAAGAAAATTATTGGTAAATCTTCTCTTTCTCTTAAAGAATTAGAAACAGTTTTTCTAGAAATTGAGGCAATGATTAATTCTAGACCTATTACGTATCTGTATAGTTAGCCATCAGAACCTTCCCCACTCACTCCTTCTCACTTTCTAGTTGGAAAAAGATTAATTTCTTTACCCGTAACTAAGGTTAAAAAAGACGAATTAATTGTGAGCAGAAATTCTTTGGTAAAAAGATATAAATATCAGCAAACTCTTTTAACTCATTTTTTGGAACAGGTGGAGAAAAGAGTATTTGCTTAATCTTATATCTGCTTATATATCTCCACAACCAGGTAAGATTTCATCATTCAAGGTAAATGATGTGGTTTTAATTAATGATGAGCGCTATCCTAGAAACATATGGATGATGGGTAGAATTTTAAATGTATATCCAGGACGAGATGGTAAAATTCGTTCTCTTCTTATCAAAACCCCTAAAGGTAACATTAAGCGCTCAGTTCAACTTGTATATAATTTAGAAATTAATCCTTAATAATAAACTGAATAAGTAAAAATTGTTATCTTATGTATAATGTTGATTATTATTTATGTATATATTGCTATTTGATTACTGAAAATTTAATTTAGATGGTTTGAATATTATTTGTAAATTTCTGTTAATGCTTAACATTATATTTTTCTTATTTTTAACTGATAGTAATTTAGATGTTCAAATTATTTTTCATATGTGAATTTAATAATTGATTATGTTATGATTGTAAAATTTTTTGGAAATTGATGGTGAACTCATGTGAGTTCGGTGGGGAGTGTTACGGAAATCTCTCCACCAGGGGTCGCTGTGTGTCAAGATACGGCGATACATGTACTGTTTTTTAGTTAGTGTGTGGCAGGCAATGGTATGGTATGGAAGGATCTAAATAGGAGATCCTGAATATGTTAAACTTTAGTATATGTAAATAGTTGTAAATTACATGTAAATAAGTCAGTCATTAAATCTTAGTTAAAAAAGATGAATGTTATTTTGCACCTGACATATTTCTACCACTGAATCATCGGTCAAATGGCCATTCATTGTTCACTCCCATGCCAGCCAAAAATTCTAGGGAAAAGGTGTGTGCACCGGCAGGTCAGTAGGGCGCAAATCCTTATCATAATTAATTTTGTATGGATAGCAGTGCATGTTGTTTCATAAAATTTTATGTACCATGTTTATAGGAATCATTAACGAATGAACATTTCCCGTGCACGGTTGAACACCACTGCTCGTCGCTTTCTGAAATACCATAGCGATACTCACGGGTGTCAAAGCAATTGGTTTTCCCTGCCTTTTAAATATCACTCCAAATAAACCAGAATATTCAAATACCTTAATAATCTTTTCATTTAATACTCTGCTAGCAGACACAGGACCGCAGCCCTTTCTTCAAACCGTTGA
This sequence comes from Salticus scenicus, assembly GCA_963930645.1. Classification (NCBI taxonomy): domain Eukaryota; kingdom Metazoa; phylum Arthropoda; class Arachnida; order Araneae; family Salticidae; genus Salticus; species Salticus scenicus. The sequence continues at coordinate 106,697,774 of OZ005650.1, read as the reverse complement.
CTGTTTAGAACTTCTTCAGAAGTATGACCACAGTCATTGTTTTTGTAAAATAGCTTCACAAGCAGAGCGATATCCCTCATTGGAAGAGCCATGACCAGTTTCTCATATGCAATATAAAGATAATGGCATGTACAGTCGGTCAAAAAAAAAACGAAACACCCCCACCTATCTCATTACCTAATTATCGCAGAAACATGCAGTAGGCACCAATCGTCAGGAATTTATGTCTACTCTTATTGTATGTAGGAAAATTAAATATGTTATTGGGGGTCGTCTACATATTAAAAATGGTTCCAACTTTGAAAATTCGAATGTTAACCCACTAATTTGACGACAGAAAACGATTCTAGAGCATCAAAATAGCCTAGATATAAATTTTCACGAAGATACCAACATTAGTTCCTGAGTTATTTAAGGTTTTTCTTTAGGGGGTTATCTCCAAGTTTTTTTTTTTTTTCATTTAGGGCAGATTCAACGAATTTATTAGAGCTCTCTTCTATTATTCAATGCGTTTCATTCATCTACAAATCTCTAAATACATCAAAAGGAATATAATTTCAATGAGCATATTAATGTGGAAATTTCGAACTATAAAAAATATTCTGTCCAAAAAGGTTAACACAGGAGGGTCTGATAACACCTGTGTGTGTGAAGGGGGGGGGGGGGGCACCGGGATTCAAAATTGATGTTTTATTATCGCATTTTTAGAAGATTTTTATTGAAATTAGATTTCTGTTATGCTTTTCCCCCCCTAGGTATCAGACTATAAACCAACGCGTCTCTAGTTTACTGAAGTGTGTGTGTGTACAGAAGTTGCGTTTACTACTCGAAAATGATTATAGGGATTTTGATGAAAGTTTAGGGTTAAGTGTTTTCGGGATATTAGACTTACCACCATCTTCAGAAAAATTTGCGTTGGATGTTAACCCCTTATCGGCCAATGGCAACAAATGAAATAAATTGGGTTTATTCGGAAACTGATACAAGGATTTTGATGAAAGTTTTGCGTTAAGTGATTTTGAGTATGCTTAAACGAATGGAATTATCCCCATCGTCATAAAAATTATTTGTCACTGTTAACCCTTTAAAGGACAATTGCAACACATGTCAGAAATCGGCTTTACACGGATATGGGCTAAGCGACTTTTATGAAAGTTTGAAGTTAGGGCTTTTTCATGAGAAAAAACAATTGGATTTCATCTTCAGATAAATTAGTGTTTACAGTTAACCCTTTACCGGCCAATTGCAATTCATAGCAAAAGTTGAGTTTATTCAAAAATGATTCTAGGGATTCTTATGAAAATTTGGGGTTAAGAGTTTTCGGAATATTTGACTTACCACCATCTTCAGAATTATTTGCGTTGGCTGTTAACCCCTTATTGGCCAATGGCAACAAATGAAATAAATTGGGTTTATTCGGAAACTGATATAAGGATTTTGATGAAAACTTTGCGTTAAGTGCTTTTGAGTATGCTTAAACGAATGGAATTATCCCCATCGTCATAAAAATTCGTTGTCGATGTTAACCCTTTAAAGGACAATTGCACCGTTTGTCAGAAATCGGCTTTACATGGAAATGGACGAAGCAAATTTTATGAAAGTTCGATGTTAGGGCTTTTTCATGGGAAAAAAAAAACAATTGGATTTCATCTTCAGATAAATTAGCGTTTACAGTTAACCCTTTACCGGCCAATTGCAATACATAGCAGAAGTTGGATTTACTCGAAAAGGATTCTAGGGATTTTGATGAAAGTTTGGGGATAAGTGTTTTCGGAATATTAGACTTACCACCATCTTTAGAAAAATTTGCGTTGGCTGTTAGCCCCTTATCGGCCAATGGCAACAAATGAAATAAATTGGGTTTATTCGGAAACTGATGTAAGGATATCATGAAAGTTTTGTTTTAAGGGATTTTGATGATGCTTAAACGAATGGAATTATCCTCATCGTCAAAAAAATTTGCTTTCTATGTTAACCCTTTAAAGGCCATTGCAACGTACAGTCGGTAACAAAAGTGTCCGAACACTAGCAAACATTCCTATGTAAAAAAAGTACACTTCATACGGTTTTGTTAAATAAATCCTTGTCGAATCCTGTTCTTAGTCAGTGTAAGAACATGATTCGATAAGGATTTATTTAACAGAACCGTAGGAAGTGTACTTTTTTTAGATAGGAATTTTTGCTAGTGTTTGGACACTTTTGTTAACGACTGTATGTCAAAAATCGGCCTTACTCGGATATGGACTAAACGATTTTTATGAAAATTTTAAGTCAGGGCTTTTTCCTGAGAAAAAACAATTGGATTTCATCTTCAGATAAATTAGCGTTTATAGTTAACCCTTTACTGGTCAATTGCAATACATAGCAGAAGTTGGATTTACTCGAAAAGCATTCTAGGGATTTTGATGAAAGTTTGGGGTTAAGAGTTTTCGGAATATTAGACTTACTACCATCTTAAGAAAAATTTGCGTTGGCTGTTAGCCCCTTATCGGCCAATGGCAACAAATGAAATAAATTGGGTTTATTCGGAAACTGATGTAAGGATATCATGAAAGTTTTGTTTTAAGGGATTTTGATGATGCTTAAACGAATGGAATTATCCTCATCGTCAAAAAAATTTGCTTTCTATGTTAACCCTTTAAAGGCCATTGCAACGTATGTCAAAAATCGGCCTTACTCGGATATGGACTAAACGATTTTTATGAAAATTTTAAGTCAGGGCTTTTTCCTGAGAAAAAACAATTGGATTTCATCTTCAGATAAATTAGCGTTTATAGTTAACCCTTTACTGGCCAATTGCAATACATAGCAGAAGTTGGATTTACTCGAAAAGCATTCTAGGGATTTTGATGAAAGTTTGGGGGTTAAGAGTTTTCGGAATATTAGACTTACTACCATCTTAAGAAAAATTTGCGTTGGCTGTTAACCCCTTATCGGCCAATGCCAACAAATGAAATAAATTGGGTTTATTCGGAAACTAATATAAGGATTTTGGTGAAAGTTTTGCATTAAGTGCTTTCTGGGATGCTTAAACGAATGGAATTATCCCCATCATCATAAAAATTCGTTGTCTCTGTTAACCCTTTAAAGGACAATTGCGCCGTTTGTCAGAAATTGGCTTTACACAGAAATGGACTAGGCGATTTTTTCTGAAAGGTTGCAGTTAGGGCTTTTTGATGAGAAAAGACGATTGGATCTCTTCTTCAGACAAATTAGCGTTCACAGTTAACCCTTTACTGACCAACTGCAACACATAGCAGAAATTGAGTTTACCTGAAAATGGATATAGCGATTTTGATGAATATTTCGGACTAAGATTTTTCGGGGATTGCTAAAACGAATGGTATTCCCTCATCTTCAGAGAAAAAAAATAACGTTCTCAATTAACCCTTTGTCGGCCAATAGCAAAATATGACAAAAGTGGGTCTACTTGTAAATAGGTATAAGGATTATGATGAAAATTTGAGGTTGCATAATTGATTAGAATTATTTTATTCTTCAGAAAATTTCTTGTTCTTTTTTAACACTTTAAAGGCCTATTGCGACGTTTGCCAGAAATACGGTTTACACAGAAATAGACATAGCGAATTTCATAAAAGCTTGGAGTTAGGACTTTTTGATGAGAAAAGGCTTTTGGAAATATCCTCATCTTTAGAAAAAATCGCATTCGTTGTTAACTCTTTATCGACACATTACAACATACGGTAGAAATTGAGTTTATTCTGAAATGGGCAAAGCGATTTTTATGAAAGTTTGGAGTTACGGCTTTTTGATGAGAAAAATTATTGGACTTATCCTTATCTTCAGAAAAAATCGCGTTCTCAATTAACATTTTATCGGCCAGTTGCAAATTATAGCTTTGGGTTTATTTAGAAATTTATATAGGGATTTTGATGATAGTTTGAGATTAAAAACTTTCTGGGTGCTTAAAGAACTAGACATATCCTCATCTTCAGAAAAAAATTGTTCGCAGTTTACCATATATCGACCAGTTGCATAAAGTTTTAGAAATAGGCTTAATCGGAAATGGATATAGTGATTTCAAATAAAGTTTGTGGTTAGTGTTTTTAGGGATGCAAAAACGTTTGGACTTATTCTCATTATTTAAAAAAAATGGCGTGATCAGTTAAACCTTTATCGACAAATTGCAACATATCGCCCAAATTCGGGTTACTCGGAAACGGATGTATCGATTTTGATGAAAGTTTGGGGTTAAGTGTTTTCGGAGGTGCAGAAAATTTGGATTTATACAGAAAAATTAGCGTTCGCTGTCAAAATATATGGTAAAAAAGGATTCGGGTTCCAGTTCATGACTTCATTTGTTATTTTGTTTAAATTTAGTACGAGAAAATGTAATCGATTCAGGCATTATTTGTGTGTATCGAAATAATTGGTAAATAATGAGGCAGGTTCAAGTCTATAACTGTATACTTATTGTCTATCTTGTTTTCTTTCTTTTCTTTCTATTTATATATATATTTTTTAATACGTTTTAATTTCATCAAAGGTAGCTGATATTTGTGCGTGTTGAAGTATTTGGTAAAGAAGGAAGCAGGATCCAGTCCATGGTTGAAGTTATAGGTATTTTTTTCATAGAAAATGCCTAAATTCAAATAAAAGTAGGTGATATTTTCAAATGCCTAGCTATAGTCGTTAATTTAGTTAAATAGCGATTGCAAGTTTTGTGCTAGTAACGTTTCTGAAGGCAGCAGGAACCAGGAACAGGTGGCTAAAAGGATTAAAAAATGTATTTTCACCATGTTCTGATATATTCTGAAAGTTTCAAATGTCTAGCTAGTCGGGAAGTTAGTTAAATAAATTTTCTGTCGAATCATATAAACACAGCCGAAGGCAGTAGGGACCTGAAACAGTTGACTAAAAGTATTAAAAAAATGTGTTGTCACCGTGTTCTGAGCTATTATAATAGTTTCAAATGTGCTAGTCGGGAAGTTAGTTAAAAATCGATTGCATGCTTTGTACTGATAACGCTGTCGAAGGCAGCAGGAACCAGAAACAGTTGACTAAAAGTATTTAAAAAATGCATTATCGTCGTGTTCGGAACTATTCTGTAAGTTTCAAATGTCTAGCTTGTCGGGAAGTTAGTTAAATACATTTTCTGTCGAATCATATAAGCGCTGCCGAAGGCAGTGGGACCTGAAATAGTTGACTAAAATTATTAGAAAAATGTATTGCCACCGTGTTTGTGAGCTGTCCTGAAAATTTCAAATATCTAGCTAGTAGGGAAGTTAGTTAAAAATCGATTGCAAGATTTGTACTGGACAAACAAACAAACAAAAAAAAAAAAAAAAAAAAAAAAAAAAAAAAAACAAGAATCGAAGTTAATAAAAACATGGTAATATGGTAAAATATTACAGGGAGTTCAAATATTTTCTCCCCTTTCTTAATTTTACGCTATTGCTCTTCATACAATTTTAAACCATAAATCGTAATGATATATAATTTTTTGTCGTGTTCCTGTAAAAATCTATAAAGGCTATCTTTACTAAAATCTACACAATTCGTGCGACGGTAATGTATAACATGTGCATAAATTTTCAGTTTAATAGAATAAGGTGTTTCGCATTTTAAAACGTTTGGGCCCATAGACCATAATGACAATTTTTCTTTCTGTCCTTGTAAAAAAAAAAAAAAACTATACATTCTAGATTTATCAAAATCTATATACTTTGTGCGAGGGTGATTATTAACATGTATAAAAGTTTTTTTTAACTCAAACGAATAAGGCGTTTAAATGCTATCGCATTTTATTTTATTTGGATCCATAGACAATAATGATAAAGAATTTTTTGTTGTGTCCCTGTGAAAACTATAAATGCTAGATACATCAAAATCTATACACTTTGTGCGACGGATATTTATAACATGCGTATTAGCTCAAAAGAAAATGGTGTATAAATGCTATCGCAGTTTGGAAATCTTGGCCCTATAGGCTATAACGATAAAGAATATTTCTTTTTTGTGCCTGTAAAAAGTACTTTTAAGTGCTAGATTCACCAAAATCAACAGTGATCGTGCTATGGTGCCATAGAATATACTTACTATATATCAACTTATTTGAACAGAGGATTTAGGCGCTATCGTATTCACTCACACACATACACCCATTCATAATCGAAAACTAGTAAAAATGAATTCAGTGTAATTCAAATGTATAGAAATCCCATAATCTCAAAGGTTGGATTTTTTGTCACGATTACAATACTTCCTTTAAATACGTATGTTCGGAAAGTAAAAATTTGATCTTTCGGCTATGAAGTTCTGTCCAACAAAAAAATAATTTTTTCTGTAATAATATTATATTATTTTAATTGGTTAATTTATATTTCCAACACTATTAATAATAGCGACTATAGAAATTAGAAATCACAATTCTTCTAAAGAAAATTACGAAAACATTATTTGATATAGTATGGAAAGAGAGAAAAAAAAAAAGAATGTTAAACTACATTTTTAAATTGCATGCAAATCTTCAATGTGCTCTTGTATTTCAATTTACACACATGTCTAATATTATAATACAATTTATTTCAGAATTAAATTCCAATTTATTTCAGCTGAAAAAAAAAAAAAAAAAAAAACCATTGTTGAAATAATTAAAAATATATGAAAGTGAATTAAAACTTTTTTTTCTTAATATCGCCTGCAATAAAATTCAAAATTGATTGTTGTGAATGCTACTTGTAAATACAGTTTGTAATCGTTATATTGCCCCCAAACATGATCTTCGATCGTTTTTCTGGAATATCTCGAGAACTATTTGGCCCAATGAGCTGCAAATTTGCATACACGTATTTTAATGTGCTAGAAATCGATATCTGTTAAAAAAATTATAGGTCACAATACATAATTTTTTTTAATATTAATTTAATAATTTTTATTCTATAGATAAAAAACATTAAAATCTTAATGAAACTCATAAATATGTTTGGAAAACCTGTTATTAACATCATAAAAAAAACCAGGTAAAAAAAAATAAAATGTAGGAGATATGAATATAAATGTGTAATCAGACTTTAACATTAGAAGCTCGAAAGTTTAGACGTGTATAAATCCTAAACTTATACACCATATGACTTCCAAATTTATATCTGGGGATGAAATTGACTGTAGAATCGATATCCGAATTCAAAATTATATGTTACCATTGAAAAAATTAAAGTTTGACACGATTTCAATATGGAGACGACCCCTTAAGCTATTTTTTTCCAATTAGCTTAAAAGAGAACAAAATTCCCTGACGAATGGTACCTTCGGTGTCTTTCTGCAACAATTTACTGATGAGATAGGTGGGGGTGTTTCGTTTTTTTTTTGACCGACTGTACGTTATCTTAGTCTTATACTGTTTATAAAAAAGTAAGTTGATGATAAAAATTAGCGATCAAACTAAAAAAAAATATATGTATGAAAAGTGGGGATGTGTTCTTCAATAATTTTGCTGCCGATTGTAATGCTGGTGTGTATGACATATTTCATCTTTTACTTGCTCTGACATGTAAAGTTCCAAAATACTAACAGCCGTATTCAACATTAACTTCAACTCCCGGTTCAACGCAAAAATTTAAAAAATCGTCTAAAATCAGGATGCAGTTTTTAGTTCCCCATCATACTATAGGTATGGGGAACTTAGGTAAACGTGAAAAATTTCGACGTCGGTTTTTTGACTTTTTTATACGTTTTCAGGTGTGAGGAATCCGAAAATGGCGAAATTTGTATGGTGTCTGTCTGTAGGGTGTCTGTTAGTGTGTCAGTCCGTAAGTGTGTCAGTCCGTTAGTGTGTTAGTCCGTTAGTTTGTTAGTCTGTTTACACAATATCTCACGAACAAATGATCGCAGAGAGGTCAGATCAGTTTTAAAATATTACTTTCGATACTGGCAAAAACCCTATTCATTTGCAACATTCGAATTAAAAAACTTCGTAAGTTATTAGAAATTTACGATTTTCTTAACATGGGAGAATAGGACAAAAATTCACTTAAACGTGCATTAAATGGAAACTTTTTACTGTAAAAATGGCGGAATAGTTTTAAAATATCGGTTTTGATGCCGGAATGAACATCAGTAACTATAAATATGCTACTTTGAAAATTTCGCAAGTTATTGGAAATTTACGAATTTCTTAACATGGCAGTAAAGGGCAAAATTTCACATAAACGTCAATTTTGAGAGATATTTTCATCGTAAAGATGTCAGACTACTTTTGAAATATTATTTAGAATACTGTCATGAATATTAATGACTATGAATTTTCCAATATAAAAATTTCGTAAGTTATTGGAAACTTACGAATTTCTTAACGTGGCAGAATAGACAAAATTTCACATAAATGTCAATCTTGAGGGATATTTTCATCGTAAAGATGTCAAACCACTTTCTAAATATTATTTAGGATACTGGCATGAATATCATAGACTTTGATTTTTCCAATTTAAAAAATTCGTAAGTTATTTGGAATTTACGATTTACTTAACATGTCAGAATAAGGCAAAATTGAGCATAAACTTCCATTTTGAGGATCCTAAATACATTAGACAACTTCAAAATTACATTTATGATATTTGTTTGAACATGATTGAATACAAATATTCTAATAGGAAAATTTCGTAAATTATTCGTAATTTACGATTTTATCAACACAGCGAAATTGTAAATTTTTCATATAAATATGAATTTTGAGGATTATTGCATTGGAAATAGTAGCATGAAAACTAAACAACAGAATTGACCCTGATAAAATAAATTAATAGATTAGAATAAGATAAATATATCGAAGTGAACGGTGGATAGCCTATTAGGCGGGATTTCATTCTGTTACTGTATCAAGCTTTGGTCAAATTCATTTCTTGTAACATGATTATAATATGTCTCGCACTAGAAATTTATGATAACATAAATATGATAGGGAACTGAGCAGAGTCCACCTATGCCAACTAGTTTTTTATTTGAATGATTAAGGTTAGACAATTTTTTAGTATTGCTGTAAACATCGACTAGGTATTAGAGTGGACCTGAGATAGTAACCTTTTTGTTTCCGAACATCACATCCCCACCGTTCTGCCAATTCATTTGCCAAGCCGACATTCCAATTCCACCAAAACAATTTTCCTCCACCTTAGTTATGGCTGTTTTATATTTCGATTGGGGTAAATTAAACACAAACCACAACCTACACTAGCTGAAATTGAAAGCAAGTAATCTAATCTTTGTGATTGATTGAAAGCTGTTCTGTTTGACTTTTCTTTGGAATTTTGGTGCTAAGAGGAATAAACCATTTAAAACATGCAAAATCCAAAGAACCAGTTGCCCAAGAAAGCGATTATCGCCAAAAGAAGGCGCGAAAACCGTAGTGATGTTCACGGAATTTTTCTTCACAGCCATATAGGGAATCTGTACTTTACTTCTATTATTACTCAATGGCTGTAACCAAAAAAAGAAAAAAAAAAAAATCTTAACTGTTATAAAAAACAAAAACAAAAATCTAATTCGTGGAATTTTGCAAATGGGTTGGAATGGATCAAGAAATATTAAAATACATAATGAAAAGTCTGAAAATAACTTTATTTGTCAGACTTTTGCAAGAATTTTCGAACATTATTCAACAAATTTTCGCAACCTAATTACGGTAATTATTATGATAATTTAGAGTGACCAGGCGTCCTCATTTTATGAGAACAGTCCTCAGTTTTCAAGTTATGTTCTCAGATACTCGTAGAAAGTAACATATTCTCATTTGTCTTCAGATTTGAACTTTTGTCCTCATTTGTCCTCATTTTTGAGCTTTTTGCCTTCATTTTCAATCTTTTAACTTAAACTTTGAACGCCAGTGATACCACTTGACCTTATCGTAATTTTTAATATAATTACTACTCATCACAGTTTAACAAATTTTGATCCATCTGTTCATGAATTTGAATAATATACAGGGGTTATGGATAAAGTACTGAAAACCCTTAGCCACTCTGGCATGCACGACCTGAATTTGAACACAGCAGCTCACATCTACCAACAAACGGAATTAAACCATTTCGGCTCCTTTTTAAGGTCGATACCGTCTCTCCAAAATGTTAAAAATGTTTAAAAATCTAAATATGCTTAGTGCACAAATAATGGACTTTGTGCATCGCATGCCATTGCGGGTACATAAAAATCTTTATTCTAATCGCTGAGCTCGTAATTTTTGTTTACTGCTGTGTCAGCTAATACCAACCACAAACCGACAAACAACCGCAACCGTTGCCACTCGTGAATTAGATCCATTGTAGAGTTTATATCAGATAAATATGCAGAAGAATAACTTATGAAAGTGCTTGATAGAGCTTTACCTGTATCAGTATATACAGGCTGGTTCAAGCTCAAAGACATAAAATTATGCCATATTCCTCAGACGCTATTTGAATGCTGAAGATGAAATTAAAATGAAAATATTGGAAAAAGAAAGTCTACGAAGCGAAATTTCTGAAATGATCAGTGGTTATGTAATTCCATAGTAATTAATAATGTTTTAAATGGAAACTGCATTTCTATTGATACAGTAAGTTTTTTAATCTTCTCAAAATTATACTTTAAAATGAAAAAAAAAAGTGAATTTACAATCAAAGTGGAGAAATAAAAGGAATATCTAAATAAAACTGGAAGTTATTGGATCACTAAATAGGTTTTAGAACTTCGACCAAATTTAAATTACACATTTTATATTGAAAATGAAGAAATCAAATCCATTTGAAGAAGAGTGAAAAGTACAGTCGGTAACAAAAGTGTCCGAACACTAGCAAAAATTCCTATGTAAAAAAAGTACACTTCATACGGTTCTGTTAAATAAATCCTTATCGAAACACGTTAGTAGATAGGAAATGACAGTTCGGCGCCCGAGGTGCAGTGGTGCCTAGGGAGCACGGGAGCAGGAGGCACGGGGAGCAGCCGTGCGGGTGTCGCACCACCCCCTGAAGGTGTAGACGAGTTGGTATCGTCCTTGACACCTCCTCTAACTTAATCGTGAAAGATGACGAGGGTATTAATGAGGAAAATTAATTAAAAAATTTAATGAGTGGTTTATTGTAGAAGGTGATGATGGTTTTAAAGTGATGTTTTCGGTAGAATGAAAAAAGCAGGATATTGTTTGTGACTCATTAGGAAATTAATTAGGAGGTTAATTAAGAAATTAATTAAGAAATTAATTAAAAATTAAAATTTTTTTTAAAAATTGGGAAAATAAGGAATGAATAAAATATACGAATTTAAGAATGCGAATAGAGTATGCAAGAAATAGAGTGATCTGACTGGGGTTCGAACCCGACACCTTGCAGTAAAAATATTTCCATAAGACAGTAGTTTTCGCGTGTGTGTGAGTGATTTTTATAGTATATGTCTGCACTGTTCTTTTAAAACTATGAATGCTAGTGTCCGAAAAGAATTCAATCGTTTTAATGATATTAATTAGAGAATAATAATTAAGAAAAATATTAATTAAGCATCTTCTTGTAAAAAACCATCAAATATTTTCCGAAAAAAAAAAAGGCAATGAAAATAAAAATTAAGTATAAAGAATGAAAGAAAGTTTAGAAACATAGATTTTGACTGAGATTCGAACCTGCTACCTTGCAGCAAAAAAATATTTCAGTAGTTTTCGCATATGTGTGAGTGATTTTTCTATTATATGCCTATGCAGATCTTTTTTAACCTAAGAATACTATTGTCTGAAAATTAATCAACCATAAAAATGATATTAATTACAGAATAATAATTAAAATAAATAAATAAAAAATAATAATTAAAGATCTTGTAAATATTCACCAGATGTTTTTCGAAAAAAGACAATGCACGTGAAAATTAAGCTAAAAGATGTTTAAAATCTCAAATGTATAAGTGAAATTAGATTAGGATGAAGGACGAGAATTGTTTTTTTGATAGATAACTAAAAAAGAGTGATTAAAATTTCTTATTAATTACTTAATTGAAGAAAGTTCGTTAAAAAAATACTTTTCATCATAAAGATTTTTTAATTGTGAATATCTAGTATCCATTTTAAACTGTATATATTCTTTTTCGTTATAAATAGAATAATATCTTAACGCAAAATACAGACTTCATTCGCTAATGGTGACGTCACAATGTTTTGGGGGGAAGGAGGGGACCATTCCTTAGGACATTTTCTTAGAATCGGGTTAGGTACGGTATTGTCAAAAGATAGGGGGAGAAAATTCCAGTTTTGCTTCAACTTTTCACGTGTTTAAATATGTTTACTGTTGAATGTACTAAAAATTATCTACTATTTTGAATTATGTTCAGTTCACTTCTTTATAAGAAAAATGTATATAATGTGAAATTAAAAGTAAATAAAAAAACTTTAAAAATTCATCTTTTAAAAATAAATTAATAAAAATAAGTTGATCAATGTAAAAAACTGAAAAATTCGCTGTTTGAAAAGAAGTCTTAATAAGTTTAAGAAAATATCGTAACATTTTGTATTATATTTTACATAAGAGAGTGAATCTATCATTTTTCAGAAGTTACTTTAGTGCAAAATAATAACTGATGTTGAAAATTTCTCTACCTTAAACAGTTATACTTCAGATATAACTTTTTTTGGGATCTTCTTATCACTCTCATCGAACATACATGTATAATCACTCCCACATAAATTCTTTCATATATATTTAAAAAAATTTACAATGTTGTATTTAATTATAAATTATCTTTAAATTTCCTTACGCTCATTAAAACATTGTATCTATTTTTATTTCAAGTTTTGTATTATAGTACTAGAAATCTTCCAACATTCTTAAAATAAAATAAGTTTCTGAACAGAGTGATAATTAGAAATTCAATGTATATTTTATCTATAGTTTAACCATTTTTTTTGTAACTCCCTAACATTTTTTTAGTGTAAACCCGTGAAATTTGACCAATAAAATCCGAAATAGGGTCTTAAAAACAAGAATTTGGCATGATTTTTAATAAATTTTAGGATATATCTACAAAAATTTTAGAGTATTTGGCGATAATTCAGATTTGGTGAGAAACACCTAGTATTAATTCCGAGTGAAGAAAAATTTTATTACTTGTCAAATTTATTTTGAGAAGTGAGGTTGCTTATTTTATAACCTGAATTCAATACTACATAATAATAGTTTTTTCAAGATGGATGTCAGAACAGATATCATTTTGTTAAACGCATTTACTCATATATTCAATAGATCACACATTCGCAATTCAGAACTAGAGATTATAAACCACCTTAAATTTCGAATGAATGAATTTATCAATTCAGAAATTAGCAATCAACTTTATGAAAATGTTGATATGTTATCTGAGGAAAATTATCACATCTGTTTAGATATTGTCTTAAAAGAAATGATAAAAAATGAAATAAATTGGGACAAAGTTGTAATTTACTTAGTATTTTCAAGTGAGCTTATGGCGAAGCGCTTTAAGAGATCTGGTGACTTTATCATACCCTGGATAAAATTTTTTAATATCTTCCAGAAGTATTTAGGTAATTGGATTATTGATCATTAAGAATGTATAAAAGTCAAAGGAGAAAAGAAATCACTTTTTCAAAGAATGTGGAGTTTTATCACTCGATCATAATATGAAAATTGTAAAAATATTATCTGCTATGTTGAATTATGTTCAGTTCAATCTGTATAAGAACAATGTTCAAGAAAAATGTATGTAATGTGAAATTGAAAGTAAATAAAGAACTTTCAATGAAAATTTTGTTTAAGAAAAAATTATTTGAAGTAACATTCATCTTTAAAAAATAAATAAATAAAAATAAAAATAAGTTGATCAATGTAAAAAAACTGAAAAATTCACCGTTTGAAAAGAAGTTTTAATAAGTTTAAGAAAATATCGTAACATATTGTACCATATTTTACCTCTATCATTTTTCAGAAGTTACTTTTCTGCAAAAAATAGCTGATGTCAAAAATTTCTCTACCTAAAACAGTTATACTTTAGATATAACTTTTTGGAATCTTCTTATCACTATCATTGAACATACGTGTATACTTAAAAATTTTTACAAAGTGGTATTTAATTATAAATTTTCTTTAAATTTCCTTATACTCGTTAAAATATTGTAAGTTTTTTTTTTTTTTTTTTTTTTTTTTTCAAGTTTTGTATTATAGTACTAGAAATTTTGCAACATTCTTAAAATAATATAAGTTTCTGAACATAGTGATAATTAGAAATTACCATTTTTTGAGTTTTTAACGCGATCTGGAATCGAACCTGACACTTCCCTAATGACAACGTTAGAATTTTTTGTAATTCATCATAGTGAAATTCCTCACATCATATGCTACATTCACTCAGTTTTTCTTTCCAGATAGCAAGTTTGTAAATGATGAAAGCTAACTTTGAAAAATTCAGAGTTGAAAAAATATTAATATATGTTTTATTAAATACATCCACCTTCACAGATGCATACTTAAGTTTTCTAAGTGTATGTAAACATACTTAAAAAATATTATAACCAAGTATTGTAGATTACAAATATATGTATACTTTAAAAATTTTACAAAGCTTTTAGAAATTAAGATAACTTATTCTTGAATAAAAATATAAGAAACCCATTTTCACAATAATAAGATTGAAAATGTAAGATGAAATCACAAAATTACCAACATAAGATACTGCAAGTATTTAAAAAATTATGAAGTATTAAATTTTAATGTTTCACATATGTTAATAACGCATCTTATTTTACAAAGTACTAAGTTTTTAAATCATTTAGTTTGAAGTTTTTCAAACATATGCTTATAAACCGAAATTTTTGTGAATGAAAAATTTTTCACACAAAGTATTTTAGAAAAAATATCATCTGAGAAATTAATTAACTTATTTTTAGAATAAAAATATAGGAAACTTGTTTTTTCTAATGATAAGAATGAAAATGTAAGATAAAATCTCATTCTTACCAACATAAGAGACTGCAAGTATTTAAAAAATTATGAAGTATGTAATTTTAATGTTTCACATGTCTTAATAACGCCTCTTATTTTACAAAGTACTAAGTTTTTTAAAGTCATTTAGTTTGAAGTTTTTCACACATATGCTTATAAACGAAATTTTTTGTAAATGAAAAATTTTTACACAAATTACTTTAATACAAATACTATCTCAGAAAAATTAACTTTTTCTTTTTAGATTGAAAATGTAAGATAAAAGTCTAACACTTATCAAATTTAGAAGCTGCAGATGTATAATGAAATCATGAACTTGAAACTTTAAGTATTAACAACCTACATTCTTTGAAAATACTAAACCACAAGTTTCGACAAATCTATAAACAACTGTTAAAAAACATAGATATTAGAATATTTTTTACCCTAAAATGTTTAACGTAGATGGTACATCCATAAAAATACAGAGTTAAAGTGTACAAATTATCTGTTTAGACATGCCGATAAACTAGAATTTTCACAAGATTCGACTATTATAGCAAGGTATGGGATAATATTTGGCTAAATTTCCACTAATATTGGCGATAGTTATAAAAATTTGGCATGAAATAAGAGAATTTGGCGTAAATTCTTAAGTAAAACTGATGAACGAAGAAAAAATTTGAATTAGTTTCAATCTTTTCTCGCTGTAGAGTTGTCTAAGTTCTCATACTTAGTAGTTTTTAAAGTCTTACTTTTAGAGTGATTTTTTATACTTTGCTAAACTGAAGTACAAAATGGATAATACTTTACCGTCTGAGGAGGCACACGTTTCTGTTCAACAACCCCCTTCATCAAGTTTTGAGGATGAGAAGTTATCTAAACTTTTTATTTGTCCAATTTGCAATAAGCCATTTTTAAAAAAATCCTATCTTACTAGACATGTGAAGGTTCACAATGACATTAAACCTAATATTTGTTATGTGTGTGAGAAAGGATTTGTTACTTTGCATCGTTTAAAAAGACATATAGAAACCCATAGAAAAATTTCCATAAGATGCAAATGTGAATATTGTATTGAAAATTTCAATCGCAAGTGTGATTTATTTAAACATAAGAGATTATCTCATCAAAAAGTCTTACCTGAACATCTATGTATTATTTGTAAAGATGCTTTTAAACACAAGTATGAATTAGAAAAACACAAGAGGGTGCATTATCGTAAACCTGAGTGTCTATGTGAGGAATGTTCTATAACCTTTCCAACTAAACATGCTTTTTCAAACCATAAGCGAAAAAGTCATAAAAAGACTTTACATGCATACTGTTGTGACGAATGTACTGATACTTTTTCAAACAAACGACATTTTTTAAAACATAAAAGAAATATGCATAAAAAAACTTCAATGGAAACTAGATGTGATGAATGCAGTGAAACTTTTCAGTGTAAGTATGAATTATTACAACATAAGAGAAAGAGTCATCTTAAAGACTTTAACATACGTAGAAATTGTAATGAACGAAGTACTAACAATGAATTACCAACAGTTAATAATGCCAGTGAGAATCTGGACTTGTTAAATTTTTTGGATAATTTTCACATTGAATGTATGAATGGTGTTCCTGACTTACCTTCCAATAACTTTCAGAATGAAAATATAGACTTAGACTTAAAAAAATTTTAGAACAATTCGAATGTGGAATATACAAGTGAAAATAATATTGATGGTTTATCTACCAAAGTTGAAAATAAGGTCTTAAATAATTTTAACCTGATACAAACTGATTTACCTCTAGTAAACTATGACAATGAAAGTCTGAACTCGTTAAATTTTTTGTATAACTTTAATCCCGAATGCTTGAATGTTTTTTCTACTAGCAACGAAAATATGAATTCGAATAATTTTAGTGCGAAGGAAAATGAGTTAGTGACAGGTTGGTTGGTTGGTTGGAGGATTAAGGCCGATTGACTCCTTATGTGTCCTAGGCCTATAGGGGGAATGCCCTCCGTGGGGGTCTTTCTAAGGGGTCCTAGCCCGTATTTACGCGAGTTTCGGAGGAAACCACGGAAAACTCCGAACGGCTAGGTCGATGAGCGCGACCGGGGATCGAACCCGGCACCTCCCATCTACCAGCTTTGAGCGCAGAACCGCTCGGCCGCTGGTGGGCGAGTTAGTGACAGATTACTTTAACAATGAAAATCTAGACTTGCTAAATTTTTTGAATAACTTTAATATTGAATGTATGAACGATATCCCAACAATATAGATTTGTGTGAATTTGCTGTCTTGTATTATTGTGAATGAATTTCAAATAAAAAGATTTCAATGAAAATGGTTTAATTTTTATTACAAAATCACCTTTTTTATAATATTTTCTATTAGAATACAAACTGAAGTGTCATCTTTTTTTAAAATAAAAACATGTAAAAAGTTTACCTGTGTATCAACGATATACTTTTTCATTACTGTAGTAGAATTGATTGAGTATAATATTTAAACACTAAGTAAAAATTATGCACAATAGTAGTTTTATAAACTATCAAACTTACATCGAAGAAGAAAAAACTTGTAAAATTGTTTTACCACTCAACTGTAAAGTACTTGTGAAAATCTTAAATGAATTTATCTTATTAACAATTTTCCTGAAAAACTAACTTATAAAAATTTTAGATATAATTATGGAGTTAGTATTTTCCTAAGTATTACGTTTGAATCTTACTTTGAATATGCATCATCAAAGTGTTTTGCACTTTAACTAAAATCACAATCTGTATTCCAAAGAGTGTAATAATAATGTTATAGTAACAACTTAAACTTTTATATATAGACACTTTCACGATTATATTTTACTTTTTTTATTTTTAGAATACAGAAAATATTTTGTAAGAATTGTGAAAGCTTAATTTTGGAAGTTTGTGAAATTTCACAAAATTTTTTTAACATTTTTGTCAAATGTTTTCTTTATGTCACATCACTTAGAAAAATTTAACTGTTTTTAACAGAATTGCTAACGCAAAACATTAAGTTAGAAAATTTATAGATAAAACTTATAAGATACGAAAAACCATATGTGAAGTAATAACAAAAGGTGTATATACTTTCAAGTTTAGACATGGTTCAACAAGCTTGAGGAGACACTAAAACCTGTAGCTGACGTCATAACCCCTGTGGCGTAACTTTTCCCTTACCACTACGTCACAAATGTATAATTTAACAAGAAGTACTTATGTCACCCCACAATTCCTATCTTGTATTATTTTACTTTGTGTATAAAATCAATGATCTGTAAAAAAAACTTTGTCGTTTTTATACACTTTGAAGTAAAAATTTTCTCCATAAACATCAAATTATATTTTATAAGTATGAATTGATATGTATTTGTTTTAAATATCTCTAAGTTACATTATACCAAAGTATAATTTATAATATTTAAACAATTCCCACTTTACAAAAATTAACTTGAATGCATTTCTAGGTCTTTAATAAAAATCTTTAATTTTTTATCTCAAAGACTTTAAACTATTCGAGATGTCTGTAACTTAAGTGCAATCCAATACTATTTACAAATCTCAAAGAAAGTATTTTAAGATTACTTTGGTAAAATTTACTAAGTATTATAATATTTTTCAGTTATTAAACGAAAAATTGGGTAAGATTTACTAAGTGTTTCATTAAAGAAGAGAATGACACTAAAAAGTTTTGACGAGAAATACTAAATTCATTAAGTCACATACGTGGATATAAGCATACAATATAAGATAAATCTTTAAAATATTATTGCAAAAACAAATTAAAAAAAAAAAAAATAATAATAATAATAAAAATTGTTAATTTTAGATTGTAAAAAATATTTAACAATATTTCATAATGATTATAATTACAAGCATGTGTGCATGTAAACGTAAATGAATTTAGTATTTCTCGTCAAAACTTTTTAGTGTCATTCTCTTCTTTAATGAAACACTTAGTAAATCTTACCCAATTTTTCGTTTAATAACTGAAAAATATTATAATACTTAGTAAATTTTACCAAAGTAATCTTAAAATACTTTCTTTGAGATTTGTAAATAGTATTGGATTGCACTTAAGTTACAGACATCTCGAATAGTCAGGAAAATTGTTAATAAGATAAATTCATTTAAGATTTTCACAAGTACTTTACAGTTGAGTGGTAAAACAATTTTACAAGTTTTTTCTTCTTCGATGTAAGTTTGATAGTTTATAAAACTACTATTGTGCATAATTTTTACTTAGTGTTTAAATATTATACTCAATCAATTCTACTACAGTAATGAAAAAGTATATCGTTAATACACAGGTAAACTTTTTACATGTTTTTATTCAAAAAAAAAGATGACACTTCAGTTTGTATTCTAATAGAAAATATTATAAAAAAGGTGATTTTGTAATAAAAATTAAACCATTTTCATTGAAATCTTTTTATTTGAAATTCATTCACAATAATACAAGACAGCAAATTCACACAAATCTATATTGTTGGGATATCGCTCATACATTCAATATTAAAGTTATTCAAAAAATTTAGCAAGTCTAGATTTTCATTGTTAAAGTAATCTGTCACTAACTCATTTTCCTTCGCACTAAAATTATTCGAATTCATATTTTCGTTGCTAGTAGAAAAAACATTCAAGCATTCGGGATTAAAGTTATACAAAAAATTTAACGAGTTCAGACTTTCATTGTCATAGTTTACTAGAGGTAAATCAGTTTGTATCAGGTTAAAATTATTTAAGACCTTATTTTCAACTTTGGTAGATAAACCATCAATATTATTTTCACTTGTATATTCCACATTCGAATTGTTCAAAAATTTTTTTAAGTCTAAGTCTATATTTTCATTCTGAAAGTTATTGGAAGGTAAGTCAGGAACACCATTCATACATTCAATGTGAAAATTATCCAAAAAATTTAACAAGTCCAGATTCTCACTGGCATTATTAACTGTTGGTAATTCATTGTTAGTACTTCGTTCATTACAATTTCTACGTATGTTAAAGTCTTTAAGATGACTCTTTCTCTTATGTTGTAATAATTCATACTTACACTGAAAAGTTTCACTGCATTCATCACATCTAGTTTGCATTGAAGATTTTTTATGCATATTTCTTTTATGTTTTAAAAAATGTCGTTTGTTTGAAAAAGTATCAGTACATTCGTCACAACAGTATGCATGTAAAGTCTTTTTATGACTTTTTCGCTTATGGTTTGAAAAAGCATGTTTAGTTGGAAAGGTTATAGAACATTCCTCACATAGATACTCAGGTTTACGATAATGCACCCTCTTGTGTTTTTCTAATTTATACTTGTGTTTAAAAGCATCTTTACAAATAATACATAGATGTTCAGGTAAGACTTTTTGATGAGATAATCTCTTATGTTTAAATAAATCACACTTGCGATTGAAATTTTCAATACAATATTCACATTTGTATCTTATGGAAATTTTTCTATGGGTTTCTATATGTCTTTTTAAACGATGCAAAGTAACAAATCCTTTCTCACACACATAACAAATATTAGGTTTAATGTCACTGTGAACCTTCACATGTCTAGTAAGATAGGATTTTTTTAAAAATGGCTTATTGCAAATTGGACAAATAAAAAGTTTAGATAACTTCTCATCCTCAAAACTTGATGAAGGGGGTTGTTGAACAGAAACGTGTGCCTCCTCAGACGGTAAAGTATTATCCATTTTGTACTTCAGTTTAGCAAAGTATAAAAAAATCACTCTAAAAGTAAGACTTTAAAAACTACTAAGTATGAGAACTTAGACAACTCTACAGCGAGAAAAGATTGAAACTAATTCAAATTTTTTCTTCGTTCATCAGTTTTACTTAAGAATTTACGCCAAATTCTCTTATTTCATGCCAAATTTTTATAACTATCGCCAATATTAGTGGAAATTTAGCCAAATATTATCCCATACCTTGCTACAATAGTCGAATCTTGTGGAAAATTCTAGTTTATCGGCATGTCTAAACAGATAATTTGTACACTTTAACTCTGTATTTTTATGGATGTACCATCTACGTTAAACATTTTAGGGTAAAAAATATTCTAATATCTATGTTTTTTAACAGTTGTTTATAGATTTGTCGAAACTTGTGGTTTAGTATTTTCAAAGAATGTAGGTTGTTAATACTTAAAGTTTCAAGTTCATGATTTCATTATACATCTGCAGCTTCTAAATTTGATAAGTGTTAGATTTTTATCTTACATTTTCAATCTAAAAAGAAAAAGTTAATTTTTCTGAGATAGTATTTGTATTAAAGTAATTTGTGTAAAAATTTTTCATTTACAAAAAATTTCGTTTATAAGCATATGTGTGAAAAACTTCAAACTAAATGACTTTAAAAAACTTAGTACTTTGTAAAATAAGAGGCGTTATTAAGACATGTGAAACATTAAAATTACATACTTCATAATTTTTTAAATACTTGCAGTCTCTTATGTTGGTAAGAATGAGATTTTATCTTACATTTTCATTCTTATCATTAGAAAAAACAAGTTTCCTATATTTTTATTCTAAAAATAAGTTAATTAATTTCTCAGATGATATTTTTTCTAAAATACTTTGTGTGAAAAATTTTTCATTCACAAAAATTTCGGTTTATAAGCATATGTTTGAAAAACTTCAAACTAAATGATTTAAAAACTTAGTACTTTGTAAAATAAGATGCGTTATTAACATATGTGAAACATTAAAATTTAATACTTCATAATTTTTTAAATACTTGCAGTATCTTATGTTGGTAATTTTGTGATTTCATCTTACATTTTCAATCTTATTATTGTGAAAATGGGTTTCTTATATTTTTATTCAAGAATAAGTTATCTTAATTTCTAAAAGCTTTGTAAAATTTTTAAAGTATACATATATTTGTAATCTACAATACTTGGTTATAATATTTTTTAAGTATGTTTACATACACTTAGAAAACTTAAGTATGCATCTGTGAAGGTGGATGTATTTAATAAAACATATATTAATATTTTTTCAACTCTGAATTTTTCAAAGTTAGCTTTCATCATTTACAAACTTGCTATCTGGAAAGAAAAACTGAGTGAATGTAGCATATGATGTGAGGAATTTCACTATGATGAATTACAAAAAATTCTAACGTTGTCATTAGGGAAGTGTCAGGTTCGATTCCAGATCGCGTTAAAAACTCAAAAAATGGTAATTTCTAATTATCACTATGTTCAGAAACTTATATTATTTTAAGAATGTTGCAAAATTTCTAGTACTATAATACAAAACTTGAAAAAAAAAAAAAAAAAAAAAAAAAACTTACAATATTTTAACGAGTATAAGGAAATTTAAAGAAAATTTATAATTAAATACCACTTTGTAAAAATTTTTAAGTATACACGTATGTTCAATCATAGTGATAAGAAGATTCCAAAAAGTTATATCTAAAGTATAACTGTTTTAGGTAGAGAAATTTTTGACATCAGCTTTTTTTTGCAGAAAAGTAACTTCTGAAAAATGATAGAGGTAAAATATGGTACAATATGTTACGATATTTTCTTAAACTTATTAAGACTTCTTTTCAAACGGTGAATTTTTCAGTTTTTTACATTGATCAACTTATTTTTATTTTTATTTATTTATTTTTTAAAGATGAATGTTACTTCAAATAATTTTTACTTAAACAAAATTTTCATTGAAAGTTCTTTATTTACTTTCAATTTCACATTACATACATTTTTCTTGAACATTGTTCTTATACAGATTGAACTGAACATAATTCAACATAGCAGATAATATTTTTACAATTTTCATATTATGATCGAGTGATAAAACTCCACATTCTTTAAAAAATTGATTTCTTTTCTCCTTTGACTTTTATACATACTTGATGATCAATAATCCAATTACCTAAATACTTCTGGAAGATATTAAAAAATTTTATCAAGGGTATGATAAAGTCACCAGATCTCTTAAAGCGCTTCGCCATAAGCTCACTTGAAAATACTAAGTAAATTACAACTTTGTCCCAATTTATTTCATTTTTTATCATTTCTTTTAAGACAATATCTAAACAGATGTGAAAATTTTCCTCAGATAACATATCAACATTTTCATAAAGTTGATTGCTAATTTCTGAATTGATAAATTCATTCATTCGAAATTTAAGGTGGTTTATAATCTCTAGTTCTGAATTGCGAATGTGTGATCTATTGAATATATGAGTAAATGCGTTTAACAAAATGATATCTGTTCTGACATCCATCTTGAAAAAACTATTATTATGTAGTATTGAATTCAGGTTATAAAATAAGCAACCTCACTTCTCAAAATAAATTTGACAAGTAATAAAATTTTTCTTCACTCGGAATTAATACTAGGTTTTTCTCACCAAATCTGAATTATCGCCAAATACTCTAAAATTTTTGTAGATATATCCTAAAATTTATTAAAAATCATGCCAAATTCTTATTTTTAAGACCCTATTTCGGATTTTTTGGTAAAATTTCACGGGTTTACACTAAAAAAATGTTAGGGAGTTACAAAAAAATGGTTAAACTATAGATAAAAAATACATTGAATTTCTAATTATCACTCTGTTCAGAAACTTATTTTATTTTAAGAATGTTGGAAGATTTCTTGTACTATAATACAAAACTTGAAATAAAAATAGATACAATATTTTAATGAGCGTAAGGAAATTTAAAGATAATTTATAATTAAATACAACATTGTAAATTTTTTTAAATATATATGAAAGAATTTATGTGGGAGTGATTATACATGTATGTTCGATGAGAGTGATAAGAAAATCCCAAAAAAAGTTATATCTGAAGTATAACTGTTTAAGGTAGAGAAATTTTCAACATCAGTTATTATTTTGCACTAAAGTAACTTCTGAAAAATGATAGATTCACTCTCTTATGTAAAATATAATACAAAATGTTACGATATTTTCTTAAACTTATTAAGGCTTCTTTTCAAACAGCGAATTTTTCAGTTTTTTACATTGATCAACTTATTTTTATTAATTTATTTTTAAAAGATGAATTTTTAAAGTTTTTTTATTTACTTTTAATTTCACATTATATACATTTTTCTTATAAAGAAGTGAACTGAACATAATTGAAAATAGTAGATAATTTTTAGTACATTCAACAGTAAACATATTTAAACACGTGAAAAGTTGAAGCAAAACTGGAATTTTCTCCCCCTATCTTTTGACAATACCGTACCTAACCCGATTCTAAGAAAATGTCCTAAGGAATGGTCCCCTCCTTCCCCCCAAAACATTGTGACGTCACCATTAGCGAATGAAGTCTGTATTTTGCGTTAAGATATTATTCTATTTATAACGAAAAAGAATATATACAGTTTAAAATGGATACTAGATATTCACAATTAAAAAATCTTTATGATGAAAAGTATTTTTTTAACGAACTTTCTTCAATTAAGTAATTAATAAGAAATTTTAATCACTCTTTTTTAGTTATCTATCAAAAAAACAATTCTCGTCCTTCATCCTAATCTAATTTCACTTATACATTTGAGATTTTAAACATCTTTTAGCTTAATTTTCACGTGCATTGTCTTTTTTCGAAAAACATCTGGTGAATATTTACAAGATCTTTAATTATTATTATTTATTTATTTATTTTAATTATTATACTGTAATTAATATCATTTTTATGGTTGATTAATTTTCAGACAATAGTATTCTTAGGTTAAAAAAGATCTGCATAGGCATATAATAGAAAAATCACTCACACATATGCGAAAACTACTGAAATATTTTTTTGCTGCAAGGTAGCAGGTTCGAATCTCAGTCAAAATCTATGTTTCTAAACTTTCTTTCATTCTTTATACTTAATTTTTATTTTCATTGCCTTTTTTTTCGGAAAATATTTGATGGTTTTGTACAAGAAGATGCTTAATTAATATTTTTCTTAATTATTATTCTCTAATTAATATCATTAAAACGATTGAATTCTTTTCGGACACTAGCATTCATAGTTTTAAAAGAACAGTGCAGACATATACTATAAAAATCACTCACACACACGCGAAAACTACTGTCTTATGGAAATATTTTTACTGCAAGGTGTCGGGTTCGAACCCCAGTCAGATCACTCTATTTCTTGCATACTCTATTCGCATTCTTAAATTCGTATATTTTATTCATTCCTTATTTTCCCAATTTTTAAAAAAAATTTTAATTTTTAATTAATTTCTTAATTAATTTCTTAATTAACCTCCTAATTAATTTCCTAATGAGTCACAAACAATATCCTGCTTTTTTCATTCTACCGAAAACATCACTTTAAAACCATCATCACCTTCTACAATAAACCACTCATTAAATTTTTTAATTAATTTTCCTCATTAATACCCTCGTCATCTTTCACGATTAAGTTAGAGGAGGTGTCAAGGTCGATACCAACTCGTCTACACCTTCAGGGGGTGGTGCGACACCCGCACGGCTGCTCTCCGTGCCTCCTGCTCCCGTGCTCCCTAGGCACCACTGCACCTCGGGCGCCGAACTGTCATTTCCTATCTACTCATGTTTTTAGACTGACTAAGAAGAGGATTCGACAAGGATTTATTTAACAAAACGGTATGAAATGTACTTTTTCTACATAGGAATTTTTGCTAGTGTTCGGACACTTTTGTTACCGACTGTAACCAACCTTGAACCTGAATCTTTTGGCTAGACATTCCACTTCCATACTGACTGAGCTACCTCGTGGACAACTGACTAGCACGGCAGTTCCTGCTCACTTGAAAGTTGTAAAGTTGCCGGTGATTCCTTGCCTGGTCAATTTCTGACCTTATTGAAATTTATTCGGCGTTGTTAGATCACTTTCATTTAAAAAGGTTATGGTAATGTTTAAAGTAGAAATTTCGTTTTTGAGCATTAAGAATCAATAAAAATATTATCTAAGCAGTTATAAAACACTTTTAAGCAATTTTTTGTCCTTAGAAATGTCCTAATTTAAGCATGTAAAAGTCCTAATTTTTCTTATGGGAATGACGATTTTGTAAAATTTGTCCTCATTTTGGATTTAAGAAATCTGGTCAACTTATGATATAATCGGCAGCAAAAGTATCCGAGCACTAGCAAAAATTCCTATGTTAAAAAAAGTACACTTAATACTGTTTTGTTAAATAAATCCTCGTAGAATCATGTTCTTAGACTGACTAAGAACATGATTCAACAACACTGTAAAAAAATAACTATTACCAGCTGCAAGAAACTCTCTGTGATTGGAGAAAATAATTATTTTCACCAATCACAGACAGTTTCTTCACTGTAAAAAAATAACTATTACCAGCTGCAATCTGTGATTTATTTTACTCAATCACAGATTGCAGCTGGTAATAGTTATTGTTTTATAGTGAAGGATTTATTTAACAAAACAGCATTAAGTGTACTTTTATTTATATAGAAATTTTTGCTAGTGCTCGGATACTTTTGCTGCCGGTTGTAATTATTACGTTTATAAATTGTTACATAATTTAAGACTATTTTTATGCTGAAATCAAACTTTTTACTTACTTTGCTACTTTGCATTTTTCAGTTTTTTGTGACGATTTTACTACACTCTAAGCGTAACTCTGTGCGTTGGTGAAATTCTGACGCGTGTAATCTGTACACAAACTTGCTCCAAACCACCCCTCTCTCATTTTTCGAGAATACTGCATTGCAAACAACTTTCTTGGGTTAGCGTAACCCAGTGGGATCTGAGGGTTAATTATAGTTACCAGTGTCGCACCAAAGATGGGGTGGAGGGGACGGGCCGCTCCGGGCCTCTGGTCATGAGGGAGCCTCAAAATAAATTTAACCTTTAAGTATTTGTATCTGGTGATATTGTCTTGCCATTATTCCCTGCAGTTCCACTTTAAGCCTTAGGTTCCTATCTAAAGAGCTTTAATGTACAAAAAGGACCCATTGAGCGACTACTCAAAAAAAAAAAAAAAAAAAAAAAAAAATCATTTATGCAAAGCTTGACTAAGGCAATGCAAAATAGGGCCAATGTCACTGGCCCTCTTATTGGATTTGGCTTCTGAGTCAATCTTAAAACGTACATACTTCAATCCCTCGTAATAAATTTAAGAAGTGCAAGGAAGACCTCAATACAGGAGTGGCTCCAATTTGAAGGTCTCCAGTGAGACTTTCGCCCCGTGCCTCGAGAGTTGTAGGTCTGCCATTGATTTATATCTAGACTATTCACTAATAAAGTTTGGTATTGCTTTAAAAATAAATTGTAAATGTTTCGCGTTTACATTACTTTCGCTAAAGTACTACTGAGAAGAAATACACACGTATAAAAATCGTAGTTATAAAGATTTTCTATAATGTTAATGATCTTTCCTGTCCTTTCATTCTGCTCGTAGAGTTATATTATGTCTCTTTTGATTGCGACAAGCTTTTTCTATCTCACATCGCATAATTAGAAATATTTTCATTATTATTATTATTATCATTATTATTACTATTATTATTAAATTATAGTTCTGTCTTGGTTTTACTAGTTTAAATTTGAAAAAAGTAAAACTAACTTGTGATAAAAATAGAGTGAGCAGATATTTGTACATTTTATTAAGTTCTATTTATAGCCGCCCAGACGGTGTAGTGGTTAGCGTCCCTGAATCCTGCACGGTTGGGCCTGGGTTCGAATCCCGGAGAAAGCATGGATGTGTTGTCCCTGTTAGGGGCAGCGATTACCTCCCATTATTAGGTGCTCCTTCACAAATATGGTCACGAATTCGGCGACCCCCAACAGCCAATGCTTAAATCGCAAGTGCCACGTCATTAAAAAAAAAAAAAAAAGTTCTATTCATAAAAAGTAATATACGGTCGGTAACAAAAGTCTCCGAACGCTAGCAAAAATTTCTATATAAAAAAGTTCACTTAATACAGTTTTGTTAAATAAATCCTTGTCGAATCCTATTCTTAGTCAGTCTGAAAACAGGATTCGACAAGGATTTATTTAAGAAAACTGTATTAAGTGTACTTTTTTTAATAAAGGAATTTTTTGCTAGTGTTCGGAGACTTTTGTTACCGACTGTACATGTTACAGTAATATATTACTTTACACATGCCAGTGCCTATGTTAGAGAGTTCTTTTTTTTTGCATACTTTTTATTTTTCATTTCCTACAATCTAGTCTTTTATATTTGCATATTTATGCCACAGCTTTTTCAATGTGTCGTTTTCATATAGTAGTCAGTTTGGGCTAATCTTTCATGAGGGATTCTATTTCTTTTGTCAACTTGCCTCTATTAATATTTGGTAGAAAACTACAAATTTCTGTCAATTTTTTTTCGGAAATAATGGAAATTCTGTGAATTAAAATACGAATGTTCTTGTTTTGGATAACGAACCTAGTAGCGGTGGTTGTATTTTCTTTAAATTTGTCGATAACCGTATAAAAATACAAAATTTGTCTTCTGCAGAACAGCCAGTTTCTTGACCCTTTGTCAATTCATCGGGCATTTTCTTTATCTTTCTCACATTTTGAGGTCTCTGGATTCTCGATCTTTACCTTCTTGGTGTGGAAATAAAATCTGCAAACAAGGTGTTTTTTTTTTTTTTTTCTTTTATGTTGTTTTGCAATTCTTTTTTTAATAACTAACATTTTTCTCACTACTAATTTTGATTCATTAAATAAATAATAATAATAATAAATATTAAATATATTACATAGCAAATTAAAGAACAGATCGAAATAATAAAAAATCATCTTCAAAGAGTAAATCGCTTTAATATTTTTTATCTGTTAGATAAATCTATTAATTCTTTCATTGAATATCGTATAACATTTAATTTGCCATGATTAATGAATCAATCGGACAAGGTTCATTATTTTTTTTTCTATGTCTATTGTGATTTATTATCTCTTAAACGATACTATATTTCATGGTCACACATAACTGCCATTATTAACTTAGTCCCATTAATCCGAATGACTGATCATTTAAGGGTGACTAGGTTCATGACATTCCCTTGAGACATACATAAATAAGTAATATAAAACTAGGTCAGTCCGATTGCATTTTACCCCAAAGTGATAGTGCAACAAATTTAATTCAATCAAGAAAGAAAAATCTTCCAATCGTTTTTGCTTTATTAAGTCTTTACATTGTGTGATGGAGTACAATTGTCTCAAAAAAGCTAATTTTTTTCGAATAAGAAATTACTTTAAGGATAATAAATCTTTTTCATCATTCTAACCGAGTCCTAGTTAATGTCATAATCGGCAAAAAAGATGTATAGTTTTTTTTTTCTTTTTCTATAACACATTTTATAAAAGAAATATGATTTATTGGAATGTAGTAGAGATTACTAAAACTTTTTTTTTTTTTTCTAAAAATATTGGATTTTTATTCTAATGAGTTATGAGAAAGACTTCTAACAATTATTTATTATTATTATTATTATTTTGTTTAGATATAGTACAATGGAAAAAAAAAAAAAAAAAAAAAAAAAGGCTAGTTGAGAAACATAAATATTCTTGAATAAAATTTAAATATGTATTTCTCTGCAAGAAAAAAAGAAAGTAATTTTATTTATATAAATAATTCATTTACATAAATTTATAAAATTATAACGAAATATTAAATAATTTTTTATTTTAAATTTTATTCTTTCTTTTATAAAAAGATGGAAGAAATATTTACGTACCATAAGATATCGTTAAAAAAATACTATATATAAACATCTCATTTTTACTTTCTTCTACATTCAATAGAAGAAAGTATTGGATTTGTAGAAAATTTCGACTTCCAGTTTTCAGTGGATTTACACATTCTGAGAGGTCCAGAACACGATTTGACCATTTTAACAAAATGTCTGTCTGTCTGTGTGTGTGAGACAAAAGTTTTGTGGCGACTGTATTTCCAGAACTGTGCTCAGAATTTTATATAAATTTATATGTAGATACCTTGACCAAAATTAGTGCCTATCAACTTTTGTTGTCAACCGCACAATAAGTGGCGCTGCTATGCAGCGATTTCCACAATTTAAAAAAAGACTATATCTCAGGAACTACTGCATAAAAATGCACATACATTTATATGTAGATGCATTTTGACATATATTGGTGCCTATCAATTTTTAGGGTCAACCGCTCAACAGGTGGCGCTGCCGTGCAGCGATTTTCATTATTTAAGGAAGCGTTATATCTCAGGAATTACTGCGCAAAATTGCATAAAAATTTAAATGTGGATGCACCTTGACATAAATTACTGCGAATCAACTTTTCATACTAATTGCTCAACAGATGGCGCTTCTATACAGCGATTTCCTCAGCTTAAGGAAAGACTATATTTCAGGTTCTAATGCGTATAATCAAGCAACATTTGACATGTGAGAAAGCCATTATGAGGCATTATGCCGATTCAATCTGAATGTATATCTATCAATAGGTTGCGCTGCTATAGTGCAGTTTTTCCCGAGAACAGGAATGCTATATTTCAACTTCTATGGCATTTGACTGTACGAAACTTGGTACATGAGAGAACCATTATGAAAACGCATTTTTTAAGATGTTAGTTAAACTGTGTTTCTTTGAATATTTAGTGTTAGTTTTCTCCAAGATGAAAATCGCCTGAATTCATCACAGTAAATAATTTTAATAAATAATAGTTTTTGTAAATTATTTGAACTGAGTGAATTTGTATAGGAAAATATAGAAGAAAGTCTTGTGGTGGCCACAACGTACTAGTTTTTTTCAACTAAATTAATTAATCTCGAAATTACATTGTTTAAAAGCTTTATCTAAATATCTTTAACATGCTTTTCTAGTTGTTTTCAACAGCCATTTGAAGTTCATATTTGGTGTCGTAAAAGTTTTACTATTTCCAAAAACGTTACGTACCTAAATCCGTTCTAAATATTCCATTTTAGTAAGGATTTTATTTGAAGGGTTAACATTTGTCTTAAGTTCAGTTTTTTAAAGTTTAATTATTGCATTCAGTTAGTTTATCTATATATCTATTCATATTTATAAAAAGAGAAAAAAAATCATCACAATAACTTCCGAAAAACAGAAGAAATTTGAAAAAAATTGGATAGTAGACACCTTAGAATTATTATATTTATGAATGAGCTTGTTGACTTATTCGATCCGCATATTGTTTCAAAATGGAGAAGGTTTGAAAATTTCAAACTGTTATAGAAAACGTATTTATGACTAAATTAGTTTGAATCACAGTCACACTTACAAGGGAAGTATGAATCAGTAAAATTGCTATTGAAACCAAACCACGCTTAAATTAAAGAGCATGGTCGAAAACATTGGGTACCGTACAAATTTTCTGCACCAACTCCCATGGGGGTGAGATATGCCCTCTATTAGTTTTAGTTATTTCTATAAAAGCCAACAAAACACGCAGCGCAGTGTGAACAGGTGGTGCAGCGCTAGCGTGCTTGACTTCGGACAGGTAGGTCGTGGGATCGAGTCCCCGCAAGGGCGTTTTGTATTTTATTTTTATTTCAACTGAAATATTTATTTTTGATATTTTTAATTAAATTAAATCATTATTGTAAGAGAAAATATATTAATTATATTAAAACAAGGTTTTATTATTTTTTTTTAGCGCGGACAGTTTAATATTTTTTCATTTTTACGCAATTTATTTATTTATTTATTAAATTTAAAGAAATTAATAATTTAACGGAAAATGCTTTTATATTATACTAGCTGTTACCCGTGACTTCGATCACGTGGAAATTTTGATTTGTATGTGTGGGGTGGGAACTGACGGTTTGATCATAATATGTAATGTAATGAAACCTTATCATTGCGGTGCTGTGCAAAACAGAGTCTGATAAAGTATACTCAAAAAAATTTGTAACTCATTGAAAACCAAAATAAAATGCCAAAATAAATAAATAAAAAGTTATCGCCAACATGGCGATAAAAATTTAAAATTCATTTATAGGGATCCTGTACTAAAACAGAACAGTACTGCGTTGCGGAAGTATAAAAACTGGGTCGTCAATTATAAATTTTATTTCGAAACCTTTCTTTGTATGATTTTAGTTCACTATTG
Source organism: Salticus scenicus (assembly GCA_963930645.1). Classification (NCBI taxonomy): domain Eukaryota; kingdom Metazoa; phylum Arthropoda; class Arachnida; order Araneae; family Salticidae; genus Salticus; species Salticus scenicus. Next base: position 106,665,819 of record OZ005650.1, on the reverse strand, counting down.
CACAATATTAATCTGGTTCTAATAATAATTTGGTGACTGGTGAATTAAAATTTTAATTATGTGGTGAAATTCATATAATAAGTTTCAAATTTTTAAGGTTTTTTTTTTTTTTTTTTTTTTTTTTTTTACAAAGAAATTATTATTATTTTTTTTTCATCTCCCGGCGAATTGATAAATATTTTTGTTCTTAAACAATTTTGGACGGCTTTGCCCGCTTCGCTGGCAAACTCTTTTCTATATAGCTTTATGGGGAAAAAAAGCTGAAATCGGTCAAAGTTCGCTTTGGGTCCCCGCTGCCTTCGGCAGCAACTTGTTCGTCCTTGCAATCTCCGGTGCCTGTCCCTATTGCCTGCGACAGTGGCTTAACCGTGGGCTTCCATTTGGGTGCTTATCATATATGACATTTTCGATACGGACAGTATCGAAAATTTTGAAGTAGCTCTTCTATATCTGAATCCCAGTTACATATGAACAACATTATACGTGATGTACATAATATTTGCTTTCAAGTTATTTCCTATATTTATTTGATTTAATCGATCAACCATAGAATGACAGCAATTTCAAGCCACATATAATATTACAATATGCTATGATCGGCTACTTCTATCGCATGAGACAATTATTATTATTATTATTATTATTATTATTATTATTTTGTGGTTATATATACTTCATGCTTAGTTAATAGTAGCTGTTATATAGAAAAATAAATAAATTAATTAATATGTAAACTTGATCATGGTACAGCCTTAATGCCTTTGGCAACTTTTGAATTTTTGTTGCCGTTTTAGACCAAAATATAATTTATGCGATTATCGTTCCTATACGCAAGCGAAGTGTGACGTCACTGACCGTCCGTGGATGCAAGAAAATGATTTCCTATGTTAATCGCCCATTGGATTTTTATAAAAAATTATTAAAAATCGAAAAAAATTATTTCCTGATTTTAATCCCCATATTTGGGTATATATGTATTAGTTATCGGAACAACTTCAGTATAACCCCACAACGATATTTGGCGATTTTTTTGTTGGCGATTATGGCTAAATCATAAATCTAAAAATCATAAATGATAAAATGATAAAACATAAAATGATAAATCCAAAATAAGCAACATATAGGCTGCCATATTATATCGCAAAGAGTCCAGAACGACATCGTTATCGTTCAAAACGGCGCGAAAGAAAAATCGTCAGATTCAGCTGTGGGGTTATACTGAAGTTATACCTAGTTATCATGTGCATGTGTTAGATTGAGTTATTCTGCTGTGAAATTGAAAAATTTTTAATTTTAAATTTCGAAACTGTCGTTATTGGCGCTTATTGTATTTGGTGATCAAAAACGTAATACGAAAATATACATGCCATATGTATATTTTCGTAATATGCATTGCACGAAATATTGTTTCATATTATTCATTACTCTCTTAATATAAATTGTTAAAATAACCATGATTTTTGAAAAGAATTAAATTATGTTCGCCAAATAATTTGGCGATTTTTTTTCTGCCAAGGATGACCGATATCAAATCTATTCCGCTGCAACATATTAGTATCTTATATCAGATACTTTATTTAAACATTTGAAAACAAATTTGACTTCAAATTATGATAGAATTTTTATCATTTTCCTTTTAATTAGTATATTAGTTGGATATTTATTGTGTTAATATCATCCTTTGAAATTAAATGTTTGTGTATTTAATCGAATATGGAAGTTTGCCATTTTTCCCCTTAGAGTTTGAAATTAAAAATTCAAATTTTGTCTCTTTTACAACAAAAATAACTTAATTTAACGCATGGACATGATAACTAATACATATCTATACCTTAAAATGGGATTAAAATCGGGAAATAGATTTCCTCGATTTTTAATAATTTTTTACAAAAAATCCAATGGGCGTTTAACATAGGAAATATTTTTCTTGCATCCACGATCGGCCAATGACGTCATCACTTCGCTTGCGTATTTCTTTCTATCTTCCTTGGCTAAAAATGTCCGATCTACTTCAGCATCAAAATTAAAAAAATTGTCCAGAATTATCAATAATAAAATACCTTTAATATAGTGCTGAATTAACTTTTATGCCAAGCGTGTTTCATCCGTGCTAAAAAGAAATAAAAAATCTGAAGTTGAGGTATATAAAAAAATGCTATGAAATAAAATTCAGAATAAATATGTTAGATTTGTAATATTACTATTTTATTTTAAAATTATAAAGTGTCATTTTCTCATCGACCAATTTAGCATTTAGTAATTCTTTATTTTTCGCGTGAAAGCATATTTCATTTTATGTTGAAAACAATAAAAAAATAAATAAAAATATCTCGTAAATTTTTTTGGCAACAATTAAAAATTTAAATGGCTTTGGGCTTATACAACGAGATATATACAGTAGAGTGATAAATGGTAACCCTTGAGAAGGTCCAAGATGAGTCATGTGACATGCTTTCCTTGCACCTGCGTATTCAGTGGTTCCCTTGGTAACAGCTTATTTTCAGTAAATTTCTATGGCAACGGTTTAGAGATTGTTAGTCATAACCAACGAGATATATAAATTAGAGTGCTGATTCAATGGATGAAGGATTAACTTTCCGTGGTTCAAGATGAATCACGTGATATGCTCGAATAGGTTGCTGTGTTTGGCCCTTTATCGCTATTTTGGCATTTAAAATATCAGTTCGACAAATTATCATTATTATTAGGTAACATGACAGTCCTATGACCGAAATAAATTGCTTTTAAAATAATTTTACACATATTTCACATTTTAATAAATAATAAAATACCTTTCTTTTCATCGTTTCTCAACAAACTTTAAAAGTGTTTATAAAACAAAATTTAAACTTTTAAAGAGCTAAATTTAACAACAAATAATTATTTTTCAACTATTTTTAAGCATTTTATCGGTTAAAGTTCAACTACACGAAATAAAAAAGAAGTAAAATCAAAATCAAAATGGTTTAGAACAAAAGAATATTAAACTACGTAAAGTAAACAAAAACATTGAAACCGTTGCCATAGAAATGTACTGAAAATGAGCTGTTACCAAGGAAACCACCGAATACGCATGTGCAAGGAAAGCATGTCACATGACTCATCTTGGACCTTCTCAAGGGTTACCATTTATCACTCTACTTTATATATCTCGTTGGTCATAACCGCCAATGTTTTTGTTTACTTACGTAATTTAATACTCTTTTGGTCTAAATCATTTTGATTTTGGTTTTATTTCTTTTTTATTTCGTGGAGTTGAACTTTAACCGACAAAATGCTTAAAAATAGTTGAAAAATTATTATTTGTTGTTAAATTTAGCTCTTTAAAAGTTTCAATTTTCTTTTATAAACACTTTTAAACTTTGTTGGGAAACGATGAAAAAAAAGGTATTATATTAATTATTAAAATATGAAATATGTGTAAAATTATTTTAAAAACAATTTATTTCGTTCATAGGACTGTCATGTTACCTAATAATAATGATAATTTGTCGAACTGATATTTTAAATGCCAAAATAGCGATAAAGGGCCAAAGACAGCAACCTATTGGAGCATGTCACGTGATTCATCTTGAACCACGGAAAGCTAATCCTTCATCCATTGAATCAGCACTCTAATTTATATATCTCGTTGGCTTATATTAAATTAAGTCAATTACCAGTTTATTATTTTCATATTTTAATTAATTTTAAAAAATCTAATCAAATTTCCGGTATAAATAGTAGCCTATGTTCTATTCCAGACTATTCTGTATCTCTGTACCAAATTTCATCCAGATCCGTTTAGCCGTTGTGGCGTGATTGAGTAACAAACATCCATCCATCCATCCAAACTTTCGCATTTATATATTAGTATAGATTTAGGTAAGATTTTGTTAATGACTACATTCAGATAAAATTTTGTTAATGATTGTTTTATATAAATTATTAATTACTATTTTTTAACGACGACATTAATAGCAAGAGTTAATCGTCTGCTCTCAATTGTATTATTTATTAATGGTATTTTTTACATGAAAATTCCTGAATGATGAACAGCTGTTGCTTAACTATTCGACGTCGCATTTAACTTTTATTTCAAATATTTCATTAAACAAGTGTCAAGTTTCGTGGTGTCGGAAGAACTGACAATAATATTGAAGACAATAACAAATTTTCTCAAAATGATTTTACTAATTTATAATTAATTTACATCTTAAAAAATTCAAAATCTGGGCAAATATGAATTTTACAAATCAAGTTATCTCGACGAAAAGTCGAATATTTGACAAAATGTTCGTGATTAACAATAATTGATGGTGAACAAAATTGAAATTCAAATAATTGTGATCAATCATTTTATATTTCTTGTTATAATTGTGAAAAATACTTATGGTTACATGATTTTTCTACTTTTAATCATAATTGTTATAAATTAGATACTATATTTGTAGCTTTAAACATGGTTTTCTTTTTTTTATAAATAAAAAAATGCATTTCTTAAATTCATTCTCAATTCTTTATTAATTGGAATACTCAAAAAAAAAAAAAAAAAAAAAAAAATCTTCTTAATGTAATAAATATTTTCTCTTAAATTAATGATTTAATTTAATTAAAAACGTAAAGAAAAAAAATTGAAAAATTAAAATACAAAACGCCCTTGCGGGGACTCGATCCCACGACCTACGTAGCCGAAGTCAAGCACGCTAGCACTGCACCATCTGTTCTCACTACGCTAAGTGTTTTGTTGGCTTTTATAGAAATAACTAAAACTAATAGAGGGCATATCTCAACCCCATGGGAGTTGTTGCAGCAAATTTGTACGGTACCCAATGTTTTCGACTATGCTCTTTAATTTAAGCTTGGTTTAGTTTCAATAGCAATTTTACTGATTCATACTTCCCTTGTTAGAACATATCAAAATCTCGACCAAATTTATTAATTAAATGATCCGCCAACTTGTTTCAAATGGTGGTTACTTGAAAATTTCCAATTCACATAAAAAACGCATTTATGAATGTACTTACAAGAAACTCAGTCTGTGTATATCCCATATCGAGGTGTAAACCAAGTTTTTAAATCAACTTGATCCAACATCTCATTTCAAAATGGCGGCCACTTCATAAAGAAATTAAAAATCAATTTATTCTCCCAACTGAGCTTTAAGCATTTGTTAACATTTTAAAATCAAATTTTTCAGTTTGGATATTAAACATACTTTCGAATTCAAATGCAAACACATTTAATCTACGAAAATGTACCTTTAGATACTTCACTGTAGAATTCACCTCTTATAATACATAGTGACAGTTTTAGTACATATTTTTACATCATGTATAAATTAAAAAGTAGCATGATGTGGGTTTAAAAAACTTTCTTCAACATTTTTCTAAACAATTTCACGTAATACAAAATATTTATTGAAATTATTTTCCTTGCTAAATGCAGACGATTTTTATCTCAGGGAAAGGGAAATATACATTAAATGTCGGAAGAAAGTGAATTTTGTACCCTATAGACAACATCTAAGAGAATGCCCCCCCCCTTTTTTTTTTAAATTATAAATGAAAAAAAAATCGATAAGCTTTGCTTTTAATTAATATATATTCTTGGTTAAACCATTCGTTTTAAAGATACTGACGAGTTCTTTTGAGATAATGTGAAAATTTACACTAACCCCTGGGGAACTCCCCTCTCCTAGGGGTAGAAGGGATCCTCCTACATGTACATCCCCCCCCCCCCCCTAGTTCACTATCATTATTTTAAATAATTCTTTTTAATTTCACAATAATTTGTTAAAAATAATTTTCATTCATTGCATTTATACGAAATATCGTCCTATATTATCAGAATAAAATCATGGAAAAATGGCATGTCAACGCCACCTCTTGGACAATTTTCAATGAAAATTTGTAGACACTAGTTTACGTCAAGCATCAACTATATATGAGTTTATACGAAATTCTGTGCATTATTTCATGAGTTGGAACTGTTAAAATGTGTTTGACACATATACAAAGACAGACAGACATTTTCTATAAATGATCAAATCGTGTTCTGGGTTTCTTAAAATTTATAAATACTCCAAAAACCGAATGTCGATATTTCTACACATCCAAGAGTTTTTTGTTCTATGGAATATAAAAGAAAGTATATATATACCGGGTGCGCCAAAAGTTCGTGAAAACTTTGAAAAATCATTAAAAAAGAACAAAAGATGATAAAAAAGTGCGGTTTGAATTGAACGAATGACATCAAAAAGAGGGCGAATTTTTTTTAAGGAAAAAAAAAAAAAAATAAAATAAAAAATCAAAATATGACAGATAGGTGGCGCTGATGTTGAATATGTTAAGCAAATTAATGCAGATGAGTCATACATTAAAATGTAATGAGCAGAAACGTTAAACTAATACAATTCAACTTTTCAAAGATTTATTTAAGCTCAAGTTATTCAACATGACCTCCACCACATTGTATGAAGCATGTAAGGCGAGTCACAACACCTGTGTCAGATGAGTACAGCATATCTGGATGAATCACAGACAAGGTCTGCTGAATGGCATAAAATTCAACCTGATTTGCAGAAATCAACTTTGTGTATGCACCACAGCTCCACCTATCGGTCAATTTTTGAACTAATTTTTTTTTGTTCTTAAAAAAAATCCGCCCTCTTTCTGATGTCATTCGTGCAAACCGCACTTCTTTATCTATCACCTTTGTTCTTTTTAAATTATTTTTTAAAGTTTTCACGAACTTTTGACGCACCTGGTATATATATATCATCGTAAGAAATTGAATTGTTAGTTTAAAAAAAAAAAAAAAAAAAAACTTGGTAACATTTGCGTGATAGGTGAAATAGAAAATAATAGTGGAAAAAAAAAAAAAAAAAAATGTAAATTCCACAAACATCAAATATGTCGCTCAATGGAAATCAGCGGAAGAATTGTTTCAGCGTTTTGGGGTTTAGAAATAAATGCTTTTGCCATGACAAATCTTTTGTTTTTTAACACTTAATCCTATGTAGATTTCTTGTATAAAGGATTCCATAGAGAACAAATCTATAAATATAAAAGATATATTAAAATTTTTTATTTTGTACAGAAGCAGAAGAGTTTTCATAAAAAAAAAAATATATAATATTGTTTATATGGCATGAGTATGCTATCGATATAGAAGTAATACATTAGTGCTAAAATATAAAATTTACATGTTAATAGGTTAACATTTTTTCTAACTAATGGATTTACAAATCAGAAGCCCTTACGGCCCATTTCCATTGTTCACTGTTGCTAAACTGTTATGAAGTCGTGCGTCCATCCTTTGTTGCTCTTCAAAAGCGGAAGGCGCTTCTTCTCGCTTTAAATTCAGGTAGTTTTACTACCGTAATCGGAGTTTCCGAGTAGCACAATTAGCAACAATAAAAGCTGAACAGTTAATTTTTATTTATTCTATATTCTATATTTGTAATTGTATATAATGATTAACTCGTTTAGTGATGAAGTATATTTCTGTAGATTTAGGAGGCATTTTCAGTATTTACTTTTTATGCCCAATATGGGTATTGCAATTTCAAAAAACACATCTAGTAGTTACCATACATAATGTAACGGAAATCTTTTGTACAGCTCTGGAAATAAATTATGCCATTTCATGCCATTTTCTACAGAAAATAGGATTTTAAGCATCCTAATAATGTATGGCCCCACTAATGGGGGACAGGTTTTATTTCCGTAGCTGTTAGACAGAACGTGCCATGTTGGAACCCAGTTCACGCTCGTTGGTAGTGTTCGTCGGCTCGATTTTGTATATTTGTAAATAAAAAACACCAGTTTTTTTTATAATAAATGTAAAATATTTTTTGTTAGAATAGCAATAAAAACTATTTTGTTAATTTAAACAAAATTTCTATAGGAACACATTTAAACAGAAACTTTTGTTGATTCAACAAAACTTATCTTTGAGTGTAGGTTTAGGTCTAATAGGACAAAGTGTGGAAAAAAAAAAGACTGTAGACCAATAAACCAAAACAAACCAAATTTTTTGACCCTGGTAAATTCTACTTCACATTCAGAATTCAGAGCTGTTCCGTCTTCACTTTTCGCATAGACTGGAGCTCATAAAAGATATCCCAATGTTTATTCCACTAAGCAAAACCATGAAAAAAGAAGGAACTTACAGGGCAGGAGCCTACATTCTCTGTTATTAAATGTGTCATAGTTACGTTTAAATGAAAACGAAAAAGTTGCAAAACCAAGGCCAAAATGTTTCAAACATCGTTATAGTTAGAGTCATTAGTTGAGATTTAAACTTGACGAACAACTGACTGATTATATTTTGGGATGAATCCCTGCTTACATTCTTTATCTTAGAAACCTCTAAACGGTCCTTTCTTACCTGGCTTCCATGTTTATTGCTTTTAATACTACTCAAAGCGACCTATATTCGTTAGAGCCTGACGACTCTTTGAGTGTATATGTATTTACGACAAAACGTTCTTCATTTAGCTATTTTGGATCATACATTTACAAAAATATATGAAATTCACTCTTCGAAAAAAATAATAGGGACTTCAAGAAAATTCAAAGCAGCATGCATATGAAATTTTTCAATAATTTTCTATTTCAAACCATTATTTTTAATTAATAATAATAATAAAAAATAATAAAATGAAAAATACCTTAATGTTATATGTTCTGTGTTGATCGTGTTTTAATTGTTTAACTCCTTATACTTATTTACCTATATTATAAAAATATTTCTAATTTAATAACAGTCTAAGATTAATATAATGATGAATTTTATGCATACAAACACACACATATGTTGCCAATTCTAAGGGGAAAAAAAAAAAAAAAACTTTAATATTCTTTTAGAAATACGATGCCTATCAAGTTTGGAATTATAAGAAATTTCATATCAGTCTCTTTTGTATCCTTTTCTTCTATTGTGTAAAGAACCAATACTATAACTTCCAATACGTGTGCAATACAGCGCGCTTATTTTTATTTTTTGACATTAAACATTATTTATTTAGTAACAAAACTATATGTAAGCCGCTCTTAACACATAAATATTTATCCATAGGACAATTTGCTTCAGAACTCATTCCATTTTAGTGTCAAGTGATGGCTTCAAAAACCATTCCCAGTTCATGGAAAAATTCGAACAAATATAAAGAAATGTTATTTGAAGGAAGAAAAAACTTTTTTTGATACAAGTTAAAGTTGTGCAATTGAGTTGTTGAATTGTTTATTCGAAAGAATTTTGTATCTTTTCGCATCAAAGGAGTAGTATTTTGTCTTTTGGAAGGGTAGAAATGGCTACTTGGGAAGAAAAACGTGAAATTCCACATGCATTAAAGATTTCGCCCAATAAAAATCAAATAAATCAATGAAAACTTTCGATATTTGGTTGTCTAGTAATAAATTCGTTTATTTATACGTATTTTGTTCTTTAATATTTACGGTATATAAGTTCTTAACTTAAGAATGATTAAAAAAAAAAAAAAAAAAAAGAAATGTTTTAGGAAAGAGTTTTAAAAATTATTCAAAGGATTATTTTTTACCATGCTTTTATTTACTCGATTTCTTGTTTGTTTGTCCAGTACAAATTTTGCAGTCGATTTTTAACTAACTTCCCGACTAGCTAGACATTTGAAATGTTTAGAATAGCTCAGAACACCATGACAATGCATTCTTTTAATACTTTTATTCAATTAATAAATGTTTTCTTTTAATTAATTAATAAAATGTGAAAATAATAACCTCATAATATTTTTTAAAATTAGTCATTTTAAGTTTTATTTATAATTTAATTGCTGCCAAAAAAATTTACGAGTTCATTCATTTTTTTACGAAAGGAAAATAAATACATTTACTTAAACATAAACAATAAAAAATTGTAAAAAATTAAATTTGGCCTCTCACAAAAATTGACGTCATTATCACTTTAAAAACTTTATACACATTGATAAAGTGCTAATGTAGTTATATAGCTATAACTTTCCGACTATCTGGACATTTGAAACTTTTAGAATAGCTCAGAACACGATGACAATGCATTCTTTTAATACTTTTATTGAGTTAATAAATGTTTGAATATACCTTATAATTGCTCTCTTTATTACGCATTTAACAATTTTCTTTAATGTTGATGGAATAATTCATAAGAAATTTTTTAAAAAAGTACTTATTAATACATAGAATTGTCAAGTTTATACAATTCAATAGAAAATTTAAAAATATGATATATAAAAAGTTCTTTTATCTTATAATTATTTAATACAAAGAGAGAATTTCTCATAAAGTGTAATTAATTTTATATAATTTATTATAAAATGTTCAAGTATATCTGCATTTTTGGGATTGGAGCTTTTTTTAATAACGTATTAAATTATTTTATAAACGACAGTATTACAGAACAATTTTATTTTTTAATGCATGCTTATTATGTTCTTTTCTATTGTATACGAGTAAATTAACGAATTAAATTTACATTTAACATTTCTTTAATAAGTTTGGTTCAAAATTATTATTTAAAGTCAGTAGGGTGGTTTCTTATAACGAAACACAGTGGATTCAGAAAAATTGTATTCGTCCAGTATACTCAAACCATGTACAGTCTTCAAAGAAAAAACTCCCCCCCCCCCCTCTGACTAATTTATGCGTAAATTAGTGTAGAGCAAAAACATGCAGCTGGTCCGATCGATTTGTAATAACGCCTAGTTTATAATGGTGTAGTCAGATTTTGCTTAGGGGGTCGTTTTTACAATAAAACTGGCATCAACTTAATTTTTTTCAACGGCAACTCCCATTTTTGATAATGCTTTTGGGTTATTTCGATCAAATCAGCCCGGAAAAGGGTATAGTTTATGTATTTCTCTTAATTTTTCATAAAGTTATAAACCGTTAAATTACGAGGATGCTAGTGTTAAAAGGATGTGACAAACATTAATTCGTATCTTCCCGAAAAATTATTATACTCAAATTTCCTTTTTTTATGCGTTAGATTAGAATGACCCTAACGTATTCCATGCATATTTTTGATTAAAAAACATTTTTTGAGTTATGAATATTATTAATAAAGTCATATTTAAAAAAAAAAATTATGAATTATGATCTATATTAATTTTTGACCATATACAATAGGCATCATGAACAAATATGGGTTTCTAAATTTACAGCTCATTTCAGCCATTATTTTTTGACTTACAGTGATATTTTAATTTTTATTGCTCTTAGGGGACTGTCACTTGTTATCATTTGTGTCATCTATAATTTTGAATACACATGATTTAAAATAATTATTCAAGTAAGTTGAGATGCACGCACCATTTCTTAATTAGCATTACTTTATTTATTATTTAAAATTGCCATACTTCTTTTTGGATTGTTATCTGAATGGATATGATACTTTTCTGTGTGAGATCTTAAAGTAATTTTTTTAAATGTTAGGATGAACCCCTAATACATTTTCGTTTGTAACTCTATTAAGAATTATTGAAAGAGTATAAATAGTACAGTCAAATTAGGAAAAATAAGGAAAAAAATTTATAAAGTTTTGAAACTTTGGGATTATACTTATGAAGGGTCTAATAATTCAAAACAAAAAAGTTCCCCACTCTGAGGGGGGAGCTTCCCCCCCTAACCCCCCCCCCCCCCAAAAAAAAAAAAAAAAAAACCGTATAATTCGTTGAAACGAAGAAAAAAATATGGAATTAATTTATCGAGCATTAGAATTATGGCATAACATTCCTGAGGAGTCTAATAATGCAAATCAAAAAAGTTCCCCACAGTGGGGAGGGAGTTTACCCCCCCCCCATCCCCAAAGAAAAAAAAACTGTATAATTCGTTTAAATAAAGAAAAGAAAAAAAAAATAGAAAATTAATTTATAGAGTATTGAAATTTTGGTACAACATTCCTGAGTAATTTAATAATTGAAAACAAAAAAATTTGCCACCCAGGGGTAAGAGCTTCCTTCTCCCCCTCCTCCCCCCTCCCCTAAAAAAATATATATATATATAAAGTATTGAAAATAAGAAAAATGGTTAAATAGAGTTTTGAAATTTTGGTATAACATATTCTTGAAGTGCTTAAGAATGGGATACAAAATTTAAAAAAAATCCACCATGCAGTGGGAACTCTCCTCCTTCACCTCCCCCCTCCCGCCCCACTACCACTAATAAAAAAATAGTTCAGTTTTGCTGAAATTAAGAAAAATACGAAAATAAGTTATATAAGAGTTTTTAGTTTTGGGGAAAGTTCTCTTGAAGTGTCTTAATAATAGAAAATAGAAAAGTTCCCTTCTCCCCCCCCCCCCCCTCAAAAGAAAAAATCGTATAATTTTTTGAAATTAAAACAAATGGGGAAATAATTTGTAGAATTTTATAGTTTGTGGACAAAATTGTTGAGTGGTCTAATAATAATAATTCACCCTCTTCTGGAGCAAGAGCTTCTCCCTCTGTCCCTTTGCCCCATAATTGTATAATCCATTGAAAGTAAGACAATAGAAATTATTTATATAATTTTGAAATTTTTTAGATAGTATGCCTGAAAAGGTTTCAATGAAAACAAAAAGCCTTCCCTAGGAAGGATGATCCCCCCCCCCCTCAAAAATACTGCAGTTCCTTCAATAATAATAATACAAAATTATTTGGTTTTCAAAGACAGCTACTATTATAATAATAAATAAATAAATAAATAAATAAAATATGCCTTGAAAAATTCTGCACAAAATGTCCTCTTCATTATGTATAAACGAAAAATTATTTTTCCTTTAAGTTTTTAAAAGTTACTAAATTGTAAAAAACAAAATAAATTGAAATGATAATAATTAAATTCAGGTAATAACTAGATAAAATAAATATAGCAATAATTAAGTAAAATGTAGATAAAATAATTTTAATGTAAGTCAATAATTTATTACTTACAAAATCGTCTGAACACCGAATAAAAAGTGATCAAGTTCATCACGAAAGTCATCTTCAAACTCCACTGTCATGTCAATAGGTCCTTTATTGGTGCAGGTTTGCCCGTGACAATTTTTATACATTCCTGTACACAATAAATTTGCTTTTACACATTTGCACTTCCTTCCACAACCTTGCATACAGCCACATGAAATCAAATTTAGTATTTTTTCTGAAGCAGAGGCTTGTCTTAGATATACAGGAGACAAGTATGAATTAGATACTTTCCAGCCCCAGGTCTTTGAATCCAAGCGATTCCCCAACCACATCTGTACTTGCAGGTAAACCTGATGAAAATGCAGCATCAGTGGTAGGTGGCAAGCACGATAGGATGACAGCATTGCTTGCCTGTCCTACTAATTTATTAAAACATTGTATTCTGAGATCTTTCAATTTTTTCATTTCAGAAGTTATAGATGCGTTTGTCATTTTTATTTTTTTATTTATTTTTAACTTTACTGTACATCTCACTAATACATTTTTCACCAACTTTTTCAATTGAGTCACGAGTCGATCTTGGATCATTGAACACTTTGGGTACATCATGGAGGAGGTGAGATCGGTTAAACGATTGAACTATACTTGCACTTTCCCTTTTCCAAACATGGCCGAATTGGTGTCACAACCACTCATTGCGTGAAGAAATAGAATGGAATCCTAGACATTTTTAATAACAGATGACTTTGCAAATCCTTGAAACTATAAAATCTTGCTTTGACATTTCCCTTTCCTTCTTTTATGAATAGAATGTCCTTATCTTCTGGGGCAAGTGCTATCAGTAAAACTATAAGGTCCACATCTTGTCCAACAATAACGACTTGCTTGTTTAAATCAGAAGCATCAGTTGCTTTCCTAACTATCAAAGCATCTGCGTCATCTTTTGCTATCCTTATATCAGAAATTTCTAAGCAATAAGCAAATTCAAAATATTTAAAACCCGTTCTTTGTATCTGACAAATTGAAAGAAGAGAGTACATTTTTCTCCTCTGTAAAAAATATATAAAACATACCAAAATCATGTACTCATTTTTTTTTCTCCGATGTCAATTACCCCGAAAAGATTGATTGTATTTATATATATGATATATATATATATGTAATATATATGTAATATATATGACATATATCATATATAAGAATATATATATATCATATATGAGGTATTAAAAAAGAATTATTTTTTGTAATCGTAAACTTAACGATTTTGTGTAAAAAATGAAAAACTGAAAAGTCGCGGTTGGATTTCCTAGATCGAAAAGAGGAAAACGGGATTTTGAGGACACCCCCCCCCCCCCCAAGAAGGGAGACCTATTCTATTTTCCACTGGTAGTCAATTCTATTAAAATTGACAAAAGTATTATTGACAAATATTTCAATTTACTTATTCTTATATATTTTATAGAAATAGTTCAAGGTTTATAAGGTAAGTAAAATGCACTCACCTTGTTTGTGAGTATCCTCTATTATTTCAGCTTTCAGTACCAAGATGTGGTATTTCGTAAATGAAAATAAATCAGTTGGAGTTTCAGGAACTATCATTTGAGTTGACTGATGCTGTTTAAAATATATAATTTGAAATAAATTAAATAATGGTTTTAATTGAATTAAACCAGCCTTCTTTAGCTTGGTTTATGAATAGGAAAAAATATATATTGTGGGAATAAAAAGAAGAACCCACATGTGTTCCTTTTAATCACATTTTTATTATAAAACTGAACATCGAAGAAGGAGAAAAAAAAAACGAACATACATCATTACATGTACATAGAAACACAGACGGCCAATCAGAACAAATGCGTCACAGCGACGCTCCAATGTAGATGTATATATGCATGAAGATATAAAAGAGTCAAATGAAATGTTTTTAGAATAATATGAAAAAAGAAAGTTTTGTAATTATTGAAAGAATGTCATTTCGAGTTTATTTCTCACCAACACCCCTGCGTAAACTCGATGACATTTAATCACAGTTCAACAAAGAAATTCGCAATTTTCGAAAAGAATGTCTCGTCAGAGGCTTGGTGAGCACATCGGCGATCATATTTTCCGTACTTACATACTCAATCTTTATTGTGCCCTGCTCAACAAGGTCTCGAATGAGATGGTACCTTAGCTCGATGTGCTTAGTTTTCTGTCGAAACTTGTCATTTTCGGCCAATTTGATGCAAGAAAGATTGTCTTCATAGAGTGTAATAGGACAATTTTGTTGCATATCAATTTCTTCAAAAAGGTTTATAAGCCATTTTACTTCTTGCGCGGCACTTGCTGCAGAAATATATTCCGCTTCCGCTGATGACATTGATACAGATTTTTGTTTTTTGCTTGTCCAGTATACAGTATTTGCTCCTATGCAGAACAAATTTCCTGTTGTAGACTTACGATCACTGGGATCGTTTCCCCAGTCGGAATCTGCATATACCCTCAAGACAGGCTCTTCAATATTATTATATGTCAATTTAAGATTAATTGTACTTTTTAAATATCTCATTAATCTTTTTACCGCTTCCCAATCTTTTGCTCTTGGGCGCTCATTTCTTCTACTCAAAATATTTACCGCGGCGCTAATATCCGGACGTGACACGGTTGAAATATATAACAATGCGCCTACAGCCTGTCTATATTGTGTATTTTCTGGTAAAAGGTTTTCTTCGTCATTTAATTTTATGTAACCTGTGTCCATAGGAGTGTCTGTAGGTTTTGAATTTTCTAAACCGTATTTGACTATAAGTTCTTGTATTTTGTGTGTTTGATCAAGAGTCATTGTATTTTCATTAGGACGATTAATATTTATCCCAAGATATTGTTTTGCTTCTCCCAAGTCTGTTAACGGGTATTCTTGTTTTAGTTTGTTTACAATTTCATTTATTTGTTGATCATTCCCCGCTATTAACAAATCATCGATATACACAAGTACATAAGTAGTTACATCGTTTTGTTTACGTTTATAAAGACACTTGTCGAATTGACTTTGAATAAAGCCTAAGTTAAGTAATGACTCATTCAATTTTAAATTCCATGCTCTCGCGGCCTGCTTTAGCCCGTATATTGCCTTTTTTAATTTACACACCTTATGTTCTTCCCCGGATACCACGTATCCTTCTGGCTGATGCATATAAACATCTTCACTCAATTTACCGTGTAAAAATGCAGTCTTGATATCAATATGTCTAAGACTTAAATTCTTATAAAGACTCATTGCCAAAAAACTTCTCAAAGTTGTGTGAGACGCCACTGGGGCGAAAGTCTCATCGTAGTCTATTCCATATTTCTGTGAAAAGCCCTTCGCAACCAGCCTAGCTTTGTATTTTTCAACACAGCCCTGACTGTTATATTTTGCTTTGAATGCCCATTTGCACCCTACTATTTTCATCCCTGGTGAAACCTCAACTAAATCCCAGGTGTCATTCTGCTTGAGTGAATTTATTTCATCTAATGTAGCATTGATCCAATTTTCCTTTTCTACAGGGTTTTCCATACTTATTATATCATCCCAGCATTTTGGTTCACTTATTCTTTCATTGTGTAATGTGAATGCGAATCTATCTGGTGGTACCCCTTTATTAGATCTTTGTGATCTACGTGGAATATTTTGTGAATTATCTGACACAACACTATCATTAGTTTCATCTATCTCTGAGTCTATTATTTGCAAATTTGGTGATGGATTTTTATTATCACTTTTCTCATCATTGTTTTGTGATGTTTCATATTTAAGTATCGCTTGTTTTTCATTTTCTACAAATTTTACGGTTCGACTAATAATTATGTTTTTGCCATTTGTGCAGATCCTATATCCTTTACTTCTATTATCGTACCCTACGAATATACCTTCCTGTGCCGTATTATCTAATTTTCCCCTGTGTACCTTTTGTACGTATGCATAGGCACGACAACCAAATGGTTTTAACATCGATAGGTCAGGTTTTCGACCTGTCCATAATTCATAAGGTGTCAATTCACACGAAGATGTTGGGAGTCTATTTTGCAAGTAAACTGCGGTATTTATTGCCTCCCCCCAGAAAGAATTTGGTAAATTGCCATCCTTTAATAAACAACGTGCCATTTCAACTAAAGTACGATTTTTACGTTCAGCAGTTCCATTTTGAGAAGCTGAATAGGGTACAGTGAATTGGTGGCCTATACCTAATTTTTTTAAGTAATCATTTAATTCTGTCCCGGTATACTCCCCTCCGTTGTCGGAGCGGATTGCATGCAAAGTTCGTCCGAACTTGTTTGATGTCATTGCGATGTATTCCCTCAATTTTGTGAAAACTTCATCCTTTTTTCTCAGTAGGTATATAACTGTAAATCTACTGAAATCGTCAATAAAAGTTAAAAAATAGTATTTTCCACCGACCGTGGGGGTTGTCATTGGTCCACACAAGTCAGTGTGTACCAACTCTAGTGCTTTAGTTGCCCTAAACTGGATTGTCCGTTAATTTAGTTAATATGCAAGTTTCACATGCATTATCATGTTTGCAGTTGTCTAGTTTTATCCCAACTGCCATGTTGTTGTTTACCAATTGTTTTATATGACTAATGTTTCTATGGCCTAATTTAATGTGCCATTTATCAATACAATTTGTATTTTCACATATTTTTACCATGTTTATAGTGTGTGTTGTATCATAGTTAACTTTGCATTCGTATAAATTGTTGTTAATGTAACCTTCAATGCATGTTTCTCCTTCATGCATTATTTTGCATGATTTGTTTTCAAATATTGCTACACAACCATTTTCAGTAGCCTCTTTTACAGATATGAGGTTTGTCTCTATCTCTGGTACATATAAAACATTTTTCAATATTATAGTATTATGTGTGTTATTGGAATTTATGGTGTTTAATTTCACAGACCCATGACCCAGGGATTCTATCTCCTGTCCATTCGCGATTGTTACGCGTGAATTATTATAATTAAATTCATGAAATTTACTCCTATCATTGGATACATGCGTTGAACAACCTGAGTCTACATACCAATTGTTAGATTTCTCACCGATAAATAGAGTGAATATTTTATCGTTAGGTTTTTTATTTTCACTCTCAGTAATATTAGCCCTATCCGCGTTATGTCTGTCTTGAGAGTACACACCAGATTTGAAAGTTGATCTGGCATTGCTGGCTTTTGTTTGTTTCAGAGTCTTTTCTTTATTTTTATTTTTAAGATGCCAGCATTCTTCAATTGCATGCGATTTTTTTTTTTACAATAACGGCAGAACTTTGAATTTTCTGGTTTCGGTTTAAATTTAACCTTTAACACGGAATTATTTTCAGATTTGTTTTCTTTTCTTTTAGAAAATTCATCAATCAATTTCGAGCGTATAAACTCTGGTACTAAATCCTTTTCGTCTCGCGATTCTAAAGCAGTGATGAGAACATCGTAACTTGGAGGTAAGGAGCAGAGAATTAGGGCTGAAAGGTGCCTGTCGTTAATTTCTTCTCCGATTGATACTAACTTATCTCGTAATTGATAAATGTACGTTAAATGGTCGATCATATCGCCACCCTCAGTTAATTTCGTAGAGTAAAGCTTTCTAAGCAAAAATAGTTTACTGCTGAGGGTTGAACGCTCATGTACAGCTTTTAATGCGTTCCAGCATTCTTTAGCGGTCTCGAGATTTTTGACATGGATTATTTAATTATCCTCTATTAAAAGGTTTATGATAGCGCGTGCTTTCCTATTTTTGTTATTCCATGTATCAGTAGTTGGATTCGGAGCATCGTTAATAACCACAGAATATAAATCTTCCTTTTGGAGAAACATCTCCAATTTAAACTTCCACACATCATAATTTTGTGCGTTAAGTTTTTCAATTATAGTGTCCTTGAGGATACTCATTTTAATATTTCAATTTTGTTTTCTTTCTAGTTTATAATAACTGAAATTTTATATTTAATCATTCATATGTTTATTTTAAACATTCTTATATATATTTTCACTTCTTTCGTTTTTAATGTTTATACAGATTTCTATACTTTCGTTTTCAAGAAACAAAAAAAAAAAAACATATTTATTTATTTTCGCTTACATTTTTTTTATCATTATTATTATTTTAAATGTAGCAAAATAATATTATTTTAAATGTAGCAAATGTTTCTTCAAATATGCAAAGAAAAAACTTTTGTCAAGAATAAATTTAAAATCTCAATTCAGCGCGTCAGTTTTCATAATCTATTAAAATTGACAAAAGTATTTTTGACAAATATTTCAATTTACTTATTCTTATATATTTTATAAAAATAGTTCAAGGTTTATAAGGTAAGTAAAATGCACTCACCTTGTTTGTGAGTATCCTCTATTATTTCAGCTTTCAGTACCAAGATGTGGTATTTCGTAAATGAAAATAAATCAGTTGGAGTTTCAGGAACTATCATTTGAGTTGACTGATGCTGTTTAAAATATATAATTTGAAATAAATTAAATAATGGTTTTAATTGAATTAAACCAGCCTTCTTTAGCTTGGTTTATGAATAGGAAAAAATATATATTGTGGGAATAAAAAGAAGAACCCACATGTGTTCCTTTTAATCACATTTTTATTATAAAACTGAACATCGAAGAAGGAGAAAAAAAACGAACATACATCATTACATGTACATAGAAATACAGACGGCCAATCAGAACAAATGCGTCACAGCGACGCTCCAATGTAGATGTATATATGCATGAAGAAATAAAAGAGTCAAATGAAATGTTTTTAGAATAATATGAAAAAAGAAAGTTTTGTAATTATTGAAAGAATGTCATTTTGAGTTTATTTCTCACCAACACCCCTGCGTAAACTCGATGACATTTAATCACAGTTCAACAAAGAAATTCGCAATTTTCGAAAAGAATGTCTCGTCAGAGGCTTGGTGAGCACATCGGCGATCATATTTTCCGTACTTACATACTCAATCTTTATTGTGCCCTGCTCAACAAGGTCTCGAATCAGATGGTACCTTAGTTCGATGTGCTTAGTTTTCTGTCGAAACTTGTTATTTTCGGCCAATTTGATGCAAGAAAGATTGTCTTCATAGAGTGTAATAGGACAATTTTGTTGCATATCAATTTCTTCAAAAAGGTTTATAAGCCATTTTACTTCTTGCGCGGCACTTGCTGCAGAAATATATTCCGCTTCCGCTGATGACATTGATACCGATTTTTGTTTTTTGCTTGTCCAGTATACAGTATTTGCTCCTATGCAGAACAAATTTCCTGTTGTAGACTTACGATCACTGGGATCGTTTCCCCAGTCGGAATCTGCATATACCCTCAAGACAGGCTCTTCAATATTATTATATGTCAATTTAAGATTAATTGTACTTTTTAAATATCTCATTAATCTTTTTACCGCTTCCCAATCTTTTGCTCTTGGGCGCTCATTTCTTCTACTCAAAATATTTACCGCGGCGCTAATATCCGGACGTGACACGGTTGAAATATATAACAATGCGCCTACAGCCTGTCTATATTGTGTATTTTCTGGTAAAAGGTTTTCTTCGTCATTTAATTTTATGTAACCTGTGTCCATAGGAGTGTCTGTAGGTTTTGAATTTTCTAAACCGTATTTGACTATAAGTTCTTGTATTTTGTGTGTTTGATCAAGAGTCATTGTATTTTCATTAGGACGATTAATATTTATCCCAAGATATTGTTTTGCTTCTCCCAAGTCTGTTAACGGGTATTCTTGTTTTAGTTTGTTTACAATTTCATTTATTTGTTGATCATTCCCCGCTATTAACAAATCATCGATATACACAAGTACATAAGTAGTTACATCGTTTTGTTTACGTTTATAAAGACACTTGTCGAATTGACTTTGAATAAAGCCTAAGTTAAGTAATGACTCATTCAATTTTAAATTCCATGCTCTCGCGGCCTGCTTTAGCCCGTATATTGCCTTTTTTAATTTACACACCTTATGTTCTTCCCCGGATACCACGTATCCTTCTGGCTGATGCATATAAACATCTTCACTCAATTTACCGTGTAAAAATGCAGTCTTGATATCAATATGTCTAAGACTTAAATTCTTATAAAGACTCATTGCCAAAAAACTTCTCAAAGTTGTGTGAGACGCCACTGGGGCGAAAGTCTCATCGTAGTCTATTCCATATTTCTGTGAAAAGCCCTTCGCAACCAGCCTAGCTTTGTATTTTTCAACACAGCCCTGACTGTTATATTTTGCTTTGAATGCCCATTTGCACCCTACTATTTTCATCCCTGGTGAAACCTCAACTAAATCCCAGGTGTCATTCTGCTTGAGTGAATTTATTTCATCTAATGTAGCATTGATCCAATTTTCCTTTTCTACAGGGTTTTCCATACTTATTATATCATCCCAGCATTTTGGTTCACTTATTCTTTCATTGTGTAATGTGAATGCGAATCTATCTGGTGGTACCCCTTTATTAGATCTTTGTGATCTACGTGGAATATTTTGTGAATTATCTGACACAACACTATCATTAGTTTCATCTATCTCTGAGTCTATTATTTGCAAATTTGGTGATGGATTTTTATTATCACTTTTCTCATCATTGTTTTGTGATGTTTCATATTTAAGTATCGCTTGTTTTTCATTTTCTACAAATTTTACGGTTCGACTAATAATTATGTTTTTGCCATTTGTGCAGATCCTATATCCTTTACTTCTATTATCGTACCCTACGAATATACCTTCCTGTGCCGTATTATCTAATTTTCCCCTGTGTACCTTTTGTACGTATGCATAGGCACGACAACCAAATGGTTTTAACATCGATAGGTCAGGTTTTCGACCTGTCCATAATTCATAAGGTGTCAATTCACACGAAGATGTTGGGAGTCTATTTTGCAAGTAAACTGCGGTATTTATTGCCTCCCCCCAGAAAGAATTTGGTAAATTGCCATCCTTTAATAAACAACGTGCCATTTCAACTAAAGTACGATTTTTACGTTCAGCAGTTCCATTTTGAGAAGCTGAATAGGGTACAGTGAATTGGTGGCCTATACCTAATTTTTTTAAGTAATCATTTAATTCTGTCCCGGTATACTCCCCTCCGTTGTCGGAGCGGATTGCATGCAAAGTTCGTCCGAACTTGTTTGATGTCATTGCGATGTATTCCCTCAATTTTGTGAAAACTTCATCCTTTTTTCTCAGTAGGTATATAACTGTAAATCTACTGAAATCGTCAATAAAAGTTAAAAAATAGTATTTTCCACCGACCGTGGGGGTTGTCATTGGTCCACACAAGTCAGTGTGTACCAACTCTAGTGCTTTAGTTGCCCTAAACTGGATTGTCCGTTAATTTAGTTAATATGCAAGTTTCACATGCATTATCATGTTTGCAGTTGTCTAGTTTTATCCCAACTGCCATGTTGTTGTTTACCAATTGTTTTATATGACTAATGTTTCTATGGCCTAATTTAATGTGCCATTTATCAATACAATTTGTATTTTCACATATTTTTACCATGTTTATAGTGTGTGTTGTATCATAGTTAACTTTGCATTCGTATAAATTGTTGTTAATGTAACCTTCAATGCATGTTTCTCCTTCATGCATTATTTTGCATGATTTGTTTTCAAATATTGCTACACAACCATTTTCAGTAGCCTCTTTTACAGATATGAGGTTTGTCTCTATCTCTGGTACATATAAAACATTTTTCAATATTATAGTATTATGTGTGTTATTGGAATTTATGGTGTTTAATTTCACAGACCCATGACCCAGGGATTCTATCTCCTGTCCATTCGCGATTGTTACGCGTGAATTATTATAATTAAATTCATGAAATTTACTCCTATCATTGGATACATGCGTTGAACAACCTGAGTCTACATACCAATTGTTAGATTTCTCACCGATAAATAGAGTGAATATTTTATCGTTAGGTTTTTTATTTTCACTCTCAGTAATATTAGCCCTATCCGCGTTATGTCTGTCTTGAGAGTACACACCAGATTTGAAAGTTGATCTGGCATTGCTGGCTTTTGTTTGTTTCAGAGTCTTTTCTTTATTTTTATTTTTAAGATGCCAGCATTCTTCAATTGCATGCGATTTTTTTTTTTACAATAACGGCAGAACTTTGAATTTTCTGGTTTCGGTTTAAATTTAACCTTTAACACGGAATTATTTTCAGATTTGTTTTCTTTTCTTTTAGAAAATTCATCAATCAATTTCGAGCGTATAAACTCTGGTACTAAATCCTTTTCGTCTCGCGATTCTAAAGCAGTGATGAGAACATCGTAACTTGGAGGTAAGGAGCAGAGAATTAGGGCTGAAAGGTGCCTGTCGTTAATTTCTTCTCCGATTGATACTAACTTATCTCGTAATTGATAAATGTACGTTAAATGGTCGATCATATCGCCACCCTCAGTTAATTTCGTAGAGTAAAGCTTTCTAAGCAAAAATAGTTTACTGCTGAGGGTTGAACGCTCATGTACAGCTTTTAATGCGTTCCAGCATTCTTTAGCGGTCTCGAGATTTTTGACATGGATTATTTAATTATCCTCTATTAAAAGGTTTATGATAGCGCGTGCTTTCCTATTTTTGTTATTCCATGTATCAGTAGTTGGATTCGGAGCATCGTTAATAACCACAGAATATAAATCTTCCTTTTGGAGAAACATCTCCAATTTAAACTTCCACACATCATAATTTTGTGCGTTAAGTTTTTCAATTATAGTGTCCTTGAGGATACTCATTTTAATATTTCAATTTTGTTTTCTTTCTAGTTTATAATAACTGAAATTTTATATTTAATCATTCATATGTTTATTTTAAACATTCTTATATATATTTTCACTTCTTTCGTTTTTAATGTTTATACAGATTTCTATACTTTCGTTTTCAAGAAACAAAAAAAAAAAAACATATTTATTTATTTTCGCTTACATTTTTTTTATCATTATTATTATTTTAAATGTAGCAAAATAATATTATTTTAAATGTAGCAAATGTTTCTTCAAATATGCAAAGAAAAAACTTTTGTCAAGAATAAATTTAAAATCTCAATTCAGCGCGTCAGTTTTCATAATCTATTAAAATTGACAAAAGTATTTTTGACAAATATTTCAATTTACTTATTCTTATATATTTTATAAAAATAGTTCAAGGTTTATAAGGTAAGTAAAATGCACTCACCTTGTTTGTGAGTATCCTCTATTATTTCAGCTTTCAGTACCAAGATGTGGTATTTCGTAAATGAAAATAAATCAGTTGGAGTTTCAGGAACTATCATTTGAGTTGACTGATGCTGTTTAAAATATATAATTTGAAATAAATTAAATAATGGTTTTAATTGAATTAAACCAGCCTTCTTTAGCTTGGTTTATGAATAGGAAAAAATATATATTGTGGGAATAAAAAGAAGAACCCACATGTGTTCCTTTTAATCACATTTTTATTATAAAACTGAACATCGAAGAAGGAGAAAAAAAACGAACATACATCATTACATGTACATAGAAATACAGACGGCCAATCAGAACAAATGCGTCACAGCGACGCTCCAATGTAGATGTATATATGCATGAAGAAATAAAAGAGTCAAATGAAATGTTTTTAGAATAATATGAAAAAAGAAAGTTTTGTAATTATTGAAAGAATGTCATTTTGAGTTTATTTCTCACCAACACCCCTGCGTAAACTCGATGACATTTAATCACAGTTCAACAAAGAAATTCGCAATTTTCGAAAAGAATGTCTCGTCAGAGGCTTGGTGAGCACATCGACGATCATATTTTCCGTACTTACATACTCAATCTTTATTGTGCCCTGCTCAACAAGGTCTCGAATCAGATGGTACCTTAGTTCGATGTGCTTAGTTTTCTGTCGAAACTTGTTATTTTCGGCCAATTTGATGCAAGAAAGATTGTCTTCATAGAGTGTAATAGGACAATTTTGTTGCATATCAATTTCTTCAAAAAGGTTTATAAGCCATTTTACTTCTTGCGCGGCACTTGCTGCAGAAATATATTCCGCTTCCGCTGATGACATTGATACCGATTTTTGTTTTTTGCTTGTCCAGTATACAGTATTTGCTCCTATGCAGAACAAATTTCCTGTTGTAGACTTACGATCACTGGGATCGTTTCCCCAGTCGGAATCTGCATATACCCTCAAGACAGGCTCTTCAATATTATTATATGTCAATTTAAGATTAATTGTACTTTTTAAATATCTCATTAATCTTTTTACCGCTTCCCAATCTTTTGCTCTTGGGCGCTCATTTCTTCTACTCAAAATATTTACCGCGGCGCTAATATCCGGACGTGACACGGTTGAAATATATAACAATGCGCCTACAGCCTGTCTATATTGTGTATTTTCTGGTAAAAGGTTTTCTTCGTCATTTAATTTTATGTAACCTGTGTCCATAGGAGTGTCTGTAGGTTTTGAATTTTCTAAACCGTATTTGACTATAAGTTCTTGTATTTTGTGTGTTTGATCAAGAGTCATTGTATTTTCATTAGGACGATTAATATTTATCCCAAGATATTGTTTTGCTTCTCCCAAGTCTGTTAACGGGTATTCTTGTTTTAGTTTGTTTACAATTTCATTTATTTGTTGATCATTCCCCGCTATTAACAAATCATCGATATACACAAGTACATAAGTAGTTACATCGTTTTGTTTACGTTTATAAAGACACTTGTCGAATTGACTTTGAATAAAGCCTAAGTTAAGTAATGACTCATTCAATTTTAAATTCCATGCTCTCGCGGCCTGCTTTAGCCCGTATATTGCCTTTTTTAATTTACACACCTTATGTTCTTCCCCGGATACCACGTATCCTTCTGGCTGATGCATATAAACATCTTCACTCAATTTACCGTGTAAAAATGCAGTCTTGATATCAATATGTCTAAGACTTAAATTCTTATAAAGACTCATTGCCAAAAAACTTCTCAAAGTTGTGTGAGACGCCACTGGGGCGAAAGTCTCATCGTAGTCTATTCCATATTTCTGTGAAAAGCCCTTCGCAACCAGCCTAGCTTTGTATTTTTCAACACAGCCCTGACTGTTATATTTTGCTTTGAATGCCCATTTGCACCCTACTATTTTCATCCCTGGTGAAACCTCAACTAAATCCCAGGTGTCATTCTGCTTGAGTGAATTTATTTCATCTAATGTAGCATTGATCCAATTTTCCTTTTCTACAGGGTTTTCCATACTTATTATATCATCCCAGCATTTTGGTTCACTTATTCTTTCATTGTGTAATGTGAATGCGAATCTATCTGGTGGTACCCCTTTATTAGATCTTTGTGATCTACGTGGAATATTTTGTGAATTATCTGACACAACACTATCATTAGTTTCATCTATCTCTGAGTCTATTATTTGCAAATTTGGTGATGGATTTTTATTATCACTTTTCTCATCATTGTTTTGTGATGTTTCATATTTAAGTATCGCTTGTTTTTCATTTTCTACAAATTTTACGGTTCGACTAATAATTATGTTTTTGCCATTTGTGCAGATCCTATATCCTTTACTTCTATTATCGTACCCTACGAATATACCTTCCTGTGCCGTATTATCTAATTTTCCCCTGTGTACCTTTTGTACGTATGCATAGGCACGACAACCAAATGGTTTTAACATCGATAGGTCAGGTTTTCGACCTGTCCATAATTCATAAGGTGTCAATTCACACGAAGATGTTGGGAGTCTATTTTGCAAGTAAACTGCGGTATTTATTGCCTCCCCCCAGAAAGAATTTGGTAAATTGCCATCCTTTAATAAACAACGTGCCATTTCAACTAAAGTACGATTTTTACGTTCAGCAGTTCCATTTTGAGAAGCTGAATAGGGTACAGTGAATTGGTGGCCTATACCTAATTTTTTTAAGTAATCATTTAATTCTGTCCCGGTATACTCCCCTCCGTTGTCGGAGCGGATTGCATGCAAAGTTCGTCCGAACTTGTTTGATGTCATTGCGATGTATTCCCTCAATTTTGTGAAAACTTCATCCTTTTTTCTCAGTAGGTATATAACTGTAAATCTACTGAAATCGTCAATAAAAGTTAAAAAATAGTATTTTCCACCGACCGTGGGGGTTGTCATTGGTCCACACAAGTCAGTGTGTACCAACTCTAGTGCTTTAGTTGCCCTAAACTGGATTGTCCGTTAATTTAGTTAATATGCAAGTTTCACATGCATTATCATGTTTGCAGTTGTCTAGTTTTATCCCAACTGCCATGTTGTTGTTTACCAATTGTTTTATATGACTAATGTTTCTATGGCCTAATTTAATGTGCCATTTATCAATACAATTTGTATTTTCACATATTTTTACCATGTTTATAGTGTGTGTTGTATCATAGTTAACTTTGCATTCGTATAAATTGTTGTTAATGTAACCTTCAATGCATGTTTCTCCTTCATGCATTATTTTGCATGATTTGTTTTCAAATATTGCTACACAACCATTTTCAGTAGCCTCTTTTACAGATATGAGGTTTGTCTCTATCTCTGGTACATATAAAACATTTTTCAATATTATAGTATTATGTGTGTTATTGGAATTTATGGTGTTTAATTTCACAGACCCATGACCCAGGGATTCTATCTCCTGTCCATTCGCGATTGTTACGCGTGAATTATTATAATTAAATTCATGAAATTTACTCCTATCATTGGATACATGCGTTGAACAACCTGAGTCTACATACCAATTGTTAGATTTCTCACCGATAAATAGAGTGAATATTTTATCGTTAGGTTTTTTATTTTCACTCTCAGTAATATTAGCCCTATCCGCGTTATGTCTGTCTTGAGAGTACACACCAGATTTGAAAGTTGATCTGGCATTGCTGGCTTTTGTTTGTTTCAGAGTCTTTTCTTTATTTTTATTTTTAAGATGCCAGCATTCTTCAATTGCATGCGATTTTTTTTTTTACAATAACGGCAGAACTTTGAATTTTCTGGTTTCGGTTTAAATTTAACCTTTAACACGGAATTATTTTCAGATTTGTTTTCTTTTCTTTTAGAAAATTCATCAATCAATTTCGAGCGTATAAACTCTGGTACTAAATCCTTTTCGTCTCGCGATTCTAAAGCAGTGATGAGAACATCGTAACTTGGAGGTAAGGAGCAGAGAATTAGGGCTGAAAGGTGCCTGTCGTTAATTTCTTCTCCGATTGATACTAACTTATCTCGTAATTGATAAATGTACGTTAAATGGTCGATCATATCGCCACCCTCAGTTAATTTCGTAGAGTAAAGCTTTCTAAGCAAAAATAGTTTACTGCTGAGGGTTGAACGCTCATGTACAGCTTTTAATGCGTTCCAGCATTCTTTAGCGGTCTCGAGATTTTTGACATGGATTATTTAATTATCCTCTATTAAAAGGTTTATGATAGCGCGTGCTTTCCTATTTTTGTTATTCCATGTATCAGTAGTTGGATTCGGAGCATCGTTAATAACCACAGAATATAAATCTTCCTTTTGGAGAAACATCTCCAATTTAAACTTCCACACATCATAATTTTGTGCGTTAAGTTTTTCAATTATAGTGTCCTTGAGGATACTCATTTTAATATTTCAATTTTGTTTTCTTTCTAGTTTATAATAACTGAAATTTTATATTTAATCATTCATATGTTTATTTTAAACATTCTTATATATATTTTCACTTCTTTCGTTTTTAATGTTTATACAGATTTCTATACTTTCGTTTTCAAGAAACAAAAAAAAAAAAACATATTTATTTATTTTCGCTTACATTTTTTTTATCATTATTATTATTTTAAATGTAGCAAAATAATATTATTTTAAATGTAGCAAATGTTTCTTCAAATATGCAAAGAAAAAACTTTTGTCAAGAATAAATTTAAAATCTCAATTCAGCGCGTCAGTTTTCATAATCTATTAAAATTGACAAAAGTATTTTTGACAAATATTTCAATTTACTTATTCTTATATATTTTATAAAAATAGTTCAAGGTTTATAAGGTAAGTAAAATGCACTCACCTTGTTTGTGAGTATCCTCTATTATTTCAGCTTTCAGTACCAAGATGTGGTATTTCGTAAATGAAAATAAATCAGTTGGAGTTTCAGGAACTATCATTTGAGTTGACTGATGCTGTTTAAAATATATAATTTGAAATAAATTAAATAATGGTTTTAATTGAATTAAACCAGCCTTCTTTAGCTTGGTTTATGAATAGGAAAAAATATATATTGTGGGAATAAAAAGAAGAACCCACATGTGTTCCTTTTAATCACATTTTTATTATAAAACTGAACATCGAAGAAGGAGAAAAAAAACGAACATACATCATTACATGTACATAGAAATACAGACGGCCAATCAGAACAAATGCGTCACAGCGACGCTCCAATGTAGATGTATATATGCATGAAGAAATAAAAGAGTCAAATGAAATGTTTTTAGAATAATATGAAAAAAGAAAGTTTTGTAATTATTGAAAGAATGTCATTTTGAGTTTATTTCTCACCAACACCCCTGCGTAAACTCGATGACATTTAATCACAGTTCAACAAAGAAATTCGCAATTTTCGAAAAGAATGTCTCGTCAGAGGCTTGGTGAGCACATCGGCGATCATATTTTCCGTACTTACATACTCAATCTTTATTGTGCCCTGCTCAACAAGGTCTCGAATCAGATGGTACCTTAGTTCGATGTGCTTAGTTTTCTGTCGAAACTTGTTATTTTCGGCCAATTTGATGCAAGAAAGATTGTCTTCATAGAGTGTAATAGGACAATTTTGTTGCATATCAATTTCTTCAAAAAGGTTTATAAGCCATTTTACTTCTTGCGCGGCACTTGCTGCAGAAATATATTCCGCTTCCGCTGATGACATTGATACCGATTTTTGTTTTTTGCTTGTCCAGTATACAGTATTTGCTCCTATGCAGAACAAATTTCCTGTTGTAGACTTACGATCACTGGGATCGTTTCCCCAGTCGGAATCTGCATATACCCTCAAGACAGGCTCTTCAATATTATTATATGTCAATTTAAGATTAATTGTACTTTTTAAATATCTCATTAATCTTTTTACCGCTTCCCAATCTTTTGCTCTTGGGCGCTCATTTCTTCTACTCAAAATATTTACCGCGGCGCTAATATCCGGACGTGACACGGTTGAAATATATAACAATGCGCCTACAGCCTGTCTATATTGTGTATTTTCTGGTAAAAGGTTTTCTTCGTCATTTAATTTTATGTAACCTGTGTCCATAGGAGTGTCTGTAGGTTTTGAATTTTCTAAACCGTATTTGACTATAAGTTCTTGTATTTTGTGTGTTTGATCAAGAGTCATTGTATTTTCATTAGGACGATTAATATTTATCCCAAGATATTGTTTTGCTTCTCCCAAGTCTGTTAACGGGTATTCTTGTTTTAGTTTGTTTACAATTTCATTTATTTGTTGATCATTCCCCGCTATTAACAAATCATCGATATACACAAGTACATAAGTAGTTACATCGTTTTGTTTACGTTTATAAAGACACTTGTCGAATTGACTTTGAATAAAGCCTAAGTTAAGTAATGACTCATTCAATTTTAAATTCCATGCTCTCGCGGCCTGCTTTAGCCCGTATATTGCCTTTTT
Organism: Salticus scenicus; assembly: GCA_963930645.1. Taxonomy (NCBI): domain Eukaryota; kingdom Metazoa; phylum Arthropoda; class Arachnida; order Araneae; family Salticidae; genus Salticus; species Salticus scenicus. Next base: position 106,635,306 of record OZ005650.1, on the reverse strand, counting down.
TAATTTACACACCTTATGTTCTTCCCCGGATACCACGTATCCTTCTGGCTGATGCATATAAACATCTTCACTCAATTTACCGTGTAAAAATGCAGTCTTGATATCAATATGTCTAAGACTTAAATTCTTATAAAGACTCATTGCCAAAAAACTTCTCAAAGTTGTGTGAGACGCCACTGGGGCGAAAGTCTCATCGTAGTCTATTCCATATTTCTGTGAAAAGCCCTTCGCAACCAGCCTAGCTTTGTATTTTTCAACACAGCCCTGACTGTTATATTTTGCTTTGAATGCCCATTTGCACCCTACTATTTTCATCCCTGGTGAAACCTCAACTAAATCCCAGGTGTCATTCTGCTTGAGTGAATTTATTTCATCTAATGTAGCATTGATCCAATTTTCCTTTTCTACAGGGTTTTCCATACTTATTATATCATCCCAGCATTTTGGTTCACTTATTCTTTCATTGTGTAATGTGAATGCGAATCTATCTGGTGGTACCCCTTTATTAGATCTTTGTGATCTACGTGGAATATTTTGTGAATTATCTGACACAACACTATCATTAGTTTCATCTATCTCTGAGTCTATTATTTGCAAATTTGGTGATGGATTTTTATTATCACTTTTCTCATCATTGTTTTGTGATGTTTCATATTTAAGTATCGCTTGTTTTTCATTTTCTACAAATTTTACGGTTCGACTAATAATTATGTTTTTGCCATTTGTGCAGATCCTATATCCTTTACTTCTATTATCGTACCCTACGAATATACCTTCCTGTGCCGTATTATCTAATTTTCCCCTGTGTACCTTTTGTACGTATGCATAGGCACGACAACCAAATGGTTTTAACATCGATAGGTCAGGTTTTCGACCTGTCCATAATTCATAAGGTGTCAATTCACACGAAGATGTTGGGAGTCTATTTTGCAAGTAAACTGCGGTATTTATTGCCTCCCCCCAGAAAGAATTTGGTAAATTGCCATCCTTTAATAAACAACGTGCCATTTCAACTAAAGTACGATTTTTACGTTCAGCAGTTCCATTTTGAGAAGCTGAATAGGGTACAGTGAATTGGTGGCCTATACCTAATTTTTTTAAGTAATCATTTAATTCTGTCCCGGTATACTCCCCTCCGTTGTCGGAGCGGATTGCATGCAAAGTTCGTCCGAACTTGTTTGATGTCATTGCGATGTATTCCCTCAATTTTGTGAAAACTTCATCCTTTTTTCTCAGTAGGTATATAACTGTAAATCTACTGAAATCGTCAATAAAAGTTAAAAAATAGTATTTTCCACCGACCGTGGGGGTTGTCATTGGTCCACACAAGTCAGTGTGTACCAACTCTAGTGCTTTAGTTGCCCTAAACTGGATTGTCCGTTAATTTAGTTAATATGCAAGTTTCACATGCATTATCATGTTTGCAGTTGTCTAGTTTTATCCCAACTGCCATGTTGTTGTTTACCAATTGTTTTATATGACTAATGTTTCTATGGCCTAATTTAATGTGCCATTTATCAATACAATTTGTATTTTCACATATTTTTACCATGTTTATAGTGTGTGTTGTATCATAGTTAACTTTGCATTCGTATAAATTGTTGTTAATGTAACCTTCAATGCATGTTTCTCCTTCATGCATTATTTTGCATGATTTGTTTTCAAATATTGCTACACAACCATTTTCAGTAGCCTCTTTTACAGATATGAGGTTTGTCTCTATCTCTGGTACATATAAAACATTTTTCAATATTATAGTATTATGTGTGTTATTGGAATTTATGGTGTTTAATTTCACAGACCCATGACCCAGGGATTCTATCTCCTGTCCATTCGCGATTGTTACGCGTGAATTATTATAATTAAATTCATGAAATTTACTCCTATCATTGGATACATGCGTTGAACAACCTGAGTCTACATACCAATTGTTAGATTTCTCACCGATAAATAGAGTGAATATTTTATCGTTAGGTTTTTTATTTTCACTCTCAGTAATATTAGCCCTATCCGCGTTATGTCTGTCTTGAGAGTACACACCAGATTTGAAAGTTGATCTGGCATTGCTGGCTTTTGTTTGTTTCAGAGTCTTTTCTTTATTTTTATTTTTAAGATGCCAGCATTCTTCAATTGCATGCGATTTTTTTTTTTACAATAACGGCAGAACTTTGAATTTTCTGGTTTCGGTTTAAATTTAACCTTTAACACGGAATTATTTTCAGATTTGTTTTCTTTTCTTTTAGAAAATTCATCAATCAATTTCGAGCGTATAAACTCTGGTACTAAATCCTTTTCGTCTCGCGATTCTAAAGCAGTGATGAGAACATCGTAACTTGGAGGTAAGGAGCAGAGAATTAGGGCTGAAAGGTGCCTGTCGTTAATTTCTTCTCCGATTGATACTAACTTATCTCGTAATTGATAAATGTACGTTAAATGGTCGATCATATCGCCACCCTCAGTTAATTTCGTAGAGTAAAGCTTTCTAAGCAAAAATAGTTTACTGCTGAGGGTTGAACGCTCATGTACAGCTTTTAATGCGTTCCAGCATTCTTTAGCGGTCTCGAGATTTTTGACATGGATTATTTAATTATCCTCTATTAAAAGGTTTATGATAGCGCGTGCTTTCCTATTTTTGTTATTCCATGTATCAGTAGTTGGATTCGGAGCATCGTTAATAACCACAGAATATAAATCTTCCTTTTGGAGAAACATCTCCAATTTAAACTTCCACACATCATAATTTTGTGCGTTAAGTTTTTCAATTATAGTGTCCTTGAGGATACTCATTTTAATATTTCAATTTTGTTTTCTTTCTAGTTTATAATAACTGAAATTTTATATTTAATCATTCATATGTTTATTTTAAACATTCTTATATATATTTTCACTTCTTTCGTTTTTAATGTTTATACAGATTTCTATACTTTCGTTTTCAAGAAACAAAAAAAAAAAAACATATTTATTTATTTTCGCTTACATTTTTTTTATCATTATTATTATTTTAAATGTAGCAAAATAATATTATTTTAAATGTAGCAAATGTTTCTTCAAATATGCAAAGAAAAAACTTTTGTCAAGAATAAATTTAAAATCTCAATTCAGCGCGTCAGTTTTCATAATCTATTAAAATTGACAAAAGTATTTTTGACAAATATTTCAATTTACTTATTCTTATATATTTTATAAAAATAGTTCAAGGTTTATAAGGTAAGTAAAATGCACTCACCTTGTTTGTGAGTATCCTCTATTATTTCAGCTTTCAGTACCAAGATGTGGTATTTCGTAAATGAAAATAAATCAGTTGGAGTTTCAGGAACTATCATTTGAGTTGACTGATGCTGTTTAAAATATATAATTTGAAATAAATTAAATAATGGTTTTAATTGAATTAAACCAGCCTTCTTTAGCTTGGTTTATGAATAGGAAAAAATATATATTGTGGGAATAAAAAGAAGAACCCACATGTGTTCCTTTTAATCACATTTTTATTATAAAACTGAACATCGAAGAAGGAGAAAAAAAACGAACATACATCATTACATGTACATAGAAATACAGACGGCCAATCAGAACAAATGCGTCACAGCGACGCTCCAATGTAGATGTATATATGCATGAAGAAATAAAAGAGTCAAATGAAATGTTTTTAGAATAATATGAAAAAAGAAAGTTTTGTAATTATTGAAAGAATGTCATTTTGAGTTTATTTCTCACCAACACCCCTGCGTAAACTCGATGACATTTAATCACAGTTCAACAAAGAAATTCGCAATTTTCGAAAAGAATGTCTCGTCAGAGGCTTGGTGAGCACATCGGCGATCATATTTTCCGTACTTACATACTCAATCTTTATTGTGCCCTGCTCAACAAGGTCTCGAATCAGATGGTACCTTAGTTCGATGTGCTTAGTTTTCTGTCGAAACTTGTTATTTTCGGCCAATTTGATGCAAGAAAGATTGTCTTCATAGAGTGTAATAGGACAATTTTGTTGCATATCAATTTCTTCAAAAAGGTTTATAAGCCATTTTACTTCTTGCGCGGCACTTGCTGCAGAAATATATTCCGCTTCCGCTGATGACATTGATACCGATTTTTGTTTTTTGCTTGTCCAGTATACAGTATTTGCTCCTATGCAGAACAAATTTCCTGTTGTAGACTTACGATCACTGGGATCGTTTCCCCAGTCGGAATCTGCATATACCCTCAAGACAGGCTCTTCAATATTATTATATGTCAATTTAAGATTAACTGTACTTTTTAAATATCTCATTAATCTTTTTACCGCTTCCCAATCTTTTGCTCTTGGGCGCTCATTTCTTCTACTCAAAATATTTACCGCGGCGCTAATATCCGGACGTGACACGGTTGAAATATATAACAATGCGCCTACAGCCTGTCTATATTGTGTATTTTCTGGTAAAAGGTTTTCTTCGTCATTTAATTTTATGTAACCTGTGTCCATAGGAGTGTCTGTAGGTTTTGAATTTTCTAAACCGTATTTGACTATAAGTTCTTGTATTTTGTGTGTTTGATCAAGAGTCATTGTATTTTCATTAGGACGATTAATATTTATCCCAAGATATTGTTTTGCTTCTCCCAAGTCTGTTAACGGGTATTCTTGTTTTAGTTTGTTTACAATTTCATTTATTTGTTGATCATTCCCCGCTATTAACAAATCATCGATATACACAAGTACATAAGTAGTTACATCGTTTTGTTTACGTTTATAAAGACACTTGTCGAATTGACTTTGAATAAAGCCTAAGTTAAGTAATGACTCATTCAATTTTAAATTCCATGCTCTCGCGGCCTGCTTTAGCCCGTATATTGCCTTTTTTAATTTACACACCTTATGTTCTTCCCCGGATACCACGTATCCTTCTGGCTGATGCATATAAACATCTTCACTCAATTTACCGTGTAAAAATGCAGTCTTGATATCAATATGTCTAAGACTTAAATTCTTATAAAGACTCATTGCCAAAAAACTTCTCAAAGTTGTGTGAGACGCCACTGGGGCGAAAGTCTCATCGTAGTCTATTCCATATTTCTGTGAAAAGCCCTTCGCAACCAGCCTAGCTTTGTATTTTTCAACACAGCCCTGACTGTTATATTTTGCTTTGAATGCCCATTTGCACCCTACTATTTTCATCCCTGGTGAAACCTCAACTAAATCCCAGGTGTCATTCTGCTTGAGTGAATTTATTTCATCTAATGTAGCATTGATCCAATTTTCCTTTTCTACAGGGTTTTCCATACTTATTATATCATCCCAGCATTTTGGTTCACTTATTCTTTCATTGTGTAATGTGAATGCGAATCTATCTGGTGGTACCCCTTTATTAGATCTTTGTGATCTACGTGGAATATTTTGTGAATTATCTGACACAACACTATCATTAGTTTCATCTATCTCTGAGTCTATTATTTGCAAATTTGGTGATGGATTTTTATTATCACTTTTCTCATCATTGTTTTGTGATGTTTCATATTTAAGTATCGCTTGTTTTTCATTTTCTACAAATTTTACGGTTCGACTAATAATTATGTTTTTGCCATTTGTGCAGATCCTATATCCTTTACTTCTATTATCGTACCCTACGAATATACCTTCCTGTGCCGTATTATCTAATTTTCCCCTGTGTACCTTTTGTACGTATGCATAGGCACGACAACCAAATGGTTTTAACATCGATAGGTCAGGTTTTCGACCTGTCCATAATTCATAAGGTGTCAATTCACACGAAGATGTTGGGAGTCTATTTTGCAAGTAAACTGCGGTATTTATTGCCTCCCCCCAGAAAGAATTTGGTAAATTGCCATCCTTTAATAAACAACGTGCCATTTCAACTAAAGTACGATTTTTACGTTCAGCAGTTCCATTTTGAGAAGCTGAATAGGGTACAGTGAATTGGTGGTCTATACCTAATTTTTTTAAGTAATCATTTAATTCTGTCCCGGTATACTCCCCTCCGTTGTCGGAGCGGATTGCATGCAAAGTTCGTCCGAACTTGTTTGATGTCATTGCGATGTATTCCCTCAATTTTGTGAAAACTTCATCCTTTTTTCTCAGTAGGTATATAACTGTAAATCTACTGAAATCGTCAATAAAAGTTAAAAAATAGTATTTTCCACCGACCGTGGGGGTTGTCATTGGTCCACACAAGTCAGTGTGTACCAACTCTAGTGCTTTAGTTGCCCTAAACTGGATTGTCCGTTAATTTAGTTAATATGCAAGTTTCACATGCATTATCATGTTTGCAGTTGTCTAGTTTTATCCCAACTGCCATGTTGTTGTTTACCAATTGTTTTATATGACTAATGTTTCTATGGCCTAATTTAATGTGCCATTTATCAATACAATTTGTATTTTCACATATTTTTACCATGTTTATAGTGTGTGTTGTATCATAGTTAACTTTGCATTCGTATAAATTGTTGTTAATGTAACCTTCAATGCATGTTTCTCCTTCATGCATTATTTTGCATGATTTGTTTTCAAATATTGCTACACAACCATTTTCAGTAGCCTCTTTTACAGATATGAGGTTTGTCTCTATCTCTGGTACATATAAAACATTTTTCAATATTATAGTATTATGTGTGTTATTGGAATTTATGGTGTTTAATTTCACAGACCCATGACCCAGGGATTCTATCTCCTGTCCATTCGCGATTGTTACGCGTGAATTATTATAATTAAATTCATGAAATTTACTCCTATCATTGCATACATGCGTTGAACAACCTGAGTCTACATACCAATTGTTAGATTTCTCACCGATAAATAGAGTGAATATTTTATCGTTAGGTTTTTTATTTTCACTCTCAGTAATATTAGCCCTATCCGCGTTATGTCTGTCTTGAGAGTACACACCAGATTTGAAAGTTGATCTGGCATTGCTGGCTTTTGTTTGTTTCAGAGTCTTTTCTTTATTTTTATTTTTAAGATGCCAGCATTCTTCAATTGTATGCGATTTTTTTTTACAATAACGGCAGAACTTTGAATTTTCTGGTTTTGGTTTAAATTTAACCTTTAACACGGAATTATTTTCAGATTTGTTTTCTTTTCTTTTAGAAAATTCATCAATCAATTTCGAGCGTATAAACTCTGGTACTAAATCTTTTTCGTCTCGCGATTCTAAAGCAGTGATGAGAACATCGTAACTTGGAGGTAAGGAGCAGAGCATTAGGGCTGAAAGGTGCCTGTCGTTAATTTCTTCTCCGATTGATACTAACTTATCTCGTAATTGATAAATGTACGTTAAATGGTCGATCATATCGCCACCCTCAGTTAATTTCGTAGAGTAGAGCTTTCTAAGCAAAAATAGTTTACTGCTGAGGGTTGAACGCTCATGTACAGCTTTTAATGCGTTCCAGCATTCTTTAGCGGTCTCGAGATTTTTGACATGGATTATTTGATTATCCTCTATTAAAAGGTTTATGATAGCGCGTGCTTTCCTATTTTTGTTATTCCATGTATCAGTAGTTGGATTCGGAGCATCGTTAATAACCACAGAATATAAATCTTCCTTTTGGAGAAACATCTCCAATTTAAACTTCCACACATCATAATTTTGTGCGTTAAGTTTTTCAATTATAGTGTCCTTGAGGATACTCATTTTAATATTTCAATTTTGTTTTCTTTCTAGTTTATAATAACTGAAATTTTATATTTAATCATTCATATGTTTATTTTAAACATTCTTATATATATTTTCACTTCTTTCGTTTTTAATGTTTATACAGATTTCTATACTTTCGTTTTCAAGAAACAAAAAAAAAAAAAACATATTTATTTATTTTCGCTTACATTTTTTTTATCATTATTATTATTTTAAATGTAGCAAAATAATATTATTTTAAATGTAGCAAATGTTTCTTCAAATATGCAAAGAAAAAACTTTTGTCAAGAATAAATTTAAAATCTCAATTCAGCGCGTCAGTTTTCATAATCTATTAAAATTGACAAAAGTATTTTTGACAAATATTTCAATTTACTTATTCTTATATATTTTATAAAAATAGTTCAAGGTTTATAAGGTAAGTAAAATGCACTCACCTTGTTTGTGAGTATCCTCTATTATTTCAGCTTTCAGTACCAAGATGTGGTATTTCGTAAATGAAAATAAATCAGTTGGAGTTTCAGGAACTATCATTTGAGTTGACTGATGCTGTTTAAAATATATAATTTGAAATAAATTAAATAATGGTTTTAATTGAATTAAACCAGCCTTCTTTAGCTTGGTTTATGAATAGGAAAAAATATATATTGTGGGAATAAAAAGAAGAACCCACATGTGTTCCTTTTAATCACATTTTTATTATAAAACTGAACATCGAAGAAGGAGAAAAAAAACGAACATACATCATTACATGTACATAGAAATACAGACGGCCAATCAGAACAAATGCGTCACAGCGACGCTCCAATGTAGATGTATATATGCATGAAGAAATAAAAGAGTCAAATGAAATGTTTTTAGAATAATATGAAAAAAGAAAGTTTTGTAATTATTGAAAGAATGTCATTTTGAGTTTATTTCTCACCAACACCCCTGCGTAAACTCGATGACATTTAATCACAGTTCAACAAAGAAATTCGCAATTTTCGAAAAGAATGTCTCGTCAGAGGCTTGGTGAGCACATCGGCGATCATATTTTCCGTACTTACATACTCAATCTTTATTGTGCCCTGCTCAACAAGGTCTCGAATCAGATGGTACCTTAGTTCGATGTGCTTAGTTTTCTGTCGAAACTTGTTATTTTCGGCCAATTTGATGCAAGAAAGATTGTCTTCATAGAGTGTAATAGGACAATTTTGTTGCATATCAATTTCTTCAAAAAGGTTTATAAGCCATTTTTCTTCTTGCGCGGCACTTGCTGCAGAAATATATTCCGCTTCCGCTGATGACATTGATACCGATTTTTGTTTTTTGCTTGTCCAGTATACAGTATTTGCTCCTATGCAGAACAAATTTCCTGTTGTAGACTTACGATCACTGGGATCGTTTCCCCAGTCGGAATCTGCATATACCCTCAAGACAGGCTCTTCAATATTATTATATGTCAATTTAAGATTAACTGTACTTTTTAAATATCTCATTAATCTTTTTACCGCTTCCCAATCTTTTGCTCTTGGGCGCTCATTTCTTCTACTCAAAATATTTACCGCGGCGCTAATATCCGGACGTGACACGGTTGAAATATATAACAATGCGCCTACAGCCTGTCTATATTGTGTATTTTCTGGTAAAAGGTTTTCTTCGTCATTTAATTTTATGTAACCTGTGTCCATAGGAGTGTCTGTAGGTTTTGAATTTTCTAAACCGTATTTGACTATAAGTTCTTGTATTTTGTGTGTTTGATCAAGAGTCATTGTATTTTCATTAGGACGATTAATATTTATCCCAAGATATTGTTTTGCTTCTCCCAAGTCTGTTAACGGGTATTCTTGTTTTAGTTTGTTTACAATTTCATTTATTTGTTGATCATTCCCCGCTATTAACAAATCATCGATATACACAAGTACATAAGTAGTTACATCGTTTTGTTTACGTTTATAAAGACACTTGTCGAATTGACTTTGAATAAAGCCTAAGTTAAGTAATGACTCATTCAATTTTAAATTCCATGCTCTCGCGGCCTGCTTTAGCCCGTATATTGCCTTTTTTAATTTACACACCTTATGTTCTTCCCCGGATACCACGTATCCTTCTGGCTGATGCATATAAACATCTTCACTCAATTTACCGTGTAAAAATGCAGTCTTGATATCAATATGTCTAAGACTTAAATTCTTATAAAGACTCATTGCCAAAAAACTTCTCAAAGTTGTGTGAGACGCCACTGGGGCGAAAGTCTCATCGTAGTCTATTCCATATTTCTGTGAAAAGCCCTTCGCAACCAGCCTAGCTTTGTATTTTTCAACACAGCCCTGACTGTTATATTTTGCTTTGAATGCCCATTTGCACCCTACTATTTTCATCCCTGGTGAAACCTCAACTAAATCCCAGGTGTCATTCTGCTTGAGTGAATTTATTTCATCTAATGTAGCATTGATCCAATTTTCCTTTTCTACAGGGTTTTCCATACTTATTATATCATCCCAGCATTTTGGTTCACTTATTCTTTCATTGTGTAATGTGAATGCGAATCTATCTGGTGGTACCCCTTTATTAGATCTTTGTGATCTACGTGGAATATTTTGTGAATTATCTGACACAACACTATCATTAGTTTCATCTATCTCTGAGTCTATTATTTGCAAATTTGGTGATGGATTTTTATTATCACTTTTCTCATCATTGTTTTGTGATGTTTCATATTTAAGTATCGCTTGTTTTTCATTTTCTACAAATTTTACGGTTCGACTAATAATTATGTTTTTGCCATTTGTGCAGATCCTATATCCTTTACTTCTATTATCGTACCCTACGAATATACCTTCCTGTGCCGTATTATCTAATTTTCCCCTGTGTACCTTTTGTACGTATGCATAGGCACGACAACCAAATGGTTTTAACATCGATAGGTCAGGTTTTCGACCTGTCCATAATTCATAAGGTGTCAATTCACACGAAGATGTTGGGAGTCTATTTTGCAAGTAAACTGCGGTATTTATTGCCTCCCCCCAGAAAGAATTTGGTAAATTGCCATCCTTTAATAAACAACGTGCCATTTCAACTAAAGTACGATTTTTACGTTCAGCAGTTCCATTTTGAGAAGCTGAATAGGGTACAGTGAATTGGTGGTCTATACCTAATTTTTTTAAGTAATCATTTAATTCTGTCCCGGTATACTCCCCTCCGTTGTCGGAGCGGATTGCATGCAAAGTTCGTCCGAACTTGTTTGATGTCATTGCGATGTATTCCCTCAATTTTGTGAAAACTTCATCCTTTTTTCTCAGTAGGTATATAACTGTAAATCTACTGAAATCGTCAATAAAAGTTAAAAAATAGTATTTTCCACCGACCGTGGGGGTTGTCATTGGTCCACACAAGTCAGTGTGTACCAACTCTAGTGCTTTAGTTGCCCTAAACTGGATTGTCCGTTAATTTAGTTAATATGTAAGTTTCACATGCATTATCATGTTTGCAGTTGTCTAGTTTTATCCCAACTGCCATGTTGTTGTTTACCAATTGTTTTATATGACTAATGTTTCTATGGCCTAATTTAATGTGCCATTTATCAATACAATTTGTATTTTCACATATTTTTACCATGTTTATAGTGTGTGTTGTATCATAGTTAACTTTGCATTCGTATAAATTGTTGTTAATGTAACCTTCAATGCATGTTTCTCCTTCATGCATTATTTTGCATGATTTGTTTTCAAATATTGCTACACAACCATTTTCAGTAGCCTCTTTTACAGATATGAGGTTTGTCTCTATCTCTGGTACATATAAAACATTTTTCAATATTATAGTATTATGTGTGTTATTGGAATTTATGGTGTTTAATTTCACAGACCCATGACCCAGGGATTCTATCTCCTGTCCATTCGCGATTGTTACGCGTGAATTATTATAATTAAATTCATGAAATTTACTCCTATCATTGCATACATGCGTTGAACAACCTGAGTCTACATACCAATTGTTAGATTTCTCACCGATAAATAGAGTGAATATTTTATCGTTAGGTTTTTTATTTTCACTCTCAGTAATATTAGCCCTATCCGCGTTATGTCTGTCTTGAGAGTACACACCAGATTTGAAAGTTGATCTGGCATTGCTGGCTTTTGTTTGTTTCAGAGTCTTTTCTTTATTTTTATTTTTAAGATGCCAGCATTCTTCAATTGTATGCGATTTTTTTTTACAATAACGGCAGAACTTTGAATTTTCTGGTTTTGGTTTAAATTTAACCTTTAACACGGAATTATTTTCAGATTTGTTTTCTTTTCTTTTAGAAAATTCATCAATCAATTTCGAGCGTATAAACTCTGGTACTAAATCTTTTTCGTCTCGCGATTCTAAAGCAGTGATGAGAACATCGTAACTTGGAGGTAAGGAGCAGAGCATTAGGGCTGAAAGGTGCCTGTCGTTAATTTCTTCTCCGATTGATACTAACTTATCTCGTAATTGATAAATGTACGTTAAATGGTCGATCATATCGCCACCCTCAGTTAATTTCGTAGAGTAGAGCTTTCTAAGCAAAAATAGTTTACTGCTGAGGGTTGAACGCTCATGTACAGCTTTTAATGCGTTCCAGCATTCTTTAGCGGTCTCGAGATTTTTGACATGGATTATTTGATTATCCTCTATTAAAAGGTTTATGATAGCGCGTGCTTTCCTATTTTTGTTATTCCATGTATCAGTAGTTGGATTCGGAGCATCGTTAATAACCACAGAATATAAATCTTCCTTTTGGAGAAACATCTCCAATTTAAACTTCCACACATCATAATTTTGTGCGTTAAGTTTTTCAATTATAGTATCCTTGAGGATACTCATTTTAATATTTCAATTTTGTTTTCTTTCTAGTTTATAATAACTGAAATTTTATATTTAATCATTCATATGTTTATTTTAAACATTCTTATATATATTTTCACTTCTTTCGTTTTTAATGTTTATACAGATTTCTATACTTTCGTTTTCAAGAAACAAAAAAAAAAAACATATTTATTTATTTTCGCTTACATTTTTTTTATCATTATTATTATTTTAAATGTAGCAAAATAATATTATTTTAAATGTAGCAAATGTTTCTTCAAATATGCAAAGAAAAAACTTTTGTCAAGAATAAATTTAAAATCTCAATTCAGCGCGTCAGTTTTCATAATCTATTAAAATTGACAAAAGTATTTTTGACAAATATTTCAATTTACTTATTCTTATATATTTTATAAAAATAGTTCAAGGTTTATAAGGTAAGTAAAATGCACTCACCTTGTTTGTGAGTATCCTCTATTATTTCAGCTTTCAGTACCAAGATGTGGTATTTCGTAAATGAAAATAAATCAGTTGGAGTTTCAGGAACTATCATTTGAGTTGACTGATGCTGTTTAAAATATATAATTTGAAATAAATTAAATAATGGTTTTAATTGAATTAAACCAGCCTTCTTTAGCTTGGTTTATGAATAGGAAAAAATATATATTGTGGGAATAAAAAGAAGAACCCACATGTGTTCCTTTTAATCACATTTTTATTATAAAACTGAACATCGAAGAAGGAGAAAAAAAAACGAACATACATCATTACATGTACATAGAAACACAGACGGCCAATCAGAACAAATGCGTCACAGCGACGCTCCAATGTAGATGTATATATGCATGAAGAAATAAAAGAGTCAAATGAAATGTTTTTAGAATAATATGAAAAAAGAAAGTTTTTGTAATTATTGAAAGAATGTCATTTTGAGTTTATTTCTCACCAACACCCCTGCGTAAACTCGATGACATTTAATCACAGTTCAACAAAGAAATTCGCAATTTTCGAAAAGAATGTCTCGTCAGAGGCTTGGTGAGCACATCGGCGATCATATTTTCCGTACTTACATACTCAATCTTTATTGTGCCCTGCTCAACAAGGTCTCGAATCAGATGGTACCTTAGTTCGATGTGCTTAGTTTTCTGTCGAAACTTGTTATTTTCGGCCAATTTGATGCAAGAAAGATTGTCTTCATAGAGTGTAATAGGACAATTTTGTTGCATATCAATTTCTTCAAAAAGGTTTATAAGCCATTTTACTTCTTGCGCGGCACTTGCTGCAGAAATATATTCCGCTTCCGCTGATGACATTGATACCGATTTTTGTTTTTTGCTTGTCCAGTATACAGTATTTGCTCCTATGCAGAACAAATTTCCTGTTGTAGACTTACGATCACTGGGATCGTTTCCCCAGTCGGAATCTGCATATACCCTCAAGACAGGCTCTTCAATATTATTATATGTCAATTTAAGATTAACTGTACTTTTTAAATATCTCATTAATCTTTTTACCGCTTCCCAATCTTTTGCTCTTGGGCGCTCATTTCTTCTACTCAAAATATTTACCGCGGCGCTAATATCCGGACGTGACACGGTTGAAATATATAACAATGCGCCTACAGCCTGTCTATATTGTGTATTTTCTGGTAAAAGGTTTTCTTCGTCATTTAATTTTATGTAACCTGTGTCCATAGGAGTGTCTGTAGGTTTTGAATTTTCTAAACCGTATTTGACTATAAGTTCTTGTATTTTGTGTGTTTGATCAAGAGTCATTGTATTTTCATTAGGACGATTAATATTTATCCCAAGATATTGTTTTGCTTCTCCCAAGTCTGTTAACGGGTATTCTTGTTTTAGTTTGTTTACAATTTCATTTATTTGTTGATCATTCCCCGCTATTAACAAATCATCGATATACACAAGTACATAAGTAGTTACATCGTTTTGTTTACGTTTATAAAGACACTTGTCGAATTGACTTTGAATAAAGCCTAAGTTAAGTAATGACTCATTCAATTTTAAATTCCATGCTCTCGCGGCCTGCTTTAGCCCGTATATTGCCTTTTTTAATTTACACACCTTATGTTCTTCCCCGGATACCACGTATCCTTCTGGCTGATGCATATAAACATCTTCACTCAATTTACCGTGTAAAAATGCAGTCTTGATATCAATATGTCTAAGACTTAAATTCTTATAAAGACTCATTGCCAAAAAACTTCTCAAAGTTGTGTGAGACGCCACTGGGGCGAAAGTTTCATCGTAGTCTATTCCATATTTCTGTGAAAAGCCCTTCGCAACCAGCCTAGCTTTGTATTTTTCAACACAGCCCTGACTGTTATATTTTGCTTTGAATGCCCATTTGCACCCTACTATTTTCATCCCTGGTGAAACCTCAACTAAATCCCAGGTGTCATTCTGCTTGAGTGAATTTATTTCATCTAATGTAGCATTGATCCAATTTTCCTTTTCTACAGGGTTTTCCATACTTATTATATCATCCCAGCATTTTGGTTCACTTATTCTTTCATTGTGTAATGTGAATGCGAATCTATCTGGTGGTACCCCTTTATTAGATCTTTGTGATCTACGTGGAATATTTTGTGAATTATCTGACACAACACTATCATTAGTTTCATCTATCTCTGAGTCTATTATTTGCAAATTTGGTGATGGATTTTTATTATCACTTTTCTCATCATTGTTTTGTGATGTTTCATATTTAAGTATCGCTTGTTTTTCATTTTCTACAAATTTTACGGTTCGACTAATAATTATGTTTTTGCCATTTGTGCAGATCCTATATCCTTTACTTCTATTATCGTACCCTACGAATATACCTTCCTGTGCCGTATTATCTAATTTTCCCCTGTGTACCTTTTGTACGTATGCATAGGCACGACAACCAAATGGTTTTAACATCGATAGGTCAGGTTTTCGACCTGTCCATAATTCATAAGGTGTCAATTCACACGAAGATGTTGGGAGTCTATTTTGCAAGTAAACTGCGGTATTTATTGCCTCCCCCCAGAAAGAATTTGGTAAATTGCCATCCTTTAATAAACAACGTGCCATTTCAACTAAAGTACGATTTTTACGTTCAGCAGTTCCATTTTGAGAAGCTGAATAGGGTACAGTGAATTGGTGGTCTATACCTAATTTTTTTAAGTAATCATTTAATTCTGTCCCGGTATACTCCCCTCCGTTGTCGGAGCGGATTGCATGCAAAGTTCGTCCGAACTTGTTTGATGTCATTGCGATGTATTCCCTCAATTTTGTGAAAACTTCATCCTTTTTTCTCAGTAGGTATATAACTGTAAATCTACTGAAATCGTCAATAAAAGTTAAAAAATAGTATTTTCCACCGACCGTGGGGGTTGTCATTGGTCCACACAAGTCAGTGTGTACCAACTCTAGTGCTTTAGTTGCCCTAAACTGGATTGTCCGTTAATTTAGTTAATATGCAAGTTTCACATGCATTATCATGTTTGCAGTTGTCTAGTTTTATCCCAACTGCCATGTTGTTGTTTACCAATTGTTTTATATGACTAATGTTTCTATGGCCTAATTTAATGTGCCATTTATCAATACAATTTGTATTTTCACATATTTTTACCATGTTTATAGTGTGTGTTGTATCATAGTTAACTTTGCATTCGTATAAATTGTTGTTAATGTAACCTTCAATGCATGTTTCTCCTTCATGCATTATTTTGCATGATTTGTTTTCAAATATTGCTACACAACCATTTTCAGTAGCCTCTTTTACAGATATGAGGTTTGTCTCTATCTCTGGTACATATAAAACATTTTTCAATATTATAGTATTATGTGTGTTATTGGAATTTATGGTGTTTAATTTCACAGACCCATGACCCAGGGATTCTATCTCCTGTCCATTCGCGATTGTTACGCGTGAATTATTATAATTAAATTCATGAAATTTACTCCTATCATTGCATACATGCGTTGAACAACCTGAGTCTACATACCAATTGTTAGATTTCTCACCGATAAATAGAGTGAATATTTTATCGTTAGGTTTTTTATTTTCACTCTCAGTAATATTAGCCCTATCCGCGTTATGTCTGTCTTGAGAGTACACACCAGATTTGAAAGTTGATCTGGCATTGCTGGCTTTTGTTTGTTTCAGAGTCTTTTCTTTATTTTTATTTTTAAGATGCCAGCATTCTTCAATTGTATGCGATTTTTTTTTACAATAACGGCAGAACTTTGAATTTTCTGGTTTTGGTTTAAATTTAACCTTTAACACGGAATTATTTTCAGATTTGTTTTCTTTTCTTTTAGAAAATTCATCAATCAATTTCGAGCGTATAAACTCTGGTACTAAATCTTTTTCGTCTCGCGATTCTAAAGCAGTGATGAGAACATCGTAACTTGGAGGTAAGGAGCAGAGCATTAGGGCTGAAAGGTGCCTGTCGTTAATTTCTTCTCCGATTGATACTAACTTATCTCGTAATTGATAAATGTACGTTAAATGGTCGATCATATCGCCACCCTCAGTTAATTTCGTAGAGTAGAGCTTTCTAAGCAAAAATAGTTTACTGCTGAGGGTTGAACGCTCATGTACAGCTTTTAATGCGTTCCAGCATTCTTTAGCGGTCTCGAGATTTTTGACATGGATTATTTGATTATCCTCTATTAAAAGGTTTATGATAGCGCGTGCTTTCCTATTTTTGTTATTCCATGTATCAGTAGTTGGATTCGGAGCATCGTTAATAACCACAGAATATAAATCTTCCTTTTGGAGAAACATCTCCAATTTAAACTTCCACACATCATAATTTTGTGCGTTAAGTTTTTCAATTATAGTGTCCTTGAGGATACTCATTTTAATATTTCAATTTTGTTTTCTTTCTAGTTTATAATAACTGAAATTTTATATTTAATCATTCATATGTTTATTTTAAACATTCTTATATATATTTTCACTTCTTTCGTTTTTAATGTTTATACAGATTTCTATACTTTCGTTTTCAAGAAACAAAAAAAAAAAAAACATATTTATTTATTTTCGCTTACATTTTTTTTATCATTATTATTATTTTAAATGTAGCAAAATAATATTATTTTAAATGTAGCAAATGTTTCTTCAAATATGCAAAGAAAAAACTTTTGTCAAGAATAAATTTAAAATCTCAATTCAGCGCGTCAGTTTTCATAATCTATTAAAATTGACAAAAGTATTTTTGACAAATATTTCAATTTACTTATTCTTATATATTTTATAAAAATAGTTCAAGGTTTATAAGGTAAGTAAAATGCACTCACCTTGTTTGTGAGTATCCTCTATTATTTCAGCTTTCAGTACCAAGATGTGGTATTTCGTAAATGAAAATAAATCAGTTGGAGTTTCAGGAACTATCATTTGAGTTGACTGATGCTGTTTAAAATATATAATTTGAAATAAATTAAATAATGGTTTTAATTGAATTAAACCAGCCTTCTTTAGCTTGGTTTATGAATAGGAAAAAATATATATTGTGGGAATAAAAAGAAGAACCCACATGTGTTCCTTTTAATCACATTTTTATTATAAAACTGAACATCGAAGAAGGAGAAAAAAAACGAACATACATCATTACATGTACATAGAAATACAGACGGCCAATCAGAACAAATGCGTCACAGCGACGCTCCAATGTAGATGTATATATGCATGAAGAAATAAAAGAGTCAAATGAAATGTTTTTAGAATAATATGAAAAAAGAAAGTTTTGTAATTATTGAAAGAATGTCATTTTGAGTTTATTTCTCACCAACACCCCTGCGTAAACTCGATGACATTTAATCACAGTTCAACAAAGAAATTCGCAATTTTCGAAAAGAATGTCTCGTCAGAGGCTTGGTGAGCACATCGGCGATCATATTTTCCGTACTTACATACTCAATCTTTATTGTGCCCTGCTCAACAAGGTCTCGAATCAGATGGTACCTTAGTTCGATGTGCTTAGTTTTCTGTCGAAACTTGTTATTTTCGGCCAATTTGATGCAAGAAAGATTGTCTTCATAGAGTGTAATAGGACAATTTTGTTGCATATCAATTTCTTCAAAAAGGTTTATAAGCCATTTTTCTTCTTGCGCGGCACTTGCTGCAGAAATATATTCCGCTTCCGCTGATGACATTGATACCGATTTTTGTTTTTTGCTTGTCCAGTATACAGTATTTGCTCCTATGCAGAACAAATTTCCTGTTGTAGACTTACGATCACTGGGATCGTTTCCCCAGTCGGAATCTGCATATACCCTCAAGACAGGCTCTTCAATATTATTATATGTCAATTTAAGATTAACTGTACTTTTTAAATATCTCATTAATCTTTTTACCGCTTCCCAATCTTTTGCTCTTGGGCGCTCATTTCTTCTACTCAAAATATTTACCGCGGCGCTAATATCCGGACGTGACACGGTTGAAATATATAACAATGCGCCTACAGCCTGTCTATATTGTGTATTTTCTGGTAAAAGGTTTTCTTCGTCATTTAATTTTATGTAACCTGTGTCCATAGGAGTGTCTGTAGGTTTTGAATTTTCTAAACCGTATTTGACTATAAGTTCTTGTATTTTGTGTGTTTGATCAAGAGTCATTGTATTTTCATTAGGACGATTAATATTTATCCCAAGATATTGTTTTGCTTCTCCCAAGTCTGTTAACGGGTATTCTTGTTTTAGTTTGTTTACAATTTCATTTATTTGTTGATCATTCCCCGCTATTAACAAATCATCGATATACACAAGTACATAAGTAGTTACATCGTTTTGTTTACGTTTATAAAGACACTTGTCGAATTGACTTTGAATAAAGCCTAAGTTAAGTAATGACTCATTCAATTTTAAATTCCATGCTCTCGCGGCCTGCTTTAGCCCGTATATTGCCTTTTTTAATTTACACACCTTATGTTCTTCCCCGGATACCACGTATCCTTCTGGCTGATGCATATAAACATCTTCACTCAATTTACCGTGTAAAAATGCAGTCTTGATATCAATATGTCTAAGACTTAAATTCTTATAAAGACTCATTGCCAAAAAACTTCTCAAAGTTGTGTGAGACGCCACTGGGGCGAAAGTCTCATCGTAGTCTATTCCATATTTCTGTGAAAAGCCCTTCGCAACCAGCCTAGCTTTGTATTTTTCAACACAGCCCTGACTGTTATATTTTGCTTTGAATGCCCATTTGCACCCTACTATTTTCATCCCTGGTGAAACCTCAACTAAATCCCAGGTGTCATTCTGCTTGAGTGAATTTATTTCATCTAATGTAGCATTGATCCAATTTTCCTTTTCTACAGGGTTTTCCATACTTATTATATCATCCCAGCATTTTGGTTCACTTATTCTTTCATTGTGTAATGTGAATGCGAATCTATCTGGTGGTACCCCTTTATTAGATCTTTGTGATCTACGTGGAATATTTTGTGAATTATCTGACACAACACTATCATTAGTTTCATCTATCTCTGAGTCTATTATTTGCAAATTTGGTGATGGATTTTTATTATCACTTTTCTCATCATTGTTTTGTGATGTTTCATATTTAAGTATCGCTTGTTTTTCATTTTCTACAAATTTTACGGTTCGACTAATAATTATGTTTTTGCCATTTGTGCAGATCCTATATCCTTTACTTCTATTATCGTACCCTACGAATATACCTTCCTGTGCCGTATTATCTAATTTTCCCCTGTGTACCTTTTGTACGTATGCATAGGCACGACAACCAAATGGTTTTAACATCGATAGGTCAGGTTTTCGACCTGTCCATAATTCATAAGGTGTCAATTCACACGAAGATGTTGGGAGTCTATTTTGCAAGTAAACTGCGGTATTTATTGCCTCCCCCCAGAAAGAATTTGGTAAATTGCCATCCTTTAATAAACAACGTGCCATTTCAACTAAAGTACGATTTTTACGTTCAGCAGTTCCATTTTGAGAAGCTGAATAGGGTACAGTGAATTGGTGGTCTATACCTAATTTTTTTAAGTAATCATTTAATTCTGTCCCGGTATACTCCCCTCCGTTGTCGGAGCGGATTGCATGCAAAGTTCGTCCGAACTTGTTTGATGTCATTGCGATGTATTCCCTCAATTTTGTGAAAACTTCATCCTTTTTTCTCAGTAGGTATATAACTGTAAATCTACTGAAATCGTCAATAAAAGTTAAAAAATAGTATTTTCCACCGACCGTGGGGGTTGTCATTGGTCCACACAAGTCAGTGTGTACCAACTCTAGTGCTTTAGTTGCCCTAAACTGGATTGTCCGTTAATTTAGTTAATATGTAAGTTTCACATGCATTATCATGTTTGCAGTTGTCTAGTTTTATCCCAACTGCCATGTTGTTGTTTACCAATTGTTTTATATGACTAATGTTTCTATGGCCTAATTTAATGTGCCATTTATCAATACAATTTGTATTTTCACATATTTTTACCATGTTTATAGTGTGTGTTGTATCATAGTTAACTTTGCATTCGTATAAATTGTTGTTAATGTAACCTTCAATGCATGTTTCTCCTTCATGCATTATTTTGCATGATTTGTTTTCAAATATTGCTACACAACCATTTTCAGTAGCCTCTTTTACAGATATGAGGTTTGTCTCTATCTCTGGTACATATAAAACAATTTTCAATATTATAGTATTATGTGTGTTATTGGAATTTATGGTGTTTAATTTCACAGACCCATGACCCAGGGATTCTATCTCCTGTCCATTCGCGATTGTTACGCGTGAATTATTATAATTAAATTCATGAAATTTACTCCTATCATTGCATACATGCGTTGAACAACCTGAGTCTACATACCAATTGTTAGATTTCTCACCGATAAATAGAGTGAATATTTTATCGTTAGGTTTTTTATTTTCACTCTCAGTAATATTAGCCCTATCCGCGTTATGTCTGTCTTGAGAGTACACACCAGATTTGAAAGTTGATCTGGCATTGCTGGCTTTTGTTTGTTTCAGAGTCTTTTCTTTATTTTTATTTTTAAGATGCCAGCATTCTTCAATTGTATGCGATTTTTTTTTACAATAACGGCAGAACTTTGAATTTTCTGGTTTTGGTTTAAATTTAACCTTTAACACGGAATTATTTTCAGATTTGTTTTCTTTTCTTTTAGAAAATTCATCAATCAATTTCGAGCGTATAAACTCTGGTACTAAATCTTTTTCGTCTCGCGATTCTAAAGCAGTGATGAGAACATCGTAACTTGGAGGTAAGGAGCAGAGCATTAGGGCTGAAAGGTGCCTGTCGTTAATTTCTTCTCCGATTGATACTAACTTATCTCGTAATTGATAAATGTACGTTAAATGGTCGATCATATCGCCACCCTCAGTTAATTTCGTAGAGTAGAGCTTTCTAAGCAAAAATAGTTTACTGCTGAGGGTTGAACGCTCATGTACAGCTTTTAATGCGTTCCAGCATTCTTTAGCGGTCTCGAGATTTTTGACATGGATTATTTGATTATCCTCTATTAAAAGGTTTATGATAGCGCGTGCTTTCCTATTTTTGTTATTCCATGTATCAGTAGTTGGATTCGGAGCATCGTTAATAACCACAGAATATAAATCTTCCTTTTGGAGAAACATCTCCAATTTAAACTTCCACACATCATAATTTTGTGCGTTAAGTTTTTCAATTATAGTATCCTTGAGGATACTCATTTTAATATTTCAATTTTGTTTTCTTTCTAGTTTATAATAACTGAAATTTTATATTTAATCATTCATATGTTTATTTTAAACATTCTTATATATATTTTCACTTCTTTCGTTTTTAATGTTTATACAGATTTCTATACTTTCGTTTTCAAGAAACAAAAAAAAAAACATATTTATTTATTTTCGCTTACATTTTTTTTATCATTATTATTATTTTAAATGTAGCAAAATAATATTATTTTAAATGTAGCAAATGTTTCTTCAAATATGCAAAGAAAAAACTTTTGTCAAGAATAAATTTAAAATCTCAATTCAGCGCGTCAGTTTTCATAATCTATTAAAATTGACAAAAGTATTTTTGACAAATATTTCAATTTACTTATTCTTATATATTTTATAAAAATAGTTCAAGGTTTATAAGGTAAGTAAAATGCACTCACCTTGTTTGTGAGTATCCTCTATTATTTCAGCTTTCAGTACCAAGATGTGGTATTTCGTAAATGAAAATAAATCAGTTGGAGTTTCAGGAACTATCATTTGAGTTGACTGATGCTGTTTAAAATATATAATTTGAAATAAATTAAATAATGGTTTTAATTGAATTAAACCAGCCTTCTTTAGCTTGGTTTATGAATAGGAAAAAATATATATTGTGGGAATAAAAAGAAGAACCCACATGTGTTCCTTTTAATCACATTTTTATTATAAAACTGAACATCGAAGAAGGAGAAAAAAAAACGAACATACATCATTACATGTACATAGAAACACAGACGGCCAATCAGAACAAATGCGTCACAGCGACGCTCCAATGTAGATGTATATATGCATGAAGAAATAAAAGAGTCAAATGAAATGTTTTTAGAATAATATGAAAAAAGAAAGTTTTTGTAATTATTGAAAGAATGTCATTTTGAGTTTATTTCTCACCAACACCCCTGCGTAAACTCGATGACATTTAATCACAGTTCAACAAAGAAATTCGCAATTTTCGAAAAGAATGTCTCGTCAGAGGCTTGGTGAGCACATCGGCGATCATATTTTCCGTACTTACATACTCAATCTTTATTGTGCCCTGCTCAACAAGGTCTCGAATCAGATGGTACCTTAGTTCGATGTGCTTAGTTTTCTGTCGAAACTTGTTATTTTCGGCCAATTTGATGCAAGAAAGATTGTCTTCATAGAGTGTAATAGGACAATTTTGTTGCATATCAATTTCTTCAAAAAGGTTTATAAGCCATTTTACTTCTTGCGCGGCACTTGCTGCAGAAATATATTCCGCTTCCGCTGATGACATTGATACCGATTTTTGTTTTTTGCTTGTCCAGTATACAGTATTTGCTCCTATGCAGAACAAATTTCCTGTTGTAGACTTACGATCACTGGGATCGTTTCCCCAGTCGGAATCTGCATATACCCTCAAGACAGGCTCTTCAATATTATTATATGTCAATTTAAGATTAACTGTACTTTTTAAATATCTCATTAATCTTTTTACCGCTTCCCAATCTTTTGCTCTTGGGCGCTCATTTCTTCTACTCAAAATATTTACCGCGGCGCTAATATCCGGACGTGACACGGTTGAAATATATAACAATGCGCCTACAGCCTGTCTATATTGTGTATTTTCTGGTAAAAGGTTTTCTTCGTCATTTAATTTTATGTAACCTGTGTCCATAGGAGTGTCTGTAGGTTTTGAATTTTCTAAACCGTATTTGACTATAAGTTCTTGTATTTTGTGTGTTTGATCAAGAGTCATTGTATTTTCATTAGGACGATTAATATTTATCCCAAGATATTGTTTTGCTTCTCCCAAGTCTGTTAACGGGTATTCTTGTTTTAGTTTGTTTACAATTTCATTTATTTGTTGATCATTCCCCGCTATTAACAAATCATCGATATACACAAGTACATAAGTAGTTACATCGTTTTGTTTACGTTTATAAAGACACTTGTCGAATTGACTTTGAATAAAGCCTAAGTTAAGTAATGACTCATTCAATTTTAAATTCCATGCTCTCGCGGCCTGCTTTAGCCCGTATATTGCCTTTTTTAATTTACACACCTTATGTTCTTCCCCGGATACCACGTATCCTTCTGGCTGATGCATATAAACATCTTCACTCAATTTACCGTGTAAAAATGCAGTCTTGATATCAATATGTCTAAGACTTAAATTCTTATAAAGACTCATTGCCAAAAAACTTCTCAAAGTTGTGTGAGACGCCACTGGGGCGAAAGTCTCATCGTAGTCTATTCCATATTTCTGTGAAAAGCCCTTCGCAACCAGCCTAGCTTTGTATTTTTCAACACAGCCCTGACTGTTATATTTTGCTTTGAATGCCCATTTGCACCCTACTATTTTCATCCCTGGTGAAACCTCAACTAAATCCCAGGTGTCATTCTGCTTGAGTGAATTTATTTCATCTAATGTAGCATTGATCCAATTTTCCTTTTCTACAGGGTTTTCCATACTTATTATATCATCCCAGCATTTTGGTTCACTTATTCTTTCATTGTGTAATGTGAATGCGAATCTATCTGGTGGTACCCCTTTATTAGATCTTTGTGATCTACGTGGAATATTTTGTGAATTATCTGACACAACACTATCATTAGTTTCATCTATCTCTGAGTCTATTATTTGCAAATTTGGTGATGGATTTTTATTATCACTTTTCTCATCATTGTTTTGTGATGTTTCATATTTAAGTATCGCTTGTTTTTCATTTTCTACAAATTTTACGGTTCGACTAATAATTATGTTTTTGCCATTTGTGCA
This sequence comes from Salticus scenicus, assembly GCA_963930645.1. Lineage (NCBI taxonomy): Eukaryota > Metazoa > Arthropoda > Arachnida > Araneae > Salticidae > Salticus > Salticus scenicus. The sequence continues at coordinate 106,610,397 of OZ005650.1, read as the reverse complement.
GATCCTATATCCTTTACTTCTATTATCGTACCCTACGAATATACCTTCCTGTGCCGTATTATCTAATTTTCCCCTGTGTACCTTTTGTACGTATGCATAGGCACGACAACCAAATGGTTTTAACATCGATAGGTCAGGTTTTCGACCTGTCCATAATTCATAAGGTGTCAATTCACACGAAGATGTTGGGAGTCTATTTTGCAAGTAAACTGCGGTATTTATTGCCTCCCCCCAGAAAGAATTTGGTAAATTGCCATCCTTTAATAAACAACGTGCCATTTCAACTAAAGTACGATTTTTACGTTCAGCAGTTCCATTTTGAGAAGCTGAATAGGGTACAGTGAATTGGTGGTCTATACCTAATTTTTTTAAGTAATCATTTAATTCTGTCCCGGTATACTCCCCTCCGTTGTCGGAGCGGATTGCATGCAAAGTTCGTCCGAACTTGTTTGATGTCATTGCGATGTATTCCCTCAATTTTGTGAAAACTTCATCCTTTTTTCTCAGTAGGTATATAACTGTAAATCTACTGAAATCGTCAATAAAAGTTAAAAAATAGTATTTTCCACCGACCGTGGGGGTTGTCATTGGTCCACACAAGTCAGTGTGTACCAACTCTAGTGCTTTAGTTGCCCTAAACTGGATTGTCCGTTAATTTAGTTAATATGTAAGTTTCACATGCATTATCATGTTTGCAGTTGTCTAGTTTTATCCCAACTGCCATGTTGTTGTTTACCAATTGTTTTATATGACTAATGTTTCTATGGCCTAATTTAATGTGCCATTTATCAATACAATTTGTATTTTCACATATTTTTACCATGTTTATAGTGTGTGTTGTATCATAGTTAACTTTGCATTCGTATAAATTGTTGTTAATGTAACCTTCAATGCATGTTTCTCCTTCATGCATTATTTTGCATGATTTGTTTTCAAATATTGCTACACAACCATTTTCAGTAGCCTCTTTTACAGATATGAGGTTTGTCTCTATCTCTGGTACATATAAAACATTTTTCAATATTATAGTATTATGTGTGTTATTGGAATTTATGGTGTTTAATTTCACAGACCCATGACCCAGGGATTCTATCTCCTGTCCATTCGCGATTGTTACGCGTGAATTATTATAATTAAATTCATGAAATTTACTCCTATCATTGCATACATGCGTTGAACAACCTGAGTCTACATACCAATTGTTAGATTTCTCACCGATAAATAGAGTGAATATTTTATCGTTAGGTTTTTTATTTTCACTCTCAGTAATATTAGCCCTATCCGCGTTATGTCTGTCTTGAGAGTACACACCAGATTTGAAAGTTGATCTGGCATTGCTGGCTTTTGTTTGTTTCAGAGTCTTTTCTTTATTTTTATTTTTAAGATGCCAGCATTCTTCAATTGTATGCGATTTTTTTTTACAATAACGGCAGAACTTTGAATTTTCTGGTTTTGGTTTAAATTTAACCTTTAACACGGAATTATTTTCAGATTTGTTTTCTTTTCTTTTAGAAAATTCATCAATCAATTTCGAGCGTATAAACTCTGGTACTAAATCTTTTTCGTCTCGCGATTCTAAAGCAGTGATGAGAACATCGTAACTTGGAGGTAAGGAGCAGAGCATTAGGGCTGAAAGGTGCCTGTCGTTAATTTCTTCTCCGATTGATACTAACTTATCTCGTAATTGATAAATGTACGTTAAATGGTCGATCATATCGCCACCCTCAGTTAATTTCGTAGAGTAGAGCTTTCTAAGCAAAAATAGTTTACTGCTGAGGGTTGAACGCTCATGTACAGCTTTTAATGCGTTCCAGCATTCTTTAGCGGTCTCGAGATTTTTGACATGGATTATTTGATTATCCTCTATTAAAAGGTTTATGATAGCGCGTGCTTTCCTATTTTTGTTATTCCATGTATCAGTAGTTGGATTCGGAGCATCGTTAATAACCACAGAATATAAATCTTCCTTTTGGAGAAACATCTCCAATTTAAACTTCCACACATCATAATTTTGTGCGTTAAGTTTTTCAATTATAGTATCCTTGAGGATACTCATTTTAATATTTCAATTTTGTTTTCTTTCTAGTTTATAATAACTGAAATTTTATATTTAATCATTCATATGTTTATTTTAAACATTCTTATATATATTTTCACTTCTTTCGTTTTTAATGTTTATACAGATTTCTATACTTTCGTTTTCAAGAAACAAAAAAAAAAAACATATTTATTTATTTTCGCTTACATTTTTTTTATCATTATTATTATTTTAAATGTAGCAAAATAATATTATTTTAAATGTAGCAAATGTTTCTTCAAATATGCAAAGAAAAAACTTTTGTCAAGAATAAATTTAAAATCTCAATTCAGCGCGTCAGTTTTCATAATCTATTAAAATTGACAAAAGTATTTTTGACAAATATTTCAATTTACTTATTCTTATATATTTTATAAAAATAGTTCAAGGTTTATAAGGTAAGTAAAATGCACTCACCTTGTTGGTGAGTATCCTCTATTATTTCAGCTTTCAGTACCAAGATGTGGTATTTCGTAAATGAAAATAAATCAGTTGGAGTTTCAGGAACTATCATTTGAGTTGACTGATGCTGTTTAAAATATATAATTTGAAATAAATTAAATAATGGTTTTAATTGAATTAAACCAGCCTTCTTTAGCTTGGTTTATGAATAGGAAAAAATATATATTGTGGGAATAAAAAGAAGAACCCACATGTGTTCCTTTTAATCACATTTTTATTATAAAACTGAACATCGAAGAAGGAGAAAAAAAAACGAACATACATCATTACATGTACATAGAAACACAGACGGCCAATCAGAACAAATGCGTCACAGCGACGCTCCAATGTAGATGTATATATGCATGAAGAAATAAAAGAGTCAAATGAAATGTTTTTAGAATAATATGAAAAAAGAAAGTTTTTGTAATTATTGAAAGAATGTCATTTTGAGTTTATTTCTCACCAACAAATTCATAAGTGCTAAATTTCCTAAATTTCAAAACATTGTAAATTATTTTCTCGGTTTTTCTTAATCTGAAAAAGTTGTACAAATTCGGGAGGAAAAGAGATATCCTCCGCCCACAGATGAAGAGGGGTGTGGAATTTTCGTTTTTCCATTGCTAGAGCTCTCGAGTGCAATATTTAAAAATTTCAGAACATTATAAATATATACCTCTGTAATAAATTCTTGTAATCCTTTAGAGTCTCGTATTTTTCATAATCTGAAGGAACTGTATGTTTTGGGGAGAAAGATGGGGGGGAGGTGCTTATTCAGGGAAGGGGGATGTCTTCTTTTTTAATATTATTCTATTCATGAGTGTTATCTCAATGCTTCAAAGTTTGAAATGTGTATAAATTATTTCCTCCGTTTTTTTTTTTTTTTTTTTTTTTTTTTTTTTTTTTTCAAATCTAAAAGAGCTTACACTGGCTTTTTTTTTTTTTTTTTTTTTTTTTTTTTTTTTTTTTTTTTGGGGGGGGGGGGGAGGAGAGGGGAACCCTCAAGAGTATTTATTCAAAATTTTATAACTTTATAAATATTTATTCCTATAATATAACCTTTTTATAGTCCCTCATTAAAAAAAAAAAAAAAAAAAAAAAAAAAAAAAATGCTAAACAATTTTGGGGGGAAAGGGGAGTAGCATACCCACGGGGGGAGGAGAGGGTGAATTTTTTTTCTTGGCCATTACTGGACTTTTCATGAATGTCATCCTAAAATTTCAAGCGTTTATAAATTATTATATCTGTTTTTCCTAATATGAAATAACTATATGGTCTAGAGGGGAAACGGGGGGGGGGATGGGGGGGGGAAGCTCCCCCCCTAGGAAGGGAGAACTTTTTTGTTTTGCGTTACTAGAGCCCCCAGGAATGTTATTCCAAAGTTTCAAAACTTTATAAATTTTTTCCCTTATTTGGTGTTTTTTGGTCTAATTTGACTGTACTAAAACTATACCTTTTTCCGAAACATGAGAAATTCGAATATGGAGTCAAAAACAGGTGTTGCCATTGAAAAGAATGAAGTTGATTCAAATTTTAATATGTAGACTACCCTATAGCAAAATTTAATTATTGTGTTAATAACGAGACGTTATTACGAATCGATAGGCACCAGCCGCATGCTTCTATACGATAATTTACGGCAAAATTAGTCGGGTGGTGGCCTTTTTTTTTTTTTTTTTAATGACTGCGCATATGTGAATGTGAAATAACAATTCTAAATTTCAGCAAAATTTAAACAAAACGTAATTAAAAAAAAAAAAAAAAGAAAAGAAAAGAAAAAGAAAAACAGTGATCCGTAATTTAAAATTTTACGATTATTTTCTGCATAAAAACAGTAGAAAACTAGTTGGCATAGATAGATTCTGCTTAGTCTATCAGATATTTGTTTTCATAAATTTTTAGTCGCTCAAAGTAACTTATTTTGAGAGGCTATGAGCAAGGTTAGTTCCTCGAATTATTACTTTTTATGTATTCAGAGCTGCCAACCTAATCCGGCAAATTGTTAAGGCCTACTGAAAAACGCCCCTTTTTCTACACCACTTAATTTTTAGAGCAATTCTCCTCAAATGTATCTATGATGAATTAAGTAGAAAAATACTCTAAAAATTAAGTGGTGTAGAAAAAGGGGCGATACTAACAAATTGCCGGATTAGGTTGGCAGCTCTGTGTATTCAAAAATACAACTCTTTTTTATTAAAAATCATCAACATTTATATTGATGAGTCATATAATGAAATGTTCTACTTACCAGGGTTATGCATAGGGCATAGGTAATGTCGTCATTCAAAATTGCAATTCTAAAACACTCGATTTATAAATTAGCAGCAGTAGGTAGGTAGCCCTTATTTAGAAATCAAAAGTTTGGGTTTCTTCTGTAAAATAAAACTCATTAATTAATGTATTAAACTGCAGACATCAACTGCATAATAAATTCTTAGTCTAGATTTTTTTTTGCATTTAAGTGAGTTTAATGAAATCTTAAATTTAATCTTAGACACAAAAAGAAAGTAGGACCAGAGAGTTAAAAAAATATGTCCTACACAAAAAGTGTTACATGCTTAAACTGAAACAAAATTCAAAACAGCAGAGTACCGCTACATTAGTTATAAGTCCATACTACACGTATATTCAAGCAGGTGCATCTCAGCTATTAGCTGGGAGAGAAAAAAAGAAAAAGGTGCGGAACGCAGAAAGTCAAAAAATAAAGTTTTTCGTTCTGAGATTAAATATCTGACACCCTCACATAAGCTCAGAATTTTTCAAATGTTAATCAGTGACTGTCTCAGCTTATTAAAAAGAGTTTTTGGAAGGGTTTTGGTGAGGGTATCTGCAATCATGCCCTTTGTTTCTTTGTATTCTAGCCCTATGAGGCTTTCCTGTATCAAACTTCGGAGTAAATGAAAACGCAATTATAGATGTTTGATCTTACAAGGAAACATTCAAAAGGTGTCGTCTTCAAAAAATATTGAAAAAAAATATATGTGATTCTACTCTTCCTAAAACACCAAAAAGTGAAAAAATTATCGGCTGAAATGAATCACAGCGATCACAAAAAATTATCAAATCTAAACATATTTGGCGATTTCACATTGTTAGGCGATTGAACAAGGAGAGGGACGCCGCTCACCACTCTTGGAACGATTTTGAGCGCTTCAATGGTGTCCTCTCCATTTATTGAAAAAAACAAAAAAATTGTTTACAAAAACGCCAGGACTTAGTCCCAAACCGACAAAGGGCGTTGATAGTGTACACATTGGAGAAAAGTCCACAAGACAGATTTTTCATCCGATTGTCAGGCGATTGATTTTGAGTACTTGGCAGAGAAACAGAACACGGTTCTGTTCGTACACAGCAATCTCGGTGCTAGCGAACTAAACGCCTAACAGCGCTAAATCGCCAAATATGTTTAATTTTGATAATTTTTTGTGGTCGCTGTAATTCATTTCAGCCGATAATTTTTTCACTTCCTGGTGTTTTATGAAGAGTACAATCACATATATTTTTTTCAATATTTTTTAAAGACGACACCTTTTGAATGTTGTCTTGTTAGAATAAAACTTATCGTTTTCAGAAATTTTTATGGTTGATAGGTTGTCTTGGAAGAGTACAATTGGATGCTCTTGTGGTAATTTCAGATTATTTAGCAAATTTACAATCCATTGTATTTCGAGTGCAGCACTCGCCGCTGCGACATACTCCCTTTTGCGGATGACATAGAAACGCAAGACTGCTTTTTAGAGCTCTAAAAAATAGGACTTTTCCCCAACAAGAATAGGTTTCCTGTTATTGATATTTTCTATCACTGGGATCGTTGTCCCAGTCAGAATCCGCATATACCCTAAGAACAGGTTCACCAGAATTACAAAGTGTTAAATTTAATGTCTTTTCTGGTTTTCAAATATCTGATAACCCTTTCAACTGCCTTCCAATCTTTCGCTCTAGGGTTCTCGTTTCTTCGACTTAAGACACCTACCGCAGCACTTATATCAGACTAGAGCAAGCTTCACCCGCTAGCGGGTCAGTATTTTCAAATGAATCACTAAAATTAATGAATCACTAACAATAACTTTTAGTGTTAGGAAAAGAAATTAAAAAAAAATCATTTCTGATTGGGTAAAAAGTCGGCCTGGGTCCCCATTGCCTTCGGCATCGCAGTCCCGTGCGCGCTGCGCGCGAATAACTTAAGGGATACACGCGCTGCGCGCGCGTATTCCTTCCCTGATTCTTCGTGCCCCCTAAAAAAAAATCATTTCTGATCGAGTAAAAAGTCACAAGGGTCCCCACTGCTTTCGGCCCACTGCCTTCACTGCCCCATGCGCGCTGCGCGCGCATGTGTGAAGGTATACGTGCGCTGCGCGCACATATTCTTTCTTAAGTCAATTTTTTATTCTTAAAAAAAGAAAATTTAAAAAATCATTTCTCATCGGGTACAAAGTCGGACCGGGTCACCAGTGACTTCGGCAGCGCAGTCACGTGAGCACTGCGCGCGCACAAGTTAACGGATGCACGCGCTGCGCGCGCGTATTCCTTCCCTGTCCCTTCGTGCCCCCTAAAAAAATCATTTCTGATCGGGTAAAAACTTATACCGTGTCCCCACTGCCTTCGGTAGCGCAGTCCCGTGCACGCTGCGCGCGCAAGTTAAGGGTTACACGCACTGCGCGCGCGAATTCCTTCCCTGACCCTTTGTGCCCCCTAAAAAAACTATTTCTGATCGGGTAAAAACTCACACCGGGTCCCCACTGCCTTCTGCCGCGCAGCCCCGTGCGCGCTGCGCGCGCACAAGTTAGGGGTTGCGCGCGCGGGGCACGCCTATTTCTTCCCAACCCTTTCAGCCCCTCCTAATTAACCTACGTATACCAATTTTGAACGGTCTAACTCAATTAGCTGAGATGCAAAAGAAAACCTAATCAGGAGACCTCAAAACGTGTAAATCTGGTGAAAACTTTCGATAATATAAAAGAACTTTAAAATATCTTTCGAATTATGTATTAAAAATAATTTAATCATAATTAGAAATTGAAATATTGAAATTTGAAAATGTTACAGCGCCATCTGGCGGTAGAAATTTCTGTAATGTAGTGATCGATTCCAAATAAACAAAGCTTTCTAATGATGTATTATTTATGAAATTATTTTAATTAGTAGCTGAGATACAAAATAAAAGTGATTCAGGACACCTCAAAACGTGTAAATCTGGTGAAAACTTTCGATAATATAAAAAAACTTTAATATATTTTTCGAATGATGTATTAAAAATAATTTAATCATAATTGGAATTTAAAATACGCGTATTAGAATAAAATTTAATTTCCAATTAAAATGTAAATTTTTTCCAAAATCGATGAAATTTGAACTGCAAAGCTGTGTTATGATGTTTGGTCTGTATACCAAGTTTAGTGTGCGACATTGTAAAACTGAAGCCTTTCAAAATTACAATTTTTATTCGCAGTACCAAAACACGTGACCTCATTAAATACCAGATGTGTTTCTTTCCGTTCAAGACTGTAGACGATCGTCTGAGATATTAAAACACTTTTGATTTGTTGCCACCATTTTTTTTAGTTTAGTTCATTTAAAAAAAAATCCAATTGTCCGATGGATTGTGATACTGTAGAGATATAAAATAATGCGCCTGTAGCCTGTTTGTACTTTGTATTGTTTGGTAAAAGGTTATAGTTATCTATCAAATAGGGCTGGATTATTTATCAATATATCCCCAAGTATCGATATTTTTTAAATATCCCGATAACAATATTTAAGATTTTGCTCAGCCAATATATCCCTTTAACGATATTACCAAATGCGCACCTACCGCGCGATCAACGATATACCGATAAGTACCGTTAAACGCAAACCACGGATTAATAGAATAATGCTTCCGCGCTAGCGCGCATCACGAATGGAACCCGAATGAAACCCGAGCGAAGGAACCACGATCAGCGAACGAAACCCGAACAAAAAGAGCGCGCAATCTTATATCTTATACTAATACCCATTCTCTTATTTTTCTCCCATCCCTCACTGATAAAAAAAATATATATATATATAACTCCACCCCAAACGATCACTCCCCTCCCACAATGCATATACTTCCTCTTCCTTCCTGCGTGCGAAACCTCAAATCTAAAATATCACTGCTTTAATAAGTCCACCGCATAAAAAAAAAATAAAAAAATAAATAAACAGTATTTATTGAAAGCCATCTGCTTTTACCACAGTATGTTTCATACCTTGAGTATATTGACTTACCACAGTATATTGATACATTCATGCATTTACTGACGCTAAACGATAATATGAAAGAATTTATACTACCGTTAGTATTTGATAATATTGCACATCACTTTTCGTGGATCATAGGTGTAATACCACAGTAACCAAACCACAGACAAGGCAATATAAAAACAAACGCTTATTATGACGAATGAAAACAATATCTTTTGTTTTAGCTCATTTCCTGCTATTGGTTCATTGATATTGGTTTATTTCAAAGTATCGATAACTTCTGGCTAATAAGATGCGACCTTCAACATGTGTTTAGGGTCAGTGATGCCAGATTGGGGATTTTGTCCCCATTTTGGGGATTTTTGAGGCTTTTGGGGACTTTTTGGGGGAATTCTAAAATTTTTGAGGACAAATCTGGGGAGTTCTTCAACTTTCTGTCAATGTTGGCAACGTAATGATTTATCCCTACGACCAGGGATTTTCAATAGCTTTATTGTTATTTGGGGATTTTTTTCAAAAATTACCTTCATTTGGGGAAAAATCTGAGCTTGAATCCACTTAAATCTGTTTGATGTTTTCTTTTGTAAAATTATTTTCCCTTTTTAGTAGAAATCAAGTTGGGGATTTTTTCGAAAAATAACCCTGATTTGGGGAAATTTGAAGACCTGTTTGGGGAAATAATTTTCGACCATCTGGCATCACTGCTTTGGACTGTACTTCAGTCAGATAGCTCTCCCTTTCTCCTTTCCCATGTTATCCAATGGGATTTTCGTTGCTTCGTTTTATAAAAATATCTCATTAAAAAATGAAGTTTTTCGAATTCTGTTTTTTGAATATTACTCTTTGAACGGGTCGCCTTTTAGCTTGATGAACAATTTTTCGAAAAAATTAATTTAAATATTTTATTTCAATAAGTAAATTATGGACTCTAAGTGTGGACCTCTAAGTAAAATGTTTAAATTTATTTTTTCGAAAAATTGCTCACTAAGCTAAAAGACGACCTGTTCAAAGAGTAATATTCAAAAAACAGAATTTAAGCTAAAAGACGACCTGTTCAAAGAGTAATATTCAAAAAACAGAATTCGAAAAAGTTCATTTTTTAATAAAATATTTTTATAGAACGACGCGACAAAAATCCCATTGGATAACATGGGAAGGGAGAAAGGGTGCTATCTGACTGATGTAAAATAAAGTTTTATCTTCAGTAATTTTACAGTGACAGTTTCTTTATAGAATTATATAATATTGGATAGTTTATTACTTTTTTTTATGTAGCATTTATTTTTTCTCTTTCCTTTTCCTTCTTTCTTTCTTTCTTTCTTTTTTTTTTTTTTAAGCCGTACATGTTAAATAAAATTGGTTTAAATGCAAAATGAGTTACTTTAAGTAACAAAATGAAACTTTAACATAATTTTGTTTAAATAATATAATTTTTATACTGACAATGTATACATATATATATATATATATATATATATATATATATATATATATATATATATATATATATATATATATATATATATATATATATATATATATATATATATATATATATATATATATATATATATATATATATATATATATATATAATTCAATTTTCAATTGTTGTGAAACTATTACGAATGTGAATTGAACACATATACATTTTTAAAATATTGCAATGATTTGGTATGCAGATACAAAAATAAAAATGACAAGTAACTGACATTTAGGATGCATATAAGAGTTTTAAGTAAAAAATATTACTCTCTACGACCAAAAAAGGTGTATCCAATGGCATTTCTTAACTATTTAAAATGATTTTCCTTTTTATTTAATACCTACATCTTAAGACAATTTTTCTTAAGCTTTGTTTTTAGTAGAATTATGAATTTTGATATACTTGGTACAAATAAAACACAGAACACATATTAGCTGTGTTAAAATATGATTTTAAAATAATTAAAGCTTAAAACGGGAAGAATAGAGGATAAACTATACAGAGGTATACTAAAAAGCAATAGTATAAGTTATAAGAAACACAAAATATTGATTCACTTTTTATGCATTTTTTTTTTATTATTTTTTTTTTTTTATGATAAAGTTATGGTAGTAATATACCAGAAAATACATGGAAAACACTCTATACTTGTATACTTTAAAATTCGTGTGCATATGTCTTTAAAAAATAACAAATGTCTATTTTTTCCTATCTTGAAAGAAATATCCCAATATATCACTAATATCGATATTAACTTGGTGATATATCGCGATATTTAATTTCTGATATCGTCCAGCACTACTATCAAATGTATCCTGGCTCCATCGGAGTGTCAGTGGACCTTGCGTTGTCTAGACCGAATTGTGTTACAATCTCCTGTATTTTGCTACTTTGATCTGGTGTAATTACGCCTTTACTTGGTCTTTCTATTTTTATACCGAGATAATATTTTGTACCCCCCAAGTCTGTCAACGGTTATTCATCCTTTAGCTTATCAATTAGTACTATTTCAATATTGTGATTTTTACCAGAGATAAGTAAATCATTCACGTAGACAAGAACGTAAGTTTCTGTGTTATCTTTGTCACAGATATATAAACAGTTATCATGCTGACTTTGCTTAAATCCTAATTTACATAATGATTCGTTAATTTTCAAATTTTATGCCCTCTCGGCTTGTTTTAAGCCATACATTTTCTTTAACTTGCATACTTTGTTTTCTTCGCCTTGTACAATATAACCCTCGGGTTGGTGCAAGTAGACATCTTCTTGCAAATTTCCATGGTAGAAAGGCAGTTTTGATGTCTGCATGTCTTAGATGTAAATTGTTACAAAGTGACATTGTCAAGAAACTTCTCAGAATGGTATGAGATTCAACAGGTGCAAACGTTTCGTCGTAATCCACTCCGTATTTTTGAGAAAAACCCTTGGCTACTAGCTTGTATTTATATTTCTCGACTTCTCCCTGGCTATTGTATTTTTCTTTGAACGCTCACTTACACCCTACTACTTTGGTCCCTGTTTGAGCCTCTGCAAGTTCCCAAGTATTGTCGTCGAGTTTATTGTCGTTATCTCGTCGAGTGTGGCGTTCAGCCAGTTTACCTTTTCTATTGGGTTTTGAAGTTTCATTATGTCGTCAAATCACTTAGGTTCATTAATTCTTTTGTCATTTACTGTAAACGCAAATCTGTCGGGCGAGCCCCCCTTTTTTGATCATTGTAATCGTCGCGGCAGAGTTTGCGTGTCATCGGGAATATCTTCATTGTAAACGTCTTAAATTCAGTTAAAAAGGTGTCTTAAACGGGTGGTTATTTTTTAAGTGAAAAAAAAAGTCTTACTTTTTGAGACACCGTTTTGCATATGAAATTAAGACATTACAAATGTCTTAAAACACCCCCATGTTTTTTTTTTATGCTTAAAAGCACTGCCATGTTAGACTTAAACACACCGCTATTTTTAAGACTTTTTAACAAATAAATAGATAAATAAAGATGGCTTATGATTCTGTTTTTCTGTTAAAAATAGATATTAGAATTTTCCAGATCATAAATAAAATATCATTTAATAAAAAAAAAAAAAAATCCCATTACCAGAGATTAGACTCGAACCCATACCGGACTTCGGATAAGAAAGCTGGCGTTTAAATTTAGTGTCTTTACCAATCATACCACTGCAGGACGCAAAATAACTTGATAAAACATAGTACAGTTTTATGTTTTAAGGAGACTTCACACCTTTGACTTCGCAATGCTGAAGATTTCATAGAATAGCTGATATTTCCGCTTAATGTTTATAATTTGAACTATACTAGATATTTTTATTCAATAAAATGTACATTTAGGCAATAATTCTTATGAGTTTTGATATATTCTTTAAATATTTAAAATCTTTAAATAGGGTTTTCTCAGTCTGCACTTTTTTATGAATTTGTGATTTTCGAAATGATAAAACTTCTACAGATAATTAATGAAAGCTTAATAACTTTTTGGATATTTCAAAGTATCTACTTAAAAGAAAAAAATTAGTGATGGATTTTGGAATTTATTTATTAGTTTTTGAGAAAAAAAAATGCATGTCTATGTAAAGAAATTTGAAATAATTAGAGCATACAATTGTAATTTAAAGAGTATTAAATATTATAAGTAATTCAAACAATTAATATGATCAATATCAAAGACTACCCAAATCAAATCAAAAATGAAATAAAGTCAAAGCAAAATGAAATTAAACAATTTGGACTTAGATAATAACATGTTTGTATTCTAACGTTATCAAGGGCCTGGTAGAAAATGAAACATGAAAACTGAATGATATACAGTCGGCTGCAAAATTATTCGAGCACTAGCAATAATCCTTGCTAAAAAAAAGTACACTTAATACAGCTTTGTTAAATAAATCCTTGTCGAGTCATGTTCTTAATCAGTCTAAGAACATGATTCGACAAGGATTTACTTAGCAAAACAGTCTTAAGTGTACTTTTTAAATATAGGAATTATTGGCTAGTGCTCGAATAATTTTGCAGCCGACTGTATGTATATCTCATAACAAAACAATACTTTTGTAAAAGTTACTCCTCCAGCAAAAACTCTTACCTTTCTTAAGCAGCCAAAAAAAAAGGATTGATATCAAATTTCGCCGCCGCTATTGAATCCCGGGAACTCAATGCCTAGCTTAATGAAGATCTGCTAATATAACTGCATGTGTCTTTCTAATAAATCCTAATCTCTTTCAATATTTTTGTTATCTGTGTTAGTTTTTTGGCTGCATTATAAAAATATAATTTAAAGTATTTTTACAGCGGGGTGCGTCCCCTATGTAGACGTTTTAATTAATAACAAATTTAGTTAGTAAAGATTAAAATATTATTACGCACCCCGCCGTAAAAATACTTTAAATTATAACTTTATAATGCAGCCAAAAAACTAACATAGTTAACAAGAGTATTGAAAGAGATTAGGATTTATTAGAAAGATACATGCAGTGTTATTGGTAGATCTTCATTAAGATAGCCGTTGAGTTCCCGGGATTCAATAGTGGCGACGAAATTTGATATCAATCCTTTTTTTGGCTTCTTAAGAAAGGTAAGAGTTTTTGCTGGGAGCGGTGACTTTTACAATAGTATTCTTTTTTATGAGATATCACTTCTTTTTGCAGGTTTTGCACACGCTTTTGTAAATATAACAAGTATGCATAAGAAAGGTAAATGTTTTTGCTGGGCGGGGTGACTTTTACAATAGTATTGTTTTTTATGAGCTATAACTTCTTTTTGCAGGCTATGTATATGCTTTTAAAAAGTATAATACGTATGCATAATGAATATATTTGTGTAATAGATCAATAAAAAAAGTGTGTGTTGTGCATAGATGTAAAATAGTGTTACGAATATCTAAATAGTACTAGTTATTTTTATGCGATTTCTTTCTAAGAGACTTAGATTATAAAATGTCAATTTTCCGCATTTCTAGCTTGTTTCCGCTTTAAAAAAGCTCCTTCTCCGTTAAAAACGCGCTTTTTCAGAGCACGTAATGGACTTGGCGACGAATTTGGCGACTTTATCGTTCCTTGACAACTATTTTGACAAATTTGGTGAAAAAACCTTTACTATCGATAGACCCATTGTCCAAGCTGTAACTCGACTGATACGGAAGTTACTGTAAAATTCTGGACTAATGGCAGGTTATAAAAGGGGTTCCGTTCCGACCACTGAGGTGAGTTTCTCCCTAAGACGGAATAGAAAGTTCTTCTTGACCAAGTTTCTGCCATTGAATTGCAGCCTATTTCTGTATGTTATGATTACGGTATCGTTTGTGCTGTGATTTTTATGTTGTCAGCTGTTATTTAAGCTGCGCGTTCTGGTCTGATGAAACTCAAGTTGATACTGGGTTTAACAGACCTGTAATCTTCCGAAATATTCGTAAGTGAATTTCTAAACTTCTGCAAGGTTCGTTTTTCATTCACAGAAAATTCACAAGCCCCGAGTGCGCAGCAATATGTTTGCCTAATGCGTATCTATTATGTGAGTGTGTAATTCTTAGGGAATCCATGTTTATGAATATGTATTTATATGATGCGTGTGTTTCATACTGACACTCGAATGAATTTGCATTGTATTTATTCCTTTAAATTCTACTTAAAGCCACTTATGTCCTTTTTATTTGTTGTAATTTCATAATTTAAAATCTGAACTGACTTCATTCGACTTTCAGAACATTTAGTAATTAATGATGTTTAAAAAAGTTGAATCGGAAGAATAATTTAGTAAGTAACCGAATGTGAGAACTTTTTCATTAGAAAACTGTCATGCCATTTGGCACATTTAGCGATTGATCATTTAGCGATTGATGCTCACATCGAGATCCAACGGTAATTCAGTCTAAGGAATAAAGTACTTCAGATACTTTTCGCTAGTGTAATTCATAAGCAATTGTAAAAATTTTGCCTTTAGTACAGCCAAGATCGTAGCCAGATAAAAATTTCAGAGTACGTTCAATATTTAGTACGTAATATTAAGTGTTTAAAATAAAATATAATCAAAATTTTCGACAAATCTGCAAAATTTTTCTGAGTTTTTAAAATCCCCAAATACCCTTCCTTCCCTTAGCTACGATCTTGAATAAAGCTAAATGTTTCAAATTTAATTTGGCTGTTTATCGCATGGGCCATGAAAGAGTGTTAATACTTCCGCCACCGCAAGTTGGATAAAAGTGTTTAAAAAATGCATTTTCACTGTGTTCTGAAGTATTCTGAAAGTTTCAAATGTCTAGCTAGTCGGGAAATTAGTTAAATAAATTTTCTGTTGAATCATGTAAACGCTGCCGAAGACAGTAGGGACCTGAAACAGTTGACTAAAAGTGTTAAAAAATGTATTGTCATCGTGTTCTGAGCTATCCTGAAAGTTTAAATGTCTAGCTAGACGAGAAGTTAGTTAAAAATCGATTGCAAGATTTGTAATGGTAACACTGCCGAAGGAAGCAGGAACCCGAAACAGTTGGCTAAAAGTATTAAAAAAAAAGGCGTTTTCACCGTGTTCTGAACTATTCTGAAAATTTCATATGTCTAGCTAGTCGGGAAGTTAGTTAAATAAATTTTCTGTTGAATCATATAAACTCTGCCGAAGGTAGTAGGGACCTGAAACAATTGACTAAAAGTGTTAAAAAATGTATTGTCACCGTGTTCTGAGCTATCCTGAAAGTTTGAAATGTCTAGCTAGTCGGGAAGTTAGTTAAAAATCGATTGCAAGATTTGTGCTGGTAACCCTGCCGAAGGCAGCAGGAACCCGAAATAGTTGGCTAAAAGTATTTAAAAAAATGCATTTTCACCGTGTTCTGAACTATTCTGAAAGTTTTATATGTCTAGCTAGTCAAATAAATTTCCTGTTAAATCATATAAACGCTGCCGAAGGCAGTAGGGACCTGAAACAGTTGACTAAAATTATTAAAAAATGTATTGTCACCGTGTTCTGAGCTATCCTGAAAGATTCAAATGTCTAGCAAGTCGGGAAGTTAGTTAAAAATCGATTGCAAGATTTGTACTGGAAAAAACAAACAAACAAGTATCGAAGTTAATAAAAACTTGGGGAAAAAAAACTAAGTTCTACATTTTAAAAATCATTAGTTGTGGGTCACCTCCAGCATACATATCAAATGCAGCGTTTAGACGCTATCGTATTCACTGATACACATACATGCATATCTCTTTATTATAAAAAATGAAAAATGAATTCAGGCGATCACAAAACTCGTAGAAACACAAAAATGTCAAATTTGAATTTTTCCTTGATAATATTTCTCTTATATATGATCGGAATTTAATTATATGTGTTCTTCCGTCATCCATAATTTTATAAAGTTAACGAATCGCTCTTTTATTTAATACGCCACATTACTTTTGTTAAAAGTCTGTTTAGCCTTTAAGCATTTATTTATTACGAAATCCAAATTTATCAATTATTTTTTTTATTAATAAACATGTTTCTTGTAAAAATTAAAAAATTTAAAGAAAATATTGTCTTTTAATTTATTTCAATCCATTTTTGTAAAATAAAAGTAAAGAAAGAAAGAAAAATAAAAACATAATTTATTACTAATGTCTTATTGTCTTATTAAATGACAAAATTAAATTCATTAAAAACTAGCTCCATCTCTTGACGAATTCACGAAATTTTTGAGTTAAGTATCACAAAATTGAAAATATTTACCCTGTATATTGACCAAAAAATTTTAGTTCCCCATCATACTATAGGTATGGGGAACTTAGGTAATCGTGAAAATTTTCGACCTCGGTTTTTTGACTTTTCTACACGTTTTCAGGTGTGAGGAATCCGAAAATGACAAAATTTCTATGGTGTCTGTCTGTAGGGTGTCTGTTAGTCTGTTAGTGTGTTAGTGGGTCAGTCCGTTAGTTTGTTAGTCTGTGTACACGATATCTCAAGAACAAATTGTCGCAGAGAGGTCAGATCAGTTTTAAAATATTACTTTCGACACTGGCAAGACCCCTATTCATTTGCAACATTCGAATTTAAAAACTTCGTAAGTTATTAGAAATTTACGATTTTCTTAACATGGGAGAATAGGACAAAAGTTCATTTAAACGTGCATAAAATGAAAACTTTTTACTGTAAAAATGTCAGACTAGTTTTAAAATATCAGTTTTGATGCAGGAATGAACATCAGTAACTATAAATAGGCTACTTTGAAAATTTCGCAAGATACTGAAAATTTACGAATTTCTTAACATGGCAGTATAGAGCAAAATTTCACATAAACGTCAATTTTGAGAGATATTTTCATCGTAAAGATGTCAGACTACTTTTGAAATATTATTTAGGACACTGGTATGAATATTAATGACTATGAATTTTCCAATATAAAGATTTCGTAAGTTATTGGAAATTTACGAATTTCTTAACATGTCAGAATAGAGCAAAATTTCACATAAACGTCAATCTTGAGGGATATTTTCAGCATAAAGATGACAAACCACTTTCGAAATATTATTTAGGATACTGGCATGAATATCACAGACTATGATTTTTCCAATTAAAAAAAATTCGTAAGTTATTTGGAATTTACGATTTACTTAACATGTCAGAATAAGGCAAAATTGATCATAAACTTCCATTTTGAGGATCCTAAATACATTAGACAACTTCAAAATTAAGTTTATGATATTTGTTTGAATATGATTGAATACAAATATTCTACTAGGAAATTTTCGTAAATTATTCGTAATTTACGATTTTATCAACATAGCGAAATTTTAAATTTTTCATATAAATATGAATTTTGAGGTTTATTGCATTGGAAATAGTAGCATGAAAACTAAACAACAGAATTGACCCTGATAAAATAAATTAATAAATTAGAATAAGATAATTATATCCAAGTGAACGGTGGATAGCCTATTAGGCGGGGATTTCATACTGTCACTGTATCAAGCTTTGGTCAAATTCATTTCTTTTAACATGATTATAATATGTCTCGCACTAGAAATTTATGAGAACATAAATAGGATGGGGAACTGAGCAGAGTCCACCTATGCCAACTAGTTTTGATTGCAAAACGCACTAGTACATGTCAGAAGGAATTTAAATGCAAATTTTCAGCTCATTAGCTGCAAAACTCTAGGCTCACTCGCTGCCAATCTTAACTGTAACAAGAAGAAGGAGAAGAAGAAGAATATAACCGGCAAACTTTGTGTTTTCAAAGTTATATAACCCAGGCTCCTTAATTCGGAATGACATGCAAATTTGTATGTTTTGTCTTCAGGGTATGCTGAAAGTCTGTACAAAAAATCATAGGTCTTGGTTATCAGGGAGCTGTGTGACATAATATACACTTGTAGCGTTTCACCATTGACTTTCCTACTTTGTAAATTTCATTTTTTTTTCTTAATGTTTGTCGGGGCGGAACGCTACCGCGTTCCTTGATATGAGAATCAAGCTAACGAATTATCTTGATGCTTCCTTTCAAAAATTTAAGACAAATCAACCGAGCACTTTTAAAATACAGATGAGATTGAACTGGATCCGGTGGTTCACGTGCAGCAGGATGCCTGCTGATTCACATTTGTCTTGTATTTGCAACTAAACTAAACTAAGAATTTAAACGGGGTTTTTAATTAAAGCAAAAGGAAAACTTAATTTCGTTTAGCCATTTGAAAACAATAATTATAATAATAATAATAAATTTTAAAAAAAGCAGTTACTGAAGTGCTAATTTTTTTTTAAGATGGCAAGATGTCTAAAGGAACCTGATTATCTTCAATCTATTGATCCTGATTTTGGCGGGACTAATAAAATTTTCTTAGAACCAAAAGCAACAGAACCAGGCTTTCTATCAGAAATAAAGGTACCGGACGCTGTGAGTTTTGTAAATGAGATAACAGAAAGTACTGGAACAGCAAAGAGGCCTCTAAGTCCTGTGGATATTGGAATTCTAGTTATTGGAACATTAAAATATCTGGATAAAGAATCAGGTGTTACACGTCGTGAAATAAAAGAGTAAGGGTTTTTTCTTTTTCTTTTTTCTTTTTCTTTTTTTTTTTTTTTTTTTTAAATAGATGCTCTACTAAGCCGCGTAGACTTTTTCTAAACATCGTACGCCACCGCAAGCACGGTAATAACGTGCCAAATATTTTTTTCCCCGTTTCTCTCGAAATTTACGCCAAAGTAACCCGGGCATTTTCACAAGTACTTTTTTTGGAACAACTATAGTATCTCCCCACAACTGAATTTGGCGATAATGACTAAATCATAAATTAAAAATCATAAGCTGAATCGTAAATCATAAGCTAAATCATAAAATCATAAATCCAAAACAAACAGCATGCAGGCTGCCATATTATATCGCAAAGAGGCGCCGTTTCGTTCAAAACGGCGCCAAAGAAAAATCGCCAAATTCAGTTGTTGGGAGATACTATACACAGAGTACTGATCTATAATCTGTGATACTATAGTTGTACCCTTTTTTTTACGCCACTACGTTAGCCATTTTAATTTTAACCACGCGTTAAAATTATAAATTATAAAATAATGTAAAAAGATAATGCAGCTTAACGGCCCTCTTCACTCACCGTCGCCGGAAGCCCGAGCCAATGTTAATCTATGGGGAAATTTTCTTTACAAATAACTTATTAACTAATACATATTTTTAAATTCTGTTTTCACATTCTGAAAATTCCCAACTGTTAAATTGACGCACCTTTTTTAAAAATGTATTTTTTTAATTTTTAATATTTTATTTCGAAATTGCAAAATGAAAAAAATTCACATATTGAAAATTCGTATTTTGCAGCTTCAAAATAAAATATAAAAAAATAAAAATTTTTTTTAGAAAAGGTGCGTCAATTTAACAGCTGGGAACTTTCAGAATGTGAAAACAGAATTTAAAAATATGTATTAGTTAATAAGTTATTTGTAAAGAAAAATTTCCTATAGAATAGCATTAGCTTCGGCTTCCGGCGGCGGTGAGTGAAGAGGGCCCTTAATGGCATAAATTTGATATCTGTCACCTCGGCAACTTCTGTATTTGACGATCGAAAATGTAATACGAAAATATACATGCCCAATGTATATTTTTGTAATACATATTGTACGAAATATTGTTTCATATTAACCATGATTTTGTAGAGAACTAAACCCTCACTAGATTACTTGTTGATCTTTTTTTCATTTTCGCCAAGGACGACAAATATCAAATGTATTCCATCCAAAACATCACATCTTTACTTATTCAAGCACCATTTTAAATCTAGCTGTAAGTTAAAAATATAAAGAAAGTATGAAATATTGCCATAAATCAAATAAAAGTAGCAGTAATGAAAAAGGTACAAGTTGCAGGTTGGTCCACAACTGGATTTGGCGATTTTTCTTTGGCGCCGTTTTGAACGATAACGATGTCGTTCTGAATTCTTTGCAATAGAGTTCTAACAGCCACATGACTTTCTTCTTAGCAACCGAACTTTGCTGAAGGACAACGCTAATTTTTCCATGCCTTTGGAAGCGTAGTAGTCGAATTTATTTTATGCTTTTGCAAATACATTTACAACACTGTGTTACAATAAATTTTTAACACTATTCCGCATTGATAAAATGGGTCAGTGAGGTCAACTGTCCCTCAGCAAACATGCTCGTGACGTCATCTGTTAGAATTCTATATGATATTTTAACCTGCTTCCTGTTTATTTTTAATGCCCATAGCAACCAGCGTTCTGTTTATTTTTTATTATCATGACAACCATCATTGTAATTAATTATAAAGATAATTATAATTATTTATTATTCTATTCTATTTCAGCTGGTGAAGCAGCTAAATGGTATTAAAACATGGTATATAAAGAGTTTTTTTTTTTTTTTTACTTTCTTCTATATTCAATAGAAGAAAGTATTGGATTCGTAAAAATTTTCGACCTCGGGTTTTTGATGGATTTACACGTTTTGAGAGCTGTAGAACACGATTTGACCATTTTTAGAAAATGTCTGTCTGTCTGTCTGTCTCTGTGTGTGTGTGTGTGTGTGACAAAATTTTGTGGCAACTGTATCTCAGGAACTACTGCACAGAATTTCATACAAATTGGTATGTAGTTGCACATTGACATAAATTAGTGCCTATCAACTTTTGGTAAAAATTGTCTTACAGGTTGCGTTGCCATCCCACTTTTTCTAAATTTTTAACATGATGATATAGGACAAAATTTTGCACAAATGTGCATAAAGAGAATTATTTTTTAGTAATCATTATGAAATTTACAAGAATTATTTATAATAGAGATAGTCAACTGGGAAATTTTTTTTGTATGTGTAGGAGCCTCGTCAACCCCCCTGGGGGGGAAGTCCCCCCTCGAGGGGAAAAATTTTCAAGATGGGTATCTTTCGAAAGGTCTCGTCAATACCTTTAAAACGAATGATTGAACTATAAATCTGTGACAATTTAAAACAAAGTTATCGATTTTTTTTTTTTACTTTTTACGAAAAAAAATGTAATTAAAAAAATAAATAAATAAATAAATAAACAAAATTTAACCAAACTTGGTATTTAGTTGGCCCCTGACATAAACTGGTGCTGATTAGATTTGGGGATCAATCGCACAACAGGAGGCGCTGTGATCGTATTTTTTCTAAATTTTTAACATGGCAGTATAGGACAAAATTTCGTATAAATGTACATAATGAGAGTTATTCTTAACCTGTGATTGTAAAATTAATACGAATTATTAATAATAATAGTAGTTAATTAGGAAAAAAATTTTGTACATTTGGGGGCATAGCTTGGGAAGTACCCCATGAGGTGGGGTAAATTTCCAAAATGGGTATCTTTCGAGAGGTCTCGTCAATACCTTTAAAACGAATGGTTGAACTATAAATATGTGATAATTTAAAACAAAATTATTGATTTTTTTTACTTTTAATGAAAAAAGAAAAAACTTGGATTTTTTTTTTTTTTTTTTTTTTTTTTTCAATATTGTTACTGAGTGAATTTGTATAAGAAAATATAGAAGGAAGTCTTGTGGTGGCCACAACATACTAGTTTTATCTTGTAATTATTTACTCTTTATTATTAATTTATTTTGTTTAAGTATGGCATCTAGTAGTAGTGAATCAGTGAATGAAATTGTTGAAAAATGTAAGGATTTGTTGAAAGATAATGTTAGAATGGTTGTGACGAAAGATAGACCTGTAGTGACGCCATCAACGCCATTCAAATAGATAATCCTAACTTACCGATGGACAAGGGGTTAACCTTTTGTCGAGAGGTACGGCGCTGGATTACTACCAAGTGTCCCTGCTTCGAATACAACCTATAGCCAGCACGCACTTTTCTTCATTGGTGACGACGGACGCTTCGATTTATTAACTTCGCTCTATTGCAATAGATAGCAGCACCACAAAAACCCTCCGAGCAACAAAGTCTGTGAATCGCTGTTCTCACAGCACAAAAAGAATGTCACTCCCCACGCCTTCAACTCCCCGCATCAACAAACGCAACTGCTCCTTCAACTTGGCAAAACGGGGCAACTGACAGCACAATTCTGGTCATCGCTACCGTCTATTGCAGTAATATCGCTCGTACGACGGTGTACTCTCTAGGAGGGGGAGTACTGTAGCGACGCCATCAACGCCATTCAAAATGTAGATAACCCTAACTTACCGACGGATAAGGGGTTAACTTTTGTCCAGAGGTACGGCGCTGGATTATTACCAAAACGACCTCGGTTCGAATGCAACCTACCGCAACACGCACTTTCCTTCAGGCCTATTTTTGGAAGAGAAAGTGAATGTAGTAGGATGCGTATTACTGATCTGTAAAATACGAAATTTCATGCATTTTTCATTTCATGCTACGTAAAGTAGCTTATTTTTAAAAGTATGTTCTAAACATCATTAAAAGAAATGGTAAACAGAACTCTATATAATCGTATTTTACCAGCAAGTGTAGAATATTTAAATTGTATAAATGTACGAGAAGCATATAAATGCATATTGATCGCCCTTGAAGTGTGGAAATTTATAAATATGTTTTATCATGCATAGTGGTTAGTTAATTTTAAATATATATATATATATATATATATTATTAACATTAAAAATAGGCTTAATTAATTTTATACAAATGACGCCATTTTGAAAAATGCCTTTTGCTTTTGTTTACGCTTGGAATTACACTTATCGAATTCAAACTTTAAGAATACCTATATTCGATATTTATATACTAAATTTTAAATAAATTAGTATTCAACAAAATTGATTTTACAAATCTTCATCTAATCAAAAATTTCGTATTAAAAAACAAATAGAATCATTTATGTTTCTTTTCAATAATAAAAGGTAAGAAAAACTTACCTTCCTTCATCTGTCTTGTTCGAGGGATGAAATATTAGTTCTTAATTCAATAATAAGTGGAAACTTTCACTCATTGAACAGTCATTTTCTTTAAATAAACGCATTTTATCTGGTAAATACACAATCACAAATTATTAAAGACATAATACTGATAAAATTACGTAAATACTTAACGCGCGCTAACAATACACAATATTTACATTTTGGAAACTTAGAACATTCTTCTTCTTGCTATCGAACGCACAATTCCTCTCGCGCGCGCAGGCGCAGACGATCGGATTACAAAAAGTTGAAGTGGAAGTAGCGATTTTCGCAACACACTCCCACCTTTGAGTTTCGAGGACTTTTAGAGAAACTCAAACTTCACTTTTGGCTTTAACAAACGTCCATATTTGGATCGTTTTTCAAGTGGAACAGTCTCTATAGGAATGTCCTTTACAGAACTGTTGTCAACTGGCTCAGTAGGTTCAGTCACTGGAACAGACTCAGTTGGAGGAGTCACTGGAACAGATTCAGTTGGAACAGTCACTGGAACAAAGTTATTTTCAGGAGGTTGGATATTCGACTTAGATATTCGTGATGAAAAAAGTAAATCTGCACAACTTTTATGAGTTACTTCTAGAGGAATTAATCTAAGCACTGGACGAAAAAACTCACCACCTTTCATTTTCACTTTTACTAGTCGAACATGGCCATCTTTAGATGGACAGAGTTCAATAACTTTTCCGAGAGGCCAGTCAATTTTCTTGATGTTCTCACTGGATACTATAACGATATCACCAATTTGGATGGGTCGTTGATTTTTAGTAAATTTCGAAGATTGCCTTAAATGCCCCAAATATTCAATTCGAAACCTTTTTCGTAAATCTTCTTTTATTCGCTGTCTATAGGCATATCTTTTATTGAGAGATGATGAATCTAAAACATCAAGATCGGGAATGCCTGATTCTTTAATATCCCGTAAAAACATAGCAGGAGTAAGCGGAGTTAGATCATTAACATCTTCGGAGAGGTAAGTTAAAGGACGTTGGTTAACAATGCCTTCAGTATCACAAATAACAGTATTCATTTCTTCTAAATTCAACGAACTTCTTCCTAAGACTTTTCGAAGAATTCCCTTGATTATACCAATCAAACGTTCCCACCACCCACCCCACCTCGGTGCAGATGGAGGGTTGAACTTTCAAATGATCTTCTGAGCTTCACTGTATTGAGAAATGGTATCCCAATTGATTTTCTTAAGTAAATTTTCCGCACCAACGAAATTTGAGCCATTATCACAGTAAATTATTGTGGGTCTTCCTCTTCGAGCTATGAATCTTCGAAAAGCCTGTAGAAAATTTTCAGTCGACATGGATGTAGCTATCTCTAAATGCAAGGCTCGGTAGACGGCACAAGTGAAGATGACTATCCAGACTTTTTGACCTCCTCGAAGAATTAGAAGACCGGCATAATCAATTCCTATGACCTCAAACACTGCTGTTTCCTTTATTCTGCCAACTGGGAGAGGTGCTTTTTGATGGGCTTTGGTCTAGCATCATATCTTTTGCAGCGTACACAATTTCTGATAACTTTTCTTACTGTCTTCCGATACTTTAAAATCCAAAAATCTTCTCTTAAATTATTCATTAGAATCTGGACACCAGCATGATTCAAATTTAAATGTCTGGTTCGGATGAGATTTTCTACCACTGGATGATTGGATGGCAATATTATCGGATATCGGAAACTTTGTGTATCTTCTCTCATGATGATTCTAGTCTTCATTTTCATAAGTTCATTTGTATCCATAAAACAGTTAAGGGATTTCAGGCGTTTATCTTCAGGACCCAAGAATGATTCTTTTTGTACATTTTTCAACATAACAGTTTCAGCATCATTTATATCTTCTGAAGTTAAGAATCCAAAAATTCGATGTGAAGGTTCAACTTTACAATTATTAAAAAATCTGTAAATCCAAGCAGTGATTCTTAACAATTTATTGTATGACGAAATACGGTTATAAAGCTTCTCACTTGAATCTTCATGATTTGTAGCACTAATTACTGTTTTCTTCTTCTCGGAGTACACTATATCGAAGTCAGGAAGAGCATTAGATCTTGGCCATTCTTGTCTTGGCTTCCTCAACCATAGCACACCTTCCCACCACTTGGATTTAATCAATGTTTGGACACTACAGCCGCGAGATGGTAAATCTGCTGCATTGAAAGACCCTGGTACGTGGTGCCAATTTTCAGGCTCTGTCAGAGATCTAATTTCTTTAACTCTGTTAAAAACGAAAGGCGCCCAGTTTTCACTTCCCTTTATCCAATATAGTGCATTTGCGGAGTCGGACCAGAAAAATTTTGAGATATTCTTTATTCGGAGATCTTCCACCACAGTCTCAGCTAATCTCGCTCCTATGCAGCAGGCAAGGAGTTCCAATCTTGGAATAGAAGTAGTTTTCATAGGAGCAACTCTGCTTCTAGCCTGTAAAAGTTGACAAGACACTGAACTTCCAGTTTCACTTCTTAAGAATATGCAGGTAGCGTATGCACTCTTGCTTGCATCGCAGAAAATATGTAAACTTAAATTTTCTGGCGCCTTATGATTCAGAGTGAGGCATCTTGGGATTTTGACTTCTTTCAGTTTAGGAACTTCTTTTCGCCGCTGCTCAAACTTCTTGGTAATTTTTTCAGGCAATTCTGCATCCCATGATACTTTCAATTTCCAGCACTCTTGCAGGAGAATCTTCGGCCCCTAGGTAACCGGACATGTGAAGCCAAGGGGATCAAATATTCTATGTACCGCACTCAGTATTTTCCTTTTCGTTGCAGGGGTATCATCTTCTAAAGTATCTCGTAAATCTACAGACAAGGTATCATTCTTTAAGTTCCATGTCAATCCCAGGACTGGAATACATCTTTCTTCTGATGGACTGGGGAAATTGTGCTCCCACCCTCGAAGCTCAAATTTAGCATCACTGAGAATTAACTTAGATTCTTCGACAAATTTCACGAGGTCTTCATAGTTTTCAACACTGGTGATACAGTTGTACACATAAAATGATTCTAACAACTTGGTAGCTGTTTCTTTAAAATGAGCAGAAACATTTTTCAGATGATATCGAAGAGTAGCACCGAGTAGGTATGGTGAACAAGAAAGTCCAAAAACAACTCTACGATGTTGAAAAACTTTAGGTTTCGTGGGATCACCTTCCTCCCACCATAAGAATTTCAGAAATGGCCTATCACATTTACTAGGTCCAATTTGTAAGAAAGCTCTTCGGATATCAGCAATTACTCCTATTTCCTTCAATCGAAACTTATTCAAGATTGCTGGAATCAGTTCGACGGTGTTAGGTCCTTTCTCTAAACAATCATTGATTCAAGGTGAATTTTTCTCTTTGGCAGAACCATCAAAAACAGGCCTAATTCTGGTAGTAGAATTTTCTTTTATTACGGCCCTGTGGGGTAAATAATGTTGACTTTCATCATTATCCAGAATTTTCACTTCTTCTATAACACCTTCTTGAATCCATTCTGTTAATACTGTTTCATAAGCTTCTAATGTCCCTTTTTTCTTGAGCGAATCTATACAACCTTTTAATCTTCGTTCAGCAATATTTTTACAAGTGGGTAAAGGAGGATGGCCTTGGATCCATGGGAGATTCACTTCATATCTCCCTTCAGCGTCACGTTTGATACTTCTATTAAAATGCTCTTCGGCTGCTATTTCAAGTTCCTTTCGGCTATTCTTCTCTCCTGGATCCAGAATCCCAAGCACATCAAGTCGCCATAAATCAGAAATTTTCGTGTCATTTACATGTAATGACATAACGCTACTTGTACTATCTGAAACTTTCTGTCCGATTTTTCCCATTAGCATCCACCCAAGGCGGGTTTCTATTAAGACTAAACCAGATTTTAATGGTTTTATATTTCCAGTGTATAGTTTTCCAATGACATCAGCTCCAATTAAGCCATGGATTTCATTCGGGGAGAATTCGTACAATAAATCAACATGACAATTCAGGTCAGACAAATGAATTTTATGCTTAATTTCATTTAGAAATGAACCATAGGGAATTTTTGGTATTTCAGAACAAATTTTTTCTTGATTTAACACTTCAAGACTGCAACGATAATTATCATTATAGTCACTCAGACCTATTAAATATTTCTCATGGGGTATCACAGTTTCTACTCCACCAAATAAGCTATGTGTCAAATCTTCTTTACCTATGCATTCATATCCCATTTCATTTAATGCAAAAGTTGACAAATAGGACTTGCTGCTGCCAGAATCAAATAATATCCTGATGTATTTCATTTTATTTCCCTTTCTAAGACGAACAATCAGAGTTTGCAAAAGAACTTGTCGAGTACTGGTTTTATTTGCTAAAACAGTGTCTTTCTTATTTTCAGAATTTAAATTTTCAAATTGCTGAAATTTAATTCGATGTTCTTGATCGCTTTTCCCAGGGCACATTATCTTGAAATGAAATTTTCCGCAATCACAGGCCGGTATCTTCGCTTTGCAAAATCGGGATAAATGTTTCTTTGCAGCTAAACATTTAAAACAAGCACCTTTTTTCATCAATATTTGCTTTTTATCCTCATAGGATAAACTATCAGCATTTTTACATTCACTGCTTACATGTGATTTATTGCAAAAAATACACATTTCTTTTTTCACTTCAGAAGAATTATATAATTCAGCTGCGGTAGGAATAATTCTTTCACGTCGAACGGGTGGCGGATAAGTACTTTTATTCACATTTTCAAAATTAAATCCACTACGAGCAAGTTTCACCTTTTCTTCACTTTCAATTTCATGCCGCAAAAAGTTCATCAAACAATCTAATTTGTTACCCGATTTCAATTCATCATCATTTTCCTGTTTTGCGTAGTTCAAGGTCGAACTCAAATTTCTTTCCCATATTTTTAAAATATCTACAGGTAAGCAGGATTCAATTAACGGGTATAAAATTGATGAATAATTTTCACTTGAAACACCTAGCATTTTCAATGACCGTAAATATGTTTCAATTTTATCATACAATTTAAAAAGTGGCATTTTTGGACCTTTACTTATAGCATTATTCATCATTAACGCAAGAACTTCTCGTATATAAACTTCAATTAACATATCTGTACGCCCAAAACGACTTTTAAGACATTCTATTACATTTTTGTAACTATCTTTTGTGGCGGGATACGATTCAACAATTTCCCGTGCCCTTGAGCCTTTTATTGTGGCCTGCAACAAATACTGATATTTATCTTCATTTGGTATCTCTTGATCGTTGTGTATTTTCTCAAACTGTGCCCAGAATGGCAACCATTCTTTTATTTCACCCCCGAACAATTTAAATTCTATTTCAGGAAGTTTGAATTTTCGTTTCATTATATTTTCATTTGATTGAAAACTGTTTTCAATTTCAGAATTTTTCAAAAGTTTTTCAACTTTTGTTCTTAATTTAATAAATTTTTCTTCTTAAGAACTAAAGCCTTCATACTCTTTATCATAATTATCTTGTGTACACTTATCATCTTTAACAAGAACATCTAATATTTCTTTTTCTTTTGGACATAACATTGCCCATTTTTCATTTAATTGAGCATATAAAACTTCAATTTCTTCTATATTCTTATCTTCCTCTATTAAATTATTCTCTAATAAATTAGCGATACGTGTAAACGCACTTCTTAAAGGTGTTCTTTCTTTAGCTAATTTTTCCATTTTAATCCTAGGTAAACAGATCCCGGCAGTAGGATGCCAATAAATATCGAATTCAAACTTTAAGAATACCTATATTCGATATTTATATACTAAACTTTAAATAAATTAGTATTCAACAAAATTGATTCTACAAATCTTCATCTAATCAAAAATTTCGTATTAAAAAACAAATAGAATCATTTATGTTTCTTTTCAATAATAAAAGGTAAGAAAAACTTACCTTCCTTCATCTGTCTTGTTCGAGGGATGAAATATTAGTTCTTAATTCAATAATAAGTGGAAACTTTCACTCATTGAACAGTCATTTTCTTTAAATAAACGCATTTTATCTGGTAAATACACAATCACAAATTATTAAAGACATAATACTGATAAAATTACATAAATACTTAACGCGCGCTAACAATACACAATATTTACATTTTGGAAACTTAGAACATTCTTCTTCTTGCTATCGAATGCACAATTCCTCTCGCGCGCGCAGGCGCAGACGATCGGATTACAAAAAGTTGAAGTGGAAGTAGCGATTTTCGCAACACCATGGCAACCACTTCCAAAAATAATATTTCCCCATAATCACCAAATAAAAAGCAACTAGTATCCGCGTTTGTAATGATCGATAGATGGCGCTCTCTGAACTGCAGTTGTTAGTAAATATAATAGCCACGTGTATTCATTATTGTTCTTTCTCCGCCATTACATCATGGAAAATCGATTGCATAATATGATGATATGCAGTGGTGTGATAATTTCACCTTAGCCCACCAAAGGGCGAGCATTTCATTACAATCGCGGATAGTGTTGGTCCACAAGTGCATTTGACGATTTTCCTTTGGTGATTATGGCGAAATCCCATTTTCGCAAATGGTTGCCATGGATTCCACACGTATACAAAAGCAAAACGCGTTTTACCGAATGGCGTCATTATTAATGTACAAAAATTAATAAAGCTTATTTTTAATAATAATAAAATAAATACATATTTAAAATTGTGTTACCTCACTGTTCGTGATAAAAGATCTTCATAAATTTCGATAATTCAAAGGTTATGAATCTGCATAAATATTTAAATATATGCCTCCCTTACATTTATACAGTTTAAACGTTTTACACTTACCGGTAAAATACAATTCTTTACAAACTTATAAACAAATGGAAAAAAAAAAAAAAAAAATGATACAGTTAACTTGTGTTGCATGAAATTTTATACAGACTAAAAAAATTCTTTTTAATATACATGTATATTATATGTATAATTATAGAAAAAATACAATAGAAACAGCTTCCGAACTTATAAATAAACAATATTAATACCCAATTTCAATTTTCTTGTCTTTCCATTTAATATCCCTCACAATTTCAAAAAAAAAAAAAAAAAAAATTTCGTTATTTTCCTGACATTTTTTCTGAAACAAATACATAGCCCAAAAAAATTTGAAAATCGCCTTTGCGATTGTACGTAAACAAAATAAAAAAATAATAAATTAAATAAACAAAATAAATTAAGAATAAAAATAAAAGTAAAAATACGACCGTTTTATATAATAGTACTTCACCAGCTGAAATAGAATAGAATAATGAATAATTACTTCTTTATAATTAAATTACCATGGAAATTAAAAAAAAAAAAAAAAAAAAAGAACGCTGGTTGCTATGGACATCTAAAACAAACAGCAAGCAGGCTACCATATTATATTGCAAAGTATCCAGAACGATATCGTTATCGTCTAAACGGCGCCAAAGAAAAATCGCCGAATCCATTTGTGGACCAACACTATACTTGTACCAAGAAAAATCGCCAAATCCAGTTGTGGACCAACATGCAATTTGTTCCATAAAAGATAATGTAGAAAAAGTTTATAATATTTTTTTTAAACAAGAAAGTGTTAAAAAAAATAGTCAAGATGGTGACAAAAATTGAAAATTTGACAAGGTGGTCGATTATTAAAGTTGTTGAAATAAATTGAGGGGTTAGTTACGTTCTTTACTGTTATTGGTGTTGTTTTTCGTTTGGCAACGAACATTTCTGGCATGATTTCTAATGCCTAAAATAATTAGTTTTTCCAATATCTGTCCTTTTCCCCCGCCCACCCCCAATAAAATTTTCTTCAATTTAACCGCATTTTAAATTATTCGCCAGTAATTTTTATACTTTAAATTTCTGTCGAATGCGGATGATTTGGCGTTGTTTAAATTTTACCTTGATTACAATAAAGTACCTTACATTTTGATAAACTTAATGATAGTCGGGCTGACAGAACCTATTTTATTGGATTGTTTATTGCTAATAAAATTCACAACATCATTGAAATATGACTAACTTATAAACCGAAAAGAACCAGTTTTAAAAGTATTTAATTAAATAAAAAAAGCAATTTCGGAACAGTTTTGATATCTATCGTCCTTAGTGGAAAAAAAAAAAAAAAAAAAAGGAGATTGCCAAGTTATTTGGCGAACCTTTCTAATTCCTTTCAAAAATCATGGTTATTTTAACATCATATATTAAGAGAGCAATTAATAATATGAAACAATATTTCGTACAATATATTTTACGAAAATATACATCTGGCATGTATATTTCGCATTACGCTTTTGATCACCAAATACAAAAATTGCCAAGGACGACAGATATCAAATCTATGCTGCAATTTCTTTTTCTTTCCTCTGCAGCATCACTTTGATATCTATCGTTATTGGCAGTTTTTGAATTTAGGGATCTAAAACGTAATACGAAAATATACACGACAGATGTATATTTTCTTAATACGAGTATATATTGTACAATAGAACCTATTTAAAAGAATTAAGGATGAATTTTGAAATTTATTAATTAGTTTTTCAGAAAAAAATAAAAAATAAAATAAAAATACATGTCCATGTAAAAAGTTGCAAAAAAAAAAAAAAAAAAAACATGATTTTTGTTATATTTTTATTTATATATACTAGGGGGCTCTGCCCCCTGCTCGCTCCGCTCACCAACCCCCGAGGAAGGCTTTCCCTCACCCCGACTTGCTTCGCTCATTAACCCATGCTGGATTCTACCCGACTATTCGCAACTTTGCCTTTCATTGAATTGGAATATTAATAATACATAACACAAGAGAAAAGTTGAACAATATTGTTGCGTACTTGAGGGTTCGTGAGTTGTCCAGGAATGAAAGGCCAAACTTACAAAAATTCAGCAATTTATTCACAGAAAGTTCCAGAAAAATACAGGTCAATAAACCAATTATCAGCTTCAATTTAAGCAGTAACCACAGCTTAAACAACAGCTGTCAATAGCAAATCCACAGTACAAACTGTATAGCAATAACACTTGAAGCAAGTCTCTCTCAAAGAGGCTCAAGAGCAATGCAAGCACTAGCGAAGCTGGCTGAGATCTGAACTGAACTGACTGCCTTGGCGAGGAAGCACTCCTTACATGCTGTTCCATGGAACCCAGATTTTTCGAGAAAACTCTAGAAAGTGGTCAACCAATCAACTTACAGCTTCCATATATGGTATATCCCATATAAGGATTTTCTCGCCAAGGTCGCCAAAAAATCGCCAAGGTGGGAAAAAGTCGCCAAATTTGGCGCCAAATCCATTACCTGCATTACTGGGGCTTTTTAATGCGTTTTTAAGGGAAAATAAGGCTATTTCAACGCTAAAACGACTAGAAATGCACAAAATTAGCACTTTATCAACTTACTAAGCCTCTTTGAAAGAATTTATACAAAAATAAACACAATTATTTACAATTTCGTAACACTGCCCCCTTCCCAAGGACTGCACGTCCCGGGCAGTGCAACCCTTGGTCAAGAGGCGAAACTAAACAAATTTACACAATCTAAAACACAAAAACTAAGTTGCATATAACGATAAAATAGAAATACAAATCAAGTGAGAAATATTTACAAAATTCACAAATATGTTCAAATATTTATATACAAATATTTACAAAATTCACAAATATGTACAAATATTTATATCCAAATATTTACATTACGCATGCGCAAATTTTACCAGTATTTACATTTTTAATTTTTAATATTACCGTTACTTGTGGTACTTGGCTAGCCTATTATAGTGCACCACCTTCGGTTTTGACGAAGGTGTTTTAGTGATCCGCACTACTACATCATTCAGCCTCTTTAAGACGGTGTATGGTCCGTCCCAGTTGCACTGTAACTTGGGAGAGAGTCCTTTGCGGCGAACAGGATTCCACAACCAGACCTTGTCTCCTTCCTGGAACTCATGTTGAGTAGCCTTTAGATCGTATCTTGTCTTCATTTTCTCCGTTGCCGTGTTAATCCGCTC
Organism: Salticus scenicus; assembly: GCA_963930645.1. NCBI lineage: Eukaryota > Metazoa > Arthropoda > Arachnida > Araneae > Salticidae > Salticus > Salticus scenicus. The sequence continues at coordinate 106,576,806 of OZ005650.1, read as the reverse complement.
CCGAGCAAAGTTGTGTACGTCCTCAAATTGTGCCTGGAGATCTTGGATGTACTCCTCGGGCGATGAAGGCGCATCGGGTGGACAACCAAACAGGAGATCACAAGGGAGACGAAGTTCACGTCCAAACAGCATCTGGGCTGGAGTATAGCCAGTGGTTTCATGGACAGCACTTCGATAAGCCAGCAGGAACAATGGCAACTTCAAGTCCCAATCTTGCTGGTTCCTTGATACTAGAAGAGAGAGGTTATTCAGGATGGTACGATTGAACCTCTCGACCATGCCGTCCGACTGGGGATGTAAGGGTGTTGTCCGGGTTTTGTCTATGCCGAGTAGTTGACACAGTCCTTTGAAAACATCAGAGGTAAAGTTCCTACCTTGGTCGGTATGAAGTTGTAGGGGCGTGCCGTACCTTGACACCCATTGCTGCACTAGGACCTCTGCGACTGTGCATGCCTCTTGATTGGGAATGGGATATGCCTCAGGCCACTTGGTGAAATAGTCCATCACGACGAGGATGTATTTATTTCCACTGGAGGTCCGTGGCAAAGGACCCAATATGTCGATTGCAATCCGTTCAAATGGTGCTCCTACGTTATACCGTTGCAGTCTTCCTCGACTTCGTTTCTGCGGGCCTTTACGTGCCGCACAAGCATCACAGGATTTACCCCATTTCTCCACATCCTCCTTTGCCTTGCACCAGTAGAAACGTTCCCGAACTTTCTGCAGAGTCTTCATTACCCTAAAATGGCCTCCGGTAGAGCTGCTATGCAGTTGTTCTAAAACAGCTGGAATTTTTGATCTTGGTAATAAAATCTGCCATCTGAAGCTTTTCCCATCATCAGATTCCCACTTTCTGCATAATACGCCGTTTCTGATATGAAGAGAGTCCCAAAGTGCCCAATAACTTTTCGTAATGGGACTAAATCTGGAAATGTCCTGCCAGATAGGTCTGTTGCTGGTCGTCTCCTTCAGCTGTAATATTGGCTTTATGTCAGGATCTTCCAACTGGGATTTTCTAAGCTCTTCGTCACTCCATGGATCGGGATCTTGATCTGATGGTGTTGAGACAGTAACTTGGCAGGCAACCGGATTTATCGGCAGGTATTTCTGTTCGGCTCCAGAGCAATACTTGCAGCTTTCCGAGCAGGGCTTCCGTGACAAGGCATCTGCATTACCATGTAGAATCCCTTTACGATGACGTATCTCGAAGTCATATTCCTGCAGGCGTTGTATCCACCTGGCAATCTGTCCTTCCGGGTTCTTGAACTGGAGCAACCACGTTAAAGATGCATGGTCAGTCCGGAGCAGGAATCTTCTGCCATAGAGGTAATGATGGAAATGTTCTATGGCTTTTACGATGACAAGTAGCTCTTTCCTGGTGGTACAGTAATTTCGCTCCGGTTTAGACAGGCATTTACTCCAATAGGCAATGACATGTTCTTGACCATCAATTTCCTGCGACAGAACAGCACCGACACTCTCATGGCTGGCATCTGTATCAAGTATGAACTGTCTGTCGGGCTGTGGATATGTCAAGATAGGCGATGATGTTAAGGCCTCTTTAAGTCGCTTGAACGCTTTTACACATTCATCTGTACACAGGAACTTCTGTTTGGCTTCCGTCAGCTTGTGCAGTGGTCTGGCAATATTTGAGAAACCCTTGACAAACTTCCTGTAGTAAGTGCATAACCCCAGGAAACTTCGTAGTTGGTGTATATTTTCAGGGCGACTCCAGTTCTCGACTGCAGAGATCTTCTCAGGATCAGTTCTCACACCTTCGGCAGAGATGATATGGCCGAGGTAGCTCACTTCACGACGGAACAAGTTACACTTGCCTGGATACAATTTGAGGTTAGCCATTCTGAGTTTCTCCAGCACCTTTCGGATGTTTCGTAGATGGTCTTCAAAGGTGCGCCCCACAATGATAATATCATCCAAATACACCAGACAGGCTTCATAGGAAAGTCCTTTTAGCACAGTCTCCATCAGGCGTTCAAAGGTGGCAGGAGCATTACATAATCCAAACGGCATAACTTTAAATTGCCATAGTCCTTGTCCCGTGGTGAATGCAGTCTTCTCACGATCATCAGGATGTAATTCTACTTGCCAGTAACCGCTCTTCAGATCCAACGTCGAGAACCATTTATTGCCAGCAAGTGTGTCTAATGTGTCGTCAATTCTGGGAAGAGGGTAACTGTCTTTCTTCGTGATGTCATTCAAACGACGATAATCCACACAAAATCTTGCTGAGCCATCTTTTTTCCGCACCAGTACTATGGGAGAGGCCCAAGGACTCGTTGATGGCTCGATGACATCATTGTGCTGCATTTCACTTAGAAGTTCAGTGACCTCTTCCTGTTTAGCAAAGGGAAGTCTTCTTGGATGTTGTTTGATTGGAGGATGATTTCCTGTATCAATTCTGTGCTGGGTGATGTTCGTTCTCCCGACGTCTTCAGGTGTTCGAGAAAAAGGTCTTTAAATTCTTGGAGTAGCTTCTCCGCAGCACATCACTGTTCCTTTCCTAACTCTGCATTCTTGAGTAATTCCGTTATTAATTGTTCAGAAGACTTGGATTCAGTTGATTGCGTGGGGCGGTTGATGCATGTTACAGGAGTGCAGGCTGCTAACACCTCATCCTTCTTCACTGTTCGGACCTTATCGCTGATGTTTGCGACTCTCACAGGAATAGTACTCTTTGAGAGATCAACTAGAGATGAAGCTACCAGAACTCCTCTTGGGCTATTGTCGGTATTCGGGTATTCAATCAGTCCATTGCGGAAGTATTGCTTTGTAGGTGGTGTTCCTGAAACTATTGTCTCTGTGTGCGGAGGGATTGAAATTTCAGACTTGGCTGTTATCTGGCAAATTGTCTGAATGTCTTGATTTTCAGTGTTGAACACAGCGATGTCTTCCGAACTCGAATGCAGTTCATTATTCTTGAAGTCCAATTGAAAGTTAAATTTTCTCAGGAAATCAATTCCAATGATTAAAGGATCTCTTATATCAGCCACCTATGCCACATGATGGTAATAGGCATTCCCAAAAGTGATGGTCAAGTTCATTTTTCCGTATATTTTGATTTCGTCTCTGGTCACAGTCTGGAGTTTAACACAGGGCGGCGTCCAGATGATCTTCTCTTTTAGTTCTTGAGCCAAATCCGTTCTAATGATGGTCACGTTGGCTCCTGTGTCCAGAATCATCCGGCAGGTGGTGTTGTTAACTTGGCCATAGACGTGAAGTCCATTATCGCCGCCACTCATCGATGAAACATGAAATACTGTAAATTGGGGCTCTTTAATTTTAGGCAACCTCCGCCCCGCGAGATGGCCTCCTCTTAGTTTCCCTGCAGTGATGGTGAAGCCGGGTGATTTCCTATAGTTGGTCGTACAGGGCAGTTCCTCTTTAAATGACCATCCCCTCCACAGCCCCAGCACTTTATCTTCCGATCCTTTATTTCCATCTTATTTTCCAGGCTGCGCAATCTCTTTAAGATCTCTGCGAAACTTCTCTTCATTTCATTCTCATCAGCAGGCGTATCATTTAATGAGACTGCTCTTATGGTATGGCGGTCTTTACGGGAGGCTTGTTGGGCTGCCTCTATCCTAAGTGCATAGCCTAAAGCTGATTCTACGTCTCTGATGTTGGAGAGTCTCAGCGCTTTTTGAATTTCTGGATCCCGAACAGCATCGATAAAGTACTGAAGAGCTAAGTCGTTTCGAGTGTCAGCTTGGTAGTCTGAGAATGCTAGGTGTGACAATCTCTGAATGTCCGCTGCCAGCTCTTGCAAACTTTCGCCCGTTTTCTGGTAACGGAACTTTAGCTGGAGGCGACTATAGTCCTTAGAACACTTCTCTCCAAACTGTAGCTCCAGTTGCTCTAGTCAAGGCCTCGAAGTCGTTCCTTTCTTCTTTAGAAACATTTCTCATTATCTCGGCTGCATCTCCCCGTAATGCTGCTGCTAAGTGGACCGACTTGGCGGTAGAGTCCCAGCCGTTAGCTTCAGCTACGATGGAAAACTGCGTTTATATACATGCCACGAGGAACTGCCGTCGCAGGTGGAAAGCTTAATAAATTCCTGATTCTGGATTCTTCTCTCTTTCTTTTCAGTTTCCTGGGGCAGGGATTCTAACTTTTCTTCCACTTTTCTCTCCAGATCTTCTTCTATTCTCTTCAGTTTACCTTCTATCTCTGAAAACCTTCCTTTCAGCTCTTGATCAAAGTTTTCTTTAACTTTCTCCTCGAAACTCCGTTCTATTTTCGTAACACTCTCTTCAACCTTCATAACATTTTCTTCTATCTTCATAGCTTTCTCTTCAAAACTTCCTTCTATTTTCAAAACTTTCTCTTCTATTCCATCTATTCTGCTTTCCATATCCGATAATTTACTTTCAATCACTCCCTTTACTGCCGAAAGTTCTCTCTTCATCTCCTCTTGATTGCATCCAACTTATTCTTGAATTGACTTAATTTCTTCCTGAACTTCACCCATAGTGTCTTTCAACTCTCTTTGCGATGTTTCCATACTTTCTTTCATTTCTCTTTGTCCTTCCTTCATTTCTCTTTGCCTTTCTTTCATTTCATTCATCTGGGTAGCTAAGCTTTCTAGAAGTTTCTCCATCTGTTCCTCCATAGCTCTAGTTATAACCATTCACAGACAATCCCGCTTCCGACACCAGAAATGTTGCGTACTTGAGGGTTCGTGAGTTGTACAGGAATGAAAGGCCAAACTTACAAAAATTCAGCAATTTATTCACAGAAAGTTCCAGAAAAATACAGGTCAATAAACCAATTATCAGCTTCCATTTAAGCAGTAACCACAGCTTAAACAACAGCTGTCAATAGCAAATCCACAGTACAAACTGTATAGCAATAACACTTGAAGCAAGTCTCTCTCAAAGAGGCTCAAGAGCAATGCAAGCACTAGCGAAGCTGGCTGAGATCTGAACTGAACTGACTGCCTTGGCGAGGAAGCGCTCCTTATATGCTGTTCCATGGAACCCAGATTTTTCGAGAAAACTCTAGAAAGTGGTCAACCAATCAACTTACAGCTTCCATATTTGGTATATCCCATATAAGGATTTTCTCGCCAAGGTCGCCAAAAAAATCGCCAAGGTGGGAAAAAGTCGCCAAATTTGGCGCCAAATCCATTACCTGCATTACTGGGTCTTTTTAATGCGTTTTTAAGGGAAAATAAGGCTATTTCAACGCTAAAACGACTAGAAATGCACAAAATTAGCACTTTATCAACTTACTAAGCCTCTTTGAAAGAATTTATACAAAAATAAACTCAATTATTTACAATTTCGTAACAATAATATAGAAATCCACTATATTTGGTATCACATTGAAATACACAATATTTGATATTATATCGTTTATAATACGTGAAAAAACCGCATTAACGTTCGACAATTTAATAACAATTTGCTATTATTTTGAGAGAAAACATATGTTAGAAAGCTAGACACCCAAAATAAAGAACGATAGCACTAACTGTTTAGAACAGAGAGAAATTCTTAACATCTAAACGATTTAGCGTTACAGCTTTAGTATACGATCCACTTGTTAAACTTTTGTCACTATTTGACGATGAAGTTTTCGGGTATTATTGCTTGATTAAAGAAATTATGAATTTATTTTTTCTAATGCCTATGTTTTTTACTACTGAATTTTTTGTTAATTTAGGGCAATATGTAACACTCTGCATTTATTTTCAGTGTGCAGCAAGGTTTAAAATGATGCTTACAACAGTAAAGATGCAACTTTTTAAAGTGCATTTTTTCTAGAATTTGATTTAGTCAGAACCACTGAAAACAAATATCTTATGTGATTAATGCAATTATTTTAAAAATTTCATTAGTAGTAGTACGACAGGACTATTTCTTTCAGATAGCGATTTTACATTGTCGCCATGAATTTGCCAAGATGCCCGTCAATATCTGATTTTACCATTTCTTAAACTATATTAAACACTAAATTAAATCGGGAAAAAAAAGGAGAAAAAAATCACATTTTTCGAAACCTACTGATAAGTGAAAAATTCATTCTTGATTATATTGTAAAAACGAATTGCCGGTTTGAAGTATTCGAGATAGACCCTCACCATTCATAAATTGGATGGCTTTTGAATATTTGTTGACGATATTTTCTGAATAAATATTCTTGATGGCTGCAGAATACTTGTTGGCGACATCTTCTGAATAATTATTATTGTTGGCGATATCTACTGGTATATATTGATCATAGTTGCTGCCGATATCTCCTGAACTTGTGTTAATCATGACTTCTGAATATTTGTTGGCTACATCTTCTGGATATATATTGATTACACCTTGATTTTTTTACATATATATTATGTAAGATTGAATTTAGAAAATAAAAAATGAGTGTGGAGAATGAAATATTATGATATTGGATAATTTAATTTAATTTAATTTATAGAGACATCAATGATACAGGGAAAACTACTTTAGCTATTTTCTTTCTAATAATACGGATAATATTTTACCTGGAGATATTTTGTACATTTAGACCAAATAAAAAATGTTCTTCTTTTTTTTCCCTCTTGAATTAAGTAAAAAAATATTTAAAATAAAATTGGAAAAAAAAAAAAAAAATTGTGCTAAAGCAATGGTACAGTTTAACCTCTTGGCGAAATTTTAAATTTCGCACCGAAGTAGCTTAAACTTTTCTCGCAAAAATCTTGACATGCATAACTGAGATAGATAATTTAAGTCATCGTCAAAATAAATGAAAAATTTGAAATCTGCCAGTGAGGTCCTGTATTACGTGTAACTAAAATATTTTAGCAATGCAGTTACTTCATTCCATTGCACGGAAAAATAGACAAAAAAAAAAAAAAAAAAAAAAAAAAAAAGTCTTGTTGTATTAAATTAAATTCTGTTTTCTGCAAAGTTTTACATCAATGCTTAAAAAACAAAAATAGGTTGCCAATTTTATTATTATTATTATTATTGCACTATTTTATAATTTTTCTCTATATTTAAGGAATGGCTAGAGTTGAAATGGCTATTGTGGTTGCGTAAATGAACTCCTTGGCGAAAAACGTACAAGCTTCTTCATTTCTAAATTTTAAAAATCGCTAAATTCGTCATAGTAAACATCCATCATTTTAAATATGTTTTGAGTTAAAAAAGCTAAATTTTTATATAAACTAATCTATGTTGTCATGTGCATGTGTTAGATTAAGTTATTTTGCTGTCAAATTGACAAAATTTAAATTTTAAATTTCAAAACTCTGTCGTCCTTGGTGTTTTTTGTTTTTGGCGATCAGAAACGTAATACGAAAATATACATGCCAGATGTATATTTTCGTAATATATATTGTACGAAATATTGTTTCATATTATTCATTTCTCTCTTAATATAAGTTGTTAAAATAACGATGATTTTTGAAAGGAATTAAATTATGTTCGCCAGATAATTTGGCGATATTTTTTTTTTCTGCCAAGGGTGACCGATATCAAATCTATTCCGCTGCAACATATTAGTATCTTATATCCGATACTTTATTTAGACATTTGAAAACAAATTTGACTTCAAATTATGATAGAATATTTATCATTTTCCTTTTAATTAGTATATTAGTTGGATATTTATTGTGTAAATATCATCCTTTGAAAAGAAATGTTTATGTTTTCAGTCGAATATGGAAGTTTGCCATTTATTTTCTAGAGTTTTGAAATTTAAAATTCAAATTTTATCAATTTTACAACAAAAACAACTTAATCTAACGCATGCACAAGATAACTAATACATATCTATATCTAAATATGGGGATTAAAATCGGGAAATAATTTTCCTCGATTTTTAATAATTTTTTACAAAAAATCCAATGGGCGTTTAACTTAGGAAATATTTTTCTTGCATCCACGAACGGCCAGTGAAGTCATCACTTCGCTTGCGTATACCAATCTTTGTTTAACATAATCATTATATTCATTACTAAATCTTTTACGCCTAATGTTAAAATAAAAACTAATAATACAAACTTAGCTAATAATATAAAATAATAATGTAAACTAAAATAAAAATATAAACTAATTTTCATTTCATTTTTATTAGATTTTTACTTAATATTTTTAAAATATCGGTTATTTTCATATTTTGCATTCTAAATAATGTTTTTCTTCTCTCGAGCATCTCAAAGATGCCAATTTTTCAATTTTTCTTATTTACACCATTGATCACATTTTAATTTTCCTGAGGAAAGTGACGTCAGCAACACAGAAGAAAACGTCATAAGAGAAACTTTTTCTCCGATAGCAAATAGAGTACCTTTATAAATTCTACGTTTTTGTTAATAACTTCGGTAATTAAAATGATAGAAATTTCTAAGCAGCTGAAATGCTTCCTTGAAACAGTCGGAATACACTGATACCTCTCATGATGCAGAGCACTTTGCCCTCCGCGAGAAGATGCTGTCGCAGACAAAAAAAATTGACGCCAGGGACAGTTACTTTTTTTTAATATATAGAGATATATTTTTTTAAAGATATTGCAAAATTCATCTCTGTTTCTTTTTAATGTGTTCTATCTAACGTCCAAGAAAACAATAAGTTCTTAAACATCTGTAGGAGTTTTAGCATTTTGAAGATCATGAATCCAAGAAAAAATGCAAACTGTAAAAACGGAATTTAAAGATTACAAATCAGTAAAAAATGTATCAAAAACTATACGAATTGTCGCCTGAATATATATTTTATTGAACAAACTTACAATAGTTCAATGTAAAAATATTAAATAGAAATATAAGCTATTATATGAAACCTACTTCAGTGGTTTCAAGTCTTCTTAAAATACAGTGGAGGTCAAAATTTTAAGGACAAGGGAAAAAATCGTCAAATCTTGTCTACTGTTCGCTGGAAAATTATCCAAATTTTATGGCAGGGAACCAATGATAAATGAGCAACTTCCCTTAGTTTTTACAGAAATATATGGGGAATTGGTATTCATAAAATTTATTTTGGATTTAGACAGTCCTGTGACTTGGACAAAATTATATATAAGGACAACTGTATTTTTGTGTTCTAAAAATCGCAATTTTCCTGATTTTTGTTCTCCACTCGGCACTCTCAGACGACATAAATGCTTAGAGAACAATTGGGAGCGTGCATTCCATTTTTGAAATCCTGCCACTGGAACTAAACTTTTGGAGTTTGAGAAACGGAAAATGGTTCTTTTAAAATTTTCATGACTTATTTACACGTCAAATTGCGGCAAAACTAAATATCTAGAAAACGGTCATTTATAATTTTCTTAAAAGTACTGGCAAATATGGACGACAAAGACATCCAAGTAGGCCATTTTATGTTTAAGCGCGTAAGAAACGACTGATAATAAGGCTAGATTGCTCATAAAAAACAATTATCGACGGAAATTAAACGGGAATTAAACTTATAATGCAGTACTCGAACTGATCGACATGTTTCACAAAAACAAATAAAGGCTCTTTATAGATAACACTTGCCACCACTGCCTCTTACAAAAGCTCATAAGAGACTGAAAGGGGGGGGGGGGAGTTTGCCAAAAACTCCTTACTATGGGGAAAAAACTGTTATTACGTTATCTTTTCCGATCAGAAAAACTTTTATTTGGATGGACCAGATACATTGTAGCGAGCTCAAAGATATTTCTGTTTGGCCGAATGGCAACGTGAGCTCGTAATGTTTTTCTCTTGGCCGAATGGCATCAGTAAAAGCGAGGCCAAGCGCCAAGCATCCAGTGCTGAATGTTAGTCACGGAGTAATATTAATAGGAGTTGAAGGTCCAATGGGAGAAAGCTACGAAACTGTGATCTAGATTTTTGGTAAATATTGAGGGCGCCACTTGTCATTCCTCCCTACTTCGGCGCGGATATACTGTTGTTTTCAATAGAATTTTGCTGAAGTACATTTAAAATTTTTTATTTTAAGCAATTTAATTTGTTTGTAAGTTCTTAAAACTGCATAATTCAGATGTTTTAAATAAATGCTTCGTTCCTAGTTGTAAAACAGGCTATGATAGTGATAAGAAAAACAAAAAAAAGCCCTAGGATAAAAATAAAGTCCGAGTTCGTGTTTTCTGCACCTAAAGTAAGTTTATTTTTTTTCTTTACAAAATTTCATCCATTCTCTTTCCTCCCAATTGTCTGTTTTAGCTAGCTTCGGTTCATAAGAATCGTCATTTTTTAAAAGCTTTCTTTCAAAGTAAAATTAGTATAAAATGGCTCTTAAAAAAAACATGTTGGTTAGAATACTCTATTTAATGAAATTTGCTTTCAATCGAAATTTTTTCAGCTTGATATTATTTTTAAAAAAATAATTAAAACGAGACATTTCCCCATTGAATAACATTGCGGAAGCTGGAGAGAAGGAAGGATTGCACGCTGGCGCCATCTGTAAACATTAGAAAACAACATCACAAAATTTCAGCGTTACCTTCTTCTCCTGTCTTTTTACTCCGTGATGTTAGTAAACTGGATGTTAGTAAACAGTTGATCTCCGACCGGCGCGCTGGAAAGATGTTATAGAATATTCGATCAAAGGCCGTTCGCTTTTAATGGTCCTTATTATCTATTTAATTAACCTTTTGAAATGTTTGTTTGATGTGTAATTTAATGTTTTAACGTTTATTTAAGTGTCTTTGTTCGTGAATAAATTTTGTGTGTTAAAAAATAGAAGAAAGATTATTTTAATAGAATGAATGGCAGTACTATAGTTTCGATTTGCAAAAATGAGAACAAAGATCTTTTTTTGACAGTGACATACATTATTCCGCTTTTGCCCCATAGCAATGCATTTCTTGGCAAACTCCCTCCTGAGTCAAAAATAAACGTTTGTAAGCGGTCGTGACAAGTATTTTCCATAAAGAACCTTCATTCCTTTTTGTAAAACACGTCGAACAATTCGAGAGCTGCATCATAAGTTTAATTCTTGTTTAATTTCCGTCGATAATTGCTTTTTATGAGCAATATCGCCTTATTATCATTCTTCTCTTACGCATAAAAACATAAAATGGCCTACTTGTACGTCTTTTTTGTCCATATTTGACAGTATTTTTAAGAAAATTATAAATGACCGTTCTTTAGCTATTTAGTTTTGTCGCAATTTTGACTTGCAATAAGTCATGAAAAATTTAAAAGAACCACTTTTCGTTTCTCAAACTTCGAAAGTTTATTTCCAGTGGCATGACTCCAAAAATAAAATACAACGCTCCCAATTGCTCTCTAAGCATTTATGTCGTCTAAGAGTGCCGAGTGGAGAACAGAAATCATGAAAATTGTGATTTTTAGAACACAAAAACACAGTTTTCCTTATAATTTTGTACAAATCACAGGGCTGTCTAAACCCAAAATAAATTTTATGAATTCCAATTTCCCGTATATTTCCATAAAAACTAATGAAAATTACTTCATTTATCATTGGTTCCCTGTCATAAAATTTGCATAATTGTCTAGTGAACGGTAGCCACGTTTTGGCGATTTTTCCCTTGTCCTTATAATTTTGACCACCACATTATGTTAAGATTAACTTAAATATTCAATAGTGCTGTTTTATTAAATATTTCTGTAATTTACAGATATCTCAAGAATAATTCTACGATTGATGTGCCAGCCAGAGATGAGCAGATAAATGAGTTTTTAAGAGTTGCTTTGTCGAGTGGCATATTAATAAAGAAAGATTCATTTAGGTACGCTTTGCCACCTAAGAAGTCAGTTACTAAGAGTGAGAAAACAGTTAAAAAAAAGAAAACCTCCAAAGTGATTTTTGGAAGACCAAAGCCAAGGAAAATCAAAAAACATTCGAAGGAAGCAAATGAAACGTCAATCACAGATTAAACCTACCTTTTTTTTTTTTTTTTTTTCATAAAGATAACTAATATTTTTATAAATACTAAGCAATGTAACTTTTGAAAAGCAAAAGATAAATTCTAAATTTAAATATATCGAAAGTTAAATAATAATAATAAAAAAAAAAGAAAAGAAAAGAAAAATGCTCAATTCTGTTTATGTAATTGAACAGTTATAGATCATATCACAAAGTGGTTTATTTTTCAGTGTTTATGGCACTCAGGATATTTAGAATATACCTCACTTTAATAGAACCAGCTTTCATTATTTAGTGTTATCTTTCTAATTTGAAAAATATTTGCATTCAATTCTTTTTTTTTTTTTTTAATTGCTAATATCAAAATTATTGAAAATTACCTCAATGACTGTGATTTGCAAAGCATCTATGATATTCGATTTTTAAGGAAATAACATTAAAGGGAGAATTCTTCTGCATAAATGCTCATTTTCTAGCCATAACAAATTTTAAGTTCAAAAACTTGAAAATTTTCCAAAACTAGTATGTTGTGACCATCACAAAACTTTCTTCTATACTTGCCTATACAAATTCCTGCAGTACAAGTAACTGAAATTGTTATTTATTTATTATTTAATTAATTTATTAAAATTATTTTTCATAATGAATGCAGACTATTTTAATCTCAGTGTAACAACTAAATGGCGAAAGAAAATGAATTTTGTGCTCTATAGACGAGACTTGAGAAAATACATTCTAAGATTTATAAAAAAAAAAAAAAAAAAAAAAGTCGATAAATTTGTTTTAAATTATTACAGATCTATCGCCGAAACTTTCTTTTAAAGATATTGACGACTTCTTTTCAAAAAATACTCATATTGAAAATTTACACTTCCCATGGGGGTACTACCCCTGGGAAGCGATGCTCATGCATACAGTAACAAATATCTTTCCTAGATTACTAATACTAATTTTCACAGTGCTTTGTTAAAAATAGTTCTTATTATACACATTTATAGGAAATTTTGCCCCATACCGCCATATTAAAAATCGCGAAAAAAATAGGATGACAACGCCATTTGTTAGGCAATCTTCACCGAAAGCTAATCAGTTCCAACCTTAGTCAAGGTCCAATCACGTATAAATTTATATTGAATTTCCTCTGTTGGTTCGTGAAATACAGTGTCCATAAAAGCTTGGATACATACATACGAAGAGACATACATGCAGACACACACACACATATAAATATATATATATATAAAAGAATGAAAACGTCAAATGATATTCAGGGCGTCTCAAAATGTGTAAATCCTTCAAAAAAGTGGAGTTCGAAAATTTTCACGAATTCAGTACTACTTTCTTATGTGTATAGAAGAAAGTAAAAATATTATGATTCAGAACTTGCGAAATAGGGATTCAGCATCTTGCATCTTTACTTATAAACGCAAGTAACTTAGTTAATATGTAAATGTAAATACTACTGAATTCACATCTAAAGAATATGTCATATTAAAAGGTTTAATTATTTTATTTCTAAACCGTTTATTCTAATGATGCAAAATTTCTTAGCTATAAATAAATTTAAAAAGAGAATAAAAATTTTGTTTTTATAATTTTTTATATTATTTATGCTAAATAAATAGAAAAATCTTGAAACACTTAATTAATAAAACTAGTTAGCATAGGCAGACTCTGATTACTTCCCCACCACATATTTAATTTCAGAAATTTCTGCTTCAGTGCAATGCTATATTTACGAGTATTTGGTGGAATATATGTTAAAAGAAAGGATTTTTACTTATCACTCTCCACGATCATAGTCTGAAATGTCCCACTCATTAGGCTACTTTTCCTCCACTTTAATACATTTACCTTATCCTAATTTGTTGATTAATTTTATTAAAGTCAGTTTTGTATAATTATTTTTTCATTCAATTTCATTTGAAATAATCTTCGTATGCACGTTTAAGCGAAATTTTGCTCTATTCTCCCATGTTAAGAAAATCTTATATTTCGAAGAGTTTGAGAAGTTTTAAACGTAGAATGTTCATAATTAGTGATGTTCATGTCAATATCATAAATGATTTTTTAAAAATTTTCCGCCACCTTTGTTTCCAATAACTTAAAAGGTTTCATAATTAAAATGTTGAAAATCAATCGAGTTCTTGCCAGTATCATACGTGATATTTTAACCGCAATTCGTTCATGAGGAAATGTCTACACAAACTAACAAACTAAGTGACTCACCAATTCACTAACTAATTGATAAACTGATTAACCTAAGTACGAACATCGTATCGATTTTGTAATTTTTTTTATTCCTTCAACCTGAAAATATGTGCAAATGTCAAAAAACAGTGATCGAAAACTTTTGCTAATACCTAAGTTCCCCATATACCTAGAATGATTTGGAATTAAAATTCTCAGGAATATCTAAGTTCACCATACCTGTAGTATGATATGGAACTAAAACCAGGAAGTAATGGAGATTATTTCTTATCGATTAACACTGCTATCTGATTTGTAGGTTTGTGCAGAAAGGAGTTGAGTTGTGTACTTTTTATTGCTATGACTACACCTATACGAGATAAAGAAATAAAATGTTTCTTGAGAAACAGTATCTGAAATGATATGATACAAGCAAAGGACGAAGAAAAAAAAAGACATACTTAGTTTATCAGCCAAAAATCTCTTGGAAAAGAGGTAAAGGCCTAGTAAAATGGTAAAGTCGATCCATGGAAAGTCAAATCAAAGAAAATTACAAAGGTAATGCGTGTAAAAAAAAATCCAGGGAAAAACTAACAAGTTAAGATTTTCATTTAGAAAATATTCATTTCATTTTAATGATAAAGATACAAGGAAATTTCTATAATTCTACAACCCACCGTGCTTCGAAAATCGGCTCTTTAGAGATGTGGCCTTTGTTTCTCAGAAAATTTGAATTCAGACAAAGAATTCTAAAAATTATACGGATTAGTTATTTAAATTAACAATACTTTTTTACATAGCTTTCTATTAATCATTAATATATCTGTATAAATATTGAGTTTTTTCGTAATAATTTTGTTTTTCGAGAATTTTTTCATGTATAGGGGTAATATTTTTAGTTTAGCATCCTTTTTGTGTGGAAGAGTGGTTTATTCATCTAGATATTTCCATTATTATTATTATTATTATTATTATTAATATTATTGTTGTTTAAATCTTATTTAGATTTCACTTTTCCCCTTATGTTAAACCAATATTGTTCAAATAAGCCATTACATTAAAATTTATTAGCTAAATAATAGTACAACCAAAAGTTTTTTTTTCCAACCTTAACTTCGTAAGTATGCATATTCATAAATATAAAACTATATCACTTGCTTTTTTTTTTTTTTTTTTTTTTTTTTTTTTGTCTTCACGCACATTACAATTGCGTACACGAAGATTTATTTCAGTTAAACGACAGGCAGTGGTCAGTTAAAATGTTAAAAATCTAGGATTAAAAAAATATAGAACTAGAATGTTGTGGTTACCACAAGACTTTCTTTTTATTTTTCTATACAAATTCACGTAGTACAAATTATTTATTAAAATTATTTTCTTTGATGAATGCAGACGATTTTTATTTCAGAGAAGCATCATACTACTAAATGTCAAAAGAAAGTCAATTTTGTGCCGACATCTAAAAATTGCTTTTAAATAATTTCCATTAAAAGTGAAAACAAATAAATAAATAAAAATCGGTAACTTTGTTTTAAATTATTACAGATCTAGGGTTTAACCATTTGGTTTAAAGGTATTGACGAGATCTTTTGAAAGATACCCATACTGAAAATTTACAACCCCGGGGACAACTTACCCCCTAGGAGGAGAGTGATGCTACTACATGCACGCAATTTTTTTTTATAGTTTGTTATTACTATTATAGATAATTCTTACAAATTTAATTAGTTAAAAAATAATTGTCATTTTGAACATTTATATGAAATTTTGTCCTATAATGCCATATTAAACGTTGATTAAATTTTGTTCATTCGTACGACACAGCATCTACAAAATCTGTGACACACACATACAGACAAGCAGACACACAGCCAGCCGCACAGATATTTTCTAAAAATGGTCAAATCGTGTTCAGAATATCTCAAAACGTGTAAATATATCGAGAACTTTAAAAATCCAATGCTTTCGTCCTACTTACATAGAAGAATGTAAAAATCTAGTAAAATATGGAATTCTAAGAGAGGAACACAGTTATACGTGGGTCTTTAATGGCTCTTAATGGTTAGTTCTACGGGAAAATTTAGGACCGGAAAAATCTTGCTCTAATGGGAGATGATCCTGTAATAGAGGTGGACTTTTAGAGAGGTTTCGCTATCTTTTCGAAATTTTACCTAATTCGATTCTAAGTGTGTTAGTAGAACGGTTGGATGCAGCTATATTCCAAAATAAGTGAAGAAAAAAATCTATTAATGTAATTTTAGTTAATAGCTGATAAGCCCATCTTTTCTACATAAAAAAATGACCACAGCTATGAATTTGTTAACAACGTTAATAATTAGTTAAAAACATGTAACTTAACCTTATTAGGGATTGATAATTAATTCAGAGGTTCACAAATACATTGTCTTATATAACACAAGGTTAATAAAACTGATCTATTCTAACTTTTTTGAGGTGATCCGCTAATTTAATCATTAAAAAAAGAAAAAAAAAAAAGAAGACTTTTTGTTTCATATTCTTTTTACTTCCTTATACAAAGTATAAGGAAGTATAGTAATCCCGATTTGCGAAATGGATTTTGCATTTCACATTGCTCGAAAACGAATGATCGCTGAATGTTGCCAATTTTTACGTGTGAGTGTCATGATGTCTAGTTGTACACCTGCAAGTGTCGTCTTAACACGAGCTCTCGTTTTAGAGATCTAAGGGACTTTACACGATTTTTCGTGACGTCTGTATGTATGTGTGTCTGTGTGTGTGTGAGTATGTCGCATAACTCGAAAACGGTTGGACGTAGAAAGTTGCGAATTGGTACATAGGTTTGTTATAATATCTAGTTGTGCACCTCTCTTTTTGGACTTTATATGATTTTCCGTTTTGGAGATATTTAGGAAAATTAGGTTCATAATGGCCAAAATGTATCAAAAAACGGTAATAACTCAAAAACGGTTTGGACAAATCTTGCAATTTATCGAAATCTAAAATTTATCGAAAATATAATTGAATAATTTGAAAGCGATGTTACAATTGGGAAGAAAAAAAAAACTAATAGTCCTCCGTCCTAAACTAAATTCTGCTTTTGCCAGAATTTACACAAAATCTTTTCAAAATGACATTGACATGAGTCCCCCCAAGGCACAACTATGACATGAGTCCCCCCCCCAAGGCCCAACTTTGACATGAGTCTCCCCCCCCAAAGGCCCAACTTTGACATGAGTCCCCCCCAGGCCCAACTTTGACATGAGTCCCCCCAAGGCCCAACTTTGACATGAGTCCCCCCACAAGGCCCAACTTTGACATGAGTCCCCCCCAAGGCACAACTTTGACATGAGTCCCCCCCAAGGCACAACTTTGACATGAGTCCCCCCCAAGGTACAACTTTGACATGAGTCCCCCCCAAGGCACAACTTTGACATGAGTCCCCCCCAAGGTACAACTTTGACATGAGTCCCCCCCCAAGGTACAACTTTGACATGAGTCCCCCCCAAGGTACAACTTTGACATGAGTCCCCCCAAAGGTACAACTTTGACATGAGTCCCCCCAAGGCACAACTTTGACATGAGTCCCCCCAAGGCACAACTTTGACATGAGTCCCCCCAAGGCACAACTTTGACATGAGTCCCCCCCAATGCCCAACTTTGACATGAGTCCCCTCCCCCAAGGCACAACTTTGACATGAGTCCCCCCCCAAGGCACAACTTTGACATGAGTCCCCCCCAAGGCACAACTTTGACATGAGTCCCCTCAAGGCACAACTTTGACATGAGTCCCCTCAAGGCACAATTTTATTTTTTTTTTATTTTTTTTTACGTATGTATTTTTTTTTACGTATGTTATAATTGGGAAGAAAAAAAAACAAATAGTCCTCCGTCCTAAACTAAATTCTGCTTTTGCCAGAATTTACACAAAATCTTTTCAAAATGACATTGACATGAGTCCCCCAAGGCACAACTATGACATGAGTCCCCCAAGGCCCAACTTTGACATGTCCCCCCAAGGTACAACTTTGACATGAGTCCTCCCAAGGCACAACTTTGACATGAGTCCCCCCCCAAGGCACAATTTTGACACGAGTCCCCTCAAGGCACAATTTTATTTTTATTTTTATTTTTTTTTACGTATGTATGCATTTTTTTTAAATATTTTTAGCCAACTGTTTCGGGTCCAGTGACAATGTTTTTTAACATTATGTATATTTCTAAAAGTGAATAAGGAAGTCATGTGGTGCCCACATCAGATTTTTTTATGATGAATTCACACAGATGATAATATTTTGTTGCACAGATTTAACGTGCACGTTAAATTGTGTAAGGTGGGATTTCAACAATCGAGCTACAGAATGAAGCTTCATGAATGTATTCGATATTTTTTAATCAATCGGGCATAATTTCCATAATTAATACTTTCAGTAATCATCTTAATAATAAAAGCCTTGGTTCCATGTTTAACGCTCAATATTAACATAATAGCTACAACAATATATTCTAATAAAGAAAGTAAAATTTTACCCGTGGTTCCCATGCGTGCATTTCAAACAAACAAATGAAAAGGGTAAAATCGCCAGATTTGATGAGGTTAATTATCGCATTGATTTTAGACCTTTTAGAAAAAATACAGATATCTTTAAAATCTAACATTACATAATATGACAATTTTGAATCTTTTATTATATATATATATATATATAATAACAAACAATATTATTGTAAACGTACTTTTAATCGATATAAGTCTATTATAATATTTAAACTATACATAAAGCGTTCGTATTAAAATTCTATATAAGTTTACATTTTCAAAATTATATTGATATTTTCTTTGAGATAACGGCACTAGATAGCAGCACTATACGCTAAATGGAACTACGAAGTGGAAGATACTTTTAATTAAAACCACAAATTTTATATATAAAAAAATAGATATATAATTTATATGATACTTTTAATTGTTCACATATATATAATGATAATCATATATATATCAATTATTAGCTATAAAAATAAATAATATATATATAAAAGTTTTATGTTTTATTTTGAAGGTAATATTTTCTATGAAGTTGCATATGAAAGAATAATAAATTTTGAATAAGAACTATTGCGGATTTCAAAGATTTGTCAAACGAACTTGGGCGTATTCATAGTACATTTACAAAGCGTTACTAAATAATACTACTTATTACTACATAATAGCATAATTTACGACTTTTTGATGGAGGCATATTTTAAATAATTTTTCATTAATTTTACTTAATTTGTCATATTACAAGAAAGAGATTTTACAACAGAGATATGAACCTCATAGAGATAAATTCCGAGATTTTTTATCAAAAAGTTTTTTTTACGCAATTTGAGGGTCGACCAGCAGCCGAGCGGTTCTGCGCTCAAAGCTAGTAGACGTGAGGTACCGGGTTCGATCCCAGGTCGCGCTTGTCGGCCTAGGCGTTCGGTGTGTGTGTGTTTGGTGTTTGGAAATAAGGCTGAATGTAGTATCACATCGATTAATCGTATCGTACTTCAAGTTTCGGTTTAAGTTTGTTAAGACTGTATGGCAAAAGTACTTTTAGAACAACGAAAGTCATATTGACATTTTTTTGTGATTTAAAAATGCAACGAAATATTGTATTTCATCACCGTTAAATTATTGTAAATAGTAAAATATTAATTCTAGTGGAGTCAGAAAAGCGTTGTCTTCATTTACTGAAACAACACATCTGATGACACAGTTGAGTATGTCAGACGACGAGAAGAACAAAGAAACTGAAACTACGTCAGATGTTGCTGTCGCTAGAATTAACGTCAAAGTTCCTACTTTCTGGAAACTAGATTTAAAAACATGATTCCTCTAATTGGAAGCGCAGTTTCGTAATGCGAAAATAACTGCCGACCAAACTGAATCTGATTATGTAATAAGTTCAATTGAATCAGATATTTTGTCGCAAGTATCTGATATTCTGCTTAGTCCACTTCAGGATGAAAAATACCAGGCAATAAAGGACAGGCTAATTTCCTTTTATGCTCACTCGGAGACTCAGAAAACTCAGAAATTACTGAGCGAACTAGAGCTGGGGGATAAAAAGCCATCTCAATTACTATGTGGAATGCGCAATTTGGCATAGTGATAAAGTAACAGATACTTTTTTTAAAAACATTGTGGCTACAACGTTTAACAGTTAATATGCGCAGCATTATATCTGTCAGTGGAGAAGACTTATCAAAATTGGCGACGATGGCCGATAAGATATGGAATTAAATCCCATTATTCCTCAAGTAGCCGCTACTTCGTCCATATCCGTCAGCACAGGACTGATAGAAAGTTTGCAAAAAAAGGTTAGGGAACTTAGTTTACAAGTATGCAAGTTTCCACTTTATCCAAACAACGGCGCAGTTATTATCGTTACCGATCTAAATCAAGAGACAGAAGTCCCAGCGGTAGTAGGCCTCATGATATTTGCTACTGCCATAGAAAATTTGGGGACAAATCTTTTAAATGCAAAAAAAAAAAAAAAAAAAAAAAAAAAAAACATTTAACTTTCCACCAACAGTGCAGGCAAGCAGGTCGGAAAACTAACTCCCCGTCTCTCACAGATGACGGAGGGACAAGGGGTAGAGCTGAGTCGTCTTTTCATCAGCGACAAAGAATCAGCTACCCAGTTTTTAATAAACACCGGGGCGGAACTGTCCGTCCCTTATCCACAGTTAAAAGAAACGTCTCAAAATTAGAATTGTTTGCCGCAAACGGCACGAAGATCAGAACTTATGGTCAAAAGCTACTCAAGTTTGACTTTGCTCTCCGGCGATCATTTAGTTGGTCCTTTGTTATTGCGGAAGGGAACAGACCGATAATAGGTATGGATTTTCTTGCAAATTTTAACCTTTTGGTGGATTCTAAGAATGGCAAGTTAATTGATGGCACTACATTGTTAACTATTAATGGAACCTCTTGCTTTCAAAATTATAATAATATCCCCATTTTAAATGCTGTTAATGATCCATACAAAAATATTATCAATGACTTTCCGGATTTACTAAAACTGAATTTAATTAACAATAAAATTAAAAATCATCATATGGAACATTACATCGAAACCAGAGGCCCACCCGTTATCGCCAAAGCTAGACGGCTATCGGTCGAAACACTTAAAGCAGCTAAAAATGAGTTTGAATTCATGCTCCAAATAAGCTTATGGGTCATTCTCACATAATGGTAAATTTTGTGTCCTTGGCTAAAAAATGTTACTTGAGCAAGTCAGCTATGAAAGTTAAAATTTTTTTTCAACAATTCTTTTCAAGCACTACACTGTGCAGTAATTTGAATATCAAAAAAATTAAAATTTCAATATTTAAAAAAATTTTAAAGTTGTAAATGTCATTACCAAGGCTCGTCCCAAACTCCAAACTTTATTATTTGAACCTTTATTTTAAAGAATTGAAAAATTTAAAAATAAAGCTAACAATTTTCTAGGTATATTTAATGTTTCTATTTTTAATATATTTGGAACTTTAGACATAAAAGAAAAAATTCTATTAATTATTCTTATTTAAAACTTGTCCCTATGTGTAACTGTCATTACCAGGGTGCGTAAGTTTTTTTTCAGTACCTCACTACTAGATGGTGCTGTCATAATTGTCAACCTGTCAAAAGTAAAGTTTTTCATGCACTTACAAGCAGACAAGTTTTTTTTAGTTTAAGTAAATACAAATTATTTCTTTTTGTTGTTTTTGTTCTAAAATTATAGTCAGTGTATTTATTGTGTGTCATTACAAAGTCCATTATTACAGAAATACACAATTAATAAATTTGAATTTGCTGAATGATTTATAAAGATCCTTGGGACCGCATACAGAATAAATATTGCATTAGCTTTTAATTGTTATAATATAGCCATAAATAGGCTTGACATTAAAAATGTCATTACCAAGGTGGTCATTACCAAGGTGTTCTGAAAACATGGTAATGATGTCTAGGAACACGTTAATGACTGTTTTAGACCCTTTTTTCTTTTTTTTTTATTCATTTCATAACTGTTCATTAGCAGAAATTGCCAAAATTCCATTTTATGGACTAATTTAGTCTATCATAAAGCTTTTTGTCTCATTCGACAGACAGTTATAGGATTCATAAAGTGAAAATTATTCCAAAAATCTCACCATTGATATATCATCTAGACATTTTAATTTTTCTGTTTCAAATTAGAATGATAAATACAGCTATCCATAAATAAATGTGTAATTATTTGGCCATTGGTCATTTCTGTGGTTCTGTCTGTCATTACCAAGTTCACAAATGTCATTACCATGTTGCAATGGAAAATTAAAAAATTAATTTAAGCTGTACTTAAGGCAAACGATCTCTGCTGGTAATTTTTTCCTCTATAGGAGACGTGGATAATTGCATTAATGTAAAAAAATCAGGAATTAAAACAATTTTTTTTTTCTGAAACCAATATTTACCATTATCTGAGAATGACCCTTATGCAGGCCATTTATGAGTAACTGGTCAAGCCCACTACATCTGGCTATGATGAAATTGGGTGATTGGAGACCTTGAGAGGACTATCGAGCATTAAACAATGTCATGATTCCTGATAGATATCCTCTTCCATTTTTAATGGACTGTAGTTACATTTTAGCAAGGACGACAGTTTTCTCTTCCATAGATCTCAGTAGAGAGTACCAACAAATTCCAGTTCGTGAGGAAGATATACCGAAAACCCCAATTCTCACGTCTTTTGGCTTATTCGAGTTTTCATTCATGACACTTGGTCTTCACAACGCAGCCCAAACATTCCAACGTTTCATGAACACTGTACTGAAGGGGTTAGAGTTTGTATTTTGTTATTTGAATGATATTCTGATAGCTTCTCCTAACGAAGAATCTCATCGGCAACATGTACGAGCAATACTCCAGAGGCTAAACGAATACGGACTATGCATTAATGCGGCAAAACTTAAATTTGGCCAAACTTAACTTGCATTCCTGGGATACGAAGTATCGGCTGAAATAATTAAACCCCTTCCAACGAAAGTCGATGCAATCACTAATTTACGAATATTTTTAGGTAGGGTGAATTTCTATCACAGATTCATGCCAAATTGCAACAATATTTAACAGCATTGCTCTCGGGTGTCAAAAAGAACTGCAGAAAGCAAATAATCTGGGCGAAAGAAGCAAGAAATGCCTCCAAAGCTTTAAAGGATGCTCTTAGTCATGCCTACATTTTAACCCACCCATCAGAAAAGGCCGAAATGTCATTGACAACCAATGCTTCTGACACTGCTATTGGAGCTGTCTTACACCAAATTGTAAGCAATGCAAAACAACCCTTGCGTTTCTTTTCACGTACTTTGACACCAACACAAAGAAAATATAGCGCCTACGATAGAGAACTATTAGCCATCTACTCAGAAGTGAAGCATTTACAATATATTACAATATATAAAGACCACAAACCAATAACATTTGCTTTCCAACAAGATTTGAAAAAAACCTCACCGCGGCAAACTCGACAATTGTTATACATCGGCCAGTTCGCAACGATAACTGGTATATTCAAGGAGACGAAAATACCGTTGCTGATTCACTCTCTCGTATTGACACCATTTCTGTACCATTTTTTAATCTTGCGGATACTGACAAAAAGAACTTTTGAAAAAATGCACGTCAAAGTTTAGAAATGCAATGAAGTTTAATACTGATATCAGTTGCAATTTTGCTCAGTCAGTTACAATTTTGTATAAAAGTAGGAAGAATCACACATGAAACATCAGAATGATATTCAGAATTTTTCATATTTACACACACACACACATACACTGAAAGAAAATTTTGTAACTGACATCTAGAATCTAAATTGTAACGCTAGAAAAAATAGTTCCATGTCATCCTTATAAATTCTAGTCCCCTTTGAAAGCGAGTTCTAGAAACCTCTATTATAATTCTAGAGCTTTTGCCTATATTCTCGAGGGCAAAGTTATTTAAGAATCTCTGCAAATAAATGAGAATACAAGAGGCGGGTTTCAGCAACTATCTTGGTTTATCATCCAATTCTAGAAAAATAAGCGAGAATTTCTCTCAATACAAAAGATTCAGAATATTTAGATATTTAGATTAAATTGTTAACAATGACTGCATGTAAAGAATATTTTTATAAGGTTTTTTAAACAAATATTATTGTAGTAGCGGTGAATATTTCAACTTAATGATTAAATATACTCTATAACAAAAAACATAGACATTGCGAAGGCTGTGATCCACGCTTTTGGCAATATTTAGTTTTTATCTTCCTTTTTTTTGTTATTCTTTTTTTTTTCTTCTATTTTTATCACTTCTGCACATTGTCATACACGACAACAACAACAACAACAACAACAACAACAACAACAACAACAACAACAAAAAATAAATAAATAAAAAAAAACACACCAAGAAGGAGTAATGAAAATTGGACACAAATTGACATACATACAGGTTGCGATGGAAAATGCAAGATTTTAATGTTTGAATGCCATTGAATAAATATGTGACGCTGCAGTGCATCTTAACTGCGCAACTGCCAAAATATCAAAAATAGAAATTTCTATTCCAGGTAATAAATTCTTTGAGAATTTCATTCCGTCTGCTCAGATAGACAGCAACAGCAACTATGCCTCACATACAGGTGCGCGAACAATATGCGCAGATATCAGCATTTAGGAGAGGAGTGTAGTTGGTTTCACAGAAGTTGGTTGGTCTAATCGACGAATTGTTTAACATTTTGTCTGGAACGATGCCATTACTAGATGATGTTGGCAGAATGGGTGAATCATGGCAAACATAGCGTCAAGAAGGAAACGGTCGACCTAGATAGAGGACAAAACGTGCGACCTGACCGATCGTCAAAGCGGTACATAAAGCCTCAGATTCATCATTATCATCGATCCTACGTGCAACTGGTACTTCAATGACTTCAAAGACCATTAATAGGCGGCTCAGAGAAATGGAGTTGAGTTTATGGAGCCCCTTGCGCCTACTACTATTAAACTATGTACACCGGCATGCCCGTTTTCAGTAATGTCGGGCACGGTCGTCCTGGAATGTCACTGAATGAAGTACAATCATCTACAATAATGCGTGTCTCTCCAATTTGAGCCCCGATGATCAGCGAAGATGTGTCCTGGAGATGCCGCAGAAAAGGAGGGGGATCCCAATCTGACTTTCGCCAGCCATACGCCCCGACAATCAGGAGTGATGGTCTAAGGTGCCATTTCATTTCATAACAGGACTCCTTTGGTTGTCATCCGCGGCACATTTACAGAACAGCGGCACGTCGATGAAATTCTATTCACCGTTGTGTTGTCCTTCATATCACGCCACCTTGATCGTATATTTCAGCATGATAATGCGCTCCCACGCACGGAGGTACTTTCTAATGCTTGTTTTCTTTTTTGTCCAACACAACCTTCGCCAGCAAAGTCGCCAGATCTCTCCCCCATTGAGGATGTTCGAAGCATTATGAAATGAGCCCTACACCAGCACAGAATTTTGCCAATCTAACGCACCAATTAGGAAGAATTTGGCACAATATCTCGCAGGAGGACATTTGCCAATTCTATCAACCAATGTCAAGCCGAATGTCTGCTTACATAAAGGCCAGAGGGGGACCAACGCGTTATTGACTTGTTCACTTTGTGAAGCTCTTTTTCTTGATTAAATCATCCACATTGTCTGAAACTGTAATCATTTGTTTTTCTCTACATGTGCAGTACATCTGCCAATTTTTGTTTCATTCGGATAACTCCTTCTTGGTGCGTCTTTTTTTTTTTTTTTTTTTTTTTTTTTTTGTTATAGAATGTAATCAGAAAAATGAACGAATTTTAAAAAGACATAAAATAATTATTGAAAGAAAAATCAAGAACGAAAAATCATGGGATTCACATGGATCACACAGGTCAGCGAAATCGTACTTTTCAAATTTTCCCCCACTGTAATGCACCATTCTAATGTATTTTGATACGTTGAATTCAGAAATGCTTGTCTTTTCATCCTATCATGTAAGGGTTTTTCACAAACTAAGGATGAATATCGGAAAAATTCTCACAGAAGCTATAAGAAATTCGAAACTATTTATGTATAAAATACATCAAAATAGGCTATTACTTGTACATTATCTTTTAAATATGTTTCGTTACGCTGAAGTTCCCTTTAGGGCTTTTTCTCCAGTGCATGGCTTGAGTGCCTTGAGAGGGAGGGGGTGTCTCTGTGCAACGTAACATCCAACAATTATCTGCTAACATGTTAACACCCCATCGTCCTTGATACTTCTTCTATATTCCTTTGATGTCTTAATGAAATAGTTCTCCTTGATCTTTACTCAAATTACCCAGATTTTACTGTAAATAACATAGATGGAAGTTGAAAAATTTGAGATTTAAGCTCAAAAAATCTCTTTTTTTTTTTGCCAAAACCGTACGTGATGGAAATTTTTGAGTAGTTTTTTCTTAATCAGCATCCAAAAATACACCAGAAAAACACATTATCTTGAAGAAAAAAAGCAGACGTGTGTTATTAAGTAATCGGAGACGTGTGGTATCTTTACCTGTACGTACTGGTTGCATAATTTAATCTTCAATGTATTTCGCTTATGTAATCACACAAATGACAGACAGACGGAGAGAAAGACAGATAGACTAACTGAATTTATAATCTCTCTTAAACATTGCTGGAAAGTATTAAAAATGCTTAACAAACACGGATATGCAATTCCAATTGTAACCTCCATGTATTTGAATAGTTTAGAGTGACCCTGTAAATTTTAACGCCAAACATACAATACTCTATAGAAAACATTTTCAAAACCATATAAATAAGTCAATTTCATAGTTATTTGTGCTGTACAAAGTTATTTAAACAAGATATATAAATGCCTCTCATAGAGTGTAATGCATTGGCATTCTTTTGGTTGACTCTGCTCATAAACCAGCTCAGCTATGCTATTAATATCATTTTGAATAGGTAACATTTGACAGTGAACTTAAATAACCTATAACAGTTTGAAGAAATACTGAAAATAATTTTTTGGATGTTAGAGCATGCATAGATGGGCAGATAGACAGATGAACAGAAACACAGAAAGGTAGACAAATTAAATTCACAATCACTATTAGAATGTGTTAAAAGTAGCTTAATAATAATAATTAAAAAAAATGCAATTTTCACGTATAGCCCTTAATATGCTTGAATATTTTTGTTCGGCCATGTAAATCTTAATGCTAATCATCTATGTTCTATAGAAATATATATATATATATTTGTGCATATGAATAATACATTTTAATTTCAAAATAATTTAGTATTAAAATATGGTTTATAGAATTACCTCTCATAGAACGCAATGGTTTGGTATCCTTTCGGTATCCCTGTACAGAAACCTGTGGCGGTATTTACCCTCATTTTCAATAGGGAACATCCCACAGAGAACTGGAATAACCTACATCAGTTTCAAGAAATTTCATGAAGATTTACGATTGAGCGTGGACGGACAGACAAACAAACCGAAGTCAAACTCTTTTCAACTTTGTTGGAATGTGTTAATAATAACAATAATAAAGCCATAGATAAGATTACAGTATAAAATTATGTTACTAGATGACATCGTTTAACGGCCCTCTTCACTTACTGTCGCCGGAAGCCCGAGCCAATGTTATTCTATGGGGAAATTTTCTTTACAAATAACTTATTAACTTATACATATTTTTAAATTCTGTTTTCACATTCAGAAAATTCCCAACTGTTAAACTGACGGACCTTTTTAAAATAGTATATATATATGTATTTTAATATTTGGTTTTGAAATTGCAAAATGAAAATATTTGACATATTGAAAATTCGTATTTTGCAGCTTCAAAATAAAATATAAAAATTTAAAAAATAATTTTTTAAAAAAGGTCCGTCCATTTAACAGCTGGGAATTTTCAGAATGTGAAAACAGAATTTAAAAATATGTATTTGTTAATAAGTTATTTGTAAAGAAAAATTTCCCATAGAATAACATTGGCTTCGGCTTCCGGCGGCGGTGAGTGAAGCGGACCCTTAACTTAAAGTTAGACGATTTTCAATTTCTTTACGTGAATATTACTTGTTTACTGACCGAAGATGTTGTGCCTACAATCGATGCACTTATTGTTGTAAATGTTGCAGCTTTCGTGAAACCATATGCCATAAGTAAATACATTTAATCCAGTCACTGTTCGAAAATATCTTATAGAACAGTTCCAGATATTGAATGCAATCATCATCATTGCCCTGTCATTATCAATAATCTGCGCTGTGTTGCCAACTTAAATTTTGCCATGTCCCTACTGTTAGCGCAAAATGTCCCTACACAGACGATAAAATTCCCTACTTTAGTGAAAAATAATGAAAAAAGTGGAAAAGTTAACAAAATCCATTAAAAATCCTATAAAATGTCTTAGAAAAGTACCCAAAAAGTCGCTATGAAAAAATTCGTCCCTACATCAGGGACATAGGATTAAGAGGGGGCTCAGGGGGATCAAGCCCCCTCTAACGAATATCACGAAATTTCTTTTTAATGACAAATGAAAGTTGCAGTAAATGATTTAAATAATTCAAATGCATTTATGAAAGAAATATGAATTATTAATCACGAACTTTCAATAGTTTTCTTTTAATTTTTTCAAATCAAATTTTTAAGAATGGTCTCTTTGTACAAGAAGTGAATTCCGGTCAATAATTTTGTGTGATAAGCAAATACTGTCATCTTCATCAAGTTGAATTAGATTATATACTACAACTATCGAATAAAATTATGCATGAATATATGAGTACATTTTGCTGAGAGTTTATAGAATTTTCAATATCCAATTTTAAAATATCGTATCGCATTCATAATAAAATCTTTTTGTAAAAAAAATAGAACCGACTCCAAAAAGCAACTACTATTCAAACAAATTAAAAAAAAAAAAAAAATGAATGAAATGAAACTAAATTGCGCCTAAAAGTATAAAATAATTTCCTTCGCCAAACAACCTATAACACTACAATTAATCATAACTTTTGAAGTCGGCGCAAAATTAAATAAAATTTAATTAGTTTTTAAAGGTTTGTTTTTAGATCGGTAGCAACAAATGCTGGTGTCTCGAATGATCCATTTTCATGTTTCCTTTATTATTTTATCACTGTATACAATTGGTCCATTGGTAACATCTACACAGAACAGTGATCATTCTTCACAATGCGGTATTTATGTTTCTACGAAGTTAGAGTTTCCTTTACAAATTTGATATAACTTTGATAACTATAATCCTTGGTGGCTTTTGGATTATTTGGCGTTCAAAGCGTATTGCAAAAATATACACGCAAGATGAATATTTTCATAATATGTTTTGTATGAAGTATTGTTTCATATTCTTGATTACTCTCTTAATATACCTTATCAAATTAATCATGATATCCCAAAGAAATTAAACGTGTTTGCCAGTAAATTTTGCGATTTTTCTTTCACCAAGGACGTCAGATACCAGCATCTTCGCCAACTTTTGCTGCTTACGAAATCTTATTTGTTTTCTTGAATCAAAATTGTTTTCGGCAGCGTTTTGCAGGTGACAATGTGAGATGGGTATTTTGAATAGAATTTGATATTTGTATTGAATAAAATTATCAATTTTTATTTAATTTTGCGCCGACTTCAAAAGTTATGATATTGTAGTGTTATAGGTTGTTTGGCGAAGGAAATTATTTTATACTTTTAGGCGCAATTTAGTTTCATTTCATTCATTTTTTTTTTTTTTTTAATTTGTTTGAATAGTAGTTGCTTTTTGGAGTCGGTTCTATTTTTTTTACAAAAAGATTTTATTTTTCTCTTTTCAGTGAAAACTTATTCATATAGCAGAACATCAAAAGACGTTCGACGGCAGATTCACAAATCACAACTTCCACGAAAAGTGACATAACTCTAAAAAGGGTTTATGTCACTGAAAAATACATGAAATGCACCCAATGTGAACAAAAATGTTACATCTCCATCTAGAAAGTTATCCACTCGAGAGACAGTTGTGGCAGTTTTATTCTAGTCAAGTTATTTTTAAATTGATTTTTCTCAAATGTTGCATTTTTAAGTTGTGTCACTTTTCTTGCCTTTATCGGATATGAGCAAAAAAACTATCTATTGAATGAACATACGTTAAGTTAAAAAGTCTTTAGAAATGCAAAGAACGGATACGCTGTATTCGTAACCAAAAATTCTGTTAGGCATATATATTGAATTTTACAGTGAATACGTGTCACCCGCTACGCTGGAATTTGCGCAGCGTAAAGTTCAAACAAGGAACAAAATATGCATTGCAGCTGACGGACAGAAGTTTCAACATCGATACTTACATACTGCTTTTACCAGTGTAGTTGCATGCGTTCAGCAGTTAAAGTGAGAACAGACTTTTGTGAGTATCCTGTAATTTGTTTATATCTTAATGAAATCATAATGAAGCCTATTTCAGGCCAAGATCATTACGACAACAAAAAAAGTATTAAAATTAAATCATTTCTTACGAAGTTATAAGCTTACAAATTTCAACAACAACAATGAGAAACATGGTTTGTATTGAGAACCTCTTCCTTTATGAAATCGTTTTAAAACGTCTATGCGTTAATCGATGTAAGCGCTTATAATAACCATACTTTGAATTTTACATAGCATAAATGTCACCCGCTATGCTACAACATATGCAATGTCGTTCAAGTGTGCACAAAATAAGAGATTGTGAACAAACAACTGCGCGTTTTAAGCGTTCTGTTTTTATCATTAACGTCTAAACTATCTTTTCGTACTAAATCGATGATGCTCTGCAATTTTATAATTCACTTTTTTCCCCTGTCTTGAACTGTTTCCAAGATAGGAACGCTAACTCCACTGTTTCGCACCAGGTAACGCTGTAGGCGGTTGAATCACGCAGGGCATATCCACTTTATTATACCTACATACCACTTTTATGATTATAGCTGCAGCTGTTCAGCAGTTAAAAGAGTTAGGACTGACCTTTTTGGGCACCCTGTATTTTCTTTTGATCTTAAAGATATTGCAATGGGACCTATTTCAGACTAAGACCTTTACAATAAAACAAAAAGTATCAAAATTGGATTATCTCTTCAGAAGTTATGAGCTAACAAACAAAAATAAAAACAAAAAAACATACGGTGTGAATTGAGAACCACCTCCTATTTAAAGTCGGTTAATTAAAGCATCTCTTACGAAGTTATAAGCTTACAAACACCAACAACAACACATAGCTCGAATTAAGCTCGAATAACACCTCTTTTCTGAAGTTGGTTGAAAACGACTTTGCGCTAATCGATGTGACCGCTTACAGTAACAGTATTTTGAACTAGGGAGCCTTTATATTATCTAATTAATTGTATTGCCTTGACAATGTCTAAAAACTGTCTTTTCGTGGTAAATCGATGATGCTCTACAACTTCGTAAGTAACGTTTCTCCCATCTTGAACCGCTTTTGAGATAGGAGCGCTGATTCAGCTGTTTTTCGCCAGATGGCGTTTTATTTTCTTTAGATTGTAAAGATATTACAATGGGACCTACTTCAGACCAAGATCTTTACAACAAAACAAAAAATATCAAGTAACCGTATTTTGAACTATATAACGTATGTCTCACCAGCTACGCGACAATGTGTGCAATGTAGCTCAAGTGTGCATAGTGTAAGAAATTGCGAACAAACATATGCACGTTTTTAGCATTGTATTTTTAGCATCGATGTCTAAACTATCTTTTCGTACTAAATCGATGATGCCCTGCCATTTTATAATTCACTTTTCCCCCCTGCCGTGAACCGTTTCCGAGATAGGAACGCTAGCATGAATGTCTAAACTATCTTTTTGTACTAAATCGATGACACTTTTCAACTTTGTAACTCACTTTTTTCCCTAGAACCGATTTCTAGATAGTAACACTAACTCCGCTATTTTCCACCAGGTGGTACTGCAAGCGGTTTAACCTTGTACTGCATGGCCACTTCGCTATACTTACATACCATTTTTAACACTATAGCTGCAGCTGTTTAACAGTTAAAAGAGTTGGGACTGATTTTTATGGGCACCCTGTATTTTCTTTAGATTGAAAGATATTACAATGGGACCTATTGCAGACCAAGACCTTTTCAACAAAACAAAAAGTATTAAAATCGGAGCATCCGTTCAGAAGTTATGAGCTAACAAACATAAAAAAAACATACGGTTTGAATTGAGAACCTTCCTTCTTTTTTGAAGTCGGTTAATAAAAAAAGAAAAGAAAAAACTTACGAATGACAATTACATAAATTATTTTTACATATACACACACGCAAAAGCTATTTCTCTTTCTCTTTTTTTTTTTTTGTTCTTTTCCAATTTTTTATGTTTACATTATTCGATAGTGATTTAAAATCTGAGAACAATGTTTGAGAAACATACAGGGCAGTTATGAAGGTGTTTGGAGTTCAATTACTGGAAATCTATTGCTCAAATGGTATACCAAATATCTGAAAACATTACCGAGTAGATAAAAAAAGCATAGTTAACTAGATAGGCATATAGTTGAGTAAAATGAAGATAAATAGCTAGACCATCAGACAAACAAACAAACAAAAAATAAAATATAGAATAATACACAAAAATCACATACACACATATTTGACATCTATATAAGCCACAGAGAAGAATTAAAATCTAAGCACAGATCAAATCTTTAACAATAAAAGTTTTAGTATAGTTGAGAAGGAGAAGACTAAATAGAAATACACTGCTCACATTATGATTAACCGAATACTTTAATAATCGATGTACACGGAGGAGAAAAAAAGTTTACATAAAAAAAAAAAAGTAAATCATACATTTTTAGAGACGTACATATTAAATTAAATGTGAGTATAAATTATAAATAAATAGAGTCAGTTAAACTTATTAACATTTAAAAAGAATACTGACGGATGAAATGCTAATCTCACATATTAAGTAGAAAAAACTTCTCTTGAAAAGTAATAATGAGAAGTATATAAGAATTTAAAATAATTGCAATTTTTTAATTAAAAATACTGAAAAAAAAAAAAAAAACTAAACAAGAGAAACATTAATGGGGATTTTTAATTTTCTCTGTATAACGCCTAGGGAGCATTCGTTTTAAAATTTCCAAGAATATAAATTAGAAATTAGATTAAAAAAAAATATATATATATATAAACTATTCATTAAATATTCTATTTCCTTAATTTATCTTTCAGTTTCTAGTAATAAATATTCAATAAAGCTAATTTTCATTATCATTAAAATGAAATTGAAATATATTTCAACCCTTCTGTTAAATTAAATTGGCTGAAAGAAGAGAAAATACGCTATTTCTACATTAAATTTATTTATTATAAGTTCATTATTTAACTGGTGCGCACTACAAAGAGAAAATAAATAACTAAGTAACAATAAAATGGCAAAGCTCCCTCTCAAAACAATTGCGTTGAATGAAATTAGTAAAGTATCAGAGTAAAACAAAATAAAATACGAGATTAAGTGAAAGAAAATGTGGAGTGACTCCACTCATCTTTCCGAACATTAAGTAATTAACGTTCGTACAAATAAATGAAAGTAAGACAAGTCCCTGTAGAAAAATTATAAGTTCTAGATTCACCAAAATCAATAGGGGTTCATGCTATGGTGACCTATAACATACGTACAAACTTTCAGTTCATTCGAACAAATTGTTTTGGCGCTATCATGTTCACTCACTCACACACCTACATACATCATCATAAAAACAGCAAAAATGAACCTAGGGGACCTCAAAACATATAGAAACACCAAAACCTTAAAGACAAATTTTTGACATGATTACAACACTTTTCTTGCATATTTATTTTCGGAAAGTAAAAATAGGTACAATAATTTCAATTGAAATTTCTACATTCGAATTTCTTTTTCCTTCGCTAAGTTGAAAAGAAAGCTAAAACTAAAATAACTATTCAAATTTAAATGAGCTGAAATATTCACTTTGATAACTTTCATTATTAAAATGTAAGAATAATAATAATAAAAATAAACAAATTTGATAGGTGTAAAAAGATGATTATTTTTTAAACCTAAGCGTAAATTCTTTGGGAGTATAGAATTTCATCACTGTAGCCTATGGATCTTAAGTAATAGTAATTTTCGGTTAGTTTACATACCACAGGACACATTAATTTTATTAGTAGTAAATTTCATTATAAAAAAAGCACCACGGAACTGGCGTTTAAAAATAAGCAGTACAAAACTTTGAATAAACGCCATAAAATGCAAGAACTCGCAACAGATGTTTCGGGTCGACCGTTCGACCGTTCGTCAGACGATCAAAGTAAGTACAAATGCTGGAAACAAAGCGGCAACCTACTTTGTTTGCCTGACAAAGGATCGTGTCTTCTTTCGACCCGAAACAACTGTTGCTGGTTCTTGCATTTTATAGTAAATTTCATGCTTAATGAAAATGAATTATTTTCTTTGCTTTTCATCTCCCCTATCCCGTTTCCCCCTAAAACTTTTTACTTCTTTCTTTTTACTTTTTCTGTTTTTCTTTTCATGATTTTAACAATACGAAATCTTCATTTTATTCTATACACTACAAAACAAATAAGATGTTTTTATTTAGTTTTTTATTTATTTGTAAAAAGATAACACTGCTACACAAGTTTAAAAAATATAAATTTGAATAAAAATGAATGACAGTTGTTCAAAGTTCCTATCTATAATTATAAATTCGGTAACTATCAACCCCTGTAAATGCCTCATCGTTTGAGTCGAACACACCAATAGTGACTTTTCTGAGAATGATGATGTTTGTTACTACGATATTATATTTACATATACACTAAAGAGTATTATAAGGTACATGGACGATGACTGTTTAAAATAAAAATTAATGATTAGAAACTATTTTAAATTGATTGAATTTCATCTGTTTAAGGTTCGTGAGATACAGCGTCCACAAAATTCGTGATA
Organism: Salticus scenicus; assembly: GCA_963930645.1. Classification (NCBI taxonomy): domain Eukaryota; kingdom Metazoa; phylum Arthropoda; class Arachnida; order Araneae; family Salticidae; genus Salticus; species Salticus scenicus. The sequence continues at coordinate 106,541,778 of OZ005650.1, read as the reverse complement.
CACACACATACAGAGACAGACAGACATTTTCTAAAAACTATCAAATCGTGTTCAGGACATCCCAAAACGTGTAAATCCATCAAAAACTGGAGCTCGAAAATTTTCACGAATCCAATACTTTCTCTATATATACATATAGAAGAAAGTAAAAATTTCACGAATAATAGATAATATATAAAAATTTGAAATGAGTTTTGAATAAAAATAAATAAGTGAGAGTAAAACTGAGCAAAAGACAATAACATAAGATTTTTATTTTTCTCTGTAAAAGGTCTAGGGAAAATTTGTTTTAAAATTTTGAAAAATGAAAATAATAAAACAGATTTAAACTAGTATGTTGTGGCCACCACATGACTTTCTTCTATATTTTCCTATACAAATTCACTCAGTAAAAATAATTTATTAAAATTATTATTTAAAAAAAAATATCTTCCATGATAATGCAGACGATTTCCATATTAGAGAAGTAGTATAACACTAAATATCCAAAAAAAGTCCATTTTATTCTCAATAAAAAAAAAAAAAAAAAAAAAAAATTCTATTTTTTTTTCGTTAAAAGTAAAAAAAAGTCTATAACTTTGTTTTAAATTATCACAGATCTATAGTTCAATAATTCGTTTTAAAGGTATTGACGAGACCTTTCGAAAGATACCCATCTTGAAAATTTACTCCCCCCACGGGGTTAAGCGATGCTCCCACATGCACAACATTTTTTTCCTAGTTAACTACTACAATTATCAATAATTCATATTAATTTTACAATCACAAGTTAAAAATAACTCTCATTATGTACATTTATACGAAATTTTGTCCTATACTGCCATGTTAAAAATTTAGAAAAATGCGATTACAGCGCCACCTGTTGAGCGAATGATCCCCAAATCTAATCAGCGCCAATTTATGTCAGGGTCCAACTAAATACCAAGTTTGGTTAAATTTCGTTCATTGGTTCATGAGATACAGCGTCCACAAAATTCGTGATACATACACACAGACAGACATTTTCTAAAAACTATCAAATCGTGTTCACGACATCCCAAAACGTGTAAATCCATCGAAAACCGAAGTTCGAAAATTTTCACGAATCCAATACTTTCTCTGTATTACATATAGAAGAAAGTAAAAGTAGAAATTATTCATTAAATATTCTATTTCCATAATTTATCTTCCCGTTCACAGCAATAAATATATTCAATATATCTCTGTTTCTGATTATTATTAAAATTAAAATTAAATAGAAGTCAATTTTTTAAAATTAAAATGGCTTTAAGAAGAGAATCTGCACTATTTCTATTATAAATTTATTAAATCCATTATTTATCTGATGCTTCACAAAGAGAAAATGAATAAATAAGTAACAATAAAAGTGCATCGCTCTCTCTCAATGTACTGCACTGAATAAAATTAATAAAGTACCAGAAAAAAACAAAATAAAATGAGAGACTAGGTGAAAAAAATAAGTACAGTAATTTAAATTGATGAATAGATTCTATATTCTGAAATTTTTACATTCAACTTTTTTTTTCCTTCACTGACTGAGTTAAAAAGAAAAACTAAAACAAAATTCACTATTCAGAAGTTAAATGAGCCGAAATATTCATTTTGATAGCTTTCATTATTTAAGTGCAGTAATAATAAGTAATAAAAGAATAATATAAATGGATATATGTAAAAGAGATTGTTATTATTTTTTGGATCAAAGCGTAATTTTCCTGAAGTGAGGCGTTTTCTCACCACTAATTTTATCTACCGCAGACAAAGGTAACTTCTGGTCAGTGGTGTATTAAATATTACACAATGTGGGGAGAATTAATTTTATTAGCTCTAAATTTTATGCTTAATCAAAATAAATATGAAATGGAAACATGTTTTTCCTTATTTTGCTTTTACTTATTTATTTTTGAAAAATTTCACTTCACCACTTCAGGAACCTTTTTTTCATGACTATAAAAACGCGAATTCCCCCTTCATTCTATACAATACAAAGAAATTGTTTTGTAATTTTTTTATTTCCTGTAAGATAAAATTGAAACATAATTTTAAAAATAATCAGATGGGAAAATAGATTGATGATGATTGTACAAAGGTTTATTTAAAGACTCAGTGGCTTTCAAAGACATTGAAGGCTTCAATCGTTTAATTTAAATACATCACTGACGACTTCTGAGAATAACAATATGTCTGACGGTGATATTATAATTAAACTACAGATAGGGTTCATGCTCATACTGACCTAGATAACCTGGAATTGTTAGGGAAACTGACTTAAAAAATGCAAATTTTACCTGACTTTAAAAAGTCAGGTAAAATTTGCATTTTAGCATAAAATCTTAGAAGAGCCAGGGAATTTTTCTGATGCACAACTTATCTTGAAGATATGCATAATTTTTTTGCCCAAATGACTAAATTTTTAACGTGTGGTAGAAAATGGAATAAAATTTATCTGGGTTTATTTAAAGAAATAATCTGGTGTGTCACTCACACGACTTTCTCTTACCCTGAAATTTAATACTATAAATACAGGTTGGAGATTAAGAGATAAAATAACGAGTACTGTTATGTAAACCTATGTTAAACAATTCATATTAGGCTTCTGAAGAGTTTTATATGATAATTAGTTCTGTGTGAGGGGGGCTACCGCCCCCCTCAACCCCCCGTTTCATTAACGCACCTACATTTATATAGAATTTAATTCGGTTATTAAAAAACATTTCACTTTTTAAAAAATAATTTATTAAAATTATTATTTAAAAAAATTATCTTTTATGATAAGGCAGACGATTTCCATATTAGAGAAGTAGTTTAACACCAAATATCCAAAAGAAGTCCATTTTATTTTCAATATTAAAAAAAAAATTACGATTTTTTTTCTAAGTTTTTTTTTTCGTTAAAAGTAAAAAAAAATCGATAACTTTGTTTTAAATTATCGCAGATCGATGGTTCAACCATTCGTTTTAAAGGTATTTTCGAGCTCTTTTGAAAGATACCCATCATGAAAATTTACTCCCCTCGAGGGGGAACTCCCCCCCCCCCCCAGGGGGGGAGGCGAGGCTCCTACATACACAAAAAAATTTTCCCAGTTAACTGTCTCTATTACAAAAAATATATATTTGTTTCATTTGGTTTAGTGCAGTCTATAGACGTTAAACTCTATTTTCCTGCAATTTCCCCCATAGACGTAATGTATTAGAATTCTCTTGATTGTCCCTGTACACGAACCATTTGCTTGATCTTAACGAAAAGCTTACTGTAGCATCCCTATGTGATACACATTTAGAATACCAAGTTTGAACTTTCTGCCATAATTTGTTTTTGAGATATGCTGATAACAGACAGACACACACACAGACACACACACACACAGACACACACACACACAGACACACATACACACAGACACACACACACACAGACACACAGACCATTTGCTAAAAACATGATTTTCGTATTCAGGGGACCTCAAAACGTGTAAATATAACAAAATCTCGCGTTCGAAAATTTGAGCCAAAAACAATACTTTCTCTACCTTATGGGTAAGAGAAAGTAAAAAAGGGGTGGGGGTGAGGGTGTGGGTACTAAAAACGATTTTTGAAATGAGTTTCAAAACACCCCTACCAAGAAAACAGACTATTTTATAGAGACTCAAGGTCTAAACAAAATATATATAGATTCTATTCTTTCAAATAAAAATGCTTCTATTTAAGAGTGGGTTTTTAATAAACATATATTTTTGCAAAACAGAGCTAAAATATTTTAAATTGCACCAAGAATCATTTATGATGATATAAAAGTCTGAGATGGTATTCAAAATGTAGAAATAACGAAGAAAATAATGAATGACCATAAAATGGCATGAATGTGCTATCATAATTTTTTGGATGAGCAAAGAAAGTTTTAGCAGAAAATCTGAAAGAACTTGAAACAGTAAAGCTGAAGCACAAATTAAAGTTCTAAAGCTATTGCAAATAAATAAATAAATAAATAAACTAAACTAAAAGTATAGATTATTATGTTGCTTTATTGTCAAAGGAAACGTAAATGTGCAGATATTGAATTAAAGTAAAAAAAAAAAAAAAAAAAAAAAAAAAAAAACTAGCTTAGTTTTGTGTTTATTCTCATGTAGTAAAAATTATTTATTTGTAATAAATGTAGTTAATTACGTATTTGTAGACTTTTTTTTTTTAATATGGTAATCTGGAATTTAGACTCGAAAATTTTCACTTGCATATGACTACATACAAGCTAAACAACTCGCTTTTTTTCTTTTTATAAACCTTTTTTTTTTTTTTTTTAAACCCGTTTTAATTTTAGATCGTCATGAGCACAAATTTTATTACCGAAAATTGCGTTTTTCTGTAATTTGAACTAAAGTCAAATAACAGCAATATGATTTTGCATTTTGAGAATCAACTGCAGAAGTATGGCATGCGTCAGAAATTAACCCGTTAGCGCCGAGTGTCCTCATTTGAGGACAGCTAATAAAATGGACGTATATTTTTTGTGATTTCTTGCAATGATTTCTGCTTTTTAGTGACAGTTTATAGTGTCACTCTAAATGATCCCTGAAAGTTTTATGTGCCTACTATCAATTATTATTTTATAATTTGGATAGTCATTTTATGATTTTTCATTCGTCGCACATATATTTGCTTTTTGCGCAGGTACACTAACTTAAATAAAGTTGAATAATAATACATATTATAATACTTTACTTTCGAGATCTTTGTCAACATATAACAGGAAATTAATCTGTTATCTCAAATTTTTTTTATCTCGAAGTTTTCTCGCTAGAACACTAAACGTCAATAAATGATGATAGGTTTTAAATTTAAAACTATCAGAAGAATTGTTTAAGTTAATATATTTTACTGTCAGTTGTCTATATTAATTTAGAAGTGAAATAATCAGCTAATAATATTTTGTAAAATTAATTCGGGCGTTAACGGGTTAAATACAAAAAGCAGAATTGCAATGAAATAGCAATTTGCAATTCAATAGCAATATTTAATTTGCAATGAAATAGCTATATATTTCGGGAATGATTTTTAGAAACTAGTATTAATTTTGTTGATTAGCGATGAAATACTTGCCTACTTTTGTAACTAAAGATGACAAAAAATGTAACTATAGATGACAAAACAATTTTTTAACAATAAGAGGGGATTTTATTCATTTTTTTTTTCTCTTTAGTCAGAAGTCTCTTTAGTTAGTCTCTTTAGTTCCACATTCTGACGATTGGCTTAAACAATATCGTGTTTTATTTACCAAATAATCGCAAACAAGTGGAACTTTCAACATTGATAGGGGAAAAAAGAACATTTAACTTAGGAAAAACTTAGGGATCAACTTAGGAGAAATTCAAGAAAAAATTGCCAAGTAATCTCAAAGTATCTATTGGTCATTCAAAAATATTTTAAAATTTCAGTTTTTAGGTGTAATGGAATTTCTCTAAAGAACAACTGGAAAACATAGAAAAGTAAGAGAACTTTTTTCTGCCGTTTGAGTATGAACCCTGACAGAGTATGCGTGTGTAAAGATAAAATGCCCATTAACAGATGTAAGTAATATAAAGCTGAAGGAGTTTAATTTTAAAAGATTTTAGAACAGTTGAAAAAAAAAAAAAGTTAAGTGTCTTAGTATTTTTATTTTTTTCAAAAATTTTTAATGGAAAAATACATTAATATAGAAGTAGTTTATGAAATGAAAGAGAGAATCAAAACTTATTATGATGTTTTTCATTACTTAACATTAATTATTTATTTTTTTTCAACTGTAGGCTAGATTCATGTAATTATATAGCGTTTGTTTGAAGCACACCGTTTTAAGATGGTTTTTGATAACTAATTATGATAAGAAGAAAAAAAAAAAATCTGAGCATAGATCAAATCTTCAAAATAAACAAATTTGGCGGTTGAGGGAGAAAGAGAGGACTAGAATTGATGTAAATATACACAGCTCTTATACAGATTTTCCAAACACTTTAGTACTTGATAAATGCATAAAAAAGTTTACACAAAGGAAGTAAAAAATAGTTAATATTACTTTAAACGTGCGTGTAGCTGGCAAATAAAAATTAAAGTCAATTGGTTAGATAGACTTCATAATAAATAAAATGAAAGGGGATTGATTAAAAGTTAGCCTAATATTAACAATTAAAAATAACTTATGAATAACAGATTACATATAAAAATTTAAAATAATGTGTTCTGAATTGTAAAAAAAAAAAAAAAGTGAGAGAGAGAGAGAGAGAGAGAGAGAGACGAAGCCAGAGAAAATAATTCAAATTTTTAATTTTCTCTATAAAATGGCTAGGGAAATTTCGTTAAAAATTTTAAAAGCGAAAATAAGAAAGCAGGCTCTTAAAATGGAAACTATTAATTAAATATCCTATTCACATAATTAATGTTGTAGTTTATAGCAATGAACATTCAAACAGGCTTAATTCTCATTATTATTAAAATTAAAATTAAATAGAAATAAACTTTCTCATAAATTGAATTAATTGCAAGAAAAGAATCTCTTTCTGTTTCAAACGTATTAAATACATTATTTATCTGATATGCACTACAAAGAGAAAATAAATAAATGAATAATATTAAAAATGCACAGTTTTTTTTCTCCCCAAAGAAATTGCTCTGAATGAGCTTAGTAAACCATCAAAATAAAACAAATTAAAATGGAAGACTAGGTGAAAAAAAAAATAAGTACAGTAATTAAAAATGATGAATAGATGGAAATTTTTGCATTCGTTTTTTTTTTTTTTTTTTTTTTTTTTCTCCGCTGAGTGGGAAAGCAAAACTGAAACAAAATTCGCTATTCAGAAGTTAAATGAGTCGAAATATTCCTTTTGATAACTTTCATTGTTTAAGTGCAATAATAATAACAAGTAAAAAAAAAAAAAAAAAAAAAAAAAAAAACTGAAATTGATGGCTGTAAAAGATTGCTATAATTTTTTTTTTTTTTTTTTTTTTTTTTTTTACCGCAAGTAAATTTCATGTAATGAGGAATTTTCTCACCATATTAATTATATGGATCATAGACAAAAGTAACTCCAGGTCAGTGGTGTAACGCATTGAGGCACGTTAATGTAGAAAGAATTAGTTTCATTAGCTCTAAATTTTATGCTTAATTAAAATAAAGGAAATTAAAATAATCTATTCTCTTTCTTGTTTTGTTTCTCCTTACTTTATTTATTTATTTAATTTTTCAAGAACTTCGAATTTACCACTTTATGAATCCCCCCCCCCTTTTTCCCCCCATGATTTTAGCATTAGCATTTTTGATTAACATTTTTACTTTCACTTACCCACAAGGTAGAGAAAGTATTGTTTTTGGGTCAAATTTTCGAACGCGAGATTTTGTTATATTTACACGTTTTGAGGTCCCCTGAATACGAAAATCATGTTTTTAGCAAATGGTCTGTGTGTATGTCTGTATGTCTGTGTGTCTGTTTGTTATCAGCATATCTCAAAAACAAACTATGGCAGAAAGTTCAAACTTAGTATTCTAAATGTGTATCATATACGGATGCTACAATAAGCTTTTCGTTAAAATCAAGCAAATGGTTCGTGTACAGGGACAATCAAGAGAATTCTAATACATTACGTCTATGGGGGAAATTGCAGGTAAGTAGAGTTTAACGTCTATAGACTGCACTAAACCAAATGAAACGAAAATATATTTCTTGTTATAGAGATAGTTAACTGGGAAAATTTTTTTTGTGTATGTAGGAGCCTCGCCTCCCCCTGGGGGGGGAAGTCCCCCCTCGAGGGGAGTCAAAAGAGGTCGCTAATACCTTTAAAACGAATGGTTGAACCATCGATCTGCGATAATTTAAAACAAAGTTATCGTTTTTTTTTTTTTTTTTTTTTTTTTTACTTTTAACGAAAAAAAACTTAGAAAAAAAATCGTATATATATATATATTTTAAATATTGAGAATAAAATGGACATTTTTGGATATTTGGTGTTATATTACTTCTCTAAGATGGAAATCGTCTGCATTATCACAAAAGTAATTTTTTTAAGTAATAATTTTAATAAATTATTTTTTAAAAACACAATTATTTTTTAATAACCGAATTAAATTATCTATAAATGTAGGTGCATTAATGAAATAAAACTCTTAAGAAGCCTAATATGAATTGTTTAACACAGGTTTACATAACAGTACTCGTTATTTTACCTTTTAATCTGCAACCTGTATTTATAGTATTAAATTTCAGGGTAAGAGAAAGTCGTGTGAGTGACACACCAGATTATTTTCATATGTACTACAATCGAAATAAATTGCTTTGTAAATTTTCGATATTCTTTAAGATAAAATTGAAACATAAGTTTAAAAGGATTCATATAGGGAAAGAGATGGAAGATAATTGTTTAAAGTTGGTATTTATAATTATAAATTCGGTGACTACCAACCTCAGTGAAGACCTCATCGTTTGAGTTAAACACAGACGACTTCTCCGAGAATAAAGACGTGTATGACGACGATATTATATTTGCATATTTATAGGATACGTGTGTAATGAGTGTTAAAATGACCATTCTTGATTGTAAACTATTTCAGGTTGAAGTGTTGAAGGAGTTTAATTTATTAAAATTTCCGAATGATTAAAAATTGGAAAAAAAAAATGTTTTTTTTTTTTTTTTTTTTTTTTTAGCATTTGTTAAAATTGAAAGATATATTAATATAAAAGAAGTTAGGTCCTATTTTGAAATTTTGTGTTGAAATATTACCCAATGCTTATTTTTTTCCTTAAGAAAAGGAAGAGAGTATCAAAACATTATAATGTTTTTGATTACTTAAAATCAATTTAAAAACTATAGGCTAGATTCATATATAAATATAGCATATATAAATATAGCATGTATTTGATAAGAAGAAGGGAAATTAGCATAGATAAAATCTTTGACAATCAAAACTTTGGTTGTTGAACGAGAGAGGACTAGAATTTATATAAAGATACACAATTCTTGTACTGGGAAATCAAACACTTTAAAAATTGATATAGGTCCCATACAGCACAGAACGTCTCAGGTATGTTTTAAAATGCTTACAAACTTTCAAAAACGTAACACATTTTGATATGCTCTCTGATACATTTCTGAAACATTCGCCCTTTTCTATGTTTTCTCTGTTATGTGATTGAAACGTTTCTGTTACGTATCCGATTTTTTTGTTACAATCGAGGACATTTCTACGTTTATGAAAGTAATCGGAAAGCAAACTGAATGTTTCTGTAATATTTACAACGTTTCCATGTTATATGACTGTTACGTTTCTGAAACATTTTGTGCTGTTAGGGGTGTAAGAATGTTTACTCTAAGAATGAAAAGCGTACTTAAAGACATATAACACTGAATGGGTGTAATTAGATAAATATAAATTAATATAATCAAATACAGATAAACTTCTCAATAAATAAAAGGAAAACTGAGTGATAAAAATTTAGCCAAATGTAAGGAATTAAAAGAAATCTGATACAGAAAATTTTTAAATAATTAAAAAAAAAAAAAAAAAAAAAAAAAAAAAAACTGGAGTGACTATACTCGACTTGCTGAACATTAAGTAATTAATGGCTATATAAATAAATTACAGTAAGACAAGTCGTTAAATAAACAAAAGGGAAAATTACAATATGGTGTTGTATTTTTCTTCATTGTTAAATTTTACGCTATCGCATTTCAAATAATTTGAGCCCATAGATAATAATGATAACGAATTTTTCGCTGTGCCTATTTAAAAATCTATAATGGATAGATTCACCATAATCTATACAATTCGTGCGACGGTGACCTATAACATGGGTATAAAGTTTCAGCTCAGTCGAAGGCGTTTAGACGCTATCGCACTTTGAAAAATTTGTGCCCAAAGGCCATAATGATATAGATTATTTCTTTTTGTCCCTGTAATAAAAAATTGTAAATGCTAGATTCACCAAAATCTATACAGTTTGTGCAACTGTGACCTATAATATGTGTATAAATTTTCAGCTCAATCGAATAAGGTATTTAGACACTGTCGCAGTTTGAAAAATTTGGGCCTGTATACCATAATGATAGAGAATTCTTTCTTTTTGTCCCTGTAAAAGAAAAAAAAAAAAAAAAAAAAAAAAAAACTATAAGTGCTAGATTCACCAAAATCAATAGGGTTCGCATTATGGTGACTTACAACATACGTACAAATTTTTAGCTCATGCGAATAAAGCTTTTAGGTGCGAACGTATTCATTCACACATATACACACATACATCATCGTAAATGTATGGAGTGACTCCACTTAACTTTCCGAACATTGAGTAATTAACGGTTTTGTAGATAAAGTAAAGTAAGAGGAGTTGTTAAAAAAAAATAGAAAATTATAATAGGGTGTTTGAGTATTTTTCTCCATATAGTACACGATGTTTAATTTAACGCTATTGAACTTTCAGCCCATAGATCATAACGATAAAGAATTTTTCGTCGTGTCCCTGTAAAAACCTATAAATGCTAAATTCACCAAAATGCTTATAGTTAGTGCAGCAGTGACTTATAATATTATATAAATTTTCTGCTCCATCGGATAAGGCAATTAGACGCTATCGCACTTTAAAGCTTGAGCCCTTATGCCACAATGATAAAGTAATTTGCCTTGTGTCCCTGTAACTATATGTGATAGATTCTCTGAAATCTATGAAGGTCGTGTGACGGTGGCCAGGGACCGATTTACTCACTTGGAGGCCCAGGGCACTCATGTTCAATGGGCCCGCTTTCCTCGTACTTTAATATCCCAACAAACAAAACAAACTGTATATTTTTGAATCACGCGTCTAAAAATTCTCTTCACTTTACTTCACTTTTCATTTTATTGGTAAGAGTAAGGCTTAACTAGATCTGATGCTTGTCTATCGGATCTACGTACATCGCGCTCACGTATCTGAGCTGTAGTGCATACCTTGGATTTAGTTAGATTTAGTAAGAGTTTGGAATGCAGTATCGGTAGTATGCAGTTGTATTTGCGTTTAGCGAAAATATTGCAATTTTTTCGATGTGCTGATAGTTTCCTTGAAAGATCATACCGCCCATTTAAAAAACAGGGCAGTAACACAATTAGTAGTATATATGCAGTAATACAGTGCAGCATAAATTTTAATAATCCATTGACGAAAAAACAAAAAACAACGATCATTATAGCAAAATTTGGAAAATTTTCATTTTAACTATTTTTTTTTTAATGTATGATGGAATTTCTTGGAGACCCCCCTCAGCATGAGGGCCCAGGGCACATGCCCCGAATGTCCTGCCTAAAATAAGGCACTGACGGTGACCTATAACATGTACTTAAATTTTCAGTTCATTTGAATAAGGCGTTTAGCCGCTATTGCACTTTAAATAATTTGAGCCTACAGGCCATAATGGTAAACAATTTTTATTTCTGTCCCTTTAAAACTCTGTAAGTTCTAGAGTTGTCAAAATCTATACAGTTTGTGTGATGGTGACCTAAAATATGTATATAAATTTTCAACTCAAACGGATAAGGCATGTAGATGCTATCGCAATTTAAATAATTTCACCCCATAGGCCATAGTGATACAGAATTATTTGTTGTGTTTCTGTAAAAAAAAACTATAAATGCTAGATTCACCAAAACCTATATAGATCGGGAAACTGTGGCCTATAATATGTGTATAAATTTTTTACTCAATTGAATAAGGCGTTTAGACGTTATCGCACTTTTAAAAATTTAGTCCCATAGGCCATAATGATAAAGAATTTTTCTTTTTGTCCCTGTAAAAAAAAACTATAAGTGCTAGATTCACCAAAATCTATAAAGTTTGTGCAACTATGACCTATAACATCTGTATATTTTTTTTGCTCAGTTTAATGAGGAGTTTAGACACTATCGCACTTTTAAAAATTTAGCCCCATAGGCCATAATAATAAAGAATTTTTCTTAGTGTCCCTGTAAAAAAAAAAAAAAAAAAAAACTATAAGTGTTAGATTCACCAAAATCAAAAGATTCGTGCTACGGTGACTTACAACATATGTACCATCTTTCATCTCATTCGAGCAAAGCATTTAGACGCTAGCTCACTGACACACACACACACACACATCATCGTAAAAATAGTGAAAACGGACTCAGGGGACCTGAAACCGTATAGAAAAATCAAAATTCCAAGTTCGGATTTTTGACATCATTACAATACTTTCCTTATATATGTTTGTTCGAAAAGTAAAAATAATAAAAGTTAATTCAGGGAACCTCTAAACATATATAAATACCAAATATCAAAGCTAGATTTTTGACATGATTACAATACTTTAAAAGGTGAATTTAAAAAGTGAAAGAATAGATAAGCAAGACAAAATAGTGAAAATTTTTAATTTTCCAGTAAAATGCCTAGGAAAAATTTGATTTAAATTTTCTAAGAATGGAAATTAGAAAATAATATTTTAAAATCGTAAACTATTCATTAAATATTCTATTCTCATAATTTATCTTTCAATTCCTGGTCATAAATATTCAACAAAGCTTAAATCTTTTTAATTAAAATTAAAATTAAATACATATTAACTTTTTGTTAAATTAAATTGGTTGCGAGACAAAAACACACACTATTTCTATTTTACATTTATTTATTGTAAAATCCATTATTTATCTGATGTACTAGAGAGAAAAAATGAATAAATAAATAACATTGTTTGCACCGTTTCTCTTTCAAAGTAATTGCGCTGAATGAAATTAGTTTAGTTTCATAATAAAACAAAATAGAAGCATGGCGAAAAAAACAAATTAAGTACAGTAATTTCAAATGATGAATAGATGGAAATTTCTACATTTAACATTTTTTTTTTCTTCCACTAAGTTGAAAAGGAAAACTAAAACAAAATTCACTATTCAGAAGTTAAATGAGCCGAAATATTATTTTTGAAAGCTTTCATTTTTTAAACGAAAAAAAAAAAAAAAAAAAAAAAAAATCCCACTTAAATTCATTGATATAAAAAGATTGTTATTATTATTGTTTGAATACCAGCGTAAGTTTTATCGGAGTAAAGTATCCCACACTGTATCAATTATATGGATCGTGGACAATAGTAAATTGCAGTCAATATTGTATTAATTTTATTAGCAGTAAGTTTTATGCTTAACTGAAATGGAAGGAAAATAAAATGACTTCTCTCTCACTCTCTCTCTCTTTTTTTTTCTTTCCTGTTTTTTCTTAATTTATATTTCAAGAACTGAATTTCTTCTATATACATAAGAAAGTATTAAATTCGTGAAAATTTTCGACCTCTGTTTTTTGATGGATTTACATGTTTTGGAAAGTTTTGAACACGATTTGAGCATTTTTAGAAAATGTCTGTCAATCAGTTTGTGAGCGTGTGCATTAAAATCTTTGGGGATGCTGTATCTCAGAAACCAATGAACGAATTTAAAAAGAAACTTAATATTAAATTGGATGTTGACTTAGTCTGGAGCTAATTATATGTGGATATCAGTCCCGTGGTGCTGTCATCCCATATTTTTCAAGATTTTTAATATGGCGATAAAGAACAAAATTTCATATAAATGTCCATAATAAGAATTATTTTTTACCTTTCAAAGTGAAATAAAAAAATATTTATAATAATGGTAGTCACCAAGAAAAAAAATTGTATATGTAGGGGAATTTTACCTTTTGGGGGAAAGTACATCCGGCTGTGTAAATTTTCAAGAGAGATGTCTTTCAAAAGAATTCGTCAATACCTTTAAAACGAAAGTTTGACCCATATATCTGTGATAATTTAAAACAAAGTTAATGATTTTTTTTCTTTTCTTTTTAAACGAATAAATAAAACAACAGCAAATTTCACAGGTATCTAAAGCAGAACATTGACTTTATTTCGACATTATTATTATTATTATTATTATTATTATTATTATTATTATTTTATTATATATCTGTGAGATGTAAATTGCCTGCATTCATAATGGAAAATAATTTTAATAATAATAATTTTAAGAAACATTTTGTATTACGGGAATTCGTTTAGGCAAATACAGAAGACAGTTTTGTGATATCTACAACATACTAGTTTTTCTTTCTTTTAGGTCATGATTGTAACAACACGAACAAATAAAAGGTTTTATAAATTTTCTTTTTTCTTTAATGTAGCACTATAACATAAGTTTAAAATGATACATATAGAGGTATAGATGGATGATGATTATTTAAAATTTCTATATTTAATTATAGACTTAGTGAAGGCTTCATCGTTTGAGTTGGATAAACACACTACTGGCAACTTTTCCAAGAATAATGATGTATGATATTTGTGGGATGAATATTTAAATTACACATTAATCATTGTAAACTGTTTCAAGTTGAAGAAATTCAATCTGTGAAAATTTCAGAACGGTTGAAAATTAAATAAAATTACACTTATTTTTATCATTATTTCAATTGAGGATGATAACACTCAAGAAGTTTTGAAATTTTATAATTTTATGCAGTGCTTAATGTTTTCTTTAAGAAAAGAGAGAGAGAACCAAATCATGTTAAAATATTTTAATTACGTAAAAATAAATTGAAAAGTTTTGTTTTTAAAATATAGGTTAAGATTCACGGTGACGTGCCCTTAGCGGAATGGGATGAAAGGGAAGAAAGAGGAATAGAAGAAGCCGTGCCCTTAGTGGAAATAAAAAGGTGTGCGAGTAGCAGATTGAAATATGTTATTCAGATGCACAAAATAATGCTATCTATAGAATGTAGTATGATTAGCATTAGATTTACAGAGTCATACAAAAATATTCAGTTACACTGAAGGTTATTATTGGATATTTGCTGAATTGCATTTTCGTTTACATTATTCATAAACGTGAATCATATTCACATTTTAAAAAATGGTAAAATAATTCTACCATTTTTTTTTTTTAAATTATATGATTTGAATTAGTGTATTTGTCTACTCTACTGTCCGTTTGTCCGCCTCCGGCATCCGTAAATAGTTTAAGAATTTTTTACTTTTACTTTCTTCTGTATTCAATAGAAGAAAGTATTGAATTCGTAAAAATATCGACTTCCGGTTTTCGATGGATTTACACGTTTTGAGAGGTCCAGAACACGATTTGACTATTTTTTGAAAATGTCTGTCTGTATGTGTGTGTGAGTGGCAAAAAATTTGTGATAACTGTATCTCCGGAACTACTGCTCAAAATTGCATATAAATTTACATGTAGATGTACCTTGAGCTAAATTAGTGCCTATCAACTTTTGGTGCCAAGCGCTCAACAGGTGACACTGCTATACAGCGATTTCCACAATTTAAGGGGAAGCTGTATCTCAGGTTCTATTGCGTATAATCAATCAAAACTTGATACAAGAGAAGGCCATTGTGAGACATTATACTGATTCAATCTGAATATTTATGGATCGACAGGTGACGCTGCTATACAGCGATTTCTGCAATTTAAGGGAAAGCAAATAAGAAATTGAGAGCAGCAATTATGTTTGTGTTAATCATTTTTAACACTTTCCAACAATGTTTCAGAGTGATTATGAATTCAGTTAGTCTATATGTCTGCATTTCTGTCTGTCTATTGTGTAATAATATAGTTAGACACAGAATATAGAACGTTATACGATACAACGAGTACGTACAGTTGGAAAGTGTTGATAATCAAAATCGTACTTTATGATTTTTCGTTTTAGATTTAGTTTTAAAAGGTGTAAAGCTTAATTAGATTTTCAAAAACTTAAATAAATCATAAAATGACAATAATGTACGTTTTCGTTTGGAGTACTGTGATTCATTAAACTTTATATTGTTACAGATCACCGTTCCCTCAAATAACGGATATTCTACAGTAAGCATACCTATTTTTGCAACAGGTTACTTCTAAAGCAAAATATAGGCAGTGCTAAATGTAGATAAAGTGTGGAGGAAAATTGAAGAGTTCATTTTTTTAATTTATTTTTAAGTTTATTATACATTTCCGCTAAAGGAACGTATGCTCAAAGCATGCCACCAAGGGGGATAACATTTCCGCTAAGGACACGGGTTTATGGATTTCCGATCGCTAAGGGCACGGCCCCATGTCAAAGTATTAAAAATGTTTTTTTTTTTTTCCCCGTGTTTAATAAGGTTCAATAATAAACTATCTTTTTTTTTTTTTTTTTTTTTTTCTAATCTAAAACAATAATCTAAAATAAAATCTAAAACAATAGAAAATCTACTAAAGCAGAAGAACACAGTCGTTCACTTATGTAAATATTTATTTGAAAATGCGTAAGTACATATTATGGAGCTGTTTATTATAAAAGAGGGGAAAATGGCACTGAGTGGAGAAGAAGGTCGAAGCTGGAGAAAATGGTGTTCAAGATGGCCGAAGATGAAGGATGAGATACACATGACAAAGATCCATCAGGGAAGAAGAAGCTTAAGAGATATTCATTGATGTTAAATAGCAATAAATAAGTCACATTTCGGGTAAATAAAAGTCACATTTCGGGTAAATAAAAGTCACATTTCGGGAAATAAAAGTCAAGTCCAGGTAAGTGAGTCATAAATATCAGGATTTGGATGCTGAAGATGTTAAAGCATCATTTCGGAAAGCGATCAGTGATGTTAAAAATTATTTTTTCCTTTTTAAGAGAGTTAGTTTCATTTTTTGTGAGAATGACAGCCTAAAACAATAAAAATTTACATTAATAAAATAACAATTCATTTAGAATATATAGTATTTAAAAGCATTCATTTGAACTCTTCACATAAGAAATTAAATATATACTGCACATTTTAACATAATTTTATTTTAATTGTAGTAGTTAAAGAGGAAGTAAAACAATATTAATTAGGTTCGCATAATATTACAGATATGAGAATAAGGTGCAAAAATGGGCATAGATGAAAATAGGGGCACCCTTCCACAATTGGCTATGGAAGACGCTAAAGGATGGCGGCAAGAAATGTAGGGGGTGCCGCATGTTGATTTAAATTAGTAGAGAGTAGTTGGAACCATTCTTTCAAGTTCCATGGATGCAGTGCCAGTTGGTGTGTGTTCTCGACTGCAAACTTTTGACAGGTATCTGAAATCGTTTTCTTTTCGTGTTGTTATGGTTAGTTTAAAATAATTGCGCATTGATATCCGAAAAGCGGAGATCCAAAGCTACTTTTGTCCATCAGCAAGGTCCAGTCTCATCATTTGATAGCCATACGAGAAATAATTGACTAAATTGATTGACAAAAGTTCTCACAAGAAGACATCTTTAAGATTTCTCTGGGTAAGATACCACCAGGCTCCGGTAACTAAACAGACTGGCCATTGGTGCGAAGACCAAAGGCCTTCAAAGAAATAAAATTCGACCTGCGAACAATAGAATTCATCATCAAATTTATCAGATTACTGTGACCCTCCCCTTATCCACAGCGAAGATGATATCAATCTGGATATCAACGACGGAGATAAACTAAATTCGAGTGATTCAACTTACATGTTTTGTGACGGAATGTTCTTTGAATACACTCGCAAAGAAGAGTGGTATGAAATTTTGTTTCGAATGTGGGCATACTTAGATTGCGGCGGGTTTCAAAGAGCCAGTTATGTCAGCGATTACTGTAATTTTTTTCTTTTCGGTAATAAATACATTTTATATATTTTTGTATTGTTTTATCCTGTTTTAAAGCATTTTAAACTATCTTTTGTGTTCTATCTGGAAAAGGCCCCTATTTGCACCCCATTTTTTCCGGTGTATTTTTAAATGCTTTTTGTAAATCTTCGTTTTCGAATTGAAATAATTGATATTAATTAATAGTTAGTTTGACCGCTCTCATTTAACAATCTTGTTATAGTTGTTAATGAAGATAAAAAATGTAGAATATTTCAAATTTAAAGCAACTTTAAGTAAAAAAAAAAAAAAAAAAAAAGGTGCCAATATTAATACCTTTTCCTTTATATATAATCAATTAAAATGTTTTACAATGTAAATGAAAATCCAAAATATCCATATATTCATACACAGTTACATTCATACTTACATTTTATGTCTAAGAATAAACATTTCAAGAATGGTAAAGTTAGCTCTACGCTGCCATTCAAAAATGTAATCTTTTGCTCTGCTTTCAAGGCTCACCCACACTGCGTCAGTTTCGTCGATTCTTATCAAATAAATCATTGCATTGGACAAATCGATCTTTTTCTCAGTCATCAATTTTGTCCATATCTTTTCCCTTTCTGATTTCAACTGGCTTTTGAACCACAGCATAGCATTTTGGCAGACTGCAGATGGCCTTTTCATTCGCCTGAGAGCTGCTTCGACTTGACAATCATAAGAAGCACTGTCATACATGAAGCTGGAAGAGTTTGGTTCATTTGAAAGAAATCTCACAAAAAACTTAAAATACAAGGAAACTTAAAAATAATATTTATAATTTGAAAAATCTGGAGTGATTCCACTTGACTTTCTGAACATTAAATAATTACAGGTTAAACAAATTAAAGGGAGAAAAGTCGTTAAATAAACAAATGAGAAAATTAAAGTGTTTGAATATTTTTCTCCCAATAACATGTTCAATTTTACGCTATTTCACTTCACATAATTTGAGCCCATAGATCATAATGTAAAAGAATTTTTTGTTGTGGCCCCGTAAAACTCTATAAAACTCTATATTCACCAAAATCCATACAGTTCGTGACCTACAACATGTATATAATTTTTCAGCATTGAAAAAAGCATTTAGACCTTATAGCGCGTTAAAGTTTGAACCTATAAGCCATATTGATAAAGAAACTTTCGTTGTGTCCTTGTAAAATAACTATAAGGACTAGATTTACCAAAATCTATACAGTTCGTGCAGTAGTGTTTTATGACATGTAAAAATATTTTCAACTAAATGGGAAGGCATTTTGATAATATCGCACATTAAATAATTTGAGCCCATAAACCATAATAATAAAGGACTTTTCATTATGTTCCTGTAAAAAAAACTGTAAGTTCTTGATTCACCAAAGTCTATGCAGTTCGTGCGATCGCGTATAAATTTTCAGCTATTTCGAATAAGGCATTTAGAATCACGCATATTAAAAAAAGGACTTTTCATTATGTTCCTGTAAAAAAAACTGTAAGTTCTTGATTCACCAAAGTCTATGCAGTTCGTGCGATCGCGTATAAATTTTCAGCTATTTCGAATAAGGCATTTAGAATCACGCATATTAAAACTAGTTGGCATAGGTGGACTCTGCTCAGTTCCCCATCATATTTATGTTCTCATAAATTTCTAGTGCGAGACATATTATAATCATGTTAAAAGAAATGAATTTGACCAAAGCTTGATACAGTGACAGAATGAAATCCCCGCCTAATAGGCTATCCACCGTTAACTTCGATATATATATCTTACTCTAATCTATTAATTTATTTTATCAGAATCAATTCCGTTGTTTAGTTTTCATGCTACTATTTTCAATGAAATAATCCTCAAAATTCATATTTATATGAAAAATTTACAATTTCGCTATGTTGATAAAATCGTAAATTACGAATGATTTACGAAATTTTCCTATTAGAATATTTGTATTCAATCATGTTCAAACAAATATCATAAATGTAATTTTGAAGTTGTCTAATGTATTTATGATCCTCAAAATGGAAATTTATGCTCAATTTTGCCTTATTCTGGCATGTTAAGTAAATCGTAAATTCCAAATAACTTACGAATTTTTTAAATTGGAAAAATCATAGTCTATGATATTCATGCCAGTATCCTATATAATATTTCGAAAGTGGTTTGACATCTTTACGATGAAAATATCCCTCAAGATTGACATTTATGTGAAATTTGGCTCTATGCTGCCATGTTAAGAAATTCGTAATTTTCCAATAACTTACGAAATTTTTATATTGGAAAATTCATAGTCATTAATATTCATGCCAGTGTTCTAAATAATATTTCAAAAGTAGTCTGACATCTTTACGATAAAAATATCTCTCAAAATTGACGTTTATGTGAAATTTTGCCCTATACTGCCATGTTAAGAAATTCGTAAATTTCCAATAACTTGCGAAATTTTCAAAGTAGCACATTTATAGTCACTAATGTCCATTCTGGCATCAAACCTGATATTTTAAAACTGGTCTGACATTTTTACAGTAAACAGTTTCCATTTAATGCACGTTTAAGTGAATTTTTGTCCTATTCTCCCATGTTAAGAAAATCGTAAATTTCTCATAACTTACGAAGTTTTTTAATTCGAATGTTGCAAAAGAATAGGGTTCTTGCCAGTATCGAAAGTAATATTTTAAAACTGATCTGACCTCTCTGCGATCATTTGTTCGTGAGATATCGTGTTAACAGACTAACAAACTAACGGACTAACACACTAACGGACTGACACACTGACACACTAACAGACACCCCACAGACAGACACCATACAAATTTTGTCATTTTCGGATTCCTCACACCTGAAAACGTGCAAAAAAGTCAAAAAACCGAGGTCGAAAATTTTCACGATCACCCAAGTTCCCCATACCTATAGTATGATGGGGAACTAAAAAGGGTAACAGTAGAGTTGACTTAAAAAGTTTTTAAACTAAACAACATTTTTCTAACGTATGCAATACAAATGTATTATAAATATTTACATTACAAATAAATTGTATTATATATATGCATAATGGATATCATAGCTTTCAACTTTTATTCTTTTTTCCAATACCACGCTATATGAGTAGAACTGTTTATATTTAATTTAATTTGTGAAAGGTTATAAAGAAAAGTTATAAAACATTTCTATTGTATATTACTGGTAGACAAAAAGGGTAAAAGTTGACAGTTATGATAATATAAATACAGACGAGTGAAAATTGTTAGAGTAATTGATGTTTCATTATTATTATTATTGTAATGCATGCTGTAGTTCTAAAAATCTATTTTCATTTGTATATGTAATTTAACTTTCATTGTTTGAGAAGAAGTTTCAAAAAAAAAGAAAAAAGAATACTTTAGATCGAAATTTAACAGTGTATTACAGACAGTTCGTCTGCCTATCTGACTACTTTTTCATTGCAAGAAGTATTTGTAATTAATCAAATAATTTTTACACATCTTCGATTATTTATGCATCTTTTATCCAAAAAATGATGTGAGAAAATAGTACTAACCTGCTTTAACATCCGTCTATAATTCAAATTATTTTAAGACGGGCAAAAAAATACGGACTGTAAAATGTAATTTAGGATACAAAAATTTCCAAGAAAAATTCTGAAATTATAGAAAAGTATTTTATACACTTACATGTCTACTGCTAACTCTCTCCTCAAAATTTTCAAACTTTTCTCGTATTTCATAATATCCTGATCATAATCGAAGTCATGACTAGAACGCAATCTGAAAAAAACATCATATTTATTTATACATTTGCTGTTGAACTGAAAGAGTAGATTACATTAAATGTTTTTTGTTACAGAGGCTGTTCGCACATTTTTTAGACGATTTTGATGGAGTGTACTGAAGCAATTTCACTCATATTTCGTGTTTTATTTGTTCAGTTTGATAGCCCTTGTTCTTAACTAACATTCTACATCATAATTTCTATGATAATAATGCTTTTTATAATATCGGAAGAGGTATATTTTTCTACTCCTCTTGAACGGCTTTCCAGAGTCCACAAAGCGCTGTAGGTCGGTGTTTGGAAAATGTTGATTTTAAGAGTCGAAAAACACAAAAATCCAACAGTGATACATCAGAAGATTTAGCAGGAATGTCAGTGAAGGGTATGGTTTTAAATCCCGTTTTTTGTTCCATTTCTAGAAAAGCAATTGCGGATTGCGATGTGTGACTGCTTGTTTTGTCTTGAAGCAGTTCAACGGATTGATAGCATTGTGGATAAAGATCTGGATTTTCATTTTTAAAAATTGGAATTAAAATATGTTCTTGAGAGTATTTAGAGTTGATTTTGACATTTTTGCCACATTTTTTTGCTTTTATCTTGCGCTTGTATGAAAAAACCAGTGGCAATCATAAATCCTTTAGAAAAACTCTCTTTTGATGCTTTGAGCCATGTAGCAAGTTTTTTTCTACACTTTTGTGATATTAAATTGATCTTTTTTTATTGCAACCACTTAAATAGACCCAAGATTCATCTGTTGTTGCAACATTTTTCCATTTTTCTCCTGATAAATGCTTTTCATAAAGATTTCACTAAAAACTATCTTTGGAAAGAGTGGAAACCTATCCTTCCATCCACTGCCATTTTAAAAGCGCATTTTTGCATGTAAACAAAAATTCTAAATATCAGAAGATAGATAAAACTTCCAAAAATATAACTGTTGTGAAAATAAAATTCTCCATGCAAACGATTTTTTCTTACTGCGAAATAAAATCGTCTAAAAAATGTGCGAACATCCCGTATTAAAAGAATTTTATTATTAAAATTCGCTCTACTTTGATGCAGTATTGTTACTTTTAGTGTAATTTTTTTACTTTGCTATTTCAAAATATAAAATAAAATATTTCGGCTACTAAAAGGGTATATTCATTGGGCCATATATATATACATACATATAATATTTCTCTCTCTCTATATATGAAACAGCTGACTACATTTTAGCCTGAAACTATACATGCTCTCGATAAAAATATAGCAGCTTTTTCGGGGTTAAATATCAAAGTTATTTTTCCTTCATTTATAGAAATTTTCCATATTTCCTAATTTGTATAATAATTTTCAATCTCCGTATATTATACATTAGTCATAACTTGCTAATTAAAACTTTTTTCATTTTGGTTTTAGATCATTATAATGTTGAAATATGTCACACAGATACATCAAAAATAAAAAGACTCTGTTGCATAAGTGATGGCTCATTTTAATAATGAATATACATTATTAGTTCCCCATCATACTATAGGTATGGGGAACTTAGGTAATCGTGAAAAATTTCGACCTCGGTTTTTTGACTTTTTTATACATTTTCAGGTGTGAGGAATCCGAAAATGACAAAATTTGTATGGTGTCTGTCTGTAGGGTGTTTGTTAGTGTGTCAGTCCGTTAGTGTGTTAGTCCGTTAGTTTGTTAGTCTGTTAACACGATATCTCACGAACAAATGACCGCAGAGAGGTCAGATCAGTTTTAAAATATTACTTTCGATACTGGCAAAAACCCTATTCATTTGCAACATTCGAATTAAAAAACTTCGTAAGTTATGAGAAATTTACGATTTTCTTAACATGGGAGAATAGGACAAAAATTCACTTAAACGTGCATTAAATGGAAACTTTTTACATTAAAAATGTCGGACTGGTTTTAAAATATCAGTTTTGATGCCGGAATGATCATCAGTAACTATAAATATTCTACTTTGAAAATTTCGCAAGTTATTGGAAATTTACGAATTTCTTAACATATGGCAGTAATGTAGGGCAAAATTTCACATAAACGTCAATTTTGAGAGATATTTTCATCGTAAAGATGTCAGACTACTTTTGAAATATTATTTAGAACACTGGCATGAATATTAATGACTATGAATTTTCCAATATAAAAATTTCGTAAGTTATTGGAAAATTACGAATTTCTTAACATGGCAGAATAGAGCAAAATTTCACATAAACGTCAATCTTGAGGGATATTTTCATCGTAAAGATGTCAAACCACTTTTTAAATATTATTTTGGATACTGGCATGAAGATCATAGACTATGATTTTTCCAATTTAAAAAATTCGTAAGTTATTTGGAATTTACGATTTACTTAAAATGGCAGAATAAGGCAAAATTGAGCATAAACTTCCATTTTGAGGAATGAGGATCATAAATACATTAGACAACTTCAAAATTACATTTATGATATTTGTTTGAACATGATTGAATACGAATATTCTAATAGGAAAATTTCGTAAATTATTCGTAATTTACGATTTTATCAACATAGCGAAATTGTAAATTTTTCGTATAAATATGAATTTTGAGGATTATTGCATTGGAAATAGTAGCATGAAAGCTAAATAACGGAATTTACCCCGATAAAATAAATTAATAGATTAGAATACGATAAATATATCGAAGTGAACGGTGGATAGCCTATTAGGCGGGGATTTCATTCTCTCACTGTATCAAGCTTTGGTCAAATTCATTTCTCTTAACATGATAATAATATGTCTCCCACTAGAAATTTATGAGAACATAAATATGATGGGGAACTGAGCAGAGTCCACCTATGCCAACTAGTTTTTATAATTAGTGAGTATTTCAATTGGAGTCAGTGGTTAAATCTCTAACACTATCTTTGAGCCATCTTCCTTTTGTCCATGTACATTCATCCTTAAAATAGATAATTATTTGCATGCGACATTCTTTTTCTAAGGATTCTGTATATACCAGCGTGTCAGGAACGCATTTCTCACGCTGGATAACCTTATGATTTCGAAACATCAGGGTGCACTCTACCTCTCCTAGAAGTTTGTCCAAACCATGGATTGCTTTAAAATAAATGACGCTGAAAAATAAAAGACGCACGTACAAGAAGAAGTATATGTATGTAAATATATATATATATATATATATATATAAATGATAAATATTGTAATAAAATTTAACCTTAAAATTTAGCAATTAATAGATACAAAACAATACCAACACAACAAAAATAGAACTGATTGTAACATATAGGTAAGACTGACACAAAAATATTGCGATACAGATTAAGAACCAATAAGAGACAAAAACAATTTAAATTACTTGCACCGACATGAATAATAATAATAAAAAAAGGACCATTAAACTTAATGACGGAGAAAGTAAATAAAGGACCACAGAAATATTAATTCGATAAAAATGCTTAAAATTTAAATATACATATAAATATATATCTATATAATTCAGAGCTCTATGCAGATTCTATTTTAAATATCACTATCAATATTTATAATATTCAATAGAAGGAACATGCTGCAAACAATTACTAAATTTTTAATTTTTAAAAATGTCGTATGGAAAATATAGATTGCTCCAATCCCTGATAAATGTACATGGAATAATAAATAAATATCTGTTATTGAATCGTCCAATGGTGTATATAATATATATAAATTTGTATACAATATTAAATGCACTGATCCTTTTTGTGAAAGTAAAACATTGCTTACATTATATTAATGCATTAAAAGTAACGTTGAATACATTAGGCTTAGCGAAACATATTGGAAAATTTAGAATGCATCGCAAAATTGATCTACTTACGCAAATTTCTGAAAGAAACTTTTGAAACCCATTTTTTACAATATCATAAAATGAAAAAAGTCACAAATTAGTAATTATCAAACGTTTTAAATAACAAAATAGCAAATTATGAGCTCTAAGCAAACGTCAAGCAAAAGACTTTTACCAGAACTAAATTTATGCAAATATATTTGTTGTTATTATACCAACAATGGACACAACAATGATACTTCATAATTAAGAATAACAACAATTGTTCAACAATATATGAAACGACTTTTAATCATATAACATGTTCATTATTTGCATTGTTACAAACATTTCTTATTTAATTTGTTGTTTATATTTTGCTTCTATCAATATCGTGTATTTCCTTGCTAAAGCAATTGAAAGAATTTTTTTTAATAGTTTAGTTTTATTCCTTAGTTTTAATCTGTGGCTTGATTTATTCAATTTTATTTTTAGTATGTTTGCATAACTTTAAACTTAGTAATTAAACTTGCTTTCTTCTCTCAAATGAAGTTTTAACATAAATTTAGCAACATGAAATTACTGGAATTAATAGTGAGATATTTCATTAGGCACTTTTTTTTTTTTTTTGCTTATAAAAAGTATAGTAAAGTAAAACTGATGTGAAAAGAGGATTTATAGAGAAAAAATATTTTTAGCAAATTTTAATATCAGTGCAAATTTAGAAATGCCGTTTTATCGTATCTTCATTTTCTAAATTATTGTGACCTATACTCTTATCTAATTTTTACTGAAATAGGTATAGGAGGATTAAATTAAAGGATTATATAGGTTTTGAAGACTTAAAAGAAAAAGAAAGAAAGGAAGGAAGAAAGAAAAGCAGGTTTTCTCTATTATTTATTTATTTATTTATCTTAAATATGAATTTTTGTTCTAAATTTTGAGCTTATAAAAGAGCCATATTTAAACAATATTTTACTAAATTTTCATTAACAAATTTGGAAAATTCACCCGGTGTGCCCTGGTATCCGGAGACCCTTCAGAAAAACGGTGGACACGATTCCTCAAAAAATAATACACCGATCTTATTCAAATTTCGCACATTTTTACTTTCTTTTACCCATAAGATAGAAAAAGTATTGTTTTTGGGTCAAATTTTCAAAATTGAGTTTTTGTTATATTTACACTGTCTGTCTGTTATCAGCATATCTGAAAAACAAATTATAGCAGAAAGTCCAAACTTGGTATTCTAAATGTGTATCATATAGGGATGTTACACTAAGCTTTTCGTTAAGATGAAGCAAATGGTTCGTGTACAGGGACACCCAAGAAAATTCAAATACATTACGTCTATGGGGGGAAATTGCAGGTAAGTAGAGTTTAACATCTATAGACTGCACTAAACCAAATGAAGCGAATATATATAGTATTTTATATACGTAAAAACATGTTTAATGTAGAATATGGTATAGCAATCATTCACTGTTCGTTTACAGGGCTACACAAAAAAACTAGATTATAGTACGCGAGTACTTGAAAATTGATGGAAGTGTACTTCAGGTTGTACCGTGTGCTATTAATATATTATTATATTTATGTCCTCCACGTTATGTGTACATAATTTTTAGAAGACATACAGGGATGCAAATATTTAAGCCATAACATTCTTTTTTATTGTTAATGGAAGTGCTTTACTTTAACAGGGAAGAGGTGCCGCTCACCGCTCTAGGAGCAGTGTCGAGCGATTCCAGCTATGCTAGGCCCCTCTTCCGGAGTTTATTTAAACTCTAAAAAAAAAAAAAAAAAAAAATTACAAAAGCCGCTAGAGACAGGTCTCCCACACGACAAGGAGCGGCATGTTCTATGCTGGTGGAAAAGTGAAAAAAAAAAAAAAATTACAAAAGCCGCTAGAGACAGGTCTCCCACACGACAAGGAGCGGCATGTTCTATGCTGGTGGAAAAGTGACAAGTGTCTTAAGGCTTGTAAAAGTGACAAGCAATGTAATATTTTACCATGTCCATTAAAGCTGACCAGGAATTGAAATGAATTCCTCATAGCCATATGGTAAACCATGTATTTTTTTAAGCTAAATATTCATCGCTTGGTTTTTTGTATATTTAGACGTTTTGAGGCTTCCTGAATACCGAAGTCAAGTTTTTAGCGTTTGACCTTTTTCTGTGTCTGTTAGAATAAATTAAAAACAAATAATTTCAGGCGATCTAAATGTTGTATTTTGAAATTAATGTGTTTGTTACTAGAAAAGTTTGATCAAGATTGATAAGTTTCAAGGACTGTTGGTGTGAAAGTTGTCTGAATAATTTTAAATGAACTTTTGATTTTAATAACAGATTCGAATTCTATATAAATGTAGGTACAGTAATTAAGCGGGGGGAGGGGGTTGAGGGGGGCGGTAGCCTCCCGCACACAGAATCACTTGTCAAATAAAGCTGCTCAGAGCCTAATTTGAATTATTTTAACATAGGTTTGCACAGCAGTATTCCTTATCATACCCCTTAATCTTCAATCTGTATTTATAGTATTAAATATCAGGGTAAGAGAAAGTTGTGTGAGCAACACACCAGATTATTTCAAAATAAGGTTGACTACACTGTAAAAAATATGCCGTATTTGCTGCCAGAAATTCTATGTAATTTGAGAAAATACTTTCTGATAACGTATTTTTTTCGTAAATTACGCGTATTTTCTCAAATTACACAGAATGTCTGGCAGCAAATAGGCCATATTTTTTTACAGTGTAGTGTTTCAACTAAGAATTTTTCTTTTTTTTAGATTACAACTAATTTTACTAGGTTATACATTGGTTACAATGTACCGAAAATTGTCAATTTTCGCATACCTCCAACACGGTGTCGTGCCCTTAGCGACCGTGCCCTTAGCGTAACGTGCCCTTAGCGGAATGGGTGAAAAGGAAGAAGGAGGAATAGAAGAAGCCGTGCCCTTAGCGTAAATAAGAAGGTGTGCATGTGGAAGATAGAAATATGTTATTCAAATGCACAAAATAATGCTTTCTATAGAATGTAGTATGATAAGCATTAGATTTACAGAGTCACGCAAAAATATTCAGTTACACTAAGGTTTATTATCGGAAATTTTCTGAATTGCATTTTCTTTTACATTAAGCGTTTATTCGACCATTTTTTAAAATGTGAATATGATTTGAATTAGTGTATTTGTCTATTCTACTGTCCGTTTGTCCGCCTCCAGCGCCCACAAATATTTTAAGAATTTTTTATTTTTACTCTCTTCTATATTCAATAGAAGAAAGTATAGGATTCGTAAAAATATTAGACTTCCGGTTTTCGACGGATTTACACGTTTTGAGAGGTCTAGAACACGATTTGACTGTTTTTAGAAAATGTCTTTCTGTCTGTGTGTGTGTGTGACAAAAAATTTTGTGGCAACTGTGTCTCCGGAACTACTGCTCAGAATTGCATATAAATTTATATGTAGATGCACCTTGAGCTAAATTAGCGCTATCAACTTTTGATGCCAACCGCTCAACAGGTGACACTGCTATACAGCGATTTCTACAATTTAAGTGGAAGCTATATATCAGGTTCTATTGCGTATAATCAATCGAAACTTGGTATGAGAGAAGGCCACCATGAGACATTATGCTGATTCAGTTTGAATGCTTATGGACCGACAAGTGGTGCTACTATACAGCGATTTCTACAATTTAAGGGAAAGCTACATCTCAGGAATTAATTCACAGAGTTACATATAAATTTATATGTTGATGCACCTTAACCTAAATGAGTATCTGTTAACTTTTGGTGTCAACCGCTCCACAGGTGGCGCTGCTATACAGCGGTTTCCACAATTGAAGGGGAGGCTATATCTCAGGCTCTATTGCGTATTATCAAACAAAACATGATGTGAAGGCCATTGTGAGGTATTATGCTGCTTCAATTTGGGTGCTTATCGGCCAATAGGTGGCGTTGCCATACCGCAGATTTCCTCCACAATGTGAAAGCTATATCTCAACTTGTATAGCTCATAACTTTACGAAACTTGATATGTGACATAACTATTATAAAAATGCATTTATTAAGATGTCATTTATAGATAATAAAACAACTGTCTTTCTTTGGATATTTAGTGTTAGTTTTCTCTAAGATTAAAATTATTTATTTGCACTTAGTGAATTTGCATAGGAAAATATAGAAGAAAGTCTTGTGGTGGCCACAACTTACTAATTTTTACTTTTATTTTATTTTATTTTTTCTAATAATATGTGTTATTCAAATTCATTATTGAATATTCCCTACTTAAAATGGCCACTGGTTTGTGTACATGAACATCCAAAAAATACCAATGCATTGCGCTTTGTGGGAGACATTTTTGTAAATCACATTTAAATAATTTCATCAAAAAATCATAAAGAAATTCACATTTATTGTCATTATACTAAGAAAATGTTTTCTATAAACTATAATATGCTTAACCTCCAGATTTACAGAGCAACCCAAAAATGTTTCAATACAATAAGGGGTGCAAATAGGAAATTAAGAGCAACATTTCTGTTTGTGTTAAGCATTTTTAACACTTTCCAACGATGTTTCAGAGTGATTATCAATTCAGTTAGTCTATATGTCTGTCTTTCTGTCTGTCCATTGTGTTATAATATAGACAGAGAACATAGAATGTTATACGGTACAATGAGTAAGTACAGTTGGAAAATGCTGATAATCAATGTGTATCTCCTGATTTTTCGTTTTTGTTTTAGTTTTAAAAGGTCTAATGCAATTATATTTTCAAAAATATAATAAAATCATAAAATGGCAGTAATGTATGTTTTCGTATGGAGTACTGTGATTCATTAAGCTTTATATGGTTACAGATCACCGTTCCCTCAAATAACGGATATTCTACAGTACGCATACTGTTTTTGTGACAGGTTACTTCTGAAGCAAAATACAGCCAGTGCTAAATGCGGATAAAGTGTAAAGGAAAACTGAAGAGTTCTTTTATTTATTAATTAATTTATTTTGAAATTTATTATACATTTCCGCTAAAGGCACGTATGCTAAAAGCACGCCACTGAGGGGGGTTAACATTTCCGCTTAGGGCACGGTCGCTAAGGGCACGGCCCCAAGATTCACAATGAAAATATAATGTTTATTTATAAATTTATCATTGTTCACAATTTTACCCTGTTTGTAAATGCTTTTGACATGTGTGTATTAAGAAAGAAAATCTAAGCTTATGTCAAATCTTCAATAATTGACGTTTTGGCGGTTAGGGAGGGGATTAGAATCTATGTAGAAATTTTCAAGTGTTTTACTGACCATTAAAGAACTTTAATAACTGGTATAAAAGAGAAATACACTATTTCTACTATTTCTATTTTAAATATATTTATTTTAAAATTCATAATTTATCTGATTTATTTCAAAGAGAAAATGAATAAGTAAGTAACAATAAAATTTAACCTTTCTTTTTGAAAGTAATTGCGCTGAATGAAATTAGTAAAGCATCCGAATAAAACAAAATAAAATTGAAGACTATGTGTGTGTGTGGGGGGGGGGGGGAGTATGGCAATTTAAAATGATGAACAGATGAAAATTCTATTTTTGAATTTTATTTTTTTCCCCACTGAGTTGAAAAGTAAAAATAAAACGAAATTCACTATTCAGAAGTTAAATTAGCCGAAATATTCTTTTTGATAGCTTTCACTTTTTTTTAAAATTCAATAATAATAAAAATAAAATACTTAAATTGATATTTGGAAGAAGATTAGTATATTATTTTTTAGATGTAAGGGTAAATTTCGTGGGAGTAAAGCATTTTCATAGTATGGTTTTTATTAGTAATTTCCGGTCAGCGGTGTATTAAAGATTACATATCACGTGTTTTGAACGTATTAATTTTATTAGCAGCAAATTTTATATTTAATTAAAATGAAAGGAATGTTAAAATGAATAATTCATTTCATTTTGCTTTTCCTTTTTTACTTAAAATGTTTGCCATGACTGTAATAATGCAAATGCATATTTTATTCTCGACAATAATAATAATAATAATAATAATAATAATAATAATAATAATAATAATAATAATATATATATATATATATATACTTTACAAAGATGTTAAAGGAAGGATTATTAATATAATTACAATAATTTTACCTTACTTAAATCCTTACTAAGTCCGAGCTTCATATATATTTCGGCTACCTAACGGTGCCATCTTCAGAAACACTCGGTAAAAAATGATTTGAAGGTGCTGAGTTTGGATGACTTGTTTATCTTTTGTAGTTTCCTCTTTGATTTCTTCACTTCTCTTGTTTTCCCTATATAGCTGTTGCCACTCGGTAGGAATAATGCTATGTTCGATATCATTGATAGTGTTATTATTGGGTAGTATTTCGATAGCTTCTCTTTTGAGAGCATAATGGTGAGAGTTGTATGGGGCTATTTTTTGAAAGTTAATGGAATCAATGTTAATTGGGTTAGTATTGTTAGTTCTTGAGGAAGCTGTGGAATGTCTATTGTATTTTAAGTCGGCTATGTGTTCTGAAATACGTTCTTTTATTTTCCTTTTAGTCATTCCTATGTATGAGGCTTTATTTTTATTTTTATTTTGATATTGGAAATCGATTTTATAAATGCCGGCTGTGTGTTTAAAGTCTATGGGATCTTTTTCATTGCGAATTCGCTGGTATATATTTTTATTTGGTTTTATTGGGATGTTTATATTGTGTTTGGTGGCTTCATTTTTAATTTTTACGGCGGCACCTTTGTCATTAAACCGTCATTAAAAAATATACATCCTCCCAAAACGTACCCATATTTAAATATATCTAACACCAAACTCAATAGCCATCAAGATGAAATATTAAAACTTGGACCTAAATTTATTTTAAACGACAATATAAATATTAATGACACTATTGCCCACTTTGAAACCGCGATTGAACATATACCGCCACAAAAACGCCCCAACATTCGTAATACCGCTATAAATTCACTTAAAAATACCAATAAAACTTCCGACTACTTAGATATTAAATGCCTTCAAGATCTTAAAAACAATAAAAACATAACCTGCTTAATGTCCGATAAAACAAACCTTCTCACAATTATGGACCGAACGCAATACATTCAAATGATGCCAAACTCTATCAAAAAACTCAACGCTGTCAAACTCACACACTCCCCCCTCAATAAACTCATTGATAAAACTAAATCCATTAAAAAAAATGGCACATGGCCTAATAACACCCCCCCCTATTTATAATAACCATGCCCCAATTATTCCCCGTCTTTTTGGCAAATACAAAGATCATAAAAACCCTCCAACAATGCGCCCTATCGTTAATAAATCCGAAGGCCCGACATACTGTCTAGAACGTTACATGAAAGATATCTATAAAGCTCTCCTTCCCCCCTCTAACTTATCAATAAATATAAACTCAACTGAAACCTTTATTCAAAAAATCCGCGATATCAATATCTCATACAACGACACACTCTGCAGTTTTGACGTTAAAGACTTATATCCCTCAATCAATATTTCTGAAATTAACCCCAAAATCAACTCAATTATAATAAATCATTTCGGCAACAACAATATTAGTGATACCTTAATACGCGTAAATAATCTTCTACTCAACCACTCTTATTTCTTTTTCAACGGATGCTATTACCAACAAACACAAGGCGTGCCCATGGGGTCCCCCATCTCGGGGATCATCGCCGAGCTCAAAATGCGAATATTCGAAAATTCTGTAAGCAACTTAATCAACCAATGTAAAATTTGGATACGCTATGTAGACGATATTTTTTCTGTCACCCCACCCACGATTAATCCCGACAACATTCTTGAAAAACTTAATGACACCGATCCGAATATCAAATTAACCCATGAAATAGAAAATAACCATTCTTTAAATTTCCTTGACGTCACCATTATCAAAAACAAAAATAATTCCATAGACACCACCGTCTTCCGAAAACCTACGAGTAACAACGAAATCATAAATAATAAATGTCACACACCCCTCTCTTACAAATACGCCACTATTCGCTCCTACGTTAACCGCGCTATACTCATATGCTCAAATAAAAAATATCTAAAATCCGAAATAAAAATAATAAAAGATATCGCCAAGAAAGCTAATTATAATCCCTCCATAGTTGATAAATTTTATAAAAAACGTGTAAAAACCCTAAACAGTATTCCGAATGCTCAAAAATCTAAACAACTTTTTACCCCCGCGATCCCGTACTGCAAAGGTGCCGCCGTAAAAATTAAAAATGAAGCCACCAAACACAATATAAACATCCCAATAAAACCAAATAAAAATATATACCAGCGAATTCGCAATGAAAAAGATCCCATAGACTTTAAACACACAGCCGGCATTTATAAAATCGATTTCCAATATCAAAATAAAAATAAAAATAAAGCCTCATACATAGGAATGACTAAAAGGAAAATAAAAGAACGTATTTCAGAGCACATAGCCGACTTAAAATACAATAGACATTCCACAGCTTTCTCAAGAACTAACAATACTAACCCAATTAACATTGATTCCATTAACTTTCAAAAAATAGCCCCATACAACTCTCACCATTATGCTCTCAAAAGAGAAGCTATCGAAATACTAACCAATAATAACACTATCAATGATATCGAACATAGCATTATTCCTACCGAGTGGCAACAGCTATATAGGGAAAACAAGAGAAGTGAAGAAACCAAAGAGGAAACTACAAAAGATAAACAAGTCATCCAAACTTAGCACCTTCAAATCATTTTTTACCGAGTGTTTCTGAAGATGGCACCGTTAGGTAGCCGAAATATATATGAAGCTCGGACTTAGTAAGGATTTAAGTAAGGTAAAATTATTGTAATTATATATATATATATATATATATATATATATATAATTTTTTCTGATTTAACATTGTAATATAAGTTTTTTGAAGAATGCAGATAGTTGATGAGTGCCTCAAGTTCGAATTAATTGTAAATTCAATCAATATCAACATCAGTGAAGAGACTCATCGTTTAAGTTAAACATATCAGTGGTGACTTCTCCGACAATAAAGATGCTTGCGATGACGATATTATAATAACATCTATACTGCGTAGCATTATAGGATGCTTGAGTGGTGTTTATTTTACGTGATTAAATACATATGAATCATTGTAAACTATATATAGTGTAAGGTTATGGGAAGATTCCGTAAGAAGTTCGTAAATAAAAATTGCGAGGAATCATCGGTTAAGAGTCACTACTCAACTTAAGAAGGTATTCTACGAGCTTAAAGTAGAAGTTTCAGATCTTGCGAAATATAGCAGGTAGGAAGAAATAGAATCAAGTTGCGAGTCTAGTGACGTATGAAATGCAAATTAATGTGATAGAATACAAAAAGCAGTTTAAAACGATACACGAGGGGGGTGGGGGTTGTCTGAGAAGTTTAAGATGTTTTAAAAGTTTTGGAAGAGATTGAAGGAATTTTGCGAAGGGAGAGAGGATTGTCAAATGTCGCTCAGGTTATAAAGAATTATAGAAAAGCTTCACGTCGTTATGAAAGTTTATGGGTAATATAAAGTTTATTATAGTTGAATTGAAGATAGATATATATATATGTTATGTTTTATAATACAGTTAAGAAGTAGCCTCCTTTCCCCCCATTTAGGAGAATTAATTAAATATTTGTTAAATTGATCATCAAAGTCTCAGTATGTTACACTTGCAGCAGATTCTAAAAATGAAAGACGGAGGTGCCACTTTATCACTAGGGTGCCACAATCCGTTACAATAGTAACAAAAAAAGTTCTTGCCATCTTAGTTAGATCAGTGATAGAAAAAGAGCCAAGAAAAAGTCACAGAAAAAGAGATCAGTGATAAAAAATATCAACCTTGAGATTTTCCTATACAGTCGAACCTCGTTAACGTGAATCTCAAGGGAAATAAAAAAATTGTTCATGTTATCAGTAGTTCATGCTATCAGTAACTAATCTTTATATAACTACACTAAATTTAATTTTGACGGGTATTGTGGAAACAGTTCATGTTAAAAGTAATTCACGTTAAATGTGTTCACGTTAACGAGGCTCGACTGTGTTTATACGCGTTGAGGTTCTTTGAATACCAAAATCATGTTTTTAGCTGTTGGTTTGTCCGTGTGTGGGTGTATGTGTCATTTATCAGAATAAATAAAAAATAAATAGTAGAAGGAAGTGTAAACTTAGTTATTCTAAATCTGTTTCACATAGGGCAGGGGATGCTACACTATACATTTTGTTGAGATTGGGAAATAGTTCGCGAACAGAAACATTCAAGATAATTCAAATCCATTACGTCTATGGGAGAAAATTCTGGTACATACAGTTTAATAATTTCAGACTGTTTTTAAACAGTGTGAAATGAACATATATATCTTATGAACATACTGAGCGTGTGAAATGAACATTTACAGGGGACATTAGGTCGAGCAACTCCATAGGTAAATTCCGGACTGACATTCGGTCCGAAAGTTACTTATACTTTATAGGTAGGGGTAAAAGTAATTCTACTTCAGATCCATGTAATGCAAAGAATGAATCAGCCACAAGTTTAAAAGAAGATATTCTTTTTTTAAATGTTTCGTAGCGTAAGTTTGGTACCGTAACATAGTGCTATAAAAAGTTAAAAATAAGAAACGCTAAATTATTAGAAAAGTAATTAGAATAGCTATATAATATTCAATTTGAAAGTATTTTCGATAAAGTTGAAAAGAATTAAAAATCGATAATTTTGTATAGCGATACCAATTATTACATTCTGCAGAGTGTCATAATTATTATTTCTTTATCACGACAAAGAACTTCTTTTGGGAGAAAGTCTACATTCGAATCACATTCTTTGTTAAAAATTTTAAATTGAGGAGCCGAAATTTCAGTAATTTAGGGGTAAAAGTATTAAATAAAAGTAAAAAAAGTAATTAAATAATAATTAAATAATAGTAATAATAATAATAATAATAATAATAATAATAATAAAAACTCGAACTTGAGGGCATATAAACTAAATGAAACTAATTTAATGTCTGAAGTATAAAATACTTTTTATATAAATTTTTGAAAATGTAAATTGCAATTATGTATAAAGAATTTAAACTATGCTTATAAAGTATTTTAAATGTTATTACTTTTCTAACAAGACAAAAAAAAAAAAAAAAAAAAAAAAAAAAGAAAAAAAAAAGAAAGAAAGAACTGTTTAATTTAACTATTCTCTGAATATAAAATGTAATAGAAATGTTTTGAAAGACATTTATCCACAGCTAAACAAATATTTAACATATGTTATTTTTTACTGAAGTGTAAATAAAAATGCAAACTAAATTATCCCCTTAAGTAAGATTTTAATTAAAGAAATTTTTTACAATGTTACAATGCAAGAAAAATAGATAAGTTCTTTTCTAGCATCAATAAATAACTTCTTTTAATTTATCACTGGCAAAAAAAAAAAAAAAAAAAAAAAGTAATTGAGGTCGCCAGTAAAAAAAAAAAAAAAAAAAATCACTCTGGCCTCGAGCCAATTTGGCATTCTTGAATTTTGGTTGCCTCAGATATTTATCAGAGAGGAACACAGATTCATTTGTAGTTACGAGATTTTTTTTTTTTTTGGTTGGAAATTTTTACAGAAAGAAATTTCCTACATTTTTTTTTTTTCTTTTTGTGTGTGTGTGTTAAAGGTTATAAATTAAGTAACGAAAAACATTGTTTACCTCAAAAGTAAAATATGTGTTATTAGTTATTAGTTTGCGAGAAGAAAGAAAATATGATGTCTTTAAAAATAAATAAAATAAAAATACCAAAAGGGTTTACAAAATAGTCTGCAGTTGTTTAATGAAGTTGCATTAAAGTGGGTAGAATGTAATTATTGTATTATTATTATTTGTCATAGTGCAATGCTGTTTAATTTAACTTCGTTTTATTTTATTCATTACTTCTTAACCACCTAACCGAACCCCTAGGAAAAGGGCAGAATTGTAATGTTGTTCTTACAGAACAGTTTTATATGTATTAAGACAAAGGTAACAATATCTTGCCATGAAAAAAAAAATTAAATAAATAAAAAAATAAATATGTATATGAAGATAAATTTTATGACTATTATATATAACCTTCACACTTTAATACAAGCAGAATTTTTTAATTAATTAATTTTAAATTATAAGTGTATTGCAGTAAGAACATCATCTCAGTGAACAATTGTATCCCGCCGCGGCTGTCAGAAGTCAGAAGGTTAATATTTGTATTTTATATTAAAACTATGTATTTTTATTAAATTTTCATGATTTTAAACGGCATTTATGGATTATTTTGCATTTTTTAAATTAACACCATATTTTTTACGACTGGATTGTAACATATGATGCAAAAGAAAAAATCAATATTTCTTCTTTTTAGTTCCCCATCATACTATAGGTATGGGGAACTTAGGTAATCGTGGAAATTTTCGACCTCGGTTTTTTGACGTTTTTACACGTTTTCAGGTTTGAGGAATCCGAAAATGACAAAATTTGTATGGTGTCTGTCTGTAGGGTGTCTGTTAGTGTGTTAGTCTGTTAGTGGGTTAGTGTGTTAGTCCGTTAGTTTGTTAGTCTGTGTACACGATATCTCAAGAACAAATTGTCGCAGAGAGGTCAGATCAGTTTTAAAATATTACTTTCGACACTGGCAAGAACCCTATTCATTTGCAACATTCGAATTTAAAAACTTCGTAAGTTATTAGAAATTTACGATTTTCTTAACATGGGAGAATAGGACAAAAATTCACTTAAACGTGCATTAAATGGAAACTTTTTACTGTAAAAATGTCAGACCAGTTTTAAAATATCAGTTTTGATGCCGGAATGAACATCAGTAACTATAAATATGCTACTTTGAAAATTTCGCAAGTTATTGGAAATTTACAAATTTCTTAACATGGCAGTATAGGGCAAAATTTCACATAAACGTCAATTTTGAGAGATATTTTCATCGTAAAGATGTCAGACTACTTATGAAATATTATTTAGGACACTGGCATGAATATTAATGACTATGCATTTTCCAATATAAAGATTTTCGTAAGTTATTGGAAATTTATGATTTACTTAACATGTCAGAATAAGGCAAAATTGAGCATAAACTTCCATTTTGAGGATCCTAAATACATTAGACAACTTCAAAATTATGTTTATGATATTTGTTTGAACATGATTGAATATAAATATTCTAAAAAGAAAATTTCGTAAATTATTCGTAATTTACGATTTTACCAACATAGCGAAATTGTAAATTTTTCATATAAATATGAATTTTGAGGATTATTGCATTGGAAATAGTAGCATGAAAACTAAACAACGAAATTGACCCTGATGAAATAAATTAATAGATTATAATAAGTAAAATATATCGAAGTGAACGGTGGATAGCCTATTAGGCGGGGATTTCATTCTGTCACTGTATCAAGCTTTGGTCAAATTCTTTTTTTTTAACATGATTATAATATATCTCGCACTAGAAATTTATGAGAACATAAATGTGATGGGGAACTGAGCAGAGTCCACCTATGCCAAGTAGTTTCTTTACTAATCGTCATGATTTACGTGAAAATACTTATAGATCATGTCAAAGTACAATATTTATTTAGAAAATTCTAATTTTGATTGTGGAAAATTGGATCTATTGATTCTTTGTTGTACATTGTTTGACAAGTAAAAATCCGAAGAAAAATTATTGTCTCTTGAGTGCGGGCAATTTTTCAAGTACCTTTACTTGACTCTTAAAATTTAATATAGGTAGTCCGATAACATCGAAGGATGTATTGTTGAAATTCACGTTAACATTAAAAATTACAAAAGATGTATATGAAATTGATCCAGTATTATGGTGGTGGTGGTGTAATGATTGAGGCTCAGACGAGGGTCCTAGCCTGGGTAAAATACACTCCGTCTTACTAGAAGGTTCTAGTTTTTATTCACATAGTTTCGGAGAAAATCTCGAAAAACTCCAATGATCCATTCATCTAGTGCGAAGAACTCGAAATTTTTTTCTGGTTGGACTTGAATTCGGTATCTGTCGCCTGTCACTGTAAGAGATATTAGATAAAAATGGCCGATAAAAACATTTTCTGACCATTTCATTACTAAGATCTGTATCAAAACACCGGAATGAAGTATTTTAGGGATGATTATGAATTTACTTAATTTACAGAACTTTAAAGAGAGACGTATAATGAAAGAGAAAAACTAAATGCTTTTAGGAAACATTGTCTTTATATCTACTGATCTGAGGATCGGTCGCTCATATGCAATTGTAGTTCTCATGCAAGCGAACCGATTTCAGGGTATTTTTTTGTTTGTTTATTTTTTTATTTGTTAATAAAATTTATATAATTGTGATGGTTCTAATCTATATTGGAGGAAAATATGTTTAACAGATATTTTAAAACTAATTAAAATATAATTTTTTTTAAACATCTTTGAATTGGTATTTTGAAATTTGTGAGTTATCAAAATTGAACTCCCAACTCATTTTTAAATGATAATTTATGCGTTTTTTTTTTTTTTTTTTTTTTTTTTTTTTTTTTTTTTTAATTTATTAGAGTAAAAAAAAAAAAAAAAAAAAAAGTATAAAATAAACAAAAATTGCATTTTGAGTATGATTTTTTTGTTTTTTGTGAAATGAATGTGAAAAAAGATTTCCTTTTAGCGCTTCGCAAAAATTAGCAATTATTGGTATGTTTTATTGTAAATATACAGTAAAAGGTTTGAAAATGCTTTCATTTCAGATGAATTTCATGTTCCTTTTGTGAACTGAAATATAAATAAGCAAAATATGGTGCTTTTTATAAAAAAATTTCACAAATTAGGTTTCACATTTCGAGGTACGGTGTCGATCGAACGCAAAAACTGATATTAAGCTCATGTTAAAAAATTTATACTTTTAAAAACTTTTTTTTTTTGCTCCATTTTAAATAAAATAATGGATAAAAATGTAAAGTAAATAAAAATTGCATTTTGAGTATGATTTTTTCGTTTTTTTTTGTGAAACAAATGGGACAAAAAAAATTTCCTTTTAGCGCTTCGCAAAAATTAGCTATTATTGGTAAGTTTTATTGTAAAGATACAGTAAAAGGTTTGAAAATATTTTCATTTCAGATGAATTTCATGTTCCTTTTGTGAATTGAAATATAAATAAGCATAATATGGTGCTTTTTATATATAAAAAAAAATAACAAATTAGGTTTCACATTTCGACGTACGGTGTCGATCGAACCCAAAAATTAGTATTAAGCTCATATTAAAAAAATTATACATTTAAAAACTTTCTTTTTTGCTCCATTTTAAAGAAAATAAAATTAATGAAAAATATAAGGTTCTACATGTGTGGGTCTAGAACGGATCTCCCTCTGAAACTAATTTCCCCCTCCCCCCCTTCAAATTTACTTTCCCCCTTTTTAAATTGAAAATTCCAAAATAGGAGATATTGATATTTTAGTATTCGAGTCTAGTCCCCACATGTACAATTTCTTCACCGTGAAGTAATTTGGAGCTGAGTTAAGCTCGTAAACGTGTTTTTAACCCCTGCCCCCCCAGGGGGGGAACCGTTCGATTTTTTAAATTTTTCTCTTTTCATAACACATCTACAGACCAAGACCTTTTTTTAGACACCTCAACCAAATTTTTACACCTAGCCGTTCTCTCAATTTAGTGGAGACAGACAAAAACATGTTTCAAATTAATATATAGAAAAGGAAATTAAAGGGGACTAATGTGCAAGTTGTACCTGACGGAACTAAAGTGAAAGTTGTACCTCAAGGGACTAATGTGAAAGTTGTACCTCACGAGACTAATGTGCAAGTTGCACCGAACGAACAAACTATTTCTTTCAACGAAAATGCCTACTAACCCTGGACGATAGGTCTAATATATCGTATCATATTATATATCGAATTTATCGTAATATAACTGAATACTTATTTCGCTTCCTTCTTCGACTCGTTTTAATACGAAATTTTTATATGCATGAGCAGCTCCCGAAAAACAAAAACATTAAATCATTAAATTCATTTTTTTACTTATTTTTATTTCATATTATTTCACGCGCACTTTTTATTTCCTAATTCAAAATTATTAAAAAAAACTTTTTCGACATCGCTTGTAACGATACTGATTATTATTAATTTTCTTTTATTTTTCTTTCAATAATAATAATAATAATAAAAAGAAAAGATTTTGATGAAATTCTGGCAAAAGCAGAATTTAGTTTAGGACGGAGGAGTATTAGTTTTTTTTTTTTTTTTTTCATCCCAATTATAACATCGCTTTCAAATTATTCAATTATAGTTTCGATAAATTTTAGATTTCGATAAATGTCCAACTATCGAAAAATGATTTCGACAAATGTCCAACTATCGAAAACGACAACGCAAAAACCCTAGATTGAGACTAAAAGGCCCTCAGTCCTAAAAAAAAAAAACTCAAAATTTTATCCAATCTTGACAAAGTTTAAAGTTGGTCATAAATAGGATTATCAGTTCACTGACTGTCATCTCTACATTCGGTTGAAAATTAGAGATATTATATATATATATATATATATATATATATATAATATATTTAAGTAATGATAAGTGATGACATGAAAGTGAATTGCAATAAACAACAAGAAAAATTATTTAACAATGTTAATAAACAAGAAAAATAGTTAAAGTTAAACACTATTTAAGCCAAAAAATTATTAAATTATGCTGTGCTATTCTCTTCAGTAGGTGGGTACACAGCTATTAATAACTATGTAGTACTAGCAGGTTTCAAAAGATATGCAGGCTAGCATACTCCAATTATATTTCAAACTGAATAGTAATGAAAAACTTAAAAATTGTAAAATATGAAAGGAGATTATAAAAGTATTTCTATTTCTTGAAAATTAAATATTGAAATTTGAAAACCATATATTACAGTCTATTGAAACCAAAGAAGCTGTTTATAATAAAGCTTATTTATATAGATTTTTCTATGAAAATGCTAGCTAAACATACCCCCACTCGAACCTGCCAGAAAAAAAGAAGAAAACTCACCATCTAAAAGAAACAACAACTGCAAAATCCATCCTAGCTTAAAAACCTTTTAAACATTGAAATTCTTTTTCCATATCCATAGATGTCCAAAAAACTTTCCGGGTCTGGCGAAACAAAATGACTCCATCAGCAAACGATCGTCCAAAAAAGGCTTTAAATCGAACGCATCAAATGGACTCCTATATGGATCACCAATCAAAATAAAGCTAGAAGCTGCGGTGCTGACACTAAAAATTCAAATTACTAGTATAATGAGAAATGAAACTTAAAGGATAAAAATTTGTATAATATAACAAAGCTCGAAAATTATATACTTGTTTATTAAAATTGAATTTCAAATTACATAATCTCTTAAATCTTAAAACTTGATTAATAACAATATTTATGTAAATTCTATGGCTCAGATTAGAATACCAATGCGGCATACAGTTAGTAACAAAGTTGAAGTTTTTTCTTTTGTCAAAATCAGTACATAAATTATTATTTTTTAAAACAAATGAAATATCCAAAAAATTAGCTTCAAAATTATTATTGTTGGTTTATTTAATTTTAAAATGTCTGAATAAATTAAATTAAAAAAATTGTCAAAATCAATGTTAAAAATAATCAAATCATCAATATATCGATAAGCATGTAAACAAATATTATGAGTTACAGTGAACTTATATTCAAAGAAAAATAAGAAAAGATTAGCCGCACTGGAAGAATAATTAGTTCCCATACCAATACCATGTGATTGTTTGAAAATTTTATCATGAAAAAAGATATAATTATTATTAAGACAAAAATGACACAAACTAAGAAAAAAATCTCTAGGGATATTCAATTCATCTTCAATATAAAAAATGTCAAAAATATTTTTAATGATATCATAGAGTTCATTTATAGGAATATTACTAAATAAGTTTTCAACATCATAAGTTTGAATAGATGAAGGTTTAAAAGTGATTCTATTAATTAAATCAATACTATTATCAATAGACCAAAAACAACTTGTATTCTTGTATTTTAATTTTAGAAAGTCATACATTTTCTTAAAAAGAAAAAGAAATTGCAATTTAATATTAAAATTTTTATTAATACTATTAGTTGTACAACAAATAAATCTAAATTTAACAGGATGTTTATGAAACTTAGGTGTCATAAATAAAAATGGAATATTACTTTCATTAAATATTTTAATATTATATGAAAAAAGAGATTTAATCTGTTTAGAATAAGCAGTAAAACATTTTTTAACAATCGCTGATTTCAAATTTAATTTTGTGTAGTCATTATTCTAAAGTTCTTTCAAAATATTTTTTTTTTTCAAATGATACCATAATTACTAGCAGCTTTATCAACAGGAACTAAAACAAAATTTTTTTTAAAATGATTCTAAGTATTCACTATCTTCCCTATATAATTTTTGATAATTATAATAATCATTATTTAAACATTCAATTAGAAAATTGTCAAAATAAACAATAAGATTATAAT
The DNA here is from genome assembly GCA_963930645.1 of Salticus scenicus. Classification (NCBI taxonomy): domain Eukaryota; kingdom Metazoa; phylum Arthropoda; class Arachnida; order Araneae; family Salticidae; genus Salticus; species Salticus scenicus. The sequence goes on along the minus strand of OZ005650.1, from coordinate 106,498,048 downwards.
TCCATTCATGAAAAGCTTCTATGGGTGTGTTGTATTTATAGCAAATTTTATAAATAAAATTATTTATATCTTTCAAAAAGATTTCCTTGACATTAAAAAAAAAAAAAAAAAACCTCCGTTTTATTTGTATTTAAAACTTTAATTGTTTTTTTCCCAAATTTTCTTTTTTTGAAGTCGGTGGATACGATTTGTTAAAACTTAATGCACCAATCTTGTTGAAATTTTGCCTAATTCTTCTAGATAGAATTGGCTAGTGATTGAACGAAGGTTATTAATTTTTTTTTATTTTTTTTTTTTTTTTGATTAAGAAAATTTAATCTTTTTTTTTTAGTTTAAAACGCTCTGTTCCATCACGATCTATATCAGTGGTAGTCAACACTAGTCCCTACTATCCACTCGTCAGTGTTCTAGCCTTTACGGTGGGCAGTAGAGATTTTGTTTTAAACTGAAGCATTTTTCTCTTTTCAAATTTAATTGGCTTTTTTTAAAACACTGAAACCGAAATATGATTGATTATTACATGCGGAAACTTTTCTTGTTAAATTTAATAAAGTAAAGTTACTTCTCTGCCTTATAAATCACAATTACAATTGAATTTGTAGACGGTTAGAAAATACTGCTATTAACAGAAATACAAAAGAGGGTGGTAAGTACAAAAAGGTTCACTACCCGATATAAAAATGAGATTTCAAAAGCTTTAAAAGAAAATTTTACATAATATTATTCAAATGTTGCTCTTTTGTATGCTTAAAAAAAGGAATAAAACACTTCTTTCATTATATTAGAAAAATTACAGAGAGAAAAAAAATATTTTTTTTCAACTGTAAAACATGTGTAACACCTTAAGTAATTGGGAAATACTTTTAAAATATTTAGTGATTTGTGTAACATATGACACCACCACAAAAATTGTTCATAATTTCTTATGTATTCCTATGAATGGGAAATTCTTATATATTTTTATTATACTATGAAGAATTAAGCATCATATTGCTCAAATATTATTTGGATGTAAATAGCATAAAGAATCATATTTAATAAGTTTGTTAAAAACAATATTTCAGCACTTTACTTATTGTTAATATATATATATATATATATATATATATATAAACAAACAAATCTTGTATTAGTTTTGAACGCACATGCGAACTTCTTTTCAAAAAAGTGAATTATGACCCTAGCGTACAAAATGTTTCATTTTAATGTATTTTAACACTTCATAAATATTGCGTGCATACGTATGATATGATGAATCATATTTCTTATAAAACAATGTATGTGTGTAAGAAATGATGGTATAACATTTTCATTAATGATAAAAATCCTAAATAAAAAATCTTGGTCAATTTTATGGTGAGAGATTATGAATTTATTAAAAAAACTGTGAATTGTGATCCTCTTTTACGATATAAAAACTTTTGGTTTTAAAACTTTTTAAGTATAGTCTGCAAATGATTGATACTACGATTCATCATATTATGAGTGTCATTCTGATTTTCTTTTGGAAAAAAAGGGAATTGTAATCCTGGATTCCTGTACAAAATAGTTTTTTAGAAGTTTTAACATTTTGAAATATTTTTGTTTTTAGTATAGAAATGAACAAGACTTTTCGTTAATTACGCTGATTTTTTTTTCTTTTTTTTTAGTTCCCCAACAAATTAGGTATAGGGAACATAGGTGGGGAACATAGGTACCCGTGAAAATTTTCGACCCATTAGTTTTTAACTTTTTTGTCCATTTTGAAGTGTGAGAAATCTAAAAATAACAAAATCGATATGATATCCAACCAAGGAAATCTGTTAGTTTGTGTACACCATATATCAAGAACAAATGGTCGTAAAGAGGTCAAACTAGTTTTAAAATATGACTTATGAACATAATAAGAACCTACCCCTCCCCCCTCTGATTTGCAACATTATAATTTAAAACTTCGAATTTATTTGAAATTTGCGATTTTCATATCATGAGAGATTAATGCAAAATTTAGCTTAAACGTGCAATAAAAAGAATATTTTTATCGTAAAGATGTCAGATCAGCTTTTAAATATCAGTAACAATGCTCACGTGTACGAAAATTCTACTTTAAAAAGTTCGTAAATTATTCGATTTAATTTATTATTTTCTTAGCATATCAGAATAGTGCAAAATTTTTCATAATCATCCATTATGAGGAATATTGTCATTTCCTCGTAATATGAAGAATATTTTTATGGTATAGAATTTCATGAAAACTAAATACGAAACTGACGACAATAAAACTAATCAGCAAATTAGGATACAATAGATGTATCAAATTGAACGGTGAGTAGCCTACTAAATGGTAGGGGGGAGGGAGGTGTAAAGAAATAAATTATAGTTTCACCCGTAGAAAATATATTTTGATCGATGTATTCTTTTGATGTATTTTTCTTAATAACAAATATTTTCATATGAATATTATTACTGAATTTTTTCAGATAATAATACATTATAGTAAAGATATCGTACAATCGTAGTACGATAAAACTCTAAATGTGAGAGAAAACATAATATTCGAAAACCGCTACTAAAAAACTAAAAAACTTAAAAAAAAAAAAAAAAAAATTGAGTGTATCCTAATAAGTATACTTTTTGCACTCTATTTTTACTGTCTCTTACCAGTATTGTGTAGAGAATTTATTGCTTCCGGATCAAATTTTCGAAATTGAGTTTTGACTATATTTACACGTTTTGAGGTTCCTTGAATAATTGGGTTTTTAGAGGTTGTCTGTATGAGATTGTTATTAGCATAACTCAAAAACAAATGCTTGCTTTCTAAACTTGGTTCATTTTTCTAAATTCAGTAGTTTAATTCTGGAAATTTACAAACTTATAAACTGACTTTGAAAAAAAATATGTTAAAATTTTTATTGAAATCGTACTGATGATTTGTGTACAGATACATTCAAAAGTATTATGTTACATCTCCAGACAAAATATCTTGATGGCATAATGTAACATCTTTAGACACCACTGAAAAAAAATGAAATTTACATATATTTTTATATGCACTAAAGCGTCCTTCCCATAATATACTTCGGGAAAATTGTTTCTGTTTCGATTACATGGCCACACAAAAGAATTTTGATACGTTACTGTTATGATTGGATATCATTGGAAATGCATCACAAATTGAGTTATGATTTTTTTTTTTCGGTGCTAAATGTAAGTACGTTACATAGTGAGTACAGACTTCCTAAATAATATACAGAGCCATTCAAAATCAGTAAAATGGATTCGTTTACGATTGGATGTAACTGACTAAATTGATTTAGTAAATGATACCACTGCCAGAAAAGATTCACAGGAATGATAGTTACTTTCTTTTACACATATGTTAAACAAAATAACATTTGCATTACTATTGTAGGTAATAAAAGTATTGAAAAAAAAAATCGATATTGAGTTTTTTCAGTTGATTTACATGTTTTTAGATCTCCTGAGTCAAAAAAAAAAAAAAAAAAAAAAAAAAAAAAATCTATTTTGGAATCTGGTCAGTGTGTATGAGTGTATATTTATGCGGAATATTCTGATTATCATAACTCCAAAATAAACAAATGAATAAATAAATAAATAAAAAAAAAAAAAAAAAAAATCTATTTTGGAATCTGGTCAGTGTGTATGAGTGTATATTTATGCGGAATATTCTGATTATCATAACTCCAAAATAAACAAATGAATAAATAAATAATAAAAAAAAAAAAAAAAAAAAAAAAAAAACAATGAAACTATATATATACGACAGCTCTCATATTTTAATTTAAGCCTGTATGTCAAAAGTGTTTCAAACTATTTTCTTCAGATTTGCTATTTAAATCCTCTTTCGGATGTTCTTTCGTATTTAATAGTTGGTTACTACAAGAAAAATGAAAAATATTCAGATTTGGTTTGGCAGTTTTAACCCTTAGATGCTTGATTATTTTTTAAATCAATTTAAAAACGTTTTATTCTTGCCTTTTATTAAATAAATCACGGGAAAAATACTTTAAAAAATCATACAATATTTTAACTGTGGTTTACAGCTAAAAAGCAATTTGTTGACAATTGGCAAACATGAGGCATTAAAGCTTCAATATTATTCTAATTATACTTTAGAAGGCAAAATTGGGTATTTTATCGAAAGGCAACACATGGCATTTAAGGGTTAAGATTTTGAAGTAGGTGTCTTAAAAAAAAGACTATAAACATTTTCTTCAAACTCGTCATATTAACTCTCTTTTGGACGTCCTTTCGAACGTATTAGTGAGTTTTCATCTAATAGTAAATAAGAAGTAGAAATCTAAAGTCGATATCTGAAAAATGACTTTAAAAATTTTCTTCAAATTAACTTCATAAACCCTTTTTTAGATGCCTAGATGCTTAGAACCTAGATGCTTAGATGCCTAGATGCTTTTAGATGCATTAGAACCCTCTTTTATGCATTAGTTGGTTAGTACAGAAAAATTAGTAAGCGCAGGTAGGTCAGTTTTAGATATCGAAAATGGATGCCTCAAAAACGATTTTATCTACTTTCTTTAAACTCAGTATGTAAAGTCTCTTTTTTATGTCTTTACGACATATATAATTTGTTGGTTCCTGCTGGAAAATTGACAGACGTCAAATCAGGTGAACTGCATCTCTTTTGCCACACTATCTTCGAAAAGGTTGTATAGTAAATGGAACTCGTGAGGCTGTTATACACCAGGTTTTTCTATAATTAGAAATCGTAGATTTCTAGAGATTTCCAGATTTTTTCTAGAGATCCAGATTTTTCTACAATTAGATTATAAAGGAATGCCAGTTGAAAATTTAGACTAAGATCGGTAAATTTGAAAGATTAATGCGGGTGAAAGTTTTTTTTTTTTTTTTTTTTTTTTTTGTATAATTTTAAATAGATTTTTAAATATAGCTTTAAAATTTTTATGAATTTAGGCACAATATTAAGACAGGAAGTTAAGAGAGGCACCCCTCTCCCTCACACACAAATGTACACAAAATAAAATTCCTTCTAAAATTAACAGGATTAGAGAAAGTAGTGTGAATGACAGACGAGATTTTTAATGATATTTTTGTATTATCAAAGTAACATACTCGTTAAAGTTTTATTTAAAGAACCAAAAAATATTCAAGGTAAACTAAATAAGTTGTTAAAACTTTTCAAATGGATACATCTGATTCAAAAATGGATCTATAAATAAATAAAATAGAAATTAAGATAAATAAAATTGAATAAATAATTACACAAAACTCATTTTTCTAGCAAGGACCATAGTTCTATTTCCTTGAGATAGCAGAAATGCGTTATCACCAGTTGCAGTGGACCATATTGAATTTTGCATAATAAGAAAGAAATTATCTAATACAAAATCTTAGTGTTTACAAACACGTAAAATCTGAGTTAAAGATAAGGACTGTTATTAAATTATTATTATTATTATTATTATTATTATTATTATTATTTTAAGAAAGATTATTCTTATAACTTTAATAGAATACAGTATAATATATTTGATTGAATTTTCATAACTTCATTAGAATAGTTATTCAGTAGAATAATTTTAATAAAATACTAAAATTTTCAATTTAAATATAAAATAATAAAATAATAATAATAATAATAAAAAAAAAAAAAAAAAACTCTTTGCTTTAAAATATGAAGGTTGCTATATTAATTTTCTGATGTATCATATTATTTCATTTATTTTCAAAACAATTTTTGCAATGTACTTTTTCCCATGCAAAATTAGACACTTCAAAAGGTTTACAGCATTTCAAACTAAACAAAACTTTCCCAGTATATTCAGTTGAAAAAAAAAATTCCACCCATTTTAGTGTATTCAATAATATTTAATACGAAACAATTCAAATGACAAAAATAAATAATAACATTAAAATTCGAAATAAAATTTTATTCTTCTAAATTTTCTTTTTTCTTTTTTTAATTTTAAAAATATTCGTTGATTTTCCATGTCATTTATTTTTTTTTTCAAAGGTTTTATCATTACTTTATTTTTTATTTATTTTTAAACCAAGAAAGTAGGAAAGATAAAGTAACTAAAAAATGTAATTTTAACTGTAATAATGCTGACACATCTTTAAGTCTTATTCAGTGTCTCTCTGATGTTCAGCGTTTAACTGAAACGGATCAGCAAAATGTTTCTTTTTCCCTTTGGAACAGGTGTGCTAGAAAGCAAAATCATTAAAAAGAAATGAAAGGCAATTTGACAGACTCAGCATCTGAACCGAAGTTTCTGCAACCGATGCGATATTTTCTGTAATCGATGCTTTTATCCGATTACTTATTCTGTATCTTTTTCCAACAAACAGATTTTTTCCATCCAAAGAATTGAAAGTATTTCATTAAAGCATGTCACGTATCTTGTTTTTGTTTTTACAGAAAAATATGGAAATAATTGTAAATGTAAAAAATAAATAGAGACAAATATATGAAGTCAAATGCATATATTTTTTTTAACGTCTGATTTCTTATTTGATGCATGTTTTTATTACATAAAAGGATTATGTTAGTTTTTTTTTTTTATTAGAATGGATTAGAAGGCTGATTTTTTACCAACTATGTGAAAAATACCAGAGCCGGGAATCGAACCCGGGCCATTTCGCTTAACGCGTGGATGCTCTAACCACTGAGCTACCCTAACTGATAACTAACTCGGCACTTCTCACATAATTTACGTTGGCAAGGTCACCGAGTCTGCATTAGAGCACCTATATTAAGTGACAAATTTGAACCTGACACAACTCCAATCTATACTAATATATAAATGCGAAAGTTTGGATGGATGTATCTATACTAATATATAAATGCGAAAGTTTGGATGGATGTATGGATGGATGTTTGTTACTCAATCACTCCAGAACGGCTAAACGGATCTGGATGAAATTTGGTACAGAGATAGAGAATAGTCTGGAATAGAACATAGGCTAATATTTATACTGGAAATTTGATTAGATTTTTTAAAATTAATTAAAATATGAAAATAATAAACTGGTAATTGACTTAATATAAGCCATTTAAATTTTTAATTGTTGCCAAAAAGAGTTTACGAGATATTTTTATTTATTTATTTATTGTTTTCAACATAAAATGAAATATGCTTTCACGCGAAAAATAATCTATACTAATATATAAATGCGAAAGTTTGGATGGATGTATGGATGGATGTTTGTTACTCAATCACTCCAGAACGGCTAAACGGATCTGGATGAAATTTGGTACAGAGATAGAGAATAGTCTGGAATAGAACATAGGCTAATATTTATACTGGAAACTTGATTATATTTTTAAAAATTAATTAAAATATGAAAATAATAAACTGGTAATTGACTTAAAATAAGCCATTTAAATTTTTAATTGTTGCCAAAAAAAGTTTACGAGATATTTTTATTTATTTATTTATTGTTTTCAACATAAAATGAAATATGCTTTCACGCGAAAAATAAAATAAACTAGTAATATTATAAATCTAACATATTTCTTCTGAATTTTATTTCATAGCATTTTTTTTTATACCTCAATTTCAGAATTTTTTTTTTTAAGTACGGCGGATGAAACACGCTTGGCATAAAAGCTAATTCAGCATTATATTAAAGGTATTTTCTTATTGATAATTCTGGACAATTTTTTTTATTTTGATGCTGAAGTAGATCGGACATTTTTCGCCAAGGAAAAGATAGAAAGAAATACGCAAGCGAAATGATGACGTCACTAGCCGTTCGTGGATGCAAGAAAAATATTTCCTATGTTAAGCGCCCATTGGATTTTTTGTAAAAAATTATTAAAAATCGAGGAAAATTATTTCCCGATTTTAATCCCAATATTTAGGTATAGATATGTATTAGTTATCATGTCCATGCGTTAGATTAAGTTATTTTTGTTGTAAAATTGACAAAATTTGAATTTTTTATTTCAAAACTCTAGAAAAAAAAAAAAAAAAAAAAAAAAAAAAAAAATGGCAAGCATCCATATTCGATTGAAAACACAAACATTTCATTTCAAAGGATGATATTTACACAATAAATATCCAACTAATATACTAATTAAAAGGAAAATGATAAATATTCTATCATAATTTGAAGTCAAATTTGTTTTCAAATGTATAAATAAAGTATTTGATATAAGATACTAATATGTTGCAGCGGAACAGATTTGATATCGGTCATCTTTGGCAGAAAAAAAATATTGCCAAATTATTTGGCGAACATAATTTAATTCCTTTCAAAAATCGTGGTTATTTTAACAACTTATATTAAGAGAGTAATGAATAATCTGAAACAATATTTCGTACAATGCGTATTACGAAAATATACATCTGGCATGTATATTTTCGTATTACGTTTTTGATCACCAAATACAACAAGCGCCAAGAACGACAGAGTTTTGAAATTTAAAATTAAAATTTTGTCAATTTGACAGCAAAATAACTCAATCTAACACATGCATATGATAACAAATACATGTATATACCCAAATATGGGGATTAAAATCGGGAAATAATTTTCCTCGATTTTTAATAATTTTTTACAAAAATCCAATGGGCGATTAACATAGGAAATAATTTTCTTGCATCCACGGACGGTCAGAGACTTCACACTTCGCTTGCGTATAGGAATCATAATTGCATAAATTATATTTTGGTCTAAAAAGGCAACAAAAATTCAAAAGTCGCCAAGGGCATTAAGGCTGTACCATGATCAAGTTTACATATTAATTAATTTATTTATTTTTCTATATGCCAACTACTATTAACTAAGCATGAAGTATATATAACCACAAAATAATAATAATAATAATAATAATAATAATAATAATAATTGTCTCAGGCGATAGAAGTGCCGATCATAGCATATTGTAATATTATATGTTGCTTGAAATTGCTGTCATTCTATGGTTGATCAATTAAATCAAATAACTATAGGAAATAACTTGAGAGCAAATATTATGTACATCACGTATAATGTCGTTCATATGTAACTGGGATTCAGATATAAAAGAGCTACTTCAAATTTTCGATACTGACCGTATCGAAACTGTCATATATGATAAGCACCCAAATGGAAGCCCACGGGTAAGCCATTCTCGCAGGCAATAGGGACAGGCACCGGAGATTGCAAGGACGAACAAGTCGCTGCCGAAGACAGCGGGAACCCAAAGCGATCTTTTGAGCGATTTCAGTTTTTTTTTTCCATAAAGTTATATAGAAAAGAGTTTGCCAGTGAAGCGGGCAAAGCCGTCCAAAATTGTTTAAGAAGTAAAATATTATTCAACAATTCGCCGGCAGATGAAAAAAAAAAAAAAAAAAAAAAAAAACATTTCTTTGTAAAAAAATAAATAAATAAATAAATAAATAAAAAAATAAATAAAACTTAAAAATTTGAAACTCAAAAATATTATATAAATTTCACTACATAATTAAAATTTTAATTCACCAGTCACCAAATTATTATTAGAACCAGATTAATATTGTGCAATAGTGAACTAAAATCATACAAAGAAAGGTTTCGAAATAAAATTCATAATTGGCGACCCAGTTTTTGTACTTCCGCAACACAGTACTGTTTTAGTACAGGATCCCTATGAACGAATTTTAAATTTTTATCGCCATGTTGGCGATAGCTTTTTATTTATTTATTTTGGCATTCAATGAGTTACAAACTTTTTTGAGTATACTTTATCAGACTCTGTTTTGCACAGCACCACAATGATAAGGTTTCATTACATTACATATTATGATCAAACCGTCAGTTCCCACTCATACACATCAAAATTTCCACGTGAACGAAGTCGCGGGTAACAGCTAGTAGGCCATACAATTTCAATTTAGATTTTTTTTTTTTTTTAATAGGATTATGTTAGGATTTAAAGTGAAGTAAATAAATAACACTAAAAGAAAAAAAAAAAAAAAAAAGAAAAAAAAAAGAAAAAGAAGTCGTTTAACGGACAAGAATGGACTGGTACAATTTGCTTGTAAAATACGAGTGTTTGTAAAAACCGGATCTATTAAATTAAAAATAATAATAATAATAATAATAATAATGTGTAAATAATAATAATAATAAAATGTTTGAATAATTACTTTTTTATTTGCTTCCGTATTCAACGGAAGAAAGTATTGGTTTGGTAAAACATTTCGACTTCGAGTTTTCGATGGGTTTACACGTTTTGAGATGTCTAGACTATTTTTATAAAAAGTCTGTCTGTGTGTGAGTGACAAAATTTTGTTGCAAATGTATGTCAGGAACTACCGCACAGAATTTCATGCAAATTGTTATGTAATTGCGCTTAGACATAAAAAAAAAAAAAAAAAAAAAAAAATCCTTGAAATAAAATTATTTCTCCTCCTTACAGTATCAGTATCATTAAGAGAGGCAAAAGTTGGTGAACTAATTATAATCGAGCGCACTGTTAAAAATTTTAACATAAAAACTACTGGTAATAATTTATCTTAAGCTTTATATAAAATTACAGAGAAAAATGAACGGAGATGTTAAAAAAATCTATTTTATGTGTGCATTTTATTGGTTAACTTAAATTTAATTAATAATTGGCCAGAACATATTTGTGACTTAGAATGCTTTTTCTAAAATGGAAACATTCATTTAAAATATTTATTGAAAAATTAAATAATAAAAAACAGATAAAACTATAGGATAAGGATTAAGAATGTAGATTATGTATTTTCAACTAAGAATTATTGTAAATTTACAGAGACTCTGGATAAGCCTTTCAGTACATTTACAGAAGAATTTTTTTTTACAGTACGGGAAAAATCGTCGTATCATAAATGTGTAACTTGTAAATGAGCTTAAATAATTGAATTATTTTGTTTTATTACAATTAAACAATTTTTAAGCAATTTTCTTAGGATTAAATAAACATTTTCTATTTTCATATAACAAAATAAGTTTTTGTAATTTTTGTAATAGTTTTATTTCATACTAGCAGGCTTTGCCCGCTTCGCTGGTCACTAAATCTAAAGGAAACTCTTTTCTATATAGCTTTATAAAAATAAAATAAAATACTAAAATTGCTCAAAAGCTCGCTTCGGATCCCTGCTGCCTTCGGTAGCGATTTGGTCATCCGCTAAAACTCGGCGCTTGTCCCTATTACCTGAGACAATGGTTTACCAATAGGCTTCCATTAAGTCCTTATTAGATAACAGTTTCGAAATAGATAGTATCGAAAAAAAATGAAGTATCCCCTTTATATTTGAATCCCAGTTACATATGAACAACACTATACGTGGTGCACATAATATTTGATTTTACGTTATTTCCTATGTTTATTTTGTTTATCCCCGATCAACCATAAAAATGATAACAATTTCACGCTAAATATTATAATATGCTATGACCGGCTACGTCTGTTGCATGAGACAATTTTTTGTGGTTATATATAATTCATGATTTGTAAGCATGATCATAGTACCGCCTTAATATAGTTCTCTTTGGCGACTTTTGAATTTTTGTCACCATTTTAGATTTAATCCCTTGTAAAAATAAGACTTAATACCTTGTAACAATATGCTATGAGCGCTATTTCTGCCATATTTTAGACAACTAAACTTTTAATGGTTATATATATTTCCCATTAAACATATTTTTATTTTCATTTATTTATTTAAATATTGATGAAATTTGAACTTCAATTTGGTCTAGTGTTGTACAGGCTGTATACTATATGTTTGTGTTTGTGAAAGAAAATTTAAAAAAAATTCAAAACTGCAATTTTTAATCCCACTTAAAAAAAAAAAAAAAAAAACATGTGACTTAATTAGCAGCACATTAAAAAAATTTTTTCCAAACGGTTTCCATACAATCTCCTTCTGTTGCCACCTAAAATACATACATTAGTTAATTTAAAAAAATCTAATTGTCCGATCGATAAGCTGTTTAATCCGTTGGATTCACAAAAATTGCATCTTTCATTTGGTATCTTATTTGTAACGATCCGCGTTTGTAATGATCGATAGACGGCGCTTTGTGAACACTGCAGTTGTTAGTAAACATTAGCCACGTGTGTTCCAATAGTGTTCTTGTTATTCTACTTAATATTCGTACTATAATTTCTCCGCCATTACATTATGGAAAATTGATTGCTTTTGGAAAAAATAATTCAGTTTATTCGAAGTTCGATCGGAAGTAGATTTTTAACTGAAGCTGAACAAATATTAGTTTCAAGTCATCTGATTAATTCTTTACTTCCATTAGCCGAAGCAACTGAAATTTTAAATTTATCATTTGGAAATAAATGGAAGCTTCATTCTGGATTTCTTGATCCTTTGGAGTTACACTGGAGCACACAAAAGTATGTGTTATCTTTTTTACCGGATTTATTCATTTTTATTCAATAAATATATGTGAAACTAAACATCGGCTAGCAATGGCGGCTATATGGAATTCGAATTAAACCATGTTTATTGTAATTTCACCGTAGCCCACCAGAGGGCGAGCATTTCATTACAATCGCGGATACGACTGATATTTCTAATTTTTTTAATTTACTTTCCTCATTTTAAATAAATGTAATTTTTATTGTTCACGTTTTTTTTTTTTTTTTTTTTTTTCTGTCGAAAAAATAATGATAATTTTTTTGGCAACAATTAAATTAAGGAATAAAATTAAATATTTTAAATAAATGTAATTTTTTATTGTTCACGTTTTTTTTTTTTTTTTTTTTTTTTTTCTGTCCAAAAAATAATGATATTTTTTTTGGCAACAATTAAATTAAGGATTAAAATTAAATGGCCAATTTATCGGTAATTAGAAGGTTTTTATTTTAACATTTTAATTAATTAAAAGAAAACTAAAACAAAATTCGAAAATCGGGCTTCGAGGTGCATCAGGAGAGGTCATTACGAACCACCATGCAAATTTTTGTAGCTCAGCCATCAGCCGTTTTTTTAAAAAGCTCTGGCAATACATACACAATGACACACACACGTACAAACATCTTATTTTATTATATGTATAGATTTATGAAATAATCTTCTTGTGATTATTTTTCAAATAAATTTTCATTTTTTAATAAGTTATATCACTTGTCCTCGGTATTTAAAAATTTTAATCTTGTGGTCTGTGAAGTAGAAAGGTATCTCTGATCTCTGAACGCACCTCTGATCTATTTTGTTACACATATAAAGAGAAAGCCGCGTGAAAAGTTTAGGTTCATTCTATCGTTTTTAACTACAGCTAACTTACTTGCCTGAATTAAGTGGGACCTTGTTTGGATTAACGGGATTAATTCCCTGATGAATATTTAAAGCCCAAATGGGACATAAAATCATAAATTAATTGTAGTACACTGTTACATTATATTATATAGTATTATATACCCCCACTGTTAAAAATTTCAATAGAAAACTCTGTGTAATCTATTATCTTAAGTCTTACGTAAAATTACAGAGAAAAATAAACGGAGATGTTGTTAAAAAACGTAGTTTATGCATTCATTTTAATAACTAATATTAATTTAATTAAGTAATTGTGAGAATATATTTCGGACTTAGAATCCTTTTACTAAAGTAGAAACAGTCCTTTTTTATTTTAATTAAAAATTCAAATAATAAAATTACATAAAAATACAGAATAAAGATTGAGAATCTCGGTTAGTCACTTTTAACTAAGAATTACTGTAAATTTACCGAGACTCTGGATAAATATTTACATTAAATTTACAGAAACTTTTAACAGTGCATATTCATGTCTTGTTTCATGTTATGCGCAAAAATTTTATGCATGTTTGTTTGAATTGTTACTATAAATTGATCATTTGCTAGAAATGTCTGTGAGTAAATATGATTGCTTTATTATTCACTTATCTGTAAACTATACTAAATATACTTCAAAAATCTTAATCTTGGATTTAAATCCTTAACTATACATAACAATTTACAAACGTGCGTAAACAAATTTTTTAACCGACTTCAAAAAAGAAGGAAGGTTCTCAATTCAAACCGTATGTTTTTTTTATGTTTGTTAGCTCATAACTTCTGAACGGATACTCCGATTTTGATAATTTTTGTTTTGTTGAAAAGGACTTGGTCTGAAATAGGTCCCATTGTAATATCTTTACGATCTAAAGAAAATACAGGGTGCTCCAAAAAATCAGTCCCAACTCTTTTAACTGCTAAACGGCAGCAGCTATAGTGATAAAAATGGTATGTAAGTATAGCAAAGTGGCCATGCAGTACAAGGTTAAACCGCTTGTAGCGCCACCTGGTGGAAAATATTGGAGTTAGTTTTCCTATCTCGAAAACGGTTCTAGAGAAAAAAGTGAATTACAGAGTTGAAGAGTATCATCGATTTAGTACAAAAAGATTGTTTAGACATTCATGCTAGCGTTCCTATCTCGGAAACGGTTCAAAACAGGGGGGAAATTTGAATTATAAAATTGCAGAGCATCATCAATTTAGTACGAAAAGATAGTTTAGACATTGATGCTAAAAATACAATGCTAAAAACGTGCATTTGTTTGTTCGCAATTTCTTACACACTTGAGCTACACTGTACACGTTGTAGCGTAGCTGGTGAGACATACCCTATATAGTTCAAAATACAGTTACTTGATACTTTTTGTTTTGCTGTAAAGATCTTGGTCTGAAGTAGGCCCCATTGTAATATCTTTACAATCTAAAGAAAATAAAGCGCCATCTGGTGAAAAACAGTGGAATTAGCGCTTCTATCTCAAAAACGATTCAAGATGGGAGAAAAGTTAATTACGAAGTTATAGAGCATCATCGATTTACTACGAAAAGACAGTTTTAGACATTATTGCTAAAAATAGAACGCTTAAAACGTGCAGTTGTTTGTTCGCAATTTCATACACTGTGCACACTTGAACTACGTTGCACGCTTTGCAGCGTAGCGGATGACAAGTATACACTGTGGTTCAAAGTACTGTTAGTGTAAGCGGTCACATCGATTAGCGCAAAGTCGTTTTCAACCAATTTTAGAAAGGAGGGTGTTCTTAATTCGAGCTATGTGTTGTTGTTGGTGTTTGTAAGCTTATAACTTCGTAAGAGCTGCTCTAATTAACCGAGTTAAAAAAGGAAGAGGTTCTCAATACAAAGCGTATGTTTTTTTGTTTTTGTTTGTTAGCTCATAACTTCTGAACGGATAATCCGATTTTGATACTTTTGTTTTATTGTAAAGGACTTGGTCTGAAATAGGTCCCATTGTAATATCTTTACGATTAAAAGAAAATACAGAGTGCCAAAAAAAGTCAGTCCCAACTCTTTTAACTGCTGAACAGCTGCAGTTATAGTCATAAAAATGGTATGTAGATACAGTAAAGTGTATATGTGCAACACGATTCAACCGCCTACAGCGCCACCTGACGGAAAACAGTGGAAATAGCGTTCCTATCTCGGAAACGGTTCAAGACTGGGGAAAAAGTGAATTATAAAATTGCAGAGCATCATCGATTTAGTACAAAAAGATAGTTTAGACATTAATGCTAAAAACAGAACGCTTAAAACGTGCATTTGTTTGTTCACAATTTCCTATTTTGTGCACACTTGAACGACATTGCATAGGTTGTAGCGTAGCGGGTGACATTTATGCTATGTAAAATTCAAAGTATGGTTATTGCAAGCGGTCACATCGATTAACGCATAGACGTTTTAAACCGACTTCATAAAGGAAGAGGTTCTCAATACAAACCATGTTTCTCATTGTTCTTTTTGTTGTTGTTGTTAAAATTTGTTAGCTTATAACTTCGTAAGAGATGATTTAATTTTAATACTTTTTTTGTTGTCGTAATGATCTTGGCCTGAAATAGGTTTCATTATGATTTCATTAAGATATAAACAATTACAGGATACTCACAAAAGTCTGTTCTCACTCTAACTGCTGAACGCATGCAGCTACACTGGTAAAAGCAGTATATAAGTATCGATGTGTGAAACTTCTGTCCGTCAGCTGCAATGCATATTTTGCTCTTTTTTTCAACTATACGCTTCGCAATGTCCAGCGCAGCGGGTGACACGTATTCACTGTAAAGTTCAATATATATGCCTAACAGAATTTTTGGTTACGAATACAGTGTATCCGTTCTTTCCATTTCTAAAGACTTTTTAACTTAACGTATGTTTATTCAATAGATAGTTTTTTGTTCATATCCGATAAAGGCAAGAAAAATGACACAACTTAAAAATGCAGCATTTGAGAAAAACCAATTTAAAAATAACTTGACTAGATTAAAACTGGTTAAACTGTCTCTCGAGTGGATAACTTTGTAGATGGGGATGTAACTTTTTTGTTTACATTGGGGGCATTTCATGTATTTTTCAGTGACATAAACCATTGTTTGAGTTATGTCACTTTTCTTGGAAGTTGTGATTTGCGAAACTGCCGTCGAACGTCTTCTGATGTTCTGCTATATGAATAAGTTATCACTGAAAAGAGAAAAATAAAATATTTTTGTAAAAAATAGAACCGACTCCAAAAAGCAACTACTATTCAAACAACTAAAAAAAAAAAAAAAAAAAAAAAAAAAAAACGGTACGAAATGAAACTGTAAATTGCGCCTAAAAGTATAAAATAATTTCCTTCGCCAAACAACCTATAACACTACAATTAATCATAACTTTTGATGTAATTTTGCGCCGACTTCAAAAGTTATGATTAATTGTAGTGTTATAGGTTGTTTGGCGAAGGAAATTATTTTATACTTTTAGGCGAAATTTACAGTTTCATTTCGTACCGTTTTTTTTTTTTTTTTTTTTTTTTTTAGTTGTTTGAATAGTAGTTGCTTTTTGGAGTCGGTTCTATTTTTTTACAAAAATATTTTATATACAATCGATAAAATATTAATTTCCAGAATTCAATTTAAAAAATTACAAAACTAAAATTTTTATACGAACCCCCTACTAAAAAAATAAAAACTTTCTAATTAAAAGTGCCGTACAGCTTATTAAAGCGGTGTGAAAAGTTTCAGCATAGTATGACAAAATTCATAGGTCAGATATTTATTTACATTTATTAGTTAAGTTATCAGTGAATATTTTTTCTCAAGAAACTTTATTTAGAAAATGCTAAAGAATTATAGATTTTTGTTAAACTTACTTATTTATAACAAAATTTTATTTCGTTTTTCGAGTATAACATCTGTCAAATGATATCAGGTTCTTTTAGTAATACATGAAATAATACAACAATAGAAAAAAACTATTTCTTAAAGAAATTCTTTTCTTAATAAAGAAACTCAGAAAATAAATCAAAACTTACAAGTTTCTATCATCGTAAATTTTAAAAAATCTTTAACTTTCGTATTAATGATAGTAGAATAGCCCCCACAAAATATGTGGGAACTTGAATTAAATAATTTTTCTAGACACTTTTAACAAAGTTCCTCCATCAATTTGTTTCATCTTAGACTTTCGAAGTATTAGGCAATTCGATCATTTATCATAAGAGAAAAATAAAGCAGAGTGGAATTTCTAGAACAGGTTTCTCATAAAACTCTGCACCACTTTTCTCCCAAATTCGGATATCTCTCCAAAGGGGCGTATGCTAGGAGCAGTAAAAGGTGTTCGGAACATCATTTCATAATAGATGTGGTCAGACAAAAGTAGATGGGGATTTTATTTTAAGCTATCCGGTTAAATAGTGAGGAATTTCGGTTTTTATTTCGATACGCAAAATGGGTGTTAAAAATAGCAACATGATTAAGCGAGTTTTGATCTGTTGGAAATCTCAATGTATGGAATTTTTAAGGAATTAAACAATAAGAAATATATTTAAATGGAGTAGCCATATTTAACGTAAATATAATATTGAAGTTTTTTCTTTTGATTAAAATAGTTAATTATTTCATATAGATTACAGAGGGAAGCTTTTATTAAAATGATTGCTTTCTATATAGTTAAATTAAACTGTTTGATCTTTTAAAACTTATATTTTTAAATTATGTGTTCATTTAAATACATGGTTTGCCCCGAAAGTAATGCGCCCATTTTTATTTTAAGAAATTTATTGAACCGATTCGTACACTTACTCAATATTCTTCGAAATTCATCCCTCTTGCTTCAACACACTTGTTCCAACGCGATTTCCATGCTTTATATGCGTCCTGGCAGTCGTCACAGAGATGTCCTTTAGTAACCTCGTCGTAGCCGCCTTGATGTTCTTCAGGGTCCCCAAATGCTGCTCTTTGAGGAATTCTTTTAATCATCGGGAACGAAAAGAAGTCGGACGGGGACAAATCAGGACTGTAAGGTGGCTAGGGGAGTGTTGAGACCCTGGGAGCTTTGTCATGGTGCAGCTTCCACGAATTCTTGATCTCGCGCCTGACGCGGTTGACCCGTTGATTTAGCCTTTTCAGTACTTCGACGTAGAGTTAAGCGTTGACTGGCTGGCCAGGTGGAACAAATTCAAAATGGACCACTCCCTTGGATTCGAAAAAAACAATGAACATCGCTTTGACCTGCGATTTTGCTCATTTTTGCCTTTTTTGGGCGTGGGGAAGACGTCGTGTGCCACTCTGCGCTCTTTCTTTTTGTTTCTGGGTCGTACAAGAAAGTAAATTATTCGTCATCACTTACTACATTCTCCAAAACAGTCGGATCGTCCTCACAACACTGCAACAATTCTGCTCGAGAGTTTGTTCCATCTTGATTTCGACCGAGCACTCACACAAGGGTTCACTGAAGCAGGCACTGTGATTCTGCAGGAGCTCGGAGCCGACTGGCGCTGGTGGTGTTGTGTTCCTAAGACACCACCCACCCTTCCGTGCAAGCGGCAACCCTGTGCGACGGATAGTCGTGACAGAAGAAAATGGAGCGCATTACTTTCGGGACAGACCACGTATATTATACTATTATTCCTTTTGGTTTTGGTAAACAGAAGTTTTGTTAAGTTTTCTTAGCATTCCAGCATGACCACAAAATCTGTGAATACCGATTCAGACGATTTTTAGTATATTTAATTTTAATGGTCAATAATGCCAGGGAGAAATTAGGAACAGAGAATAATTATAAATAATCCGTTACATCTGAAATCAGGTATTTCCAAAACAGCTTAACTCAAACATTGTGCATCTTAATCTCAACATGGGTGATTGAAAATTTAGTGAAAATTTAAGGCATGAATGCGCATTTTCTTTCGTGCATTGTAATATTATAGTACGATTGTTCCTAAATTATATCATTTTTCATTATTATTTGTTGTTTCATAGCTAGGACGATCTGTTCTCCAAAATAACGAAATAAATAATGTTAAATCTTCATATAAGAAAATGCATAAAATATTTTAAATACTTTCATTGCTATAGAAATCAACTATTTTCAAAATAGTTTATGCTAAGAGGTTTATTCTTCAAAGTAACGATCTGTCTTCTTTTATATCAAAATGCCACTGATTCTCTTTGAGAAGTAAATAAAATATTTATGTAACTATTTTACCATTTCTAAAGTAATATAAACAGTTTTTATTATTTTTCTAACATTCCACACGAAAATACTTCATAACAACAAAAATTTTATTTCATTAACGCGAGTTGTTTGTGTGAGCAAAAGATTCATGCGTGTAACTTTAGTATAATAAAACTTATGACAGTTTTGTTACTATGGAGATCAGAATTTTTCAAAGTTGCTTCAATAGAAATTCCCATTAATTCATTTGAATTCATTTGTAAATGTTCCGAAAACTAGTATGTTGTGGCCACCACATGACTTTCTTCTATATTTTCCTATGCAAATTCACTCAGTAAAAATGATTTATTAAAATCATTATTTAATAAAATTATCTTCCATGATAATGCAGTACGATTTTCATATTAGAGAAGTAGTATAACACTAAATGTCCAAAAAAAGTTAATTTTATTCTCGATATTACATAAAAAAAAAGGTTAAAAATGAAAAAAAAAAAAAAAAAAAAAATTGATAACTTTATTTTAGATTATCGCCTATCGATGGTTCAACCATTCATTTTAAAATTATTGGCGTGCTCTTTTGAAAGATACCCACCATGAAAATTTATTCCCATCGTGGGGGCCCTTCTTCCCCCCCCCCCCAAGTGGGGGAGGCGATGCTCCTACATATACAATTTTTTTTCCCAGTTGACTATCTGTATTATAAATAATTCTTATAAATTTCATAATGATTATTAAAAAATAATTCTCTTATGCACATTTATACAAAATTTTGTCCTATACCACCATGTTAAAAATTTAGAAAAAGCGGGATGGCAAAGCAACCTGTTAGACAATTTTTGCCAAAAGTTGATAGGCACTAATTTATGTCAAGGTGTAACTATATACCAATTTGTATGAAATTCTGTGCAGTAGTTCCTGATATACCATTGCCACAGAATTTTGTCACACACACATAGACTGACAGACACATAGACATTTTCTAAAAATAGTCACATCGTGTTCTACAACTCTCAAAACGTATAAATCCATCAAAAACCCGAGGTCGAAAATTTTTACGAATCCAATACTGTCATCCATTGGATATAGAAAAAAGTAAAAAGAAAAATGAAAAGAAAACTCTAAGCCTATTTTTCGTGTCTAAGTAATAGATATAAAATCCTGTACAAAACAGAATTTAATTTAGCGCTACAGGTCTTATTTTAATCTATTCTTCCATATAAAGACATGCAGTAACAACATTTCATTCCTTAGCATCGGTTACAATATTCTTTCATTAAAACTATTTAGGTATAACTTTAGCATAGCAACACCTTGGCGGCTGTTCAAGTTTTGTTGACAGTTCGGCGATGAATTAAAATGGCTGTCGCAATTGCTTAGGTAAAGATCTTGGCGAGAAACGTCCGAGCTTCTTCCAAGTCAAATTTCAAATTTCGCCAATGGGTTTTACACTGCATCTGTTCCATTTCTTTAGCATGATGTTTTTTCAATTTTATTTTAATTATTTAAAAAAAAAAAAAAAATGCATATTATTTTGTTTCAACATAAAAAGAAAGATATTTACTTATTTATTTACTTATTTTTGGCTCATAATAATAGAATCTTTCGATATATATAATTTTAATAAATTTTTAATAGTTAAATTGATGTCCCAAAGTTTGTTTATTTTTAGTAATTTCCATTTCTTTTATTAAATTTATGCGATTTGGGACATCGAAAAATGCTGTCAAATAAGTTGAATAATTTACATTTTTTTTTAAACGCAAAAATTTATTTAATGGGAATTTTGATTTTAATACGTAAATAATCACTGAACAATAAAACTGATTTAATATCAATTATCTTAAGGCAGTAAATTATATCATGATTAAGTTATTTTTCAGCTGCACAACAACACCTTTTGCTTATTACTCGTAAAAAATATGCAAGTGAATTTTTCCATGGAAAGAATTCACAAAATCTATTATTTATCCAGTCAAAGAACTATAAATTTCCCAGAGTAATTTATCGCATGAATTTCTTTCATTGAGCTTTCATATAATAAATCGCCAGCTGATGTGATAGGCGAAAAATCATGTGTATTAAAGAAAATGCAGTAAAATATGAAATATTTTGTACAAAGTCTGATAAATTATTTGTTTTTACCTTCGTAATTTCTTATCGAATAAGGAATATTTCATCCTGTAGACGTTTTTTTTTTTTTTTTTTTTTTTTTTTGATAAGGCGATATCCTTTGTATTTTATTTTATAGACATTGTTATGAAATAGCAAAGCTAATAAATCTGAAAAATAAAGCTATTTTAAAAGTAATCTAAATATTCAGAAGTAATCTTAATGAAAAATAGCTTTGAATAATCAATATATTCAAAAGATGACTTACCTAACAATATGCTTGCACGATCAATCATATAAAAATTTTCTTTGAAAGATGATACATTTTTTTTTCTTTTTTAATTTTTTGGAGCGATACATATTTAGTCAAAGTTATTTATTGTTCGTCATTAATCTTTGCTATTTCATTATAGTTTTTTTTTTTTTTTTTTTATTTGTGTGTATGCTGAAATCATTTCATAATTTAGAAAGAAAATATATACATTGTAATAATGCAGGCAATTTATTAAATATATATTTTTTCAATATACATATATATCTAGTTTTCACAAAATAAAAAACTTATTATTATTTCCTTTTTTAGTTTTCGTTTTCTTCTTCTTCTTCTTTTTTTTTTTTTTTTTTTTTTTTACACTGCTCGGCATGAAAATTGCCCCAACACCATTTTTGCAAATTCTTATCTAGAAGGACCTTGTGATTCCGAATATGACGCCCATTTTGCCCTACCACCCACCATTTTTTAGAGACGGCTCCCTATTTTATGGCTATAAATTTGATTTTTATGGGGGAAAAGGATTATTTTAACTGTTGAATATTTTCTGAGGGGCTACAGAGTTGGAAAATTCTAAAAAAATGAATATTTGCGGCAAAGGGAAAATTTAAGGGGGGGGGGGGTTGCCACTGAAATTATGTATTACATTTCTTATATGTATATATATTTTAATCTATTATTAGTGTTATTTATTAAACATTATAAGTTTTTGTTTTTAGG
Source organism: Salticus scenicus (assembly GCA_963930645.1). Taxonomy (NCBI): domain Eukaryota; kingdom Metazoa; phylum Arthropoda; class Arachnida; order Araneae; family Salticidae; genus Salticus; species Salticus scenicus. Next base: position 106,475,555 of record OZ005650.1, on the reverse strand, counting down.
TGTTATTAATTCTTTTTCATTCTTCAAATCAAATTCATGGTTATAAAATTACCTACCGTACACTGATAAAAATTGAGGGAGTGTGTGGTGTCAAAGAAAACGGTGGGTGATAGGGCAAAATGGGAGTCATATCCGGATTCTGGAGGTTATTTTACATAGAATAAGCAAGAATGGTATCAGAGTTCAATTTTTTTTTCTATCATAAAAAAAAAAAAAAAAACTAACATGTATAACTTGAAAATAAATAAATAAATAAATAAATAAAATAAATAAATAAATAAATAAAAATAAATAATAATAATAATTATGCTCCCGCAAAATATTAATTCGTTTTGAATACTATTCTATGCTTGCTTTACCATTCATTATCTAATTACACTAGTCGACAATTTTTTTTTTTTTTTTTTTTTTTTTTTTTTTTTGGGAGGGGGGGGGGGGGTAACAGAAATTAAATTAACTCTTTTCAATTAAATTTACAGTGCAGAATTAAAAAATAATAGTGAAAAATCTGTAACACGTACAGTTTTTTTGTTATGATTATTTAATCTGTACTGGAAGCAATGTACAAAAGCCTTTAGAAGACAATCATTATTACTATCAATATTATTAATTTAGCATGAAATACTTTTAATATGGAGATAATATACATATTGTAGACTAAGTAGAACATAAAAACGTAGAAAATGCACTAAATGATTGAATTGTTATTATTTGTTATTTTAAAAACAAAATACAAAAAATAGGCTTTTTTACGTCTTGTGTTAAATGTCTACCTTGTTATTTTAATATGAATAGTTCACAAATACAGCAAAACTTTTCGGGTACGGTTTTACTAGTTCTACACTGAAAACTTGCCATTTTGAACATGAAACTTTAACTATAAAGCAGCACAATCATACTTAACAAAGAATAACTCTTAACTAGAATACCAGAAAAAAAAAATACGTGTGGCACTCGAGGACTGCCGCGGTAAAGCTATTGCATAGCATTTTTTATCAACTTATGCAATTATAATTATTTATTTATTTTATTTATGCAGTATTTTTTTTCTTTGATATTAATTCAAGTTACACTTTTTGAGCGTGGTGACCGATAAGAAAACAAATTTTTTTTCTTTTATTGAATAAATGAGAATATATCCGCAATGAGAATATATCAAAAATATCCGCAATCGATTTGTAGGTATCGAAAACCTCGATGTACCAAATTTGAATAATCTAACTCTATTTTTTGAAAAAAGGTATTTTAATAGGTTTTTAGCCTGCAAGTCGAATTGGGATATTCAAGTTTTTTCTTTGATATAATTTCAAGTTACACTTTTTGAGAGTGGTGACCGATAAGAAAACAAATTTTAATAGAGAAAAGGTATTTAATAGGTTTTAAAGGCCTGCAAGTCGAATGGGGATATTCAAGTTTTTTCTTTGATATTAATTCAAGTTACACTTTTTGAGCGTGGTGACCGATAAGAAAACAAATTTTAATAGAGAAAAGGTATTTAATAGGTTTTAAAGCCCTGCAAGTCGAATGGGGATATTCAGGTTTTTTCTTTGATATTAATTCAAGTTACACTTTTTGAGCGTGGTAACCGATAAGAAAACAAATTTTAATAGAGAAAAGGTATTTTATAGGTTTTAAAGGCCTGCAAGTCGAATGGGGATATTCAAGTTTTTTCTTTGATATTAATTCAAGTTACACTTTTTGAGCGTGGTGACCGATAAGAAAACAAATTTTAAAAGAGAAAAGGTATTTTATAGGTTTTAAAGGCCTGCAAGTCGAATGGGGATATTCAAGTTTTTTCTTTGATATTAATTCAAGTTACACTTTTTGAGCGTGGTGACCGATAAGAAAACAATTTTTTTTCTTTTATTGAATAAATGAGAATATATCCGCAATGAGAATATATCAAAAATATCCGCAATCGATTTGTAGGTATCGAAAACCTCGATGTACCAAATTTCAATGATCTAACTCTATTTTTTGAAAAAAGGTATTTTAATAGGTTTTTAAAGGCCTGCAAGTCGAATGGGGATATTCAAGTTTTTTCTTTGATATAATTTCAAGTTACACTTTTTGAGCGTGGTGACCGATAAGAAAACAAATTTTAATAGAGAAAAGGTATTTAATAGGTTTTAAAGCCCTGCAAGTCGAATGGGGATATTCAGGTTTTTTCTTTGATATTAATTCAAGTTACACTTTTTGAGCGTGGTGACCGATAAGAAAACAAATTTTAATAGAGAAAAGGTATTTTATAGGTTTTAAAGGCCTGCAAGTCGAATGGGGAAATTCAAGTTTTTTCTTTGATATTAATTCAAGTTACACTTTTTGAGCGTGGTGACCGATAAGAAAACAAATTTTAAAAGAGAAAAGGTATTTTATAGGTTTTAAAGGCCTGCAAGTCGAATGGGGATATTCAAGTTTTTTCTTTGATATTAATTCAAGTTACACTTTTTGAGCGTGGTGACCGATAAGAAAACAATTTTTTTTCTTTTATTGAATAAATGAGAATATATCCGCAATGAGAATATATCAAAAATATCCGCAATCGATTTGTAGGTATCGAAAACCTCGATGTACCAAATTTCAATGATCTAACTCTATTTTTTGAAAAAAGGTATTTTAATAGGTTTTTAAAGGCCTGCAAGTCGAATGGGGATATTCAAGTTTTTTCTTTGATATAATTTCAAGTTACACTTTTTGAGCGTGGTGACCGATAAGAAAACAAATTTTAATAGAGAAAAGGTATTTAATAGGTTTTAAAGGCCTGCAAGTCGAATGGGGATATTCAAGTTTTTTCTTTGATATTAATTCAAGTTACACTTTTTGAGCGTGGTGACCGATAAGAAAACAAATTTTAATAGAGAAAAGGTATTTAATAGGTTTTAAAGGCCTGCAAGTCGAATGGGGATATTCAAGGTTTTTCTTTGATATTAATGAATAAGATAACAATAATGATAAGATAACAATAATGATAAGAAAAGAAATTTTAATAGAGAAAAGGTATTTTAATAGGTTTTAAAGGCCTGCAAGTCGAATGGGGATATTCAAGTTTTTTCTTTGATATTAATTCAAGTTACACTTTTTGAGCGTGGTGACCGATAAGAAAACAAATTTTAATAGAGAAAAGGTATTTAATAGGTTTTAAAGGCCTGCAAGTCGAATGGGGATATTCAAGGTTTTTCTTTGATATTAATGAATAAGATAACAATAATGATAAGATAACAATAATGATAAGAAAAGAAATTTTAATAGAGAAAAGGTATTTTAATAGGTTTTAAAGGCCTGCAAGTCGAATGGGGATATTCAAGGTTTTTCTTTGATATTAATGAATAAGATAACAATAATGATAAGATAACAATAATGATAAGAAAACAAATTTTAATAGAGAAAAGGTATTTAATAGGTTTTAAAGGTCTGCAAGTCGAATGGAGATATTCAAGTTTTATCTGATCTACTTTATACACAAATTTTACGCGTACAGCTATTCACTGTTGTACATAGATGATAGATACAGTCGATAACAAAAGTGTCCGAACACTAGCAAAAATTCCTATGTAAAAAAAGTACGCTTCATACGGTTTTGTTAAATAAATCCTTGTCGAATCTTGTTCTTAGTCAGTGTAAGAACATGATTCGGTAAGGATTTATTTAACAAAACCGTATGAAGCGTACTTTTTTAACATAGGAATTTTTGCTAGTGTTCGGACACTTTTGTTAGCGACTGTACCTATACACCTATATACTTTCTCACAAACAGCTGCTTATGTATTCGTCCGATTTCGGAGCAGCTCGTCTCGATCTGTGCGAGCTTCGTACAGCCGAAGTCTACCGAACTGTGTTAGGTTTTTTTTTCGTTACGGAATTTTTCGATTCGGTCGCCGCGCTCAAAGCCCGCGATAAAAGCTATACAATAGCTTAAAAAAAAAAAAAAAAAAAAAAAAAAAAAAATAGATAAGGTACAAATAAAGGGTTGCGAATCAGGGGTTGCCAGCAGAAAGGATGGCCAGGAGGCAGGGTTGATAGCACGAAAGGTTACCATGTGTGATACAGCCGACAGCAAAAGTATCTGAGCACTAGAAATAATCCCTGTCTAAAAAAAGTACACTTAATACTGCTTTGTTAAATAAATCCTTGTCGAGTCATGTTCTTAGTCAGTCTAAGAACATGATTCCACAGGGATTTATTTAACGAAATAGTATTAAATGTACTTTTTTGATATCGGAATTATTGGCTAGTGCTCGGATACTTTTACTGTCGACTGTATTGTAAAAATCTTAGAAAAAAAAAAAAGTGAAATTTGACATTTTCTGATACTTTAACAAAAAAAAAATGGATCAAACATGGTTGCCGGGTCTCTGAGTTGCCAGGACTCTGGGTTGCTAGCAGGAAGGGTTACCACCTGTGACACTGTGAAAATGATAAAAAATCGTGAAAATTGCCATTTTCTGATACGTTAACAGAAAAATGTCACGTGCTGGGACTTTTTTACTTGCAGATATTTAAATAAACATTGGAATTAATAATAAAAATAATAATTTGACCGTTGTTACCGAACCACTGTAGACCAGTGTTAATAAAAACAACACTGTTTTACTGAAATGTAGTTTGATTAATGAAAAAAAATATTACTGTTCAGCATATATTTACATGAAATTTAATGCCCTGTTTATAACTGTAATTTTATGATTACTGTGACCAAAGAGAATCCTTAGCATATAATAGGAATACGAAATACATACAGTTTTATGATTTTTGAGGGAATGCCAGTGCGCAGAAAGTTTTAAATAAAAATTATTTGAAACAATAGAGTACGAAAAAGCTTTGAAATATTGTTTGAGAATGAAAATGAATAAACATTTAATAGCTGGGACGCACTAACCAATATATAGATGTCTGTCATGCTGTTCGGAGTCTGTTAAAAGAAAAAAAAAAATGTTCACAGTGGAGGACATTAAATTTTCCTTTCTCTCTGTATATGTAAGATAGATGAAAAATGTGAGCACGAATGCAGCGTGAAAGAAAAAAATGTTTCTATTTTCCCACGTGAATACTTTTTTCACTTGATGAAATGTTGTGCTTATTTTTTTTTTTTTTTTAAATTCCAGAACACCTGTTGCGTGTTTTTACGTTACTTTATGCTATTTGTTCATAAAATTCTTACTTTTGCACATTTAACACCAGTCTTTACCCTTTAGTGCTTTTTATTGCTCTACACAATTTGTTTCGGAGCTCAAAGTTTAAATTTCGAAGGGAGATAGAGATTATCGTAAAAAAAATTAACTTCAGGGGAAAAGAAAAATGGTTGTGAGGAGATAAATCAGATGATCTGCGGAGCAATGTAAGAAGATCACTACATCAATTTCTGTACACTGTTAAAAATTTAGTGTTAGCTTGAACCAAAACTTGGTACTGACGTAGCTGCAAATACCTGATGGTTTAGCGTTTTACCATCATTTGGTAGTTTTATGTTGAACCAAATATTGATATTATGTTAAAAAAAAAAAAAAAAAAAAGAACCAACATTTGACCGAAGCGGGGATCGAACTGAAGACCTTCGTGTCTCAAGTCTAGCACTCTGACAGTGTGTAGTCCGATCAAATTAGACCAAAAAATAAGAGTGAAGATACCTAAAGTTACAACAAGCTGATAATCAGTAAAATTGTTCAAAACATAATTATAAATAAAATTTTGAAATTCCCCACCAATCCGGTGTATGGAAAAATTTTTGCTCAAGGTCAAAGGTAAAAAAAATGAGTTTTTCGCGATTTTCAGCAAAACGGTAAGTTTTATCATAAAAATACTTCAGACAAAAATTGTAGATCATAAAATTATCTACAAAAAATGTATCAATACTTTTTTTCCCACGAGCCACCGTTTCTGAGACATTACGATCCAAAAAGTTGTAATGGTCATAATATGCATGAGTACGCCACGTATATACATCTCTAGAGTTTTAATATATGTTAAACTATTTTTCTATCGGTCATTGTAACTTACACTTAAAATATAAAATATAAATAAGTTATAACTATAAGAATATCAGGTAAAATGAAACCCAGTCCCTTCATTTATACACCAGTGTAACCTCGAGACAACATCGGTTCCCTGTTCAATTGTGTGCGTGGCTACTGCTTAGCCAAGGATTAAAGACGGGTCATATGACTCGGAGGTGGAGAGAAAACGAATCTATTCTATAAAATAGGATAGGAGGGAAACGATAGGAAGATCCTACATAACTTGTTTTGGTGAGAGGTTGACTTTTCTCGCCCTTTCAACGTATGTTTCCTTCCCTCCGGAATAATCCATTTTTTTGGCAGCGTAAACATTCAATGTAATCTTAGATAAATACGTTCAGTATGTACGTCGACATTTTGGTTCCAGAGTTACTGTCGTATTTGATGGCTACAATGATTACACGAGAATTATCAAAGCTGCAGAACAACGTCGTCGAACTTTAGCAACATCTTCATCTTCTGATATTTTATTTGATGAATTCATGACAGTTCCATCCAGTCAACAGAAATTTCTTACAAATACTCACAACAAGTCTCGGTTCATTTCAATGTTGAAAGAAAAGTTTACTGCTGAAAATATATTGGTAAAACAAGCTAATAATGATGCTGATGTACTGATTATTGAAACAGCAATAGAGCAATTCAATGTGACAAATATAACTGTTGTTATTGGTGAAGATGTAGACTTACTCGTATTACTCACTGCTCGAACTCCAACAGCAAAAACTATTTTCTTCTTAAAACCAGGAAAAGCTCAACATCAATCGGAAATATATTCTTCAAAAAGTTTATCTACTTTTGCAAAGAGTCAAAATCATGTACTATTTTTACACGCAATAACTGGCTGTGATACGACATCTGCATTTTACAGGAGAGGTAAAACAACAGTTTTCAAAATGTTTGAAAAACAAGATGTACTTCAATGTGCTCAAGTTTTTAAAAAAAGTAATTCAACTCAACAAGAAGTCATCACCAACGGCATTCGCTTTCTTCTTTCTATGTACGGAGCTCCTAAAAAAACTACCTGCTTAGATAAGTATCGATATGCATGTTTCGTTAAAAATACTAAAAATAAAAAACAAGTTCAATTAGCTTGTCTTCCTCCAACCTCAGATGCTGCTCATCAACATCTTTTTGGGGTATATTATCAAGTTTAAGTGTGGCTTGGTTATCAGCTAGACCCTACAAAGTGGGGTTGGAAGTTGGTCAACAATACATTAGAACCAGTTCAAACTTTACTCCCACCTGCGCCGGAAAAACTGCTGAACACAATTTTTTGCTACTGCAAAAAGGGATGCAGCGCTAAATGTGGGTGCAAAAAAGTTGGACTGTTTTGTTCTCTGGCATGTACAAATTGTCAAGGCCGGTCGTGTTCTAATGTTGAATCACCAACAGTGGAGGATTCGTTTGATTCTAACGAGATGACATGCGATACGTCGCTATTAACGCAATTTACTTGCTCTCAAAATGAAGATGAAGAAGAGGAGGAAGGAGAAGAAGAACTAGAACCAGAAGAAGAACAAGAAGAATTTGAATCAGACGAATAAGCTTTATTACTTTTTTTAAAATTGACATCGCTTTTATTTATTACAATCTTTGCTAATTTCCGTTATTTTGCAATAGTTACAAATTAAACAGGATCATAATTGACTCGTGGAATAGGGCTACTGGGGAAACCACGTTAAAAAAAAAAACGCGCTAAGTATTACTACCTCATAGGTGGCGTGGAAACGTGTGCATATTATGACGATTACAACTTTTACAACTTTTTGGATCGTAATATCTCAGAAATGGTGGCTCGTAGGAAAAAAAGTATTGATACATTTTTAGTAGATAATTTTATGATCTACAATTTTTGTCTGAGGTATTTTTATGATAAAACTTACCGTTTTGCTGAAAATCGCGAAAAACTCATTTTTTTACCTTTGACCTTGAGTAAATTTTTTTCCATACACCGGAATGGTGAGGAATTTCAAAATTTTATTTATAATTATATTTTGAACAATTTTACTGATTATCAGCTTGTTGTAACTTTACGTATCACCGAATGTCTAGATTAACCGGACTAGTGGTACACTTCCTTGACCGGTATATCTGTGTTTCGTTGATCTTGATAACAGGAGCTAAATTTTCTAGGGTCTTATCTTAACCCATGGGGGAGTTGTTGCACAAAATTTGCACTTTACTCTATGTTTTCGACCACGTTCTTTAATTTAAGTTTGGTTTGGTTTAAAAAAGAATTTTACTGATTCATATTTCCTGGATGTATGAATTTTTCTTTCTTCTTTTCTGAATTTTTTTTTTCTTCTTAAAAGGATGTACTTCAATAAATTTTCTTATAGCAACATCTGGTTAGTGATCAATTCAATAAAGAACCCTTTTTTTTTTCTTGTAACGAATCTTGGTTTTGAATGAGATAATCACAAGCGCTTTCACTTCACACATTTTATCTTTATTGTCCGGCTTACAACTGGTTATTTTCAGTGCGCTAGTGGCGCCATCTCCTGAATAAAAGGGAATCGCAATTGCATGCTTGCCAGAACACTTTTCCAAGTTTTACTGCAACTGAAATTCAACTAAAAAGTGAGGCTGGATTCTATTATGGTATTGCTTATAACTTTACTCCATATAGTGGTTCAAGTTTGAACTGAAATTTTTAAGAGTGTATGGTTAATGTCAGGTACAGAAGTCGTGTAAAAACAGAGCTCAAACCGTTCCAATATTTCCTTTATATTTTTTAAATCATGAAAAAGTCCTATATTTTCCTATATTTTACATTTTTTCTATATTTCACAAAATTTTCCCTATATTTTTTATATCCTATTACTTCATTTCAAATTCTTCTTATTTGTTTTCTGCTTTTCTTATTAGGCATTCATATTTGAATTCTCGTATCTTTCCAAAATATCATTTATAGGGAAAATAACTGACTTTTCTTCTCAACATCCTCTCTGCTAATCAATCATCTCTTTTACTAAAAAAAAAAAAAAGAATTCCATCTGGTTAAAACTTCATTAGATGACAAATATCTGAAAAAAAAAAAGGCAATTCCTATAGAATTTCCTAAAGAAAGATGAGATATTTATTAGAATGTATTTGAATCGGTAAGAAATATGGGCCAAATAAACATTAGCCCCGATATACCTCCCTCACACGCACATATTACGTGTATTTTGCCGTACATGGTCTTATTTAGCTTTGACTTGTGTACGGCCTAGCTTTGCACGTTGTAAATATTGAATATCCTTTCACATGAAATGGTCGCTTCATCACTGAACGAAAAAGAGACTGAAAAAGTAGTTCGGCCGCATTTTCATTATGTTAACAAGAAAAAAAAAATCTGTGCATACGACATCACATGAACAATCTTCTGTTTGTAGTAATTGAACTCTTAGAAAATACAAAGGATGAACTCTATAAGAAATTGTAACACTGAACGAGCCATAGAGTTGTTTGAGATTTTTTTTTTTTTTTTTCAGCCGCAAGCGCCCGTTTTTTTCAGCCGAAATGTTAGTCTGTAGTATCTAACACATTCTCTTGCAGTATGATTGGTAGTGTCAGTCGTTGCCCTGCAGTACCTTTCATCGGTTCAATGAAGGATCCGTGCATAGACAGCTGTTCGCACAAAATCGAATATTCGATAATTTGGAGGGCGACTCCATTGAGAGATTTCCTGATATGTGCGACATCTAAAAATGATGCAGCCCGAAACTATTTTGCCAGTGATGGTCAGTATGACATTTGAAAATATAAGTTTGAATATAGTGTCAATTTGGGGCGACCATATTTGTTCACGGTCACCATTCCTCTCTATACAAAAGCCTATATGAATCGGGATCGAATAGTATTTATATTAAGGAGCAAAATACTTTTTATGATAAAGTTTTTTGGTTAATTTCTGTTTTGATCATTTGAATAGCAACACTATTATATACTGATGCCTTAAAATAGACTGATGGTTAATATATATACATATATATATATATATATATATGTGTGTGTATACCAAAAAACGGTTAAGGTTATGAAAAAATTTTTTTTGCCACAAACTTATGGTGAAAGGCCATATTTTACACCTAGAGTTCCTGATTTTAGTTCAAAAATTTTCAGACAAATGGTGCTACAAAGAGTAAACCCGTAAATTAAAGAAAAATAAATGAAAATCACAAAAGCAATTTTTTTGAAATTTTTTGGTGAATGAAAATTAGTATTACAGGTATAACATTTTTTTCAATGTACACCATTAGCCGCAATCACATGTTGTAATTTGAGGATGAAATTAGCAGGCATCTTCTGTAAAGTGGCCAATGGAATGGCTATACATTCATCCCTGATTATTTCTCCTGATTATTTCTTCAATTATTCAGTATACTGCATCGTTCAAGCGAAACCAAAGATAGAAATCGCACGGATACAAATCTAGTGAATGAAGTGGCCACTCTTGTTTCCTTTCCTATGAAGCATGGGTAATATAAAGCAGATACACGGTTATGAAAATATCTCTCAACAAAGTTGAAACCTTCAGCAGTCCGGTGAGGCTATGCATCATTTAGCATGAACCAGGATGTCGCTGATGATTCAGTAGAAGCATTTTCAATGGCCACAAAATCGTGCAAAATTTAAATATCGTTTTGAAGTCACTGTATCACGTAGTAGAAAGGATTTAATTATGCCTCCTCTGGGAAATCTGCCCATACAGTCACTTTTTAGAATAAAGTGATTGTGGCACATATACATGAGAATTTTCAAGTCCCCAAATTCACTAAATTTGCTTATTGACGAATCTATCGGGAAGAAAATTTGCTTCATTTTAAAAACTTATAGAGTTTACATCAATATTGTCACCATCAATCATTTCTAGCATTTCATTCGCAAACATGTTCCCTTTTCTCTACGGATACAATCTGAAGCAATTGTTGTATTTGAATCTTAACAGGAACAAGGCCAGGCACATACTCATTATGTTATGTTCCACAGTTTTGCTCAATTGACATGCGACTGTAGTTTTTTCGAACTGATTTTCTAGGGAAGCTTGCAATTGTTTGCTCGACGACTTTTATATTTGGTTATGTAAAAGCGGAGCAGTACCGTCAAACAGTTCTGACGCTTTTATCCGAAACACTACCTATTCGTTAGAATTTCTCGTAAAATGTTTTTATAGTATTCGGCTATATTCGTATGCCTTCGGGCAGGGCGAGTTACAACTGTCTTATAGTATTCGGCTGCGGACTACTAGCGACTTGTTAATTATATTGAAAGCTTCTTCTAGTTGCTACTACATTCCTCCCAATTACACAAAGAAAATATTTGTCACCAACTTCATTTTCAACACTTCCCTTCAGAATCTGCTGTTCAGCTCTTTAGTGCTCGTCTAGTCATAGGCAACGCTTTTTTAAGTCAAAACATTAATCCCTTCTACGGCTGCATACTTTGATGATTTCCATGCATCAAAATTGGAATAAAATGGAGTATTGCCACCTAAATTTCATACTTTAGTTAATTTTTAAAAATCTAATGGTCGTATCGAAAAACTGTTTGCCCCCCTGCCCTGGATTCAGAAAAATCGTCCTTTTCATTTGGTACCGAATTTGTAACGATAGGACTGACATTTCTAATTTATTTTCTCCTTTTTCTGTTTTTAACCCAGATTCGGCAGAAGGTTTATGACAGAGAATGTAAGCTAATATAATAATAATAGTTAAAAAAATTAATCTTACATTGTTTGTTAGTCACGTGTGTTAGAAATTCTCAATAAAAATGTAACTTTTTTGTTGCCAACGAATTTTCATACTTTAGTTAATTTTAAAAAATCTGATTGTCGTGTCGAAAAACTGTTTGCATCCTTGGATTCAGAAAATTCTCCCCTTTCATTTGGCACCAAATTTGCAACGATAGGACTGATATTTCTAATTTATTTTATGTATTACCCAAGAGTTATTACCACCTAAATTTCATACTTTAGTTATTTAAAAAAAATCTAATTATTGTGTCGAAAAACTGCTTGCACCCCTGTATTAAAAAAATCGCCCCTTTCATTTGGTACCGAGTTTGTAACGATAGGACTGATATTTTTAATTTATTTTATGTATTACCCAAGAGTTATTACCACCTAAATTTCATACTCTAGTTATTTAAAAGAAATCTAATTATCGTGTCGAAAAACTGTTTGCACCCCTGTATTAAAAAAATCCCCTCTTTCATTTGGTACCGAGTTTGTAACGATAGGTCTGATATTTCTAATTTATTTTTCCCTTTTTCCATTTTTAACCCGGATTCGGTAGAAGGTTTATGACACAGAAAGAAGACAGAAAAAAAGTCTTAAATAATATTATAGTTTTAAAAAATTAAAGAACACCCTTTTATAGAAATGTGAACTAAAAAGCACAAAATATCTATCTTAGTATTAAAATGCAGGGTAAAAGAAAATCGTGTGATTGACACACCACAATATTTACATGCATTTAAATCTTTAATTAAAATAATTTAGAATTAAACAAAAACCATTTTTAAAAAACCTCCCCTGACTGGGACCGAGCGCTAGACCTTTAGGTTCGTAGCGCGGAGCTATACCTCAACGCCACGACGTTCACGTAGGGAAAGTCTTTTTTTACAATATAGATTTTTTATTTGCTCCCAGAGCGGTTACAAACATACATACAAACATACAAACATACATACAAACATACATACATACATACAAACATACATACATACATGAAGCTAATAAAAGCGTGTTAAAAAAACTGTAACGACCAGTATATTTTAGGATGCTCGGTATGTGCATAATTAGCATGACCTCTTTGCTTTACGATGAACATAATAGCGACATCTCAGTTTCTTTTGAAAAAGAATCCAGCAAATCGATACATATAATATTCAAAATATCATAACTGCTATATATATATTTATTTCATGTATGTAGAAGAAAGTAATTTTGTTATAGTCGCTATACAGCAATTTTGTTTATGCTAGAATGAATATATATATATATATATATTATCTCTGACAGTCATTAACAAATTTACTATTTTGTATTGAGTATTTCTCATTTTATTTGTCTTCCTATATATATATTAATTACTTCTAATCACCTAATGAAGAAAAATCTTTTCCAGAGACGTTAATGAAAATATCTTTTAAATAACAACTTTCTTGTGACTTTGAATAGTAAAAGAATAAGAAGAGAAAATTTCCGTTTCATTTACGATAAAACAGAATATTAATTTTCTCTTTTGATGGGCCTTTTTGTTGTTGAAATAGATTGTTTATGAAAATGTGTCCTCATGAAAAAGCTTAATTCACTCAAAGAGGCGAGGAAATTCTCAAAACCGATTATTTCAAGCTGTAAAAGAACCCATTCTAAAAAAATCAATTTCTCAAGAGAATGCGTAGCCCTTCTTAATAGGTAATTAATTTTTAAGTTGCATGCTCATGTTAAAAAGAAAATGCAAATGCAACTTTTCTTTTGTATTTTTTAAAAAAGATCAATTTTCACGAATAATTAATACTATAGTTAATTTTCAAGCTTATAATTAAAAGAGTTAAATTTATCTATTATAGGGAAACACGATCTGAAGTTACAGCCATTATGTTTTTTTATGGGTTTTATGGATAAATTTAACAGCCTAGAAAAGAATTGTATAAGTCCTTCTAAATTAAGCATTTGTTTATGTAGCACCAGATCTGTTATACAGTCGTTAAGTAGTTTCTGAAATAATAGTTCAGGTAATTAAAATTTTAATGAAAGTAAAATAAACCGTAATGATTCCGGGTTTGTTAAATGCCTAAGTTAACTATTATTTTTAGTAGGCATCTTTTGTTACTTCCATACAAATAAAAAATTAGTGTTAAGCTGAAACTAGCAAGTTAGTTTAGACAAGACATATTCTTGCAGAAGAAGGTCGAACGCGATGTTTGTGATTGTAGTAAACAGAGAAATAAGTTTGCAAAGCTGTGTACATAAGTTGTAATAATAAAATGTAAAAAGTAAATATTTCTTAAATATTTATTTTTTGCAGTAATGAAAAACAAACAAAATGAAAATAATTATACGTCGTAAAGGGAACAATACTTGTTATTGCTTTTATGAGAACACTTATTATTTGACTTTACTAATTTCTTTTTTTCTTTTTTACAAACATAACCCTTTTTAATTTCGTTTACATATAAAAGAATAAAGTATTAGATTCGTAAAAATTTTCAAACCTCTGGACTTCTATGGGTTTTGAAGTTTTTAGATATCTTGAATACGATTTGGCTGTTTTTAATATAACGGCTTTGTCGGTTTGTGTGTATATATAAAAAAAAAAAAAAAATTGTGAATGCTGTATTCACGAACTAACGAATGAAATTTAACAAATTTTGGTATTTAATTAGAATTTCTCCTAAACTGCTACTGATTGCATAAGGAGGTCAATAGCACAACATGTGTGGCTGTCATCTGTAATTTTTTTTTTTTAGTAATTTTTAATGTGGTAGTATAGTGTGAATTTTTTTTGGAAAAAAAAAAAAAAAAAAAAAAAATGTGAGTTTTTTTTTTAATTAAAAAAAATGATATGTGTGAACAGTGTAAAACTGAGAGAAGATATCACACTGTATTTTCACCGCTATTCAAATTTTCGGGATCATTTTTAGTGCTCATGTGAACTAATACTTACATATTGCTATGTCATCGACTCTAAACTAGTGTGCTAGCGATGAACAAAACAGGTTTAGCGGAACTGGGTTGAAAATTAACTCTAAGATTTAACCCAGAACTTAAAATATAATGTAATGTCCATTTCAAACTTAAAATTTAATATACGTAATTATTTCAGGTAAATTTCAAATGCTTATGTCTAATAGTTTTAGTACATAGTACATCGTATGTTAGTGCATTTTTATATTTAGTAGTATGTCTTTTGCATCGAGGGTAAAAAAAGGAAATAGTGATGTAGGAATTTAGGGTAAGTACTGGATCATTCCATTTTAAATCAGCACTACCATTTTTGATTTTGATGACAATTCGCATGTGCATTCATCATGTCTCCTAGACCTCAAAAAAGTATATTTTTTATTTAAAAAAAAATTTATTATGTGATATTTTTGTTGTTGGCAACAGCAAAAATTGGGTATTTTAATGGATTCGTGAACTATAACTTATGAACTATAACTTTTTTCTATTAAGCTATGGAGCTCAACAATAGCTCATTCGAAAGCTAACATAATAGCCTTTTTTCATATGGTATCAATAAGTTTTAGATTTTAAAAAAAAGTTCATCCTTTTAAGATTAAAATGCGTGATGCAAAATTGATTTTTTACCACTTTTGAAAATTTAAAAACTCATGAAGGGCTTGGAATAACAAGCCCTCTTTTTTTTCTATTATACATATGTATGGTTACTTATTGCACAAAAAAAATTTACTTGTTACTCTGCCCCCTTCACAAGATATGACCCCCCGAAATTGCACATTTTCTAAAAAATCCTGTTTTCAATGCTAAAAAAAGTCATGTGGGGGGGCAAGGTAAAAATTTTTTTACTAGTCTGATTTTAAGTACTTCTTACCAACTTTCAAAGAAAAAAAAAGATAGCTTTGTTATTCAAAGGCATTTGGCAGTTTTAGGGGATCTGTATTTTCAAATAATTCATTGGAACAATGCAATTTTTCCCTTGTCCTTTTTTAGTAAATATGTTATTTATTATGCACTTTTCTTATTTGATGGTTCTAGGTTAACCTTACGAATAGTAATTTAACATATTCCTACCTCTCCTCATTTGTGAACATGTATTTGCCAGCTACAACAGGCATGGACAACACACATGAGCAGTTCTTTGTAAGCAAAGAGTGCCTACTAGTGGTTGGCACTGTGCCAATGACAAAGTTGCTTGCATATTCATCATCATCATCATCATCATCATCAGCCTTTATCAATCCACTGCAAGATGAAGGCCTCTCCTAGCTGATTCCAAACTGCCTTCTTTTCTGCAATTCTGCTGCATTCTGCTCTTCCAAACTTCACAATTTCATCTCTCTAAAAGCACAGTGGTCTCTTCCTCGGTCTTTTCTTATCTCTTGGTATCCAAAATAGGACTTAAGTGGCCCATCTATCATCCTTTCTTCTCGCTAGGTGCCCAGCCCAGCTCCATTTTATTGGAAAAAATTTCGGCCAATATAGGGTAAGAGAAAAGATTTGCATGATGATATCACATGCAATTGCTCAATAGCTCAGTTATTTCTTTAACTCTGAAATGGATTGCTAGGCTGTGTTTCTTCTGTAAAATCTTGTAAAGTTTGATGCTTGGGTTTTTTTTTTTTCAAGGTCAAGATATCTACATATTAACGAAATATTTTGGTGAAGCACATTTCTTGTTAAAGGTAAAACAGGAAATTATTTTTAAAAATTCTTAAATATAAGTTTGTCTTTCTGCCTATAAAGAGTAAATAAATTATGAATTACCCTAAATGCTCTATGTTGGAAATAAAGTATATGATGTTGAAGAAAAATATAGGATCCACTTTTTTTGGCCTAGCAATCTATTCTTTTCAGAGTTAAAGAAGAAACTGAGCTATTGAGAAATTGCATGGGATATCATTGTGCAAATCTTTTGTCTTACCCTATATTGGCCGAAATTTTTTCCAATAAAATGGAGCTAGACTGGGCACCTTGCGAGAAGAAATGATGATAGATGGACCACTAAAGTCCTATTTTGGGTACCAAGAGATAAGAAAAGACAGAGGAAGAGACCACTGTGTTGTTGGAGAGATGAAATTGTGAAGTTTGGAAGAGCAGAATGCGGAAGACTTGCAGAAAAGAAGGCAGTTTGGAATCAGCTAGGAGAGGCCTTCATTCTGCAGTGGATTTATAAAGGCTGATGCTGATGCTGAATATGCAAGCTACTTTGTCACTGGCACAGTGCCAACCACTAAGGCACCGTTTGCCTACAAAGAACTGCTCATGTGTGTTGTCCATTCCTGTTGTAGCTGGCAAATACATGTTCACAAATGAGGAGAGGTAGGAATATGTTAAATTACTATTTGTAAGGTTAACCTAAAACCATCATATAAGAAAAGTGCATAATAAATAACATATTAACAAAAAATGCACATGGAAAAATTGCATTGTTCCAAAGAATTATTTGAAATATAGGCCCCCTAAAACTGCCAAATGCCTTTGAATAACAAAGCTATCTTTTTTTTGTTTGAAAGCTGGTAAGAAGTACTTAAAATCAGACTAGCAAAAAAAAAAAAAAAATTACCTTGCCCCCCGCATGACTTTTTTTAGCATTGAAAATAGAATTTTTTAGAAAATGTGCAACTTTGGGGGGTCATATCTTGTGAAGAGGGCAGAGTAAAAAGTCAATTTTTTTTAATGCAATAAGTAACCATACATATGTATGTTAGAAAAAAAGAGGGCTTGTTATTCAAAGCCTTCACGAGTTTTTAAATTTTCGGAAGTGGTAAAAAATCAATTTTGAATCACACATTTTGATCTTAAAAAGGTGAACTTTTTTTTAAAAATCTTATTATTGGGCAACTTATCTTATATTGGGCAACTAATCTTACATTGGGCAACTTATTGATACCATATCAAAAAAGACCATTATGTTAGCTTTCGAATGAGCTATGGTTGAGCTCCATAGCTTTGATAGAAAAAAGTTATAGTTCATAAGGCAAAGCATTAAAATACCCAATTTTTGCTGTTGCCAACAACCAAAATAGCCTATATATATCACATAATAATTTTTTTAAAAATAAAAAATATACTTTTTTGAGGTCTAGGAGACATGATGAATGCTTATGCAGATGTTCATCAAAATCAAATATGGCGATTCAACAACTTTTTTAAAATTTACTGATTTAAAATGGAATGACCCTACTGTGATTTGTCTAAATACAGGAAATACCGTAAAAGTTTATTCACATCCAATAAATCGGAAATTTAGGATAGTCCATACAGATCTTGATTTGACAGATTGTTCTAATTTTAAAGCAAATTTACAATATATATATATATATATATTAATACAGACTAAAGTGGCATTTTAAGGATTTTACGCTGTAAAAATTAGGTAAAGGCGTAACAAAGTTAGATAAAACTTAATTCATTTGCTTGTAATAAATGAACCAACTTTACCATGGCAATTGTATAAACCAGTTACAACAATTATACATAGGCATGTAATAATAAATTTCATGAATATTTTAATATAACTTCTCTAAGAAACGTGAAGCAAAAACTATACAAATGAAGGAAACGTGAAATCAAATTCGATTAAAATGTACATTTTGCAGCTCTTTCACAATAAATATTTTAATCAGAAAAGTATTTTTTAATAAGAAGTTTCATAAAAAGAATATATATATATATATATATATATATACACTGCTTTCTCGATTTAGTTAAAGATTTAAGCATCATTTTAGCCATAATCTGCCCTAAACGTTTTAAATCTAACCCTTTAAAAATTGAATTAAACCTATCTTTAAAAAACTTTTCTTGACATTAAAAAATGAATCACGCACATTTAATGCGATTCCATATTAACGTATTAAAACTATTAAAAACTCAATATTACGCTTACTGTGACATTAGAAATGCTTACATAACTGAAAGAAGTAAGTAAATTTAAAGCTGCTCTAGAACACAGAAACAATTAACATAGACTAAATTAGAATTTTAGAAAAGAAAAAAAAGCTAACTATTGTCTCTCTAAGAATTCGAGAGTATTCAACTGCGCTTTTCTTTTTGCTAATTTTGAAGATTATTTAGCCGCTACTCTTTCCTTCAACTAAATTCGCCATAGAGGGAAGAGAAACTGCAGAAATAAAGAAAGAATTTTCAGCTCTTGCACTTTTAAAATATATTCTGCTTTCCATGGGAACAATCGCATAATTTTACCCCCATGTTATCATAAAATAATTTAGAGTGATTATATGGGACATAATAATATTTAATTTTGTGTTGTGTAACATTTGAATTTCACTTTAAAATGTATTTAAAAGTAAAACTTAGTTTTCGAATTTGTTGAAGGATAGTTCACATTCGAAAATAAAAAAAGCACCGTCCTAAAATTCCACGTTCTTCGTTTCTCCCTGTTTCGTGATGTTAGAATTTGTTCTGGACGTCTATCAGAACTATAAGTGTGATTAATTTATTATATAAGTTAATTGGGAATAAAGCATTCAAACATAAGAGGGGATTTTAAAAGTGATTAATATGAATAATTTTCTGCGTAAAGAAAATTTAAATCATTTGTCTCAGAAACCTTTGGACTGCCCCTGCCTGCCTGGACTCGGACAAGCTTAACGGGTTGGTAAATCATTTGTCTCATACTTTTAATTAAAAAATAAAAATAAAATTTTACATTAGGTGGGTTTTGCATTTCTGATTATTTAAAAATACAGTTCTAAAGAAAAATATTAAGTCTCCATCTTTATGCAATTTCTTGACATAAAAAAAAAAAAAAAAAAAAAAAGCATGCTGATGTGTTAATATACAAAATAAGACAAATTTTACCATTATAACTGACCAACTATTTGTTTTACGTTCATGTTTTCACTAGCATTCACTACTACTATTTTCTCGCCTGATAGAGGACTGTTCTTAATTTTTTCGACTTGAAACAATTCTTGTGTGTTTATGAGTTTTATAGTAGCTGTATTAATCTAGTCTTTCTTCGTAACTTTAAGTTATTGAAATTTTTTTTATTTCACTTCTTCAAAGTACCATAATTTTTAAATAAAATATTTTATTGCATTTTAACAAAGCCTGCAAAACATAGAATTTGTTAAAAGAGTTTATTTCGCAAGCAATATTTCTAAAAGTCATGAAACTGAAATTAAACAAAACCATTAACCGCAAAATTAAATTAAATTAAAATGTACATTTCACAGCGTTTTCACATTTAAATACTTTAAACAGTACAGCAATTTTTGAATAAGAAATTGCATTTTTAATTTTATAAAACATAGTGCTTTCTCTATTCATTCAAAATTTAGAGAGAAAGTAAATTTTCCTTTTTTAGCAATAATCTGTGCTAAACAACCTAAGCTTCTTCAAAATTGAATTAAATTTATGTAAAGAACTTTTCTTGCCAGTAAAAATGAATCACGACATTTAATGCATTTCTGTATTAGCTCTTTTCTCGAAACCTTAAAAAAAATCTTCATTTTAAGATTGATGTGATTGTATAAATGTTTACATAACTGAAAGTAATAATTAATTTTAAAGCTATTTCAGAAAATGGTGGCAATTAACTCGGACCAAATTAGAGATTCAGAAAGGGGAAAAAATATTTAATTATTGCTTCTCTAAGAATTCGAGTATGTTTGAGTGCCTTCTTTCTTTTTCTAAATTGCAGGATTATTTATCCACTGTTCTTTATTCCAGCTTAAATTAGCCGTAGAGCTAAAATTTTGGGATTTAAAAAGAAAAAAAAAATTGTTCTCGCAGTTTCAAAATATAATATCCCACATGGAAACAATCGCTTGTCTTTTTAACTTTGTTACAATAAGATTACCTAGAGTCATTTTAGAAGAAATATTATAAAATTATGTTTTGTGTGACTTTTAATGTTCGTTTAAAAATCTATTTTAAAATAAAGTTTATATTTCTGATTCGTGAGTGGATAATTTATGTTCAAAAACAGATTATCTATTATCATAAAAATGAAATTTTTATAGTTCTTCATTTTTGTCTGCTTCATGTAGCCAGAATTAAATCTGCACTTCTATCAGAAATAGTTCTGTGTAATCATTTTATTTTAAGATCTAATAAGAATAAAACGGCAAAATATGTAGGCAGATTTTGAAAGTCATTAATAAATTTAGTAATGAGTAAGTGAGTGAATGGATTTTATATGCACTGGTGCTACAGTATTGGCATATGGCGACGGTCTGGAACACACCCCGAAGGTTGGTCTTGTGATATGCCAGCACAGTTTTGGTCCTCCCCGAAGGGACTTCGATCACCCCCCAGAAGTGTATAAATTTAGTAATTAATAATAATAATAATATGATATATTTATTAAAACAATATTTTTCTGCAAAGAAGATATTTAATACGTTTGTTTTAGATATATACTTCCAATTAATATATATATATACAGGGTTTTTAAAAACTCATGGGCAAAAATTTAAGGGGTGGTAGAAAACATCTAAACAAGCCATTTTTACCATACAATGCATGGGCGGAGAGCAAGCTGCGACCGCTAGAGGGCGCTGTAATGAAAAATATAAAGCGCGCGTTTTCTTGCACATCGTCATTCCTACCGTGGATTTCAGCAGGCATGGCGACATACAATAATCAAGAAAAGGCGGACATGCATTTTATGTATGGTCTGGCAAATGGGAATACTCTGGAAGCCGCAAGACTGTACAGGCAGCGTTTCCCGAGAAGACACGTGCCAGACCGAAAAATACCACAACAGTCTTGCGGCTTTCAGAGCATTCCCATTCGCCAGACCATACATAAAATGCATGTCCGCCTTTTCCTGATTACTGTAAGTCGCCATGCTTGCTAAAATCCACGGTAGAAATGACGATGCGTAAGAAAACGCGCGCTTATACTTTCCATTACAGCGCCCTCTAGTGGTCACCGCTTGCTCTCCGCCCATGCATTGTATGGTAAAAATGGCTTGTTTAGATGTTTTCTACCACCCCTTAAAGCTTGTCCCATGAGTTTTGAAACACCCTGTATATATATATATATATATATATATATATAAAGGTTCATGTTAGATGAGGTTTATTTTGTGTTAAATAACAATTGCAATGCTTAAAAAGTGTATGGAATTTAAATCTGCACATACACACTTGGAATAACACGTTAAATTTAATAAGAGATATTTTTACGTTGAATACAATACAAGAAAAGTTGAGCTGTATTATTTTGTGATTGTAACTGATCAAGTATTAGTTGTGCATCCTTGCTTTCACCCTGCGCTTAAGCTTATTTTATTTCGCCTGAAGGGATCTTTCTATTTTTTTTTTTTAACTCGAAACAATTGTTACGTGTTTGTGCATTTTGTAGTAATTTTTTACAATATACTTGTACTTTTATAATATTTCTGTTAAACCAGTATTAGATCGCCGGGCTCGTAATTGGAAGATTGCGAGTTCGGTACTCGAGCTGGCCAAAGGCGATCGTGTACACTAATGGTGGCTGGTGCACGTAAAATCTGTCGTGGCTGCAATGTCCTCCATGTTTCCATCAAAATTATACCTCTGGGGTTTACCGAAGCGGAGGTGTCATCCTCGCCGTGTTGGATCAAATTTGTGATGGCATGTCTTCGGACTACCTCTAGGAGTGAGTCCCAGACCGTCGCCAATTGCCCATTGTGAAGCACTAGTGTGACGTAAAATTCAACCAACCAACCTTAAACCAGAATTTTTCAAAATTGTAAGTTACTGAAATTACTAAAATTCTGTAACATACCAGAAATTTTAAAAGAAATATTAATTTTGAACCGTTTCAAAAGTGTAATAACGACTAATTTAATAATAATAATAATAAATACAATTTATTTCGCGAACAATGTCTTAAAAATTTATGAAATTAAAACTCAACAAAAATAGTAACGGCAAAATTAAATTAATTTAAAATTCACTTTTAAAATACTCTCAAAATAACATATTTAAATAGTAAAGCTTTAATAAGTAAGAAATTTAATTAAGAAATTAAAAAAAGAAAGAGTTTCCTTATTTTATTTAAAATTTTATGAAGAACGTACAGTTTCCTTTTAGCAATATTTTGCGGTAAACAATTTAAATGTAACTATTTAAAAATTGAATTAAACTTGTGTTAAGAACTTTTCTTGTCATTAAAAATGAATCAAGACGTTTAATGCGTTTCTATATTAACTCTTTTCTCAAAACTTTTAAAACTTTTATTTTACGCTTGCTGTGATTGTAGAAATGTTTACATAAGTAAGAGAAGTAATTAATTTTAAAGCTATTCTAGGAAATACAGACAATTAACTTGGACTAAATTAGAATTGTAGAAAAGAATAAAAGATACTAATAAATGCTTCTCCAGGTATTCAAATTTGTTTAAGTATTTTTTATTTTTTAAACTAAATTAAATGATTATTTACATATGGTTCTTTATTACAGCTAAAATTGGTCCTAGAATAAATGAAAATTTCTAAAGTGAAAAAAGAAATTTTACCTCTTGTTTTATTTTTAAATATATTTTGCTTCGAAACAGTCCCCTGTTTTTAGGACTGAGGGCCTATTAGTCTCAATCTGGGATTTTTGCGTTGTCGATTTCGATAGTTGGACATATGTCGAAATCTAAAATTTATCGAAAATATAATTGAATAATTTGAAAGCGATGTTATAATTTGAAAAAAGAAAGAAAAAAAAAAACCAATAGTCCTCCGCCCTAAACTAAATTCTGCTTTTGCCAGAATTTCATAAAAATCTTTTATTATTATTATTATTATTATTATTATTGAAAGAAAAGAAAATTAATAATAATCAGTATCGTTACAAGCGATATCGAAAAAGTTTTTTTTTTTTAATAATTTTGAATTAGGAAATAAAAAGTGCGCGTGAAATAATATGAAATAAAAATAAGTAAAAAAATGAATTTAATGATTTAATGTTTTTGTTTTTCGGGGGCTGCTCATGCATATAAAAAATGCGTATTAAAACGAGTCGAAGAAGGAAGAGAAATAAGTATTGAGTTATATTACGATAAATACGATATATAATATGATACGATATATTAGACCTATCGTCCAGGGTTAGTAGGCATTTTCGTTGGAAGAAATAGTTTGTTCGTTCAGTGCAACTTGCACATTAGTCCCGTGAGGTACAACTTTGACATTAGTCCCTTGAGGTACAACTTTCACTTTAGTCCCGTCAGGTACAACTTGCACATTAGTCCCCTTTAAATATATATATATATATATATATATTCTTTATTACAACTAGGTAACTGGCAGTGATTAGATGGGATAGAATATAGAATGACTGCAAAAAATCTTGTCCGTTTTCATAAGCGGTTTCATGTAATTCGATTAATAATAATCCTTTATAACTTAAAAGATAGCTAAGAGAATAATTATTAAAAATTCTACATTTTTGGACTATTTAAAGAACTGGGATATATTTCGAAACCCGATTTCACTGCATTGCAACTAAACACATTTCCATTAATTTAAATTTAGCCTTTGCCAGAGATTCTACTATTCCAGATTTTTTTTTCTGTATTGTTTTTCTAAATACATATTTTTTTTTTCCAGTTATTATCTGATTCAATTTTGTTTACCTGCAAGAAGAGCTCCGTTCTGTCAAAATATGTGGAACCTATATCTCGCGTTAATATGTATATCCAAGTTCTATAGATTGCAGTACGTGGTAAGATTATCAATTTTTGGTCTCTAAGGAATAATTTCAGTGGTAACTTATGGATTGTAATGACCTAAATCCCGTATGAGTTCATGTATAAAATAGGCACCAGCTTTTACAATTATTGAATAATAATTATGATTTAACTATTAATTTTAATTTTAATATCTAATTTAAAGTTAAAACTAATTAATTAAAGTAAATATAATTTAAAAATTTCTTTACAGATTAACAGTTGGAATCACAGTAGGATGGATTATGGTAATAAATAAATAAATAAATAAATAGAATAAAGAAAACGAATCTACCATCCTTAAAATCGTAAAACTATACTGTTCTTTTTTTCTGATGTTGCTAGAATTAGTTCAGCACGGCTGCCAGAATTAGATATAAGTGACCAATTTAGGGAACAATTGCCATTAATAAAATAATAAAATGTACGAGTCAGTTTTAAAAGTCCTTGAAAAGAATATTTTTCGGTATAGCGAAAATATGTGAGTCATTTGCTAATTTTACATTGTTTTTTTAAATTTGTACATCTAGTTTAAAAAAAAAAAAATAGTTTAAGCAATGTTAGAGATTTGCTTTATTGTCGATATTTAAGATAACAAAATGCATTTTTTAAAATGTATGAAATTTAAATCTTTATATAGAGTATTGATATTAAATTTAATAGAACACTTGATGTACTAACATAAAAATCAATACAAAGGAAACGACGATATACATTACATTAACGATTATAATTAAAGAAATATTATTGTTAAGTAACGAAGTATTATAACGAATTATCTCTTTCTTTTGCCTCCAACATAGTAACACATGTTTTTTGTACCTGGAAAAGAAAGGCCAAAACCTTTGGAAACTGATAGTGCTTCCGTTTATTTTATGGTGTGTAAGGAAGTTTTTAGGTTTAAATAACGAAGTATTAGTTGTACGTTATTGCTTTCACTTTCTACTCATGCGTATTTCTTTGTGTATGAGGAATGTTTCTTCTTAATTTTTTCGAACCTAAACAGTTGTTTCACATTGAAAAAATTTTTAGCATTTATAAAAAAAAAAAAAAAAAAATCTTATACTTTATCATTATTTTTATCTTACCCAATATTTCTCTATTTTTAAGTTATCGAAGTTACTTAAAAAATGTAAATGTAATGTGAAAACTTTATAAATGTTTGCAACAAACCCCAATTTTTAAACACAATGTTATTTTTGTGTGTTTACAAAATATTTAACGATTTATTTAAGAAAATATTTCGGAAAGAAATTCACTCATGGATATGAAGCTAAAACTAAACAAAAGCATGAAACGCGAAATTAAATTCAGTTAAAATACACATTTTACATGGGACTTTACAATTAAATATTCCAAACAGCAAAGCTATTTTAAATGAAGAATTTCATTTTAAGTTTAAAAAAGCATCGTCTCATTTTACTTAAAAATTACGGTGTGTACGGTTTCTTTTTAAATTATAACATATGTGCTAAACAATCTAAATATAACCGTTTAAAAATTGAATTAAAGTTATTTAATGTACTTTTCCTGTCACTAAAAATATATTATGCCATTTAATGCGTTTCTGTAAAAATATTTCATTCAAAAGTTTTAAAACCACTATTTTACGCTTGTTGTGATTGTAAAAATGTTTACATAAGTGAAAGCAGTAATTAATTTTAAAGCTATTCCAGAAAATAGCGACAATGTGCTTGAACTAAATTAGAATTTCAGAAAAGAAAAAAATATATAATTATTGCTTCTTAAAGAATACGAGAACGTTTGAGTGCCTTTTTCTTTTGGCTAAATAAGAAGATTATTTAGCTTCGGCTCATTATTACTGCTAAAATTGGCCAAAGAGATAGCACAAAATTTCTAGAATTAGAAAAAAAAAAAGAAGCTCTTACCACTTTTAAAAGATATTTCTTATGGAAACAATGGCCTAGTTTCCTTCTCTGCCACCAAAAGATAACTTAAGGTGATTATATATGATTATGAATTATGTGATATTTAATTTCATATTTATTTTAAAGTAGGGTTTATATAATGTTTTGTTTTGTGGATGATGGATTGTTCACAGTAGGAATAAAAGATCTATTAAACCATTTGTTTCAGACATATTACTTACTATATGGAAAACATAAAAAGGTTCAAGCTGGACGATTTCTGTTTATGATTAATGAATGCAATTCTGACAAAAAGTATGGAATCTAAATCTTTATGCAGATTCGTGGCGATAAAAATTTAAATTTAGTAAAACATACAAATTAAGATAAAGAAAGCGATGTTATTTTAAGATTATATTTGAAGAGCTGAGTGGCTGAACATATTAAGTGACATTAAATTGGTGAAAAAAAAAAAAAAAAAAGTATGGAAGTTCTTATTATAATCTCTTTTAAATACCAGACATCTACTGGTATTTCAAAGATTTCTAATGATGCAGTAATCGATGCAGGAAATTGTTTGTGTTTAGGGTTTTTAGTTATTCCATTGCCTCTGTACTGTTGGTTTTCTCAAATTTACTAAACTGTCACATAAAATGTTCTTCCACTAAGCTTTTCAATCGACTAAATATTATTTGTGCATTTACCCTTTCCCGCTCGAATCATATCTACATTTTTGCTTGATGTCATGCTAAGTTATGTGAACTCGAAACAGTAATTAACTGTTTGCCATTTTTTGAAATACATTTTTTTGTTTCATAACTGACCAAGTAATATTTGTTTAAAATTGTAATAACCTTTTCCACTGGTAAATAGATATCTCCATTATTTTGTATTAGAGAACAATAATCAGCAGTTTAAACAGTGAATTCTTTAGATAAAAATTAGAACGTTTCAGCGAAATATTTTAGATGCATAGTACTTTTCTGAATCTTAAATTAGAACATTCAAATAAAGGTAGAAATGGGAAATCTGATAGATGTTCAGCCTTAAATCTTGGATTTATTCAGAATTACAGAGGTAAATAAATTATTTGTAGCATGTGTATAAATAGGGACTACAGTAATAGTCAGGGTTGTTCGGTTTTTTTTTCCATAGTGGAAAAAACCACTGGAAAAACCTGGTTAAAACCATCCCGGACAAAATACCATTTTGTCCACTTTTGTCCACTGTTAAATATTTGCGAGTACTAAATTAAAAATTTTCTTTAGTCTTTCCATATATATAAAACAATTCTTTATCAATATGTGTATGTGCAGAACTCGTGAAATATGATCACCTGGTCGCCATTGACGACCAATATTTTTTAATTAGCAATAATGTTTTAAACTTTATGGAAACTCTTTTTTTTTTTTTTTTTTTTTTTTATATATATATTTTCACGAAGGAATTGGTCCCAGAACCGGGCTCCAATTCTACTTTCGATATAGACTAATTTTCGCTGTTTTGATTCCTGCTTCTGTCATCACTTTTTGAGACACTGTTTTGAATTAGGGGATTTACACATCTCCATGCATGTTTCATAACTCGGTGTTAAATTATTGCACCGTTTTAGGGAATTGGTTTAAATTGCTCCTGTCTGTACATGCTATCGACCTGGTGCTGAATCGCTATACCTGTGTAATGATGTATCAATACTGATGGTGTATTGGTTTAATGTAAGTAATAAAACCAGTTTCATGACGTTAATATTAAACAGGTGCTTCCTGGTTTAAAAAAAAAAAAATCATTCAAGCCTAATAAATAATTGGTTTTTATATATGGAATCCTAATTTCTATATTCAAGTAAATTTTTAAACTTGAAAAAAGAAAGAAAACAGTGGAAAATATTTTTTAAGGGCTACCAGAATTTTTTTCTGGCGACCATTTTTTTTTTCAAATTCCTGAACCCGTTGTATGTGAATATAATCAATTTAAATATTTCAAAATAGACATGCAAAGTTGACAATAATTAATAAATAAATATATCTATTTTTATAAGGGTGTATTGGATGCAAAAGTGATAGTTTATAGTTTCAATTTTAATTCCCCTCTTCCTCCCCCCCCTCCCCCCCTGCTTTCAACTACATGGTCATCTCCTCTCTCATAGTCGTAAATACCTTTTAAAAATTTGTTACTAAGCATGATGAAATGAATGGTTCACATATCTTTCATGGAAATTTTTCTTTCTGAAAATACATAGGTAAGGAAAGTATTGTAATCATAAC